>CM062817.1:1895365991-1895988060 GCA_031772625.1 Pinus tabuliformis | reverse complement strand
TAGTGTCGGCACCGTAAAAAATATAGCTCTCAAATGTGCGGTTGATCATGCCGCTTTCCGGAATGAGAAAGCTAATCGTCAAGGTAAGGTTTAACAATATGTTTTATTTCATGGAAGGCATAATTCATTGCCCTCTGAAATGTTTCCCCTGCGTTCTTCAAACCAAAAGGGAGTTTCCTACAGGGGAATGTTTCCCATGGACAAATAAAAGCAGTTTTAGATTGGTCCTCTGGGCGGATATTGATCTGATTATAGCCGGAAAATCCATCCATAAATGAAAATATTTCACATCCGACACATTCATCAATTATCTGGTCGATAAAGGGAGTAGGATAATTGTATTTTGGACAAGCCTGATTAACATCCCTATAATCGACACACACTCGTATTTTCCCTTGTTTCTTCATGACAGGAACAATATTGGAAACCCAGTAAGTAAGGGGAACAGGGTAAATAGCAAGTTCTAATGGAGAAAAATATTTGCCAACATGAATGTTTTATACAATGTTAGATTTAGTTGAAATATTGATAGAAATAGTTTCTTCAATATTTGACAAGTTTTGCTCGAAATCTACTGTATCTATGAAAACAGAATTTGAAAGGAAATTGACATTTGAAGGGTGATTAAGTTTGTTTGAATAATCTTTGATGTGATCTGGAAGATGGGAACGATGATGATAATCTTCCCATGGTTCTCCTTCCATCATCATTGATTGGATGATTCCTTCATCAGTAGAAAATATACGTGAAAAAGGATCAGAAGAAGTACCAAATTCTAATGAACGATCTACCCATACAATTGATGAAAATGGATTTGGGTTTACCACGCAAGCCAGAAAAATTGATTGCTATGCAAGTTCAAAAGGGTTGCAGCATGATTTCATTACTACTATCAACTTTAAAAGCTATTGGTAATCCTCCTTAAGTCAGATGAAGTGGAATATATCATGTTGCAAGTCTCAACTTTTGCCACTTCTGCCAAATTTGATGGTGGTGGTAGTGAAAAAGTGCCCATTAGGGAAGATTCTTTAAAGATACCTACACCAATGTTTTGGAGAGATAGCAGGGGTCCGTGTACCAATGGAATGCTTCCAGTAACCTGTGAACTAGAAGCGAAGAAGGCGATTTGGTCAATAACTGTGATTCCACCTTCATGAGGAAATGCAATAATATGAAAGTATGTTGAAACCATAGCAGCCATGGAATAAACCCATGGTCTTCCTAGCAAAATGTTTTATTCAATGGATCTGTTAACTACATCAACTTCAACTGTTATTGTTTTTCCTCCTAGTTCAATTTGCAGATTACTCAATATTCCACAAGGCATATATGTGCAACTATCAAAATTTTTTAATGTTTTTGGTGAACGTGACAAAGGCGGTGAGCTAAGTGTTTTCCAGCAACTCATAGACACTATACAAGTAGTTTCTCCCTCGTCAATAATGGTTCGATGTGTAGGTTTTAACCCTGTATAGAAATTACCTGCATACGAATTCTAAAACACAGAAAATAAACAATGCGAGAGCATAACACATAAAACACATATACACAAAGATTTTCCTGTGGATCCCAAAACCAGGACTACCATCTTGATTTTTCATTATGTTCCTTTCAATGTTACAATACATATTTATACTTGCCGAAGCATCCAATACCATGGACCAAAAAAACCATCGCATCCAAAACCATGGACAGAAAACCATTGCGTCCAAAACCATGTGTGAAAATCATGCACAAAACCATAGGTAGATCCGCCCAACCTAATATAGGGTATTATCTGCACTGCGCGAACCCCCTGTGGCCCCCGTGCTACGTAATCGATGCAACGAAGGGGGCACTCTGCCCCCCTCTAACCCTTTGATTAACTACATGGTCTAGTCATGGAAAGAATATAGCAGAACCCAACATTCTCCCACTTGTTGTTTTCTTTCCACAAGGGGACACAAGAGAGATTAGTCATTTATCCAGCTCTGCAACACCCATTGTTTCTCTACACCAAGAGAACTTCTCAGAGCTCACGGATTTTTTCAATGCATCTGTAGTATTCTTAAAAATGTCCACCTTTACCAACAACACCTTTTGCCTTCTATCATATCCCTCACAAAGTGATATTGATCATCAATATGCTTTGTCTTTGAATGATATGCAGGGTTCCTTTCCAAGAAAATTTCACTTTGGATTTCACAGTCTATCCTTATAGCTCCCTGTACTAACCCCATACTTGAACACAATCTCTGCAACCAAATTGCTTCCCTGCTTGCATGAGTGGCTTTTATGTATTCTACCTCTCTAGTTAATAGTGCCACTACAGATTGTTTCTTACTCATCCAACTGACTGCACCTCCAAATATGTTAAACACATACTCACTTGTAGACCTTCTCTAATCCAGATCCCCAACCCGGTCTGCATCAACAAAGCCATGAATATCCAACACTCTGTCCAATCTTGGTCTTCCTTGGTAGCACAAACCATAATCACTTGTGCCATGCAAATACCTGAAAACTGGCTTCACTGCTATCTAGTGCTCCTTCCCTTGTTTTGACATAAGCCTGCCCAATACTCCCACTGCATGTGCATGTTGGAAATAATACTGAGAGGGGGGCTGAATCAGTATTATTAAATCAATATAAAATTTTCATTTCCATATTAAGATTCATATATGCTACTTCAGTTAAGGAAAACCGCGTGTATACGCAATTGTGTGTAATGCAACAAGCATATATCCAGTAAACTTATGATTCAGTTAGTTGATCCTTAATGAGTGAATCAGAACATTATTAACCATATGAACAGTAAATAGGAACAATAAAATAGAATAGATCATCACACACAAGAAGCACACATGAACACCATGATGTAAGGTGGAAACCCAATGTGGGTGAAAACCAATTGGTGCAAGTCATCTCAATCTTCCTTTTAATAAGAAACTTATTTTACAATGGTTCTGTACTGGTGTAGTCTTATACCAGTATGCAGGCTTCTACCTGCAGAAGGCTACAACCTTCTCTCATTCTCCAGACTCTCCTAGAAGGGAGCTACAACCCCCTTAGCTCTTGTACTAGCTGATGTACTAGTACATAGGTGCCGACCTACAGAAGGCTACAACCTTCTCTTTCTTCCTCCAGGTACCACGTTTCATAAATTTTCAGACTGGATACTCATGGACCACAACATCATAATCTAAAGGCCAATTTTCATCTAATTTTCACACAATCAATCAACACTAGCATCATCAATCTCTGAATCACCCAATACTGAATCACTCAAACCCTGTCAACAAAATGCAGTCACCAGAACACAGAGCAGAACACTGAACTCTGCAACAAAATTCATAACCAATTTTATCATCAAAAATCATGCAACAGAGTGCATACGCTACTTGGAAGTGCCGAACCAGCGTGTATACGCAACTTCACTAAGGCGAACTAGCGTATATGTCATTAATTACTTACTTATAACTTCGCTCCACTTCCTGGCTTCAGACATACCCAGATCATTACATATACAAAGATAATATGTATGTTAGCAACTAGATCTAGTTCATCATATCACATAAAGATAAGTCATTCTGATCCTGATCCATTATAGATCTCATCCTTCAATACTAAAGCTAAACATAATCAACCAATCTGAATATGCAGAACACTGACACCAGTAAACAGTCATTAGAACTAATCAACAACCAGAAACACCTGTAACTTCAAACATCATAGCTCATATGGTATACACTACTTAGATGTATCTAACCTGCGTATGTACGTTCTTTTATCATAGTCAACCAACGTATACATCTGTAAATATTCATTCATGATTTGCAGATATTCCAAACTTGAGTTATACCCTGATCATAACATTTACAAAACATTACATGTGTCAGTATACACATCTAGACTAAACAAGATCAAACCGTATAGAGATGATTCATTCCAAGCAATTAGATCCCGATCTATCCTTAGATCTTGTTCTCCATCAACCGTTGAGATTCCTCCTTAGCTTAGATCAAGCAATGCATCATGAACCCATAACCTGCATACTGGACCTCATACTTCATCATATATTCAATACTTTCTCAATGCATTTGCCTAATGATCTTCTTCTCCTTTTATAGTCTTAGGCCTTACTCAATACCATGGTCCAAAACCATTGAGAACCAATACTAGGGACCCAATAACTGGGTTCAACACTTCAGATGCAATACCAAGGACCAAAACCATAGGTCTAAATACCACGGACCCAAAAATAATCTTTCCCACATGTACGTGCTTTTCCATGCATGAAAGTGCGTGCATACGCATACGCGACTTTTGATCAACAATCCCACATGTATACATGCGTTTGTATATAGTGAACCTGCGTGTATAACCTGTGTGTATACCCTACTTGGTATATAGTGAACCTGCGTACACAACTTGGTACATAGTGAACCTGTGTATAACCTGCATATGTACGCGACTTGGTATATAGTGAACATGCGTATATACTCTTCTTTCTTCATTCTTTGTAGTCTGATTATCAACTCTTTGCTACCGACCTGTTGCACTATGATCTGTCATCTGTGTGAGTTGCCATAAACGAAAACACTTGTATCATAATGCCAAACATTTCCCCCTTTGGACTTGATGGCAAATCTAACTTGTCGTACTGAGAACTGTCATCTGATTCCTTTGAGCTGTCCTGCATCCCATGTATTCTGTCACATCTTATATCTCTTCTGTAGATTCATCTAGTTATATATACGTGAGTTGTTCTTCTATGAGTGGGTTTCCATCAAGTACAACACATGCATCATAATGCCAACAATCTCCCCCTTTGGACTTGATGGCAACGACACCAAATCACTCTCCCCCTTTTACATCAAGGGCAAAGGGTGGACCAAGATATTCTCTTTCCTTGATAAACATTTTGTTGTCCATACTCCCCCTGAGTACCTACTGAAATCTCTAAATGAGTTGCCCCTTTGTATATGCCAAGGTGTACCAATATGTCCATGCTCCCTCTAAGTACATGTTGAAACCTCTGCTCTGCTGAAGTGTGTTGTTCATGCTCCCCCTGACTGTAAACAAGGTCTACAAAAAGATGTTCTACAAGAAGAACATGACTCTATCATAAATGACCTTCCTATCACCAAGGACTCATACATACATCCATCTCCCAACCCAGTGGGGATACACCAATATTGACTCATCTACCCAACCAAGTGGGGACACGCCAGATACCAAATGTTTGTACATGAACTAAATATTACATCATCCTTCCCATGCATAGTGGGGGTACAAATTACATCATATGACCAAAAGGGATTCATCAAATGACTAAAATAGATAGAGACAAACTATTAAATCATGAGTCTTGATATGACATTTATAATAGAGACCAACAGCAGCAATCCTCAGCAACAGCAACAATCCTCATCCACATAAGTGCCAAGAACTATAGGAATCCTGCATCATAACTGTATTATATGATCTTTATGCATATGATGACAGCAGAATATGAGTGACTCATCATCAAGTAATGAATATGTGTATTCAAGCTTTGTACTTCTCCTTATCCTTATGAAGATCGCCATGTAAACACCATATATGCATCATCAGAGAATCAACCACAAATCTGATTTGAACATCAACTATGTAACCCCAAGAATCATATGATATTTTGTCATGGACACTCATATCATAGAAAGATATATCATTTAGCCATATAACCATCATCACCAAGGACTACTAACCATAATGCCAACAATGCATTATTAAAAGCATATGCTCCCCCTAAACCTGTGCCATCTTGCTTACTATCAGATCTGATCATGCATATATCAACAAGAAGTATCAAGGCATCATCATCATTAATTTAGGATCAAAACACTTTTAAAACATCTTACAAGTATCAAGACATTTTCACACATCATCAGCAGATTGTAACCATTATCAAACAGAGCAAATAATGGACTGAATCATATTAGACCCTTTTTCCTGAGTCTATCCCACTGCTTTTCTTCAAACTAACATATACGCGACTGTGCAGTGTCTAACTCGTGTATATACACGATTTCCCTTTATGAACCTTGCGTATAAGATTTAGGATACTGAATTTTTACACTTTCAGCTCCCTCTGAGTCTGTTATGCCTATACATTGTGTTGTGCAACATTTTCCTGACTGTACTTCCTTATTCTTCCATATCTTCAAGTGTGATGATTTTTCTCCTTTCGGTATGGTGCTTGTACTTTGTTCCTGCATTCCTTAGCTATATGTCCAACCTTTTTACATGCATAACATCTCATATATTTCATATTCCTTCTGTAGCAATCAACAGCTCTGTGACCAAACATATTGCAAGAAAAACAATATCCCGTAAAGTACTTGGAACATGATGATCTTTCTGTGTGATGGTCTTGAACCATTCTTCTTCTGCATCTAGCTGCAACATGTCCAAGACTATGACATACATAACATTCAACATTATTCATCGGAGGAGTAAAAGAATTTCTTTGAATAATTTCTTTCCTTGGCTGTTGATGGGGTTGTCCTCTCATCTCCTTATTGATTATTTTAGATTTTACATTAGAGTTCCTTGCCTCTCCTTGTGAGCTAGATTCATCTTCAATAGATTCATAAAAACCAAGGCCAGTTTTGATAGTAGGAGACCTTTGACTACTAAGAATATCATCCAAGATCTTAGTACTATCTTGAAATCGTAAGAGCTTATCCTTTTCTTCTAAGTTATCTTTAAGAATATTTACCTCAACCTGATGTTGCTCCTCCTTTTCATGATACTACTTCTTCATGTTTTCTTCAGCTTTTCTTTCTTCTTCTAACTGATGTCTTAGTTCAAGAACTTCGTTTTCTTCTTTTTCAAGAGCTTGGAGTAGTTCTTTATTCTGCTTATTTGATTCTTCAAGATCTTCTTTAAGCGAGAGGATTGTAGCTTCAAGACTTTCATAGTAACTGGATCTATCTCTAAGTTTCTTGATTGTTTTGCTCCTTTCATTGACTTCATTTCTTAATGATGTTACTTCATCTTGCAACTTTTGACATTGATCTTCCTTGTCCTTGAATAACTTCCTTACCTTGTTTCCTTCCTCTAGTTGATCTTTTAGTTTGGTAGCTTCTTCTTTGAAGGCACATTCCCTTTTGTTCAATAGATCTTGTTGATCTCTAATTTTGTCTGTAAACCTTTTAAATTCTGCCTCTATTTGATATCTTTCTTGCTCACCCATAAGAGAAAATTCAGTTGTTTCGCTATGACTTTCATCATCTTCAAATGGATGGATAAATGTATCACCAGAGTATAACAAATTCATACCTGCTAGTTCTTTTGCTTGTTCATCTTCATTCTGAAGTGATTCTGAATCTGAGGTGCTTCTTCCACATATTCCCCAATTGATTCTCCCACTGTCATAGCTCTTCTAAGATGTCTTCTTCTTCTTAGGCGCTTTCTTCTTAAGCTTCTTTCCCATTGATCTACGGATCTCCTTCAAGCGATCAAGCTTCTACCAAAGGACCTGCTCTGATACCAATTTTTGGAAATAATACTGAGAAGGGGGGGTGAATCAGTATTATTAAATCAATATAACTTTTTCATTTCCACATTAAGATTCATATACGCTACTTCAGTTAAGGCAAACCGTGTGTATATGCAACTGTGTGTAATGCAACAAGCGTATATGCAGTAAACTTACGATTCACTTAGTTGATCCTTAATGAGTGAATCAAAACATTATTAACCACATGAACAGTAAATAGGAACAGTAAAATAGAATAGATCATCACACACAAGAAGCACACATGAACACCATGATGTAAGGTGGAAACCCAATGTGGGTGAAAACCACCTGCTACAAGTCATCTCAATCTTCCTTTTAATAAGAAACTTTTTTTACAATGGTTCTGTACTAGTGCAGACTTATACCAGTACGCATGCTTCTACCTGCAGAAGGCTACAACCTTCTCTCGTTCTCCAGACTCTCCTAGAAGGGAGCTACAACCCCCTTAGCTCTTGTACTAGCTGATGTACTAGTACATAGGTGCCAACCTACAGAAGGCTACAACCTTCTCTTTCTTCCTCCAGGTACCACGTTTCATAATTTTTTAGACTGGATACTCATGGACCACAACATCATAATCTGAAGGCCAATTTTCATCTAATTTTCACACAATCAATCAACACTAACATCATCAATCTCTGAAGCACCCAATACTAAATCACTGAAACCCTGTCAACAAAATGCAGTCACCAGAACACAGAGCAGAACACTAAACTCTGCAACAATTTTCAGAACCAACTGTATCATCAAAAATCATGCAACAGAGTGCATACGCTACTTGGAAGTGTCGAACCAGTGTGTATACGCAACTTCACTAAGGCGAACTAGTGTATATGTCATTAATTACTTACTTATAACTTCACTCCACTTCCTAACTTCAAACATACCCAGATCATTACATATACAAAGATAATATGTATGTTAGCAAACAGATCTAGTTCATCATATCACATAAAGATAATTCATTCTGATCTTGATCCATTATAGATCTCATCCATCAATACTGAAGCTAAACATAATCAACCAATCTGAATATGCAGAATAATGACACTATTAAACAGTCATCAGAACTAATCAACAACCAGAAACACCTGTAACTTCAAACATCATAGCTCATATGGTATACGCTACTTAGATGTATCTAACCTGTGTATGTACGCACTTTAATCATAGTCAACCAACGTATACATCTGTAAATATTCATTCATGATTTGCAGCTATTCCAAACTTGAGTTATACCCAAATCATAACATTTACAGAACATTACATGTGTAAATATACAGATCTAGACTAAACAAGATCAAACCATATAGAGATGATTCATTCCAAGCAATTAGATCCTGATTTATCCTTAGATCTTGTTCTCCATCAACCATTGAGATTCCTCCTTAGCTTAGATCAAGCAATGCATCATGAACCCATAACCTGCATACTGGATCTCATACTTCAAGAGATATTCAAGACTTTCTCAATGCATTTGCCTAATGATCTTCTTCTCCTTTTATAGTCGTAGGCCTTACTCAATACCATGGTCCAAAACCATTGAGAACCAATACTAGGGACCCAATACCTGGGTTCAACACTTCAAACGCAATACCAAGGACCAAAACCATAGGTCTAAATACCACGGACCCAAAATAATCTTTCCCACATGTACGTGCTTTTCCGTGCATGAAAGTGCGTGCATATGCATACACGACTTTTGATCAGCAATCTCGCGTGTATACGCGCCTTTGTATATAGTGAACCTCCGTGTATAACCTGCGTGTATACCCTACTTGGTATATAGCGAACCTGCGTATATACGCAACTTGGTACATAGTGAACCTTCATATAAGCTGCATATGTACACGACTTGGTATATAGTGAACCTGCATATATACTCTTCTTTATTCATTCTTTGTAGTCTGATCATCAACTCTTTGCTACTTACCTACTGCATTATGATCTGTCATCTGTGTGAGTTGCCATCAAGGACAACACTTGTATCATAATGCTAACAATCTCCCCCTTTGGACTTGATGGCAAAGCTAACTTGTCGTACTAAGAACTGTCATCTGATTCCTTTGAGTTGTCATGCATCCCATGTATTATGTCACATCTGATATCTCTTCTGTAGATTTATCTACTTATATATAAGTGAGTTGTTCTTCTACGAGTGGGTTGCCATCAAGTACAACACATGCATCATAATTCCAACAGTGCAATGTCTGGTCTAGTACAGACCATTGCATACATCAGGTTACCGACTGCACTTGCATATGGAACACGGGACATTTCCTCTTCCTCTTCTTGTGTCTTGGGACACTGTTTAGCAAATAACTTCACACTTACAGGAATGGGAACCTTTAACGGTTTACTATCCTACATATTAAACCTCTACAGTATTGTCTCGACATACTTCCTCTAGTTTAACCAGATGTTATAGACATTTTTGGGCACTGCAACCCCAAGCATAAAATGTCCATAAACCAAGGGCTCCTAAGTCCCTAAAAGTGTTGTTCTAACCCCTAAAGGAACAAGGTCAACTGATTACAGCTTCTCCCAGAAGTTCTCCATGAAAAACTGCTCAGAACTGGTCAAAACAGGATCATTTCACCTGCTCCATAGACAAAGTGCGTTGCATCTCACCTAAGTACACTTTGTGGGTGCATTGCATTTCAAAAATCCCTTTTATGGAGTGTGATGGGCGAGAAGTGACAAATGGCAGTGTCAATCCGCGAGGTGGAGAGGCATGGAATCTTCCATAAACTTCTCCTGTGACACTTGCCTCTCTGAATTCGACCAAGGATGAGTAAGAGATCATAAATCTCCATGTGGAAGCAAGATCTATCAGAGGGAAGACACTAATCAAATCACAAGCTGACTCATCTCCCTTACAGATATCTATATATGGATCCCTCATCCCAGAGATCCAAGGGCTGGAATTTTGCATCTTGTAAGGAATTGCTATTGGTTTCTTGAGACAACATCATAGTGTTGGGTGATCTAAGCTTTTTATGAGGTGAAGAAGGGCTTACTTTCTGAGAGGATGATGCTGGGTCAAAACAACTGGTTGTAACTCCCTTGTCTCTTTCTTGATTATCAATAAAAGCTATTCAATTTTTCCTCCATACTCTTGTGTCGTTTATGTTTTATGAATTTGTATGGTCAATTTGCATATGATCCTAGATTGTTTATGATAATAGATCCATGTTCTTGTATAGTGTTATGCTACTTTGATTCTACAGGTACTCTATGAAGCTGGGTGTAAAAGGAAGCAAGTGGCAAAGGACTATCAGAAGAGAGAGGAATCGAACTAGGAGCCAAGCGCAAGATAGAGGTTGGTCTCCTCTATTCTTCTCTCATCTATCTTTCATAAAGGAAAAATGAAAGTAGCTTTATGTTGTTTGTTTCTAAGGTAGCTACCACACCTTAGTGGGATAAGCAGTTCTGTATAAACACTTTTCCCTGTAACAAAATGGCGACTCCGCTGGGGAGCGACTAGGTTGTTTGTTTATCTATTTTGTTGTTTACTTTATAAACTTACAGACGGAGCTTGAAGTTGAGCTAGGTAGCTTTCGAACTACATTTGCTATGCAAATGCAAAGTAGATAAATGTCGCTTCAGTCAATCTCTGGGTTTTGTTTATGAATTAAACAACTGATTTACAAACTCTTTAATTGCCCTTGTGGTGGCTCTAGTAACCTCCTTAGATCTGCCCCTGTTGTTGATTTATTGATTACCACTTGCTCGGCCAAAACCCCTGAACTGAATTGCAAACTGTGACCCGGAACCCAAACAAAGTTTCTTCCCTGGCCCAGCACAGTCTCTATTCTATGAATCTGAACTTCAGTGCACTTCCCGAGTGTTGTAGGTGCGCTGCATTTCAAATTCACTATGTTATAGGTGCGCTAATCAGACTAGACATTGTTCCTGAATGTTGGTTTCTATTCATTCTTTTCAGTTCTATTCATGAATTTTGCTGCCTGTAATTAGTATACCTCTGTTTGAAACCCCTTTCCTTACTAATATTCCGCCTCCATTGTGCAAAGAACTGTAAATGTTTTTGTGTAATTTTTGAGTCATTTTCAGTTCTCATTTGCAAAAAAGTAACTTAATTGTACTGTCGTTTCTTGATTTGAAAGTGTCGCAAGTGTCGTTTTCAGTCATAGAAGAGAGTTTGATTGCTCTTGATAGCCAATTATCCTGTTACTATTGTATTTGATCTGAATTTGTAGTTTTTCTAGTGTCGAAAGCAAGTATTCATTTCCAAATTGCAAAGCGTTGTCATTATCTTCATTTTTGATTTTGAAAAGAAACTTGTTAGTAATTGTAGCTTGAAAAGTAATTCAGATTTGCGCATTAGCTTTCTTTTTATCATTCACGTATTAAGAAGGCCCAAAACAAATACATGCATGTGCATTTGCATTTAGACTGTTTGATTGGTTTGATTTAAGACAGTTCATATAGTGTGTGCTCTTTGCTCTTTGTTGAAAGAATTCTATCTTTCTTTCCTTAGTAGCTAGGATTTGCATTGCACAAAGAAGATAAAACACTGTTTATCATCTTAGATTGCATTTTAGGAATTGTACATCTACATCACACGGTGAACCTAAAAGGAAAATTTCTTAAGCAAGATCAACTATAAAATAAATTTAATGAATCTAACAACTCTTTGGAACCTAACGCACAACATCTAGAAGTCTAGGCTAGATACGTATTCCGGCGTCGTAAAGCCTGGTAACTGTTGTTCTCACTGATGGTTGGGTGATTCCTCCACTTTGAGACGATAAGTGCTAGTACAGACTTGTGCTCCCACGTACCGTCGAGTATATTTTGGGAGACCACAATAGGCTTAATCCTTTATCCATAGGAAGTCGTGTTTGTCGCCCTATTGATCGCAATGCACTAAACACAACATTCAGGAAGATTGACTGCCATACCCTAAAAAGTATTCTGCAGTTTTGTGATTGGTTTGGAAATCCCTCTGCCTAGATTTCCAGAGCAGTCCCTTTCGTTCCTTTTCAAACTCCTTAACGGAAAAGGTCCATCTGAGCACTTGTCACTTCAGGCTCATTAAAAATCGAAGGCGACTAGAGTCATCTTTTGTTTTTTCTCGACTCTTAAAAATTGAAAAAACAAGTTGTGTCAAAGCGTCTAAAATTCATCTAATTCGGAAACATACTTCCCCTTTATTTTTAGTTGATCGAGTAATCCACAATCGTGGAAGAAAGTCAATTGAAACCCCGTCGTTCGCGGAAGCTTACGAGTCAACCGTCTTTGTCTCCGAAATTGAAACTATTACGGACAAAGCAAACTCGTTTAACCGGTTCCAAATCTCCTGGTAAAGTTAGAACAAGTGTTCCAACAACATCAGAGACTCCGGTTACTCCAAAAATTTCTAGTATCCCTGCCTTTATAGAAGAAGTTCAGCAGCCACCGAAGGACAGTAGTACTGATCCTAGTCTGAGGGTAAACACTTGTATCACTGAACCAGTTCCATCTACAACTGGTTAGGAGAGTGTTGTTCCCCAAACATCTGTCGCTGCAGATTCCATACCTTCTTTAGCACCAGAAATATTCTACGGACCTGACGGTCTACCTATTCCACCTGGTTTGATTGCTATATAAGAGATTGTGTAGGATCCTCCATCTAGTACTCCATCGCAATTTGGAGTCGGGATCACTCTGTATCCTTCTTCATCAGAAATTAGTCTACCGCCAGCAGAAGCTCCTGTAGAATCGCTAGGTAATCTTTTGGATAGACTAGAAATTTCTGAACAACCGTCAACATCTAGGACTGTGTCGTCTGACATAGCAACGGCAGAACTTCCTGCTATCACTCCAACAATGTTCACCGGTATACCATCTGTCCCAACTAGCTCTCAAATCGCTAGAAGGAGCCCACTCAGGGGATATTTTGACGGTATGGTTCGTTCCTGTTTGTTCATCCGGAATAGTATCCGGAAACTCTTATGTTGAGTCTCAACAGATTGATCCATTTAGAGGTCAATTTAGGCAATCTGGTCCTCAAGGGAAAACCATTCCCTTAAGTACCGGATTACCGCCGTATGGGGGGCAGTATACCCTTTCATTGTCCCCTCCGGGAGGACAGCCATACGGGAGTTCACAACAAAATTCAGGTTATGTTGGAATTACGTCAAGCGGTTGGGTACCTATACTACCTCAACAACCAAGAGTTGTATATTCGATGCAACAATGTTTACCTATGTCAAGTATACCAACTACACCAGCTATTGTGATGGTGTCGCAAGTACAAGTGCTGCCTGTTGTATGCCAACCTCAGGTTTCTTCGGTTGTAATGCAACAGCCTCTTGACCCTGCAACTCAACCACCATCGCCGACTGGTGGAATGACACAGGTTCAAACGGGTATAATTACCCCTCATCTTGGTCAAACAATTAGTATCAGGCAACAACACATGGCTTCACAACCATGGCTAGTGCAATACCAACAACCGCAGTTCCAACAAGTATACCAAGGTTCTGAGCAACAAATCTTTGCAAATAGTGGGCAGTCGTATATTCAAAATGGTCAAAATCAACCATTCTAAAATGGTCATGCCCACCAACCTTACCAAAGTTACCAGCATCAAATGCATTATGCTGGTATGCAAAGACCAACTGCTCAGGCGATCCCATCTTATCCTGGGTATGCTTCACCTAACCTGAATCAACAGTTACCCTTTGTGGCGACTTTAGAGTCACCTGATTTAAATCGGTTAACAAACGATCCAATCGCTTACGCCCCTTGGTGGTCAGCGATTTCGCATAAAATTCCATCAGATATTCCTAAATTTAATGGAAATCCAGGTGAAGATCCGTCGAATCATGTGATGACCTTTCATCTGTGGTGTTCATCAAACACCCTAAACGATGATTCGATTAGGCTTCACCTTTTTCAGAGGATGTCAACTGGTCTGGCAGAAAAATGGTATATCGAATTGCCCAGAGCTTCATTTGACAACTTCAGTACCTTAGCCACAACCTTTTTAACCCATTTTTAGTTACCAATAAGGTACAAAACAGGAACGGAACTTCTTACCAATTTCAAACAAACAACGGCCACTCACATATTTAGTCATATACATGAGCGGCAACGTCGTCGTAGAATGGTAAAAACGTATGTTCCTGATCAGCTTTTAGCTTAATGGTTTATTAATTCATTATTGCCTTCCATCACAGAAGATGTGGAAAAAGGGGGAGTCGTCACCGAAGAGCAAGTTATCGCTCGTGCACAATATTTAGACTTGATTTACACTCAGTCTGGCATGCTCTACAATAAAATACTTGACGCTCCTAGATTGGAATTCTCAGTCCCTCCTCCTCCTAAATCAAACAATGAATCTCATTCCAGTGATGGCGTGATTGGTGCAACAGACACGAAATCGACAAAGGCCCATAAGATTTCCAGTCAAAATGAAAAAGAAGAACTTCTTGCCTCGGAAGTAAATGTCATCTCGACAGATAAAGGCAAAGAAACCAAGCAACCAGGGGGCAAGAAGAAAATCAAAGGGAAGAAGAAGAAACAGGAGGAATCATCACCTGAAAAATCTTCTGCAAACCCTTCTGGAAATAGGAAACCAAATCATCCATGCTTTATATGCGATGAGGATCATTGGACATCAGATTGTCCGTATAAAGCTGAGCTTAAAAAATTCTTCAAGAATTCAAAAAACTCGGCAGTATTAACTGATCTGTTTCCAAATCCAGGAACAAATATGTTTGACAGTGGAAATGCTTCCCTGTCTTAAGTGTTGATGTTTTCAATTTCCAAACAGCAAAATGATTCTTTGATATCGACAAGGAACAAAGATTACAAGAATCCACAACTGTCGAATAACAAGGATAAAGATCAACCTAGTAGTTTGACAACAACTTCGACGAAAGTTGCGCCGCCCATCATTCCTGAGTTGACAATAAAACCGCCAAAGGGAGTAGTACGCAAGTCGACATTTAATCCTCTTGCTAGAGCAGCACAACATTATAATATAGTGGAAGATTTGGCCCAATCGCCATCCGCTATGTCGACGCTTGAGGTATTGCAAAATTGTCCATCCCAAAAGAAGGCTTTATTATCGGCCATCGGTGGGATAGACCCAAAGGATTCCAATCTTGTATCCTTTGATCATAAAGGATACGATCCTCAGTTACCAGCTCAACTAGCTTTCCTCGTTCAAGTGAAAGCCCTCAATAAAATTGTTCATCGAACAATCATTGATGAGGGGGCATCTACATGTATTATGTTGATGAGTTGCTGGAAAACTTTAGGATCTCCAACCTTGTCACGATCTTTGACGACATTAAAAGCATTTGACAGACGAACATATACCCCATATGGTATTCTAAGTAACTTGAAGGTTGAACTAGGAGGGAAAACAGTAGAAATAGATGTTGAAGTAATCGACGGAAACCTCGATTACAACATCTTACTGGGAAGACCATGGATATATGCTATGGCTGTTGTTGTGTCGACCTATTTTAGGAAGATTTCATTTCCCTTTCAAGGAGGGATTACAATCGTCGATCAACAAAACTTCCTCCCCATTGGTTCTCAAGTTACAGGAAGCATTCTAATGATCCATGGAAGCCCCCATTCGCTTCAAAATATCGGAGTAGGCCTACTAAAAGACCCTATATTAATGGGAACTTTTGCCCTTCCACCTCCAATCAATTTGGCGAAAGTAGCGTCGGTAGGAACCTGCAATATGATATCTTCAATTAAAAAGATCTCAGAAAACAATATCGACATGGATCATGCGCAGGTTTTGCCTCCAAGCCCAACAGAAATATTGTAGCAATCAATGTTCCTAGCATGGGAGGCAAACCCAAATCAGCGCTCATCAAGCGTTTGGGTAGATAGGTCTAAGGAATATGGCACCCCTTCAGATCCTTGGTCGCGAGTGCATGTCACCGACGAAGGAATTGTTCAATCAATGGTAATTGAAGGGGCACAGTGGGAAGATTACCACCATCATTCCCTTCTTCCGGATTGTGAAGAAAATACTCCTAATGACCTTTATCATCCTTCAGTTTTTGATTTTCTATAAAATACTGTAAACACGGTGGATTCCTAGCGAAACTTGCCCAACATTGAAGAGACTATCGCCATAAATATCTCGACCAAAACAGATGTTGTAGAGAATATTTATGTTGGCAAAAGTTGTTCTCCTTCAGAACTGGAAATATATAATGCTCTTTTTCGTGAATTCAGAGATGCCTTTGCTTGGTCATATAATGAAATGCCAGGCATTGACTCGAGTATCGTTGAACAAGAAATCAAGATGTATCCAGATTTCAAACTAGTACGACAACGGCTACGGCAGCTGCACCCTAAGAAAGCCGCTTCCATCAAGGCATAAGTTGAAAAACTTCTCCATGCTGGTTTCATTTACCCAGTTCCTCTAACCGATTGGGTATTGAATATTGTCCCTGTTATGAAAAAACAAGGAACGATTAGAGTGTGCATCGATTATAGGGATGTAAATCAAGCTTGTCCAAAAGACAACTACCCTACACCCTTCATTGACCAGATAATTGATGAATGTGCCGGATGTGAAATCTTTTCATTTATGGATGGATTCTCCAGGTATAATCAAATAAATATCCGCCCACAGGACCAGTCAAAGACTGCATTTATTTGTCCGTGGGGCACATTCGCATATCGAAAATTACCCTTTGGTTTAAAGAACGCTGGGGCAACATTTCAGAGGGCAATGAATTATTCCTTCCATGACATCAAAAACATCGTTCAACCGTACCTCAATGACCTTCCGGCTCATTCGCAAAAGTGGACTGATCATCCGTAGCATTTAAAAGCGATATTTCTACGTTGCCGACACTACAAGATACGACTCAATCCACACAAATGTGTATTTTGTCTCAGTTCTGGTCGTTTACTTGGCTTTGTAGTCTCGAAAGACGGGATTCGTCTCGACTCATGTAAGGTTCAGGCAATCATAGATTTGCCTCCACCTTCGAATTTGCTTCAGATTCAGAAACTCCAAGGGAAAGCAAACTTTCTGAGGAGGTTCATTCCAAATTACACCGAACTTGCTAAAGGTTATACGCGTCTTTTGAAAAAGGAAGTACCCTTTGTCTGGGATCAGGTTGGGCAAGCTTCCTTTTATGCTTTAAAAGAATCCCTAATGAAAGCATCATTAATGTACGCTCCTGATTATCAAAAAGACTTTAACCTGTATCTGGCTGCAGCGGATACAACCATCGCAATGATTTTAGTTCAAGAAGACAACAGGATTGAACATCCTATATATTATTTAAGTAAGAACTTAAATGATACAGAAAGCAAATATTCTTATGTTGAAAAGCTAGCGCTTGCAGCTGTTCAATCAATACAGAGATTTTGACACTATGTCCTCTTTCGAAAAACTACCATTCTGTCATATTGCAACCCCATGACTTATATATTATCATGACAGTTGTTGGGGGGCAAATATTCAAAATGGATAGCAATTCTACAAGAGTTTTATCTGGAATTTGTAAAATCCAAGTCAAAGAAAGCTCTGGTTTTCGCAGAATTATTATGCGATCTCCCATCGTCGTCCAACAATGAAACATCTGAAGAAACGATCGTGGATGAAAATTTGTTTCTGATATCTTCAAGTAATCTGTGGTATGGAGATATAATCATTTATCTCAAAACCCAAAAATATAGACCCAATACCTCTCGCTCCGAACAAAAACGTATTCGATACCAATCAAAAGACTACATGATCGTGAGTGATACACTTTACCATCGTGGTGTCGATACAGTTCTATGGAGGTGCCTCACTCATGAGGAGGCCGAAAGTCCTGAATGATTGCCATTCAGGTGCGTGTGGGGGGCATCAATTCGATTACGCTATAGCACAAAAAAATTTACGAGTAGGATACTTATGGCCAACAATCTTCAAATATTGCATAACCGCAGTCAGAAGTTGCCATGCCTGTCAAATTTTTGATAGCAAAACCAGAAGACCACCCGCACCTCTACAACCAATAGTTGGTGTTGGGCCATTTGCCAAATGGGGCATCGATTTCATGACATGTAACCCCACCTCGACTGGGGGGCATGGGTATATCATAGTCGCATTTGACTATTTTACCAAATGGGCCGAGGTGATGCCTACATTAGATAATACTGGTGAAACAGCTGCCCTCTTCTTTTTCAATCATGTAGTCACCAGATTCGGCATCCCACAAGCTATAGTCACAGATCATGGATCGATTTTTCGCAACCACATGATGGTCGAATTAGCTGCCAAATTAGGGTTGTCTCACGACAGGTCTACTCCATATTACCCGCAAGCCAACGGACAAGTTGAAGCAATCAACAAGGTCCTGAAGCATATGCTGCAAAGGATGATTGGAGTTCATAAAAGAAGTTGGCACCTAATCCTGTACTCATCCTTGTGGGCTTACCGAACATCGGTAAGGAATGCAACCGGGTATACACCTTTCCAACTGGTGTATGGCCTAGAAGCAGTCTTACCAATACAGTGTGAAATCTCATCCCTCAAACTCACAATTGACCTTCTCCCCGGAACTTCAGAAGAGGAGGCTCGTTTCTTGGAACTAATCCAATTGGATGAAACCCGTCGTGATTCCGCTTTGGCTAACGAAGCCCATAAGAAATGAGTCAAGGCGCAGTTCGACAAGAATGTCAAACCCCGTGTCTTCTCAGAAGGTGACTTGCTCTTGCTTTATGACCAAGAATCCGATAAATTGGGGGCAGGTAAATTCAAGTCTTTATGGATGGGCCCCTATATTTTTAAGTGAGTGTTAGCAAAAGGAGCCTATGAGTTAATGGATTATGACGGGATTCCACTGGCACAACCTCGTAATGGGTTGTACCTTAAGCGTTACTATGCGTGATTCAGTATAGTAACCTATATGCTTTTGTTATGTTTTTGTTTTCACTAAAGTATTTGTCTTGGTCAGTAATCCACTTTTTACATTTATTGCAGATGTCAAACCTATTGGAGTCATGTGTTGGATATGCCGACGGAGCGAGTCGTAGTTTGCGGAACCTATCTTCCGTGGCCTGGGCCATTTTTGATCCAAACGGAGAGTTAGTAAGTTTCAGAGGGGTATGTATTGGTCGATCAACGAATAACATCGCTGAATATAGCGCATTGATAGAACTCCTCTCTGATGCCATCACACATGGTATACGCCGACTGATTGTCAGGCTAGACTCACAACTCATTATACTACAACTCACTGGTATCTACTCTGTCCGAAATCCAGCTATTTATCGCATGTTCCTAAGGGTTAAGATTTTGGAAAGGCAATTTGATTTTATTCAATATCAGCATATTTCCAGAAGCTTAAACACATTAACTGACTCATTGGAAAATTATGTGTTAGATAGACATTTGTAACATTTATAAAAAGAAGCATCCCATCAATATTTTCATTTGGATCATGTAACTTAACCAAAATAAAACTTCGAAAATCAAAAATATATATATAACTGTTTATGGTTTACACATAATGTTCTGTAACCAAGACAAAATTGGTCAAATGACCCGAAACTCAAAACGCTAGGGGGCACCCTAGTCTAATGATGCTCGTGATAGCAATTCACAGCCTGTGTGATCATGCGTAAGAGCCGAGTCCATCGTCTCGGCACACCAGTAGTATGTCGCTGCAACCTCAAAGGCAGCTCGTCAGTTGTCACATCTGGAATACCGAGAGTGAGGCCCTTGAGCTGATCCTGTAATGTTGTGAGAGTCTCGGCCACATCGAGGTCGCGAAGGATAGCCCTTTCAACAACCTCTCCTGCTGGGGCGGCAGCTGGCACTCTCAGGCGTACTACTGGCCGAACAGGACCAACATCTGCATGAACACATGAGTTTTGATTATTCCTGATAGAAGAAAGCACAAGGACATTATAAAGGAAAAATGATAAATAGGAATATGGTCAAAGAATTTACTAATGGCACCCCACTGTTCGCCAGCCGGCAGTACCAAATCTGGGTCCCCTCGGAAGTCCATACCAGCATATGGATACTCGGAATAAACCATCTCCTGATGATCAAACCACCCGAAGAAGGTATCAGAAAAGGAAATCTAAGACTGACTAGCATGCCTAGACATATGGTTGACCCATCTCTGCATACGTGGTTCAGTCGGTGAAGGTAAGTCGAGTGCAATATACTGCGGCTGCATCAGTGGTATCTTTTCCAAGGTGAAGGCGGTCAAGATAGAACCATATCCAAAGTTCTTCAATCTCCTGCTCTTCACCTTGGTCAATTGTTCTTTCATCACAAGGAGTACTGTGTCGCACCAGTTGAACACCTTCGCTTGGAGACATTCCAAGGCATACTGCATATAAGATCGGTTGGCCACATGAAGAGCCGCACCAAAAGCCATCCTACCAAAAGTGAACAGAATAGTCCTCAAAGACCTGTCAGTGACATCTCGGATGATGATCTTGCCGTCTTTACTCGGCTGAGATCCCTCTCTACAATACCTGCGAACATAGTCTCTCACAGATTCACCTCCTCGGGCTGAACCTGATAAAGAGATGGGGGCACCCCGCCTCGATAAGCCAGTCAAAAAATAGATGTCCACTACAGTCAAGGGGATGGATTTTCCCCTAATTTGGAACACCTGGCTGGTAGGATCCCAAGCATCAAGCAAATACTGCAGCAAGTTGATTTGTTGTCTCATGATATAAATGCGGAAAAACTTCAGCAAGCCACAGTTCTACAGTGCGTTCACTGTAACCGGATCATGTAAAGCAAGCATATCCTCTTCTTCATGCTCACGTTCTTGCCATGTAATAGTCATCTTGCTCCAAAAAATCTTTGAAATCAAACAAGAGAAGAGTTAGATCCTGATTTGGTGAGAAACAGGCAAAATTTCCGTCAAAAACTGTGCATAAATTTCATTCCTTGCGCCCATCGCACCTACAATAGTGTTCTGGGTGCGTTGCATGTCAGTTGGCCAGTAGACAGGCTAACATCCAATGCACCTTTCGATACACAAGGGGTGCGCTAAAGCCAGGGCGAGTTTTTTAAACCCCAGAAGCTCAGAAAAACCAGGAATCAAGCTGAGAATGCAAAATGGAAAGCATGAAATGAAAGAGCTCAGGTTTACCTCCTACCTGGTCCAGACAACACCGAGAATCATCCACAGAATCTCCCGGAATTAGCTTATGAAAATCAAGGGGGGAAGCACCTCCAAAGCTCCAACAAGCCAAAGTTCAAATGAAATGGTAAAATGAGAGGTAAAAGCATTTTTGAATTACTTTTTACATAATTCGAGTAAAATATTAGTGTTCTAACTCATTTTTCAAACATATATTGTTCATTTCTAACTAGTTTGATGAAGCAATTGAAAATGCAAGACAATCTTTGAAAGAACAAAGCTATTTATGGTAAAGTCAAGAAATGACCATTCTATCGAGCAGTTTAGCACATAGTTCAAGCTCGTTAAAAAATAAACATAAGTCATGAGAAAATGTTTCTCCCCGTGTTTAAGCTCATTAAAAAATGAACTATTTCTCGGTAAATAACCATCGTGAATGTAGTACTTCAGCCTTTAAAGCCTTGGTCGTGTTCTCATCATCACCTCCACTCTGTATTGGCCGATCATTCACCTCCATTTGATTGTTTACCCCTTTTGAGGAACAGCTGCGAAGAGTGATCCCACTAGCCATCCTTGTAACACTGTCGTGATTGGAAAATTCCAAACCTTACCTGGAATCAGCTGCTACCCAATTTTATCACTCGTTCTTCAAAAGACGAGTCTCCTTTAAGCTCTTTTCAACTGACTCATAAAATATGAAAAGATTGCCGAGCCATTGGCCTCTCCATCTCGTTAAAGGGACCAGAAGTGTTATCCCTCCTTTAGATTTTAATCTTTTTGGACCTGAGGGATTATTACACAAAAAGATCGAGTGCTTGTTTTGTTCGGCTCATTAAAAGTATCAAAAATTCATCGCTTCTGTATTGTTTTATAATTTTCCGGACTTAGGGGATTAGATGACGAAAAAGGAATTTTGGAGTTTCCTTTACGTCCCTTTTCAAACTCTCTAAAATTGAAAAGGACCGAGTTATCTTTGTCGTTAAACTCGTTAAAACCTAATAGCGACAAACTTGTCCGTAGCAGACAAGAACGAGTTTCATTATCGCTAGGCTCGTAAAAACATAACGATGGGTTTGCCCGAAGGGAAAATTATAGAACAAGCATATGTTATCCTCCTCAAGCTTGATAAAAATAAAGAGGTACTGGTCAGCAATGACTGGGGAAAAAATTGGGAAGAAAACTTGAAGAAACTTTGTTGGTAGCAAGTTGCTCTTGAACATGACACTTTCACTCTGCATCCAAGTCGGGTTGGGTTGTTTCATTCAACGGTCACATCACCATGGTCCCATCACACCACCCACATTTGGGGTTAATGCTACCAATCCACCATGTCAGTGTCACCAATATGTTCAAGAGAAGTCATTCAGAGAATTCACCTGTGTCTTACCCATTGCAATACATTTATGCTCCATTCTTTCATGACCGCCACCCTGAACCTTATATCACTAGATCGTTTTCACCTCCATTAAAATCATTTGCTCCGTTCCGTGTCATTGATGTGGGATTCATTAAGGCCCTCCTATGATGGATCGCTTCTTGTCGACATCAGCTCATTATCCAAGAAGTCGATCTAGGAACACCCCGTTGAGTACTTTGAAGCTTGCATGCCTCAATGGCAAGTTTCTCACTTCCGGCGACAGGTTTACATCAATGGACTTCGACCGAAAGATTTTGCGTGGTGTTCGACGCCAAGTCCTTTATTCACACCACGTGAATTGTACTGCAGTACCTTGAGGTTCATTATCATTATCGGTGATTCCTCTCGCGTCTGTTAACAACTTACATCATTGGCTGGTAATCAGGCGATGTCTTTCCATGTTCGACTCCAGAACATCTCTCACATGGATCGACTTGTACTTAGGGTGAAGATCGAACGAGATTGAAGACCCCGGATCTAGTTTCATCCATTCGGGCTGCAATATATATTCAGGGAAATAAACACATCAAATGTACATCGTTACTGCACAGATAATCATCCAATCAAAGGGATGATGGCTCTACCAGAATCATCAGTCTACACTTAGACGATTGTCTGTCCTATGTACATGAAAATGAATTTATAAAGATGAGCATGGGAATGCCTGCTTCAGCTAGATCATGAAAATATTATGAAGATAATGTATTGTATTGTATCTTATTACAGGTCTCCTCCCAGCTTGAAAGAACTTCGGATCCTCATGATAAAGCATTTCACCCGACATCAAAAAGATTAACGACCTCATGCTTTAGGGGGAAACTGTTATAGACATTTTTGGGCACTACAACCCCAAGCATAAAATGTCGATAAACCAAGGGTTCCTAAGTCCTTAAAAGTTTTGTTCTAAACCCTAAAGGAACAAGGTCAACTGATTACAGCTTCTCCCAGAAGTTCTCCATGAAAAACTGCTCAAAACTGGTTAAAACAAGATCATTTCACCTGCTCCATAGACAAAGTGCGTTGCATCTCACCTAAGTACACTATGTGGGTGCATTTCATTTCAAAACGCCCTTCTATGGAGTGCGATGGGTGAGAAGTGACAAATGGCAGCGTCAATCTGCGAGGTGGAGAGGCATGGAATGTTCCAGAAACTTCTACTGTGACACTTGCCTCTCTGAATTCGACCAAGGATGAGTAAGAGATCATAAATCTCCAAGTGGAAGCAAGAACTATCAGAGGGAAGACACTAATCAAATCACAAGCTGACTCATCTCCCTTACAGATATCTATATATGGATCCCTCATCCCAGAGATCCAGGGGCTGGAATTTTGCATCTTGTAAGGAATTGCTATTGGTTTCTTGAGACAACATCATAATGTTGGGTGATCTAAGCTTTGTATGAGGTGAAGAAGGGCTTACTTGCTGAGAGGATGATGTTGGGTCAGAACAACTGGTTGTAACTCCCTTGGCTCTTTCTTGATTATCAATAAAATCTATTCAAGTTTTCCTCCATACTCTTGTGTCGTTTATGTTTTATGCATTTGTATGGTCAATTTTCATCTGATCCTAGATTGTTTATGATAATAGATCCATGTTCTTGTATAGTGTTATGCTACTTTGATTCTACAGGTACTCTGTGATGCTGGGTGTACAATAAAGCAAGTGGCAAAGGACTATCAGAAGAGAGAGGAATCGAACTAGGAGCCAAGTGCAAGACAGAGGTTGGTCTCCTCTATTCTTCTCTCATCTATCTTTCATAAAGGAAAAACGAAAGTAGCTTTAGTTTGTTTGTTTCTAAGGTAGCTACCACACCTTAGTGGCATAAGCAGTTATGTATAGACACTTTTCCCTGTAACACCAGAGCTTCCTCTTTGCCCAATCTCTTTTAATTTCCATGCCCATAATATAGTTTGCAGCACCAAGATCTTTCATGTCAAATTTGGAGGACAATTGGGTCTTCAAATCGTGGATAATTTCATTTTCATTTCCAACTAGAAATATATCATCCACATACAAGACCAGATAAATAACATGGTCACCAATTAATTTAAAATACACACAGTGATCTGCTTTGCTTTTGTTGAAGGCAAGTCCCCGTATAAATGTATCAAATTTGTGATACCACATCCTTGGTGATTGTTTTAACCCATACAAAGACTTCTTTAACTTGCATACCATTTCTTTCTTACCCTTCACCAAAAAACCTTCAGGTTGCTTCACATAGATCTCCTCTTCCAGATCCCTGTGAAGAAATGTTGTCTTCACATCCATCTATTCTACCTCAAAATCAAAAGTAGCAACAACAGATAAAAGTAATCTAATAGAAGCTACCTTGGCAATAGGAGAAAAAATATCACCAAAATCAATTACTAGCACCTGGGAATAACCTTTTGCTACCAACCGAGATTTGTATTTCTCCACCTTTCCTTCTGCATTTGTCTTCTTCTTGAACACCCATTTGCTGCCAATGGGCTTCCTTCTAGGCGGCAACTCCACCAGATCCCAAGCCTCATTTTTGTGCAAAGATGTCATTTCATCAACCATGGTCTCTTTCTAGGGTTTTCCATCCTCTAAATCTACTACTTCCTTCACAGTCCTAGGATCATCATCAGTAACAGATAAAGTAAAATTTGAATAGAAAGCAGATGGACTATACGTTTCCAGCTGCCTTCTTTCTCGAATTGATCTTCTCACACCCGGAGTTTGTGGCTCTTCATCTTTTGATTCCTCCTCTGCTGTAGAGTCTGATTCGTCCTCCTTAAGCTTAAACTCTATCTTCTCAGGTTCCTTTGGTTGGACTTCATGTTTAATAATGTCTCTCACCTCTCCGAACACCACATCTCGGTTGTACACAACCTTCCTTTTTACTAGGTTCCAATGCTTATAACCCTTTAAATCATCCTTATACCCAATAAAGATGCACTTTTCAGATTTACTATCCAACTTGGTTCTTTTCTCCTTTGGAACATGTACATATGCATCACATCCAAATACCCTCAGATGTGAAAGAGAGGGATTCTTACCAGTCCATACCTCTTGTGGAGTCTTATTCTCCAACGCTGATGAAGGTGATCTGTTGACCAGGTAACATGTTGTCTCCACCACCTCTGCCTAGAATTCACGTCCTAACCTAGCACCACTGACCAAGCTTCTTTCCCTTCCTGTCAATGTCTTGTTCATTCTTTCTGCAACTCCATTTTTCTTAGGTGTGTATGGAGTAGTCTACTGCCATGCTATACCACACTTCTTATAGAATTCTTCAAATTCCTTACTGCAAAACTCTCCACCGTTATCTGTCCCCAACACCTTTATCTTCTCTGTCTGGTTTTCCACCAGAGCCTTAAATTCTTTAAACCTGTCAAAGACTTCATATTTCTTCTTAAGGAAACATATCCATGTATTCCTTGAGAAGTCATTTATAAATGATACATAGTACACAAACTTACTTAGTGAATGAACCTTCATAGGTCCAAACACATCACTGTGCACAAGTTCTAATACATGTTTTGCCCTCTTACCACTAGAGGGGAAACTCACCAGATTCTGCTTCCCATATACACAATTTTCACAGAAATCAAAATCCAGAGAGCTATTACTCATACCTTTACCATGAAGTATTCGAAGGCCCTTCTCTCCAATATGTCCAAGCCTTTGATGCCACAACATGCTCTTCTCTCCAGAGACCACTAGATTTTTGCTCCGCTTTCAGGAACCACAAAATTTTTGCACCCATCAACAACAATGCTACCTTGCACCTTGTACATAGTTCCAATTCGAACTCCCTACATCAATATGAGTGCCCCTCAAACCATCTTGCAGGTATTATTCTCGAACACTGTTTTTACACCTGCATCATCAAGCTTGATTACAGAAATTGTATTTTTGGCTAATGCAGGAATATGCAGAGCACCTGGAATTGTTCTAACCCTTCCACCTTGCAACTTCAACTTTACTTTTCTGCGACCAACAATTCTAGCCTTCCTGTCATCCCCTAAGAAGACATCACCACCATCATATTTCTCATACTCACATAACCACTCTCTATGGGGAGTGGAGTGAAAGGATTCACCTAAGTCAATAAACCATGCCTCATGATCTACATGTGTACTTGAAGAAGCCAAGTACACATCCCCACCTTCATCTGAGGTGGTTTTTGCCTCTATAGAAGGAGCATCATCAGATCCCTTTCCTTTATCAAGAGATTTAGATTTACAGTCCCTTTTGTAGTGCCCTTCCTTTTCGCGTTTCCAACACACCACCTTTACAGGTTTTCCTAGAGATTTAGATCTCCCTCTAGATTTAGATCTCCCACTTGATGACTTATTTTTATTTCTGTTATGGGATTGTCCTCGTACAGACAAGGCATCAGCATTCTGGCTCTCCATATTTTTCCGTGTCATCTCCTCCATCAGCAAGGATGAGATTATTTCATCAAACTACAAGGCAGTCGTATTGCTACCTATTACAATAACCAGAATATCCAAAGAATTTGGTAGAGAACACAACAAACTAATGTGCTTATCTTCATCTAAAAATTTAATATCAACAAATAATAACTGACTTACCACAGTATTAAATGCGTTCAGATGCTCTATCACCGAGTCTCCATCTTTAATCCCCAAGTTATACAGCTTTTTCTGCGAGAACGGTTTATTCACCAGAGACTTAGATTGGTACAAAGTCCCTAACTTGTCCCACAAAGCCTTCCCCATAGCTTCCCCTAATACATTCATCGATACTAAATCAGAGACACACATCATATTGTGCTCTTTGCCTTTCGATCCAACTTCTTCCATTCTTCATCGAACACTCCTATTGGTTTAATACCTGAATCTACCACGATCCACTGATCTTTATCCACCAACAGATCCTCCATCTTGAGTTTCCACAACTCAAAACTCTGACCATTAAATTTCTCAATCTCTATATTTCCACTGCTCGCCATCTTCTTTCACCACCAGAATCGATCTCGCAGATCTCCCACTAAACAGTGTCTACCACGGACCTAAGAAAAACCCCTCAGCAACAAAGGCATCCCCTTGAAGCCAAAACAGCACTGATACCAAATGTAGGTTTTAAACCTGTACAAAAATTACCTGCATACGAATTCTAAAACACAAAAATAAACAATGCAAGAGCATAACACATAAAACTCATATATACAAAGATATTCCCATGGATCCCAAAACCGGGACTACAAGCTTGATTTTTCATTATGTTATTTCAATGTTACAATAAATATTTATACATGTTGAAGCATCCAATACCATGGACCGAAAAAACCATCGCGTCCGAAACCATGGACTGAAAACCATCGCGTCCAAAACCATGTGTGAAAATCATGCAAAAAACCATAGGTAGGTTCACCCAACCTAATATAGGGTCCAAAAAACAAAATTTTATGGGGCGCTGCCCCGGACCCCATAGAAGGGGGTTACCTGCACCCCTCAAACCCCCTGTGACCCCCCCCCACTACGTAATCGGTGCAACGAAGGGAGCGCTCCCCCCCCCACCCCCAACCCCCCGGTTAACTATGTGGGCTAGTCGTGGAAAGAATATAACACTACCCAACACGATGAACAAGTTTATTGAAGGCATTTACTTGAATCAGAAATGCTAATTGTGCTGGTAACTGTGGCATATAACCCGCATGGTTGAAAACCACAAGATTGGAATCAGTTGGATCGATTCCACCAATTTCTAACAACAAAGCATACTTTTGGAACGGACAGTTCTAAAGTACCTCGAGTGTAGACATAGCAGAAGGTGACTGAGCAAAATCTTCTACTATATTATAATTTTGTGCAGCTCAAGCTCGAGGGTTAAATGTCGATTTGTGTACAAATCCCTTAGGTGCTTTTATTGTTAACTCTGGTGAAATAGGTGGTGGAATAGAATCATTCGAAGTTGTAGTCGAAGGGTTAGGTCGATCATCCTGATTATTCGACAACAACGGTTGATTTCCATATTCTTTACTTCGTGTTGACACGAAAACATCATCTTTCTGCTTAGAGGCGTATAACATAAGCACTTGGGAAGTGGAAGCTTGGTATGTAGCAACCATATTTGCCTCCGGTTTTGGAAAAGGATCAGTCAATACCATAGATGTATTAGAAGTCTTCAGAAGTTTTGAGACTTTGGAGCAATGCAGAAAATCTCATGTAAAATGCTCATCATTACAGATCAAACACGAGTAACGAGGTTTCCTAGCCGAAGAAGAGGAATCAAATGATTTCTCTTGAGGGGAGTTATTTTGTTTCTTCTTGTTTTTCCCCTTTTTTTAACATCCTGGTTGCTTTTCATTCTTGACCTTACGAGATGACACGACATTGATTTTATAAGTAAGAGTGTTATCAAGTGCATTTGTAGTTTGATTGGTAATGGCAAGTGTTTGACCAAATGGTCTACCTACCATTTGTGTGCTCAAAGAACCAATCACATCGTCGTCAACATGAGAGTCCTTACTCGATGGTGGAGGAGGAATAGTGAAAGCTAGTTGGGGTGCATTCAGAATCTTGTCATAGAGCATGCCAGACTGTGTATAAATCAAGTCCAAATATTGGGCATGAGCAATTACTTGCTCTTCTATGACAACTCCACCTTTCGTCACATCCTCAGTGATAGACGGCAGCAAGGATTTTATAAACCACTCAGCCAGAAGCTGATCAGGAACAAATTTTTTAACCATTTGACAACGACGAAGCCACTCGTGAATATGATCAGAGATATGAGTACCAGTAGTCTTTTAAATTTGGTTAATAGTTCCGTTCTAGTCTCATATCATATGGGTAACTGGAAGTGGGTTAAAAATGTGGTAGCTAAAGCAATGAAGTTATCGAAAGAAGCTCATGGTAACTCGATGTACCACTTCACAGCCAGACCATTAAGCGTTCTATGGAAAAGACGAAGTCTTACAGAATCATCATTTGAGGAGTTTAATGAACACCATAAATGAAAAGTCATGACATGGTTGGATGGGTCTTCTCCACGATTTCCATTGAATTTCGGAATATCGAAAGGTAACTTATGAGGAATCATCAGCCACCAAGGTGCATAAAGAAATGGGTCATTGGTGAGCCAATTTAGATCTGGTAACTCAAGTGTCGCAATGAAAGGCAATTGGCTATTGAGTTCAGGTTGAGCATATCCAGGGTAAGATGGAATCTCCTGGGCAATGGGCCTTTGCATACCAGTGTAAGTGTTATCGAGAAATCTAGTGTCTATGAAGAGCTGGTAGTCCCACTAAGGTTGGTAGCTACCTTAGAAACAAACAAACTAAAACTACTTTTGTTTTCCTTTATGAGAAATAGATAAGAGGGGAATAAAGGAGACCAACCTCTGTCTTGTGCTCGGTTCCTTGCTTGATTCCTCTCCCTTATGATAGATCTTTGCCACTCGCTTCCTCGTCTACCCAACTTCAAAGAGCACCTGTAGAATCAAAGCAGCATAACACTATCCAAGAACATAGATCTATTATCATAAACAATATAGGACCAAATATATATTGACCACACAAATGCATATATCATCAATCATACAAGAATGTGGAGGAAAACTTGAATAAATTTATTGATAATCAAGAATAGCAAAGAGGATTACAACCAATTGTTCTGACCCAGCATCATCCTCTTAGCAAGAAAGCTCTTCTTCACCTCATGAAAAGCTTAGATCACCCAACACTATGATGTTGCACCAAGAAACCAGCAACACTTCCTTACAAGATACAAAATTCCAGCCTCTAGATCTTTGGGATGAGGGATCCATATATAGATGTTTGCAAGGGGGGTGAGTCAGATTTTGAGATTTGATTAGTGTCCTCTCTCTGATAGTTCTTGTTTCCACTTGGAGATTGGTGATCTCTTACTCATCCCTGGGCGAATGCAGAGAGGCAAGTGTCACAAGAGAAGTTTCTGGAAGATTCCATGATCCTCCACCTTGCAGGTTGACCCTGCCATTTGTCCACTCTCACCCATCGCACCCCATAGAAGGGCTTTTCAAGATGCATCGCACCTCCCATGTGTATTTAGGTGCGATGTAGCGCACTTTGACCATGGAGCAGGTGAGATGGTCCAGTTTAGTTGACCTTGTTCTTTTAGAGGTCGGAACAACACTTTTAGGGACTTAAGAGCCCTTGGTTTATGGACATTTATGATCGGGGTTGCAGTGCCCAAAAATGTCTATAACAGTTGCCCCCTAAAGCATGAGGTCGTTAATCTGTTGACGTTGGGTAAAATTATTTATCATGAGGATTTGAAGTTTTTTCAAGCTGGAAGGCGACCTGTAATAAGATACAATACAATACATTATCTTCATAATATTTTCATGATCTAGCTGAGGCGGGCATTCCCATGCTCAACTTTATAAATTCATTTTCATGTACATAAGACAGACAATCGTCTGAGTGTAGACTGATGATTCTGGTAGAGCCATCATCCCTTAGGTTGGATGATTATCTGTGCAGTAATGATGTCTTTATTTTCCTGAATGTATATCGCAGCTCGGATGGATGAAACTAGATCTGGGGTCTTCAATCTGGTTCGATCTTCACTCAAAGTACAAGTCGATCCATGTGAGAGATGTTCTGGAGTCGAACATGGAAAGACATCGCCTGATTACCAGCCAATGATGTAAGTTGTTAGCAGGCGCAAGAGGAATCACCGATAATGATGATGACCCTCAAGGTACTACAGTACAATTCACGTGGTGTGAATAAGGGACTTGGAGTCGAACACCACGCAAAATCTTTCGGTTGAAGGCCATTGATGTAAACCTGTCGCCGGAAGTGAGAAACTTGCCATTGAGGCATGCAAGTTTCAAAGTACTGAAAGGGTTGTTCCTAGATCGACTTCTTGGATAATGAGCTGATGTCAACAAGAAGTGATCCATCATAGGAGGGCCTTAGTGAATCCCACATCAATGACATGGAATGGAGCAAATGATTTTAATGGAGGTGAAAACGATCTGGTGATATAAGGTTCAGGGTGGCGATCATGAAAGAATGGAGCGTAAATGTATTGCAGTGGGTGAGACACAGGTGAGTTCTCTGAGCGACTTCTCTTGAACATATCGGTGACACTGACATGATGGATTGGTAGTGTTAACCCCAAATATGGATGGTGTGATGGACCCATGGTGATATGACCAGTGAACGGAACAACCCAACTCGGCTCAGATGCAGAGTGAAAGTGTCATGTTCAAGAGCGACTTGCTACCAACAAAGTTTCTTCAAGTTTTCTTCCCAATTTTTCCCCAGTCATTGCTGACCAGTACCTCTTTATTTTTGTCAAGCTTGAGGAGGATAACATATGCTTGTTCTATAATTTTCCCTTCGGGCAAACCCATCACTATGTTTTTACGAGCCTAGCGATAGTGAAATTCGTTCTTGTCTGCTACGGACAAGTTTGTCGCTATTAGGTTTTAACGAGTTTAACGACAAAGATAACTCGGTCCTTTTCAATTTTAGAGAGTCTGAAAAGGGACGTAAACGAAAATTCAAAATTCCTTTTTCATCATCTAATCCCTTAAGTCTGAAAAAGTATAAAACAATACAGAAGGGATGAATTTTCGATACTTTTAATGAGCCGAACAAAACAAGCGCTCGATCTTTTTGTGTAATAATCCCTCAGGTCCAAAAAGATTAAAATCTAAAGGAGGGATAGCACTTCCGGTCCCTTTAACGAGCTAGAGAGGCCAATGGCTTGGAAATCTTTTCATATTTTACGAGTCAGTTGAAAAGAGCTTAAAGGAGACTCGTTTTTTGAGGAACGAGTGATAAATTCGGGTAGCAGTTGATTCCAGGTAAGGTTTGGAATTTTCCAATCATGGCAGTGTCACAAGGATGGCTAATAGGATCACTCTTCGCAGTTGTTCCTAAAAAAGGGTAAATAATCAAATGGAGGTGAATGATCTGCCACTATAGAGTGGAGGTGATGATGAGAACACGACCAAGGCTTCAAAGGCTGATGATAATACATTCACGAAGGTGATTTACCGGAAATTGGTTCATTTTTTAATGAGCTTAAACTCTGGAGGAACATTTGCTCATTGCTTATGTTTATTTTTTAACGAGCTTGAATTCCGCGTTAAAACTGCTCGATATAATGGTCATTGATTATCTTGATTTTACCATTGACAACTTTGTTCTTTCAAAGGTTGTACTACCTCCTCAATTTCTTCATCAAACTAGTTAGAAACGAACAATACATGTTTGAAAAATGAGTTAAAACACTAATATTTTACTTGAATTACGTGAAAAGTAATTCAAAAGTGCCTTTTACCTCTCATTTTACCATTTCATTTGAACTTTGGTTTGTTGGAGCTTTGGAGGTGCTCTCCCCCTTGATTTTCACTCGCTGATTCCGGGAGATTCTGTGGACGATTCTTGGCGCCGTCTGGACCAGGTAGGAGCTAAACCTAAGCTCTTTAGTTTCATCCTTCCCTTTTTGAATTCTGAGCATGTTATGCAATTTTTCTGAGCCTATGGGGTTTGAAAAACTCGCCCTGGCTCCATCACACCTCTTCTACATCGAAAGGTGCGATGCATGCTGGCTTGGCCATTGGCCAGTCAGCATGCATCCCACCTAGAACACTGTTGGGGGTGCGATGGGCGCAAAGAGGGCAATTTATGCACAGTTTTTCATGGAAATTTTTTCTTGTTTTTCACCAAATCAGGATCTTGACTCTTCTCTTGTTTGTTTCAGAGATTCATTGGAGAAAAATGCATGTTACATGGTGAGAACGTGAGCATGAAGAAGAGGACATGCTTGCTTTACATGATCCGGTTATGGTAAATGCACTGCGGAATTGTGGCCTATTCAAGCTTTTCTGCATCTCTTGCATGAGGCAAAAAATCAACCTGTTGCAATATTTTCTCTATGCATGGGATCCTACCACCCAGGTGTTCCAGATTAGGGGCAAGTCCATCCCCTTGACTGTTGTGGACATCTATTTTTTGACCGGCTTATCAAGGCGGGGTGCCCCTATCTCATTATCAGGTTCGGCCCGTGGGGGTGAATCTGTGAGATATTACATTCGCAAGTATTGTAGAGAGGGATCTCAGTCGAGTAAGGACGGCAAGATCATTATCTGAGATGTCACTGATAGGTCCCTAAGGACCATTCTGTTTACTTTTGCTAGACTGGCTGGTAGTGCGGCTCTTCACGTGGCCAACAGATCTTATATGCAGTACGCCTTGGAATGCCTTGAACCAAAGGTGTTCAACTGGTGTGATGCAGTACTCTCTAAGATGAAAGAACAACTGACCAAGGTGAAAAATGGAAGATTGAAGAACTTTGGATATGGTTCTATCTTGACAGCTTTCGCCTTGGAAAAGATCCCACTGATGCAACTGCAATATGTTTCACTTGGTTTACCTCCACTGACTGAACCACAGATGCAGAGATGGGTCGACCTTATGGCCATACATGTTGGTTAGTCCCAAGTTTCCTTTTCGGGTACCTTTTTCGAGTGGTTCAACCGTCAGGAGATGGTTTTTTCCAAGTATCCATATGCTGGTATGGATTTCCGGGGTGATCCGGATTTGGTACTGCCTGCTGGCGAGCAGTGGGGTGTCATCGGTAAATTCTCTGACCATATCTTTGATTATCGTTTCTCTTTATAATGTTCTTGTTCTTTCTTCTATCAGGACTAATCAAAATTCATGTGCTCATGCAGATGTTGGACCAGTTCAACCAGTAGTACGCCTGAGAGTGCCAGCTGCCGCTTCAGTAGGAGAGGGTGTGGGAAGGGCTATCCTTCGCGACCTTGATGTGGTCGAGACACACTCAGCATTGCAGGATTAGGTCGAAGGCCTTACTCTTGGTATTCCAGACGTGAGGACCGAAGAGCTGCCCCTGAGGTTGTAGTGACATGCTACTAGTGTGCCGAGTCGGTGGACTAGGCTTTTATGCATGATTGCACAGAGGGTGACTTGTTATCACCAACATCATTAGACTAGGGTTCCCCCTAGCGTTTTGAGTTTTGGGTCATTTGACCAATTTTTTCTTGGTTACAGAACATTATGTGTAAACCCTAAACAGTTATATATATATATATATATTTTTGATTTTCGGATTTTTATTTTGGTTAAGTTACATGATCCTAATGCAAATACTGATGAAATTCTTCTTTTTATAAATGTTGCAAATGTTTATCTAACACATAATTTGCTAATGAGTCCGTTAATGTGTTTAAGTTTCTGGAAATATGTTGATATTGAATAAAATCAAATTGTCTTTCCAAAATCTTGACCCTTAGGAACATGCGATAGATAGCTGGATTTCGGACAGAGTAGATACCAGTGAGTTGTAGTATGACGAGCTGTGAGTCTAGTCTGATGACAAGTCGACTTATGCCATGTGTGATGGCATCAGAGAGAAGTTCTATCAACACGCTATATTCAACGATGTTATTTGTTGACCGACCAATACATAGCCCTATGAAACCTACTAACTTGTCGCTTGGATCAAAAATGGTCCAGGCCGCAGAAGATAGGTTCTGCGAACTACGACTCGCCCCGTCGGCATATCCAACAAAAGATTCCAATAGGTTCGACATCTGCGACAAATGTAAAAAGTGGATTATTTGACCAAAACAATTACTCTTAGTGAAAACAAAAATGTAACAAATGCATATGGGTTACCACACTGAATCATGCGTAGTAACGTTAAAGCTACAACCCGTTACAGGGTTGCGCCAGTGGAATCCCATCGTAATCCATTAACTTGTAGGCTCCTTTTGCTAATACAAACTTAACAATATAGGGGCCCATCCACAAAGACTTGAACTTACCTACTCCCAATTTATCGGATTCCTGGTCGTAAAGTAAGACCAAGTCACCTTCTGAGAAGACACGAGGTTTGACATTTTTGTCGAACTGCGCCTTGACTCATTTCTTATGGGCTTCATTAGCCAAAGCGGCATCACGACAGGTTTCATCCAATTGGATTAGTTCCAAGAAACGAGCCTCGTCTTCTGAATTTCCGGGGAGAAGGTCGACTGCGAGTTTGAGGGATGAGATTTCAAACTGAACTAGTAAGATTGCTTCTAGGCCATACACCAGTTGAAAGGGTGTAAACCTGGTTGCATTCCTTACCGATGTTCGGTATGCCCACAAGGCTGAGTACAGGACCATGTGCCAACTCCTTTTGTGGACTCCAATCATCCTTTGCAGCGTCCGCTTCAGAACTTTGTTGATTGCTTCAACTTGTCCATTGGCCTGCGGGTAATACGGAGTAGAGCTGTTGTGAGACAACCCTAATTTGGCAGCCAATTCAACCATCATGTGATTGCGAAAATGCGATCCATGATCTATGACTATAGCCTGTGGAACGCCAAATCTGGCGACTACATGATTGAAAAAGAAAAGGGCAGTTGTTTCACCAGTGTTATCTAATGTAGGCATCGCCTTGGCCCATTTGGTAAACTAATCTACTGCGACTATGATATACCCATGCCCCCCGGTCGAGGTGGGGTTACATGTCATGAAATCAATGCCCCATTTGGCGAATGGCCCGACAACGACTATCGGTTGCAGAGGTGCAGGTGGTTTTCTGGTTTTGCTATTGAAAATTTGACATGCATGGCAACTCCTAACTGTGGTTATGCAATCTTTCAACATTGTTGGCCAGAAGTATCATGCTCATAAAAAAATTTGCGTCGTAGCGTAACCAGATTGATGCCCCCGACACGTGCCTGAATGGCAATCATTCAGGGCTTTTTCGGCCTCCTCATGGGTGAGGCACCTCCTCAGAACTGTATCGACACCACGACGATAAAGTGTATCACCGACGATCATGTAGTCTTTTGATTGGTATCGAATACGTTTTTGTTCCGAGCGAGAGGTATTAGACCTATATTTTTGGGTTTGGAGATAGATGATTATATCTCCATACCATGGATTTCTTGAAGATATCAGAAACAAAGATTCATCCACGATGGTTTCTTTGGATGTTTCATCATTGGACGATGATGGGAGATCGCATAGTAATTCCGCGAAAACCAGGGATTTATTTGATTTGGATTTTACAAATTCCAGATCAAACTCTTGAAGAATTGCTATCCATTTTGAATATTTTCCCCCCAGCAACTGTCGCGACAATATACAAGTCATGGGTTGCAATCTAATAAAATGGTAGTTTTTCGAAAGAGGACATAGTGTTGAAACCGCTGTATCGCTTGAACAGCTGCGAGAGCCAACTTTTCAACATAGGAATACTTGCTTTCTGTATCATTTAAGTTTCTACTCAAATAATATATAGGATGTTCAATTCCGTTGCCTTCTTGAACTAATACCATTGCGATGGTTGTATCTGCTGCAGCCAGATACATGTTAAAGTCTTTTTGATAATCAAGAGCATACATTAATGATGCTTTCATTAGGGATTCTTTTAAAGCATCAAAGGAAGCTTGTGCGACCTGATCCCAGACGAAGGGCACTTCCTTTTTCAATAGAAATGTATAACCTTTAGCAAGTTTGGCATAATTTAGAATGAACCTCCTCAGAAAGTTTGCTTTCCCTTGGAGTTTCTGAATCTGAAGCAAATTTGAAGGTGGAGGAAAATTTATGATTACCTGAACCTTACATGGGTCGAGACGAATCCCGTCCTTTGAGACTGCAACGCCAAGCAAACGACCAGAACTGACACAGAACACACATTTGTGTGGATTGAGTCGTATCTTATAGTGCCGGCAACGTAGAAATATCTCTCTCAAATGCTGCGGATGATCGGTCCGCTTTCACGAATGAGCTGGAAGGTCGTCGAGATATGGTTGAACGATGTTTTTGATGTCATGGAAGGCATAATTAATTGCCCTCTGAAATTTTGCCCCTGCGTTCTTTAAACCAAAGGGTAATTTGTGATATGCAAATGTGCCCCACGAACAAATAAATGCAGTCTTTGATTGGTCCTGTGGGCAGAGTCGCCATTTTGTTATCAGGAAATCTAGTGTCTATGCAGAGCTACTAGTCCCACTAAGGCTGGTAGCTACCTTAGAAACAAACAAACTAAAACTACTTTCGTTTTCCTTTATGAGAAATAGATAAGAGGGGACAGTCTTGCGCTTGGTTCCTTGCTTGATTCCTCTCCCTTCTGATAGATCTTTGCCACTCGCTTCCTCTTCTACCCAGCTTCAAAGAGAACCTGTAGAATCAAAGAAGCATAACACTATCCAAGAACATAGATCTATTATCATAAACAATATAGGACCAGATATATATTGACCACACAAATGCATATATCATCAATCATACAAGAATGTGGAGGAAAACTTGAATAGCTTTATTGATAATCAAGAATAGCAAAGAGGATTACAACCAATTGTTCTGACCCAGCATCATCCTCTCAGCAGGAAATCCCTTCTTCACCTCATGAAAATCTTAGATCACCCAACACTATGATGTTGCACCAAGAAACCAGCAACACTTCCTTACAAGATACAAAATTCCAGCCTCTGGATATTTGGGATGAGGGATCCATATATAGATGTTTGCAAGGGGGGTGAGTAAGCTTTTGAGATTTGATTAGTGTCCTCTCTCTGATAGTTCTTGATTCGACTTGGAGATTAATGATCTCTTACTCATCCCTGAGCGAATGCAGAGAGGCAAGTTTCACAGGAGAAGTTTTTGGAAGATTCCATGATCCTCCACCTTGCAGATTGACCCTGCATTTTTCCACTCTCGCCCATCGCACCCCATAGAAGGGCTTTTCAAGATGCATCGCACCTCCCGTGTGTATTTAGGTGGGATGCAGTGCACTTTGACCATGGAGCAGGTGAGATGGTCCAGTTTTGACCAGTTCTAAGTAGCTTTTCATGGAGAACTTCTGGGAGAAGATGTAATCAGTTGACCTTGTTCTTTTAGAGGTCAGAACAACACTTTTAGGGACTTAAGAGCCCTTGGTTTATGGACATTTATGATCGGGGTTGCAGTGCCCAAAAATGTCTATAATAGTAAGGCATCTGTTGTTGGTAACCTTGATATGGGTAAGTTTGTTGAGAAAATTCAATGTAAGGTTGTTGTTGTTGTGCACCAGGATCATTTTTTTGTTGTCCAAACCTAGCATAGGCTTGTTGACCAGGGCCTGAATAAACTTGTTGCTGACCAAACCCAACATGAGCTTGTTGGCCAAGTCCATGTTGAGGTTGGTATTGCTGGAATTGTTGTTGTTGATATTGGGGCTGCCAAGGATGTTGAAGAAACTATTGTTGTTGTTGGTACAACGGTTTTTGATTTAACAGTTGTTGTTGCCCACCAATGTAAGGTTGACCAGGTTGTGAATACACTAAACCAGTGTAAGTCTAAGTCATTCCAGTAAATGGTAAAGTAGCCTGAAGTTGTTGGACTCCAGACACAAGTGGTTGTTGTAAAACTGCCTGAGAAGGCTGGATTTGTATACCTGAAACTTGGGGGTCCAAGGTTGAAAGGCCATCTTGCACAGGTTGTGATACAACAATTTGGGCTTGTGACTGCGGCACAGGTGTTGTAGGTATGGATGAGACAGATTGCATAGGTTGTGATGGATACACAAGCCTCGGTTGAATGGGCATGGTTGGTTGCCACTAATAGATAGTCATTCCAGGCTAGCCTAAATATGATGGCATACTGACATATGGTTGCCCCCCAGAATATGGAGGATAAGGAGAATATGCATATTATTCTCCGTATGGGGGTAGTCCAGTGTTAAGCGGACACATAGGATGGTAACCAGATGAACCAGATTCATGTGAACTTGATGGGTCTAGTTGTTCGGTACCCGTAAATGAGGAACCAGATAGAATTCCAGTAGAGGACATTAGTGACGACCATGGGCTAGAAGCAACACCTGAGTGGGTTCCCGATAAAGATTGGTAACCTGATGGGACAGATGGAACACCATACAAGTTTGACTCAGGTGTCATAGTAAACATCGAAGAGGTTGTGATAGAAGATTCTATCATAGCCGTAACAAATGGTATGGTCCGGGATGTTGACTCTGCCATAGTCAAATGTCCAAATAAGTTTCCTAATGAATCAACAGGTGTCTGAAAGTTATCAAGATCAAAATGAGTAGTGAAATGAGGTGTATAAGGATACAGATAAATTTCAGTTCCAAAATGGAATGGAGTTCTGGGTGATTCTACCTCAGGTTACTCTTCTATTGAAATCAAACCAGGTGAAAGAATTTCATCGTCTAATCTGTAATAGATTTCTAGCTGTTGCTGAGGTAAACAGTAGGTCTCAATAGTTATGGATGTCTGAGGATCTACTAGTCAATCTTCTTTTGGTAAGGTAACAACTTCTGATTGTTCCACCTCAAGATCCAAATGTTCTGGTAAAAGAACAAGTTTAGGTTGGGCTTCGTGAACAACTTCTGGTTCAGAAGTAACTTCTGATTGAACAGTTATGGGTTCAGGATCTAGTTCTGGTTGAACAAATTCAAGTTTAGAAGTAATTTCTTGTTGAACAACTTCGGATTGAGAATAAAATTGTTGTTGAACAACTTGGGTTACCGTTTCACTAGATTCAGTTCTAGTTTCCTCAGGTAATTGTAGAGATTCCACTTCAGTAACAGATGTACCAGTAACCCTAGGAGTAACAGGGGTCGCAGTACTTACCGGTATAGGTGTTTCTGGTAATTAAGATGAAGAACCAGATGCTTGCGAAGTACTGGATCCAGTCAAACGAGACCACTTTGACCAAATAGGTGTAGCTTCGGACAGTAAAGGCGGTTTACTCGCTACTCTCCGCGAACAACAGGGTAAGGGTTGATTTTCCTCCACGATTTCTCATTGGTTTTATTACAAAAAATAAATAAACAAAAAGGGGTAAGCTAGGCAAAAGGTTTACCAAGCAACTGTGAACTGCAGAATAGCTCCTAGCAAACCAAGAAGTACGGGCAAGAAATCTCCCCAAATGTTGTGTTCGGTGTATCATAGTGTACAAAGCGGCCGACTCGGTTACCTAAGGATGGATACCAACCTAGTGTTGTCCTCCCATATATACTTGAAAGTACATGGAGGCCCTATCCGTATTATCATTGTCTAATGCAAAATCTCACAGTGAGAGCATTCCCATATACTTTACGTACTGTAACACTGCCCTATATACATGAAGGTACGTGGACAAGCTATGATATACTCACCTACATGTAATGAGATATCACACTTGGGATGTATTACAGATAACTTAGTGACAGTTGCTATGTTTTACTACACTGGAACATGTCTCTAGCCTAGAACCTCTAAATTTTTTAAGTTAGATGAAAATGCTCCATTAAGTACATTAAGGTTAATTTTAAGTTGATCTTTTTTAGGAATTTTGCTTTCAAGGTTAACCACGTGATTTATTTTCAATTCCGAGAATGCAAATAATATGATAAGCATTCTTTTCATTCAATTTAACAATGAAAATATTAGCTAATAGGGATAGAGCAATCATATTTCTTTCAATCAAAGAGCAAAGAGCACAATCTAATGCAATTTCCCTAAACTATTCCTATGAACACACAAAAACTTTTCCAATGCACGATGCAAGTTTTTCTTTTCAATTCCCTTAATGTTATCATGAACAAAAGCAAACTAATGCACATACAATCAATCAATATTTTTACAAGAATGAATACTTACGATAGTTTTGTATTGAAGGAAAAGAAGACTTTTACGACACTTTTTTTTTAAAAGATTAATCGACTATAATATAACTCTGATGATGAATCGATAATGACAAAGAAATCATTTAAGAAACATTAATCAATCAAGTCAAAGTACGGCTAGCAAAGGAGATACAATCTTAATTTTAGAGACATGACACTCATTGATCATTTAGCAAGCAATCAAACGGAAGAAATTTCATAAAAAAACCCTATGCAAAGGTGGAAAACTAACCCAAAGAGGATCAGAGGAGCCCTAAATGGGAGACAGTGTGCTTCAAAGCACTGTCCTTAGGCCAAGGGTTCTCTGTAGCACACTGTGCCCCTCATAAGCCTGCGCTGGTGACAGTAAGCCATTTCAAGAGGAAACTAAACACAGTTTTTGACCAAAATTCACTTCAACAAGGCTGAAATACAATCAATGAAAGGAAGTAAGGTCTGTTAGAGTGTCCTAGGATGTGAATAAGCTACATGGAATGATGATCATTCCCCAACAGAGTTGCCAATTTGTTATGAATAAATTGGCATCTACGGATAAATACTAATTCCATAGATAAGTAGCCATATCTAGAACAATAGTTTAAAGCACTTTAACCTTTTTCTATAAACAATAGGTAAGACAAAGAGAATGAGAGGACCTACTTGTACTTTCACTTTCCTCTTGCCTCATTTGTATTGGTCCTGTCACTCCTCCCCATACTTAACACGCTTGAGACGTACCTATAAACATCAATAGAAGACAAAGAACCAATCAAAGAAAAAGATCTATTGATTACAAGTAAATGGAATCAGATACATTCAGACATATAAGCATCACATATCAATATAAGCATATGGAAAAAGGTTTAAATACTTTATTGAATAGAAGGAAGAATTAAAACCATGAAGCCTAATTTGAAGTCACTCCTCCAGCTTTGGTTCCATCCACATCACATCATAAGTATGAAATTCCAGTAGCATAATGACACTTACAATAGTCTCAATTCTCAAACTAACATTACCTCCTTACAATTCATCAAAGTCCAGCCCCTGATCACTTAGATGAGTGCTCAATTTATAGGAATATGGAGGAGGTTTCGTCATCAATGAGGGTATTGAATGGCCTTCCATACTTAGAATTAGTTCCATGGAGGAAGGGATGAGAGGATACAAGGTATCTTAACTCATTCCTAATCCATTTTCGAGCTCACAGGAGATGATAATTGTGGGAATCTTCTAGAAGGCTCCAAAAGATAAGAATATTCCATAAACCCTATGTGAATTTGGCTCAAACTTTCCCAACACAGGTCAAAGAGGGCCTAAGTGCTTTGTAGAGCACCCTGGAATGGACTTAACTACTCTGCAGCACACCCTTGCATGGGCCTACCTATGTTGGTCCCTCTAGAGGTCATTTCAAGACGTCCTTAGGCCATGAAACTGTCTGGGAAGGAGGAATTCAAAAGGTTGACTTGTTTAGAGCATGTAGCAACTAAACTTAGGGTTTGATGAACCCTAAAACACTGATCTAGGTGAGGGGAGTGATGTGCCCAAATGCATCTGTAACAGGTAGGATGAAATATGTTGAAGGAAACATGATGTGAATAAGGTAGCAAGGTATGAAGGAAAGGCCAGATACATGCTAATTGATCACTTTCCAATGAAAGAAAGGATGACATGACTAACATGATTCATGAATGAAAGTAATGTATGTTTGATGCCCTACGAAGAAGTCCCAAGAAGATGAAGACTCCTTAATAAAGAAAAATAAGTTCATGGCATCGAAAGGAGAATCTCTTCAAGTAGTTGGTTGTCCCATGATCTCCACCTAAAGAGTTGTTGGAAGCAATTCCTTGGTCAAGAGGGAGCTTGGTCAAGTCCCTGATTAAGAGGGAGCTTGGGTACATTCCTTCATTGGAATGGGCATATCCTCCCTAATTTAGAGGGAGAGATAGACACATCATTCTTGTCTTCACCTGGGAAGATAAAATGCAGGATTGGGTAAATCATTTGGCATTCGATACTTTTTGAGGATGTGGTAGGGCATATAATATAAGAGTAGTCATATAGGAATGATATTCTTTAAGGACTAGGAATCCAAGATAAGAATATTCCTCGTGGAACATACTCTGGGAAAACCCGGGTGGGATATGTTCCGAGAGAGACAATGACGAGGGTGTTTATAAATCATTGATCTCAGTAGAATTATGCTATGATACTTTGGAGAGATAGAGCTATTATTCAAGGCCTTTCTATGTGATAATGTTAGATGAGATGATGCTATAAAACTAGGTTACCAATCTGATTCTTCTTATGAGAATCCTTCAGATTGAGAATGTCCAAGTACCTTGTATGGATTATGAATACCTCACTAGTTAAGAGGGAGTGTTGAAATATGTAACTAGGTTCGGTCTTCATAATGGCATATGTAATCGTGATTTTATGTATTCAATGAAAAGAGAAAAATAAATTTTATTATTTTTATTCTTGAGGCATGGGTTTCATGCTCAAGGGAAATGTATTTTTAGGTAAAGCACCCATTGAGTGCTTCTAGGTTTGTCATTAATTCAATTGAGTCATTGTCATGTATTGAAGACCCATTGGGCATGTTACATATTGTAAATAAAATTTTATTGAGTCAAAATAGAGTCAAAGTACCCTCCAAGAACTCATCATGGCACAAAGATCAAGTCATCCTACATGAAGGGACAAGTCAGCCTCAAGATAACAATTTGTACCCCTCACAAGCTTATAAATAAGAAGGAATTCACCTCATTTATGTTGTGTCATTCTTTGAAGCCTTCCACCAGTGATCAAACATGCTCTTACAAAGTGGTCTTAGGGTGTCAAAGTCAAATTTTGTCATTTCAGTGAGTCTTCAAGTAAAATTTGATCACCAGGTCTTAGGTCTAGGATTTGTTTTCCAAAGTTTTCCAAGTGTCGATCCATGTCACCATTCGGCTTAGTGTACCATCATTCAAAGAGTTTTCATCATCATTTCAGGTTCCAATGGGTCATTTTACACCTTGTTCGTGCTTCAGTTGTACTTGGGTAAGCCTCATTTCCCTCTCCTAGGGTTTTGAAGGTAATTTTTCTTGGATGGTCAAATCATCAACAAAACTTGTATCCTAATGCTCATACACCTTCCTCTATCCTTAATATACCTTATTAAACACTTCCCATCACTCATATCCCTCAAATTAATCATTTTCCCACAAACCCTAGTTTATTGCTACAATTTGACAATTTTCTAGGTTAGGCTTGTGTTTTCCCCTTTTGGACCCCTTCCCCTCACTCAATCTTTGAAATTCCACTTTCCTTTGATTCCTAACATCCCTCCCTACTTCCTAAAATTTTCTCAAGAATTTAGAAGCCCCTTATCCCCTTTGTTTCCCTTCATTTCCACAAATCCCCTGTTCCACACATCGGGATAGGTTTTATTCAAATGATGTTTCTGAGAAAGAGAAGATGAATTTGACAAACGTGAGAGAGGCTTTTGTCCATCATTGACCCAAGAAGAAAAATGTCTTTCATTTTTTACACAGGTTTCATGGTTTGGGAGAAATTTCAAAATTATTGTTGCCTCAGGAGAGTTGTTGCACCTCTGGAGTGACCTTGGTAAAATCAATTTTTCTCCTATCTGGGATGACCAAATGGCTTGCTTGATGATTCAACTGATAATTAGACACAAATAGATTTGCAATGGGCTATCATGAGCTCAATTTGGAGTTGAGGAATACTTTCAAAAGTTGACTACAACAACACTCTGCATTTAGGCAGTCTCATTCTACACATTTTGACCAGTCTTGGGATATTTGACTTTTGACATGAGAAATGAGCTCCAAATTGAAAAATTCAAGATGTTTTGGAAAGTAGAATTGACAAGATATCCAATGAGCTATGACACGCCCAATTTGGACACAGGGAAGGCCTCAAAAACTAGTTTGAAAAATGGATTTTCGCATTGGGAGCTCGTCACTGCGCATCAAAGGGGTGTTGCGCATCAGGCAGTTTTCTCCTGTGTTAATTTACACTAGCGTTGCGCATTGGTGAGTAGGCACTGCACATTGGCCAGTAAGACTTCAAAACCACCAAACTTCACCTCAAATCATTCTCATTGTTGCATTTCTCTTCCAATGAAGTAAGTAAACTCACTTTTGATCTCATATAGGCTTTTTATGCTTTACTTATGTTTTTACCCTCCTAAAACTCAAAACCCTAGTTGTCTTCTACCTAATTTCTCACCATTTAAATCTCTTGTCACTTGTCTCCATTTTCCCATTATCATTTGCCCTAAATTCACCTTTTGATCCCATTTTTCCCTAACCCATTTTCCCTTTCCCTATTTTCCCTAAGAAGCTAATCCCTTTATGAAACCCTAAACCCCTCATACATCAAAAGCCTAGGTCCTATATACATCCCTCTCACTCCCTTACCCCACCTCATCATACTTAGGTAATAGACCTAGATAGCCCTTCTTTTGATAAAAGAATGCTTTTGAAAGAACATGATGCATACATTAACATGCTAGAGGACAACATAGTTAGAGGAAGATATATTATCAATTACCTAGAGCAGGAGAATAAGCAGTTAGAGGGTAAACAAATCCAAATGGAGTTAGAAATGCTAAAAAAGCAAAGACAAAGTAGTAAAGAGCATCCAATTCACTTGACTCCAGCTGAACAAGAGGTGGTAAATGATAGAGAGATATGGCTTGAAAGGGTAAATATCCACCTTGAGGGCCTTCTGAAGAAAGAAAATAGAGACAACAAGATGCTAAGGCATATGGCACATCATTATTTGACCCGAAATAGAGTATGCAACAAGAGTATCAAGCACCTTAAGGCAAGATTAAGGAGGGCCTTAAAAGGAAAAAAGAAGGATCAAAAGCTCAACATTTTGGCTGATGTGAATTTATCCCAACAAAGTAACCCATGATGCAGCTTTGAGCCAAAATTGGGAAAATTTTGAGACAATTCTGTCATTTTCCAAATTTTGAATTAGAAACACAGAAAATTCTGGTGGTGGCGCTACGCATTGAATTGGTGCATCCTCTTGACAAATGGATTATATATTTGGATTCATCATCAAAAAATAAGAAAACCCAAAACGTTTCATCAATTTTGGAGAAGATCTTGGCCACCAAAAGGGCGAAAAACACTCAAAAAATGCTCTCTCTGCCACTTTTTGGACCCATAGGAAGCAGTCTTGGGAGAATTGATTTTTGAAGCGTAAAATCAACTCCAAATCAGGAAATTCAAGATGTTCCAGAAACTAGATAGGTAGAGTTTTCCAACAAGCTATCGTGGGCCTAATTTGGATGAGTGGAAGGCCTCTAAAATCTTCCCCAAAGTGGCACTATGCATCAAGCTCAGGGCACTGCGCATCAGGCAATTTTTTGTCAATTTTGCCTAAAAGTCAAATTTCGCCTAGTTTCTTTAGAAGTTGACTTATTCTTCTTTTCTTGGTAAATTTTGCATGGTAAATGATGTAATATGATGTAAATATTGATGGAAAACACTTGATGGGGTAGATACATCAAATCAAAAGTGGTTTTGAACTAAATGTATCAGTTTCCTTAGTTTTAGAGGCAAGTTGTTCCACTGCCTATTTTCTTGTTCCTAGTTTAGATGTTGTTGAAATAGCTCCTTGACTCATGGATTTGACCCTTAATGACTAGCATGAGTATTTTGATGCCTATATTATGTTTTCTACTAGTCAATTGTAAGGGTTAGACTCTTTTGGAAGTGGTGCACACATTGTATACTTGTATCTGTAGATTGGCCAGGAATAAAACCAGGTTTTATAGCTATTTTTGTGGGATTTTTGTGATATTGTGTTTATGTATTGTTTCTTCTTCTGTAATGAGTTATTCCTATGTGTTATATGTTTCAAAATCTCTTCCATTCTTCTAAACTAAATGAATCAAGGTAGATAGGCAAAATTCATTGATAACAGTGCTTTACCTAGGGAATGTATTTAGTTTTCTATGTTTTCAATAGTTTGAAGAGGATTCATGGTTTCTTCATGCCCTCCTCAACTCCTCAGTTGTCTTAAACTAATATCTCAATCCATTTCTAGTACATAAACACTATTTATCTTGCCCCACAGAACATGTTTGTATCCCTGATTTAATTTCCCGGACTCAAGCTGCCGGTTCCATTGGATCCAACAACAAAAATTCCAAAATCAACCAAAAACCCTAAAGCTGCTATACCTAGCCTAAAATCTATATTCAATTCAGTCATCTCCACCGAGATTGACAAGGAGAGAGCCCTCTCCCGACCTAGTAGGGCTAGCTACCAGGTTAAGTGTGGTTTGTGGTTATCCTAGGATTGCCTCCCTTCAGCCTGAGGTCAATCTAGGCTCTAACAATTTACACACTCAGTCGAGCAAGTTCTATCTCAGCTGGAAAAGGACAAATAAGAAGAATAAGATCAAGCGAAGTTTTGGGCCTCTCTCTCTCTCTCTTTTGTAAGGGTTTCTACAGTTTCTAGGCTAGACGAAATTTTGAAGCTACATAGAAGTTGTGAAGTTGCAAGTTTGGAGTTGCGAAGTTGCCTCTAGATCGAAGCTGTGAAAATGCTAGGTCGAAATTGTTGAAGTCGCATCAAGGCCGAAGCTCTGAAGCTGCTAGGTCGAAGTTGTTGGAAGGTCAAATTTTGTTGTTGGAAGTTGTGTAAGGAAATCTCATCAAGAAGGAAGGATGGCTTGGTCCTGGAGGATCTTCGTGAAGGGTCATATGTCTTGGAATTCTTCAATTGAAGTTCTATAAGAAGAGAAGGATTTTGGTGGGTTTTCCTCTCAGTTGGAGAGTTTTTGGCCCTAGTTGATCACCTATATATTGTATCCTATTGTCTCATTTTTCTTTATGATTTGGTAGTTGTTTGATGATAGAAAACAATAATAATAATAAGAAAATAAGAAGTTAATCAAGTAAAGTAAAAGTACATCACAAGAAGTTATCGAAGGAAGAAAACTCACCTACACTTGTTTCCCCCTAGATTTCTCAAAACGAGTTACCTTACATGATCTAATTCACTATATGATCTAGCAGTTTAACTTAAGGTTTAATAAAGGTTTACACATACGTTAGGCCCTAGGCTCCAAGTTCACAGACTGTGGGGAAGATTCAACCTTGTTTGGTCTCTAAGCTTTCATTGTGACAAATTATTTGGTAGGAGGGTTTTTTCTAGTCTATCTTTCGAAATTATTCATCCATAAAATTTATTTAGAAAATTCTCAAAAATTGTATTTGATTCTGGGCTACAAAGATTTAATTTTCTAATTAGAGCTAATAATTTTATTTTGTAAATATTGTATATGTTTGTAAATTATTCTAACCCTTGTATTTTAGAATTTAATTAATTTTGTAGCACTTGGGGTTTTGGGGGTTTTGAAATTTTATGTATATATTTGGGTTTTGGAAATTATTTCATTTATTTTTGTAGGTCAATACTCAAGCCATCAAGGAGATCAATTTTTTCTAAAGCATCTAGCCTTAAGACTAGGTTTTGAAGGTTTTTCTTCATCCAAGTGTGACGTTTAGCCTTCTTGAGTAATTTCGTTGGGGTTTTGAGGCAGATCCAAACCTAAGAAGGCAGGATCCAGCCCTTAGACCCCCTCCAAGCTCAACACTCAACCTAGAAGGGAAGACATTGGCCCTCAAGGAGGTGATTTTTGGCATTTTGTGGAAAATTTTATGTTTACATGGGTTTCAGTTTTTTTAAGACCTTTAAGGCCTAAATGAAGCTCTTTTCCTCCTTTTCATCAACCCCAGAGGGCTTTTCTGTTGTCGTCAACCCTCTTTTCCTTAAGTTGTAGGCACATTACCCTTATTCGTGCCCTTGTTGGGCCTTAAAACCCTCTCGACAACCCTTTTTAGGGTTGTATACCCTTTCCACAACACTTTAAGGGCCTTGACCCCTAGTCGCAGACCTTTTAGGCCTTCTTCTCCCTAGTCATGGCCTTCTTAGGATTTCTCCCTCTATCATTTCCCTTCCTTGGCCTTTCAAGCCTCATCCTTGGCCTCGGTTGCCCTTATTCTAGCCCTAGCCTATCCTTCTAGCCATCATCCAAGCTATTTTTCAGTCATTGATTGAGTTTGTATTGGTTTTTGGTCTCTAACATCTTGTTTTTCAACAATTTTGGAGCTAACATTGTGGTTACAGATGGACAAGTTCATTGGAAGTCATTTACAAGGCCATTAGGCCTAGTGATTTTCCCTCTAACCCTCTTTGCCTCATCTGTTATAGACAATTTTATGCCTTACAGCAACAAGCATGAATTGTCAATAATCCAAGGGATCCAAAGTTCCCTAAACATGATGTTCCTACCCCTAGAGGAACAAGGTCAGCAAACCAACAGCTCTCAGATCAGTTCTCCACCTGAAAACACTCAAAAACAAGCAATCCTGAAATCAAAGCAGGTGCTCCACTAGGCTTCTGCGCTGAAACACAACTCCTCCATGGTGTACCTACGTTGCAAAGCAGGTAGGACAAAGGCCACCTGCGTTGAGCGAGTTTGGACAAGTGGCACACTGAGTCATTGCCCCAAAAATGACACTTGGATCAGGGATTTCGCCTTGTGATGAGTCAGAGGCTCTGTTTCTCCAAGTGGAAGCAAAGTTCTCCAAGTGGACTCAAGAACTGAAGATCAACTAAAGATTAACTGAAGAGAGAGAGGACACAAGGCAGCTACACAACAGTTGCAAGCTGACTCATCCTTTCTCAATTCATCTATATATTGAGCTCTCTCCTATGAGCTCAGGAGGCTGGAATTTTATGCAAAGTAATGATATGTTGTTGGTTTCATTCTCGAGTTATTGGGTGATTGTTTGAGAGAGGTGAAGAAGAGCAATTCTTTCTGCTGGGAGGTGTTGCTGGGTTGGAGCCTGCAATGGTTGTAATACTCTCAGAACCTTTATTTCTTCATTAATAAAAGCTATTGAGGTTCTTCTATGTGCTCTTGTTTCAATTATATATTGTGATGATTGCATGTTTGGTTTACACTAATCCATGAAACAGTTATGATTGCATGCCTCTTGTAGTTTCCTTCTTTGTTATTTTGCAGGATCTCATTGTAGCTGGGCGAGCAAAAGGACAAAGAGCTAGGAGCAAGCGGCCAAGGAGAAGAGTTTGGATTCAACATTAAGCGCAAGGCAACGGTTAGTGCTTTCTCCACTCTCTTTTGCTTTCATAAAGAAGTAAACCTTAAGTAGTTTGTTTTACAGTTGTTGCTAAGGAACTGTCACCCTTAGAGTGGGTTAGGGTCATCCGAGTCGGATACTTTTCCCTACAACAAACTGGCGACTCCACTGGGGATCGTATCCGTTTGATTGTGTTTGTAGTATTTTTGCTATTCATTTCCTGAACCAAAGAGTACCAAATCGAAAAGCTTTTGACTATATCAAAAGCGAAGTAGAGGGCAGCTACTCTGGCTCATTTCTGAGCAAGTTCATGAGTTGAAGAGCTGATCTACAAAGATCCTTGTAAGCTCTTAGTGATAGCTTTGCACCTTCTTGATCATCCCTTTGAGTGTGCTTGACTGAATGTCTCTGATTTGAGCAAAAACTGTGCATTTTTTAGAAAATTATGACCCGGAAACTGTGAAAACACAATTCTCGTTTTCCAAAGCAGGTAGTACACAGGCTACCTGCTTTGCAACGCAGGTCCCGAAGGGGCTACCTGCGCTGAGAGCCAGTTTGGCTGTGCAGAGCCTGCGTTGGCCCAAATTTGCCTAGTGCATTTGGGGTTTCCTCCTTTCTCTTGCCTGTTTTCACTTAGTTTTGCTGCTAGGTGTCAGTCTTGTGCCTCTTTTGAAACCAATATTACTTGCCTTCATTCTGCCTCTGTTATATAACGAAATTGTACTTGTTCTTTGTATTTCTTACTCATTTACAATTTCCCATAACGAAAAGTAAACTAGTCATGCTTTTGGCCTCTTAGATCTGAACTTGTGTTAGGCATTTTGCTGGTCTAAAGAGTTAGCTTGTTTGTTGTCCATAGCTGGTTAGTCATTTTACTTTCGTTAGTATGGTTTGATTTCATGTATTTCAGTGATTAAGCAAGTGAATCTTAAGGTGTCTTTTGATTTTGGACAAACTTGTTTACTTTCGCTTTAAATCGAAATCAAAGTTATATAACCACTTTCTTTTTGTAATCCATCCACATTAAGAAAGGGAAAAGAAAATACATGCATTGTGCATCTTGCATTTGAAAAAGTTTGCATGATTATTTAGGAGAAAGTGCATTAGTTTGTGCTGTATGAACTGTGTGAAAAGAATTTGCCTTCCTTCTCTCTCAGTAGTTAAGATTTTCATCAGTCAAAAAGATTTGAAAAAGCTTGCTTCTCATCTTAGGCTGCATTTAGGAATTTGTCATATACATCTCGTGGTGAACCTTGAAAGGAAAACTTTAAAAAGATCAACTTAAAATATACTGAATGAACCTAACAACGCATTTGAAACATAACGCAAACATCTAGAGGTCTAGGTAGAGACGTGTTCCGGCGTCGTTAAACATAGTGACTGTCGATCTCTACGAAGGTGGGTGATTCCTCCTGAGAGTCGGTGGCACTAATACGGACTTGTGCTCCCACGTACCGTCGCGTATATATTGGGAGACCCCTATAGGAAATTATCCTTTATCCATAGGAAGCCGTGTTGGCCGCCCTACTGATCGCGATGCAGTGAACACAGCATTCACGAAGATCGACCACCCGTACCGTAAAACGTATTCTGTGGTTTCGCGAAAGGTTTGGCACACCCTCTGCCTAGATCTCCAGAGCAGTTTCTTTTGGCCCTTTTCAAACTCTATAACTAAAAAGGTCCAACCGAGCATTTGTCACTTCGGGCTCGTTAATACATCGAAGGCGACTAGAGTCATCTTTAGCTTTTTCTCGACTCTTAAAACATGAAAAAGCAAAGTTATGTTTAAAAGCGTCTAATAAAATTCATTCAAATCGGAAACACAAATTTTCCCCTTTATATTTTAGTTGATCGAGTAATCTGCAATCGTGGAAGAAAGTCAATTGAATATCCGTCACTCCCGGAGGCTTGCGAGTCAACCGTCTTTGTCTCCGGAATCGAAAACAATCCGGGCAAAGCGAGCTCGTCGAACCAGTTCAAAATCTCCTTTAAAAGTTAGAACAAGTGTTCCAACAACATCTGAGATTCTGGTCACTCCAAACATTTCCGGAAACCCTGCCTCCATAGAAGAAGTTCAATCGCCACAGAGGGACAGTAATATTGATCCTAGTCTGGGGGCAAATACTTGTATGACTGAACCAGTTCCATTTGTAACCGGTCCAGAGAGTTTTGTTCCTCAAACATCCGTCGCGGTCAATACAACCCCTTCTTCGGCACCGGAAATCTTTTACGGACCTGACGGTCTTCCTCTTCCACCTGGTCTGATTGCGATAGAGGAAATTATAGAGGAACCGCAAGTATCCACTCCAATTCAATTTGGAGTAGGGGTCACTCTATTTCCTGCTACAACAGAAGTTTGTCCATCACCAGTGGAAGTTCCTGTAGAATCACTAGGTGATCAATTGGATAGACTAAAAATGACTGAACAACCGTCGACATCTAGGACTGTGTCAAATGACACGGCGACGGTAGAATTACCTGCTGCAAATCCAACAATGTTCGTCGGCATACCATCTGTCACAACTAGCTCTCAGTCGCTAGAAGGAGTCCACCAAGAGACTATCTCGACAGTATGGTCTGTTCCTGTTTGTTCCGGAGTAATGTCTGGTAACTTTCATGGTGAGACTCATCAAATTGACCCTTTTGGGAATCTAATTAGGCCATCCAGTCCTCCAGGACAATCAATTGCCTTGAGTTCTGGATTGCTACCGTATGGGGGGCAGTATGCTTTTTCATTACCCCCTCCGGGAGGGTACCCATACGGGAGTTCTCAACCTTATTCAAGTTATGGCGGAATTGCAACGAGTAGTTGGGTACCTATGCTATCCCAGCCACCGAGAGTTGTATATTCTATGCAACAGTGTGTACCTGTGACAAACATCCCAACTACACCGGCTATTGTGACCGTGTCGCAAGTTCAAACAATGCCTGTTGTATGTCAACCTCAGATTTCTCAGGTTCTCATGCAACAGCCCCTTGACCTTGCAACCCAACCACAATCGCCTACTGGTGGGGCAACACAAGTACAGTCGGGTACAACTACCCCACATCTTGGTCCAATGGTTAGTGTAGCGCAACAACCCATGGTATCACAACCATGGATAGTGCAATACCAACAGCCACAATTCCAACAAGTATATCAAGGTTCTGAACAGCAAATCTTTGCGAATACTGGACAACCATATATCCAAAATGGTCAAAGTCAATCACTTTATAGTGGTCAAGTCCATCAACCGTATTCATCATACCAACATCAACTCCATTATGCTGGTATGCAAAGACCAACTGTTCAGGCGATTCCATCGTATCCTGGTTACGCTTCACCTAACTTGAATCAACAGTTACCATTCGTGGCGACTTTAGAGTTGCCTGATTTACATCGGTTAACCAATGATCCAATTGCTTACGCCCCTTGGTGGCCAGTGATTCCACACAAACTTCCATCCGACATTCCTAAATTCAATGGAAATCCAGGTGAAGACCCGTCGAATCATGTGATGACGTTTCATCTATGGTGTTCGTCGAACACCTTAAATGACGATTCGATAAGGCTTCGCCTCTTTCAGAGGACATTGACAGGTCCAGCGGCAAAATGGTATATAGAATTGCCTAGAGCTTCGTTCGACAATTTTAGCTCCCTTGCCACGACATTCTTAACCCACTTTCAATTACCAATAAGGTATGAAACGGGAACAGAAATATTGACTAACTTCAAACAGACAACCGCAACTCATATATCAGATCATATACATGAGTGGCGACGTCGACGACGAATGGTTAAAACATACGTTCCTGATCAACTTTTAGCTGAGTGGTTTATAAAGTCGTTACTTCCGGCCATAACGGAAGATGTGGCAAAGGGGGGAGTCGTAACAGAAGAGCAGGTTATCGCTCGTGCACAATATTTGGACTTAGTATATACTCAGTCCGGCACGCTCTATGAAAAAATACCAGACGCCCCTAGACCAGAGTTTTCAATCCCTCCTCCTCCTAAATCAAATAGTGACTCTCACGCCGGCGATGGCGTGATTGGCACGGCAAACACGAATCCGAAAAGGACCCATCAAAAGAAGGCCCGTAAGGATTCGAATCAAAATGCGCATGAAGAAGTTCTTGCTTCGGAAGTAAATGCCGTATCGACAGATAAGGGCAAAGAAACCAATCAACCAGGAAGCAAGAAAAATCAAAACAAAGGGAAGAAGAAGAAACAAGGAGAGTCATCTCCTCGAAAAACTTCTTCAAGCCCTCCTCGAGATAGGAAACCACCTTATGGGTGTCAGATATGTGATGAGGATCACTGGACGAGAGAATGTCCATACAAAGCTGATCTAAAAAGATTCTTAAAGAGTTCACAAACTCCAGCTGTGTTAACTGATCCGTTTCCCGATCGAGGAAAAAATCTGGTTGGTAGTGGAAATGCTTCACCGTCGCAAGTGCTTATGTTATCGATATCGAAGCAACAGAATGATGCTTTGATTTCGACAAGGAACAAAGATTACGGGAATCCACAGGTATCGAACGATAAAGGTAAACATCAACCTAGCAGTTCGACAACAACTTCGGCAGAAGTTGTACCCCCCATCACACATGAATTAACAATAAAACCGCCAAAGGGAGTAGTACACAAGTCGACATTTAATCCTCATGCCAGAGCGGCACAACATTATAATATAGTGGAAGATTTGGCGCAATCGCCGTCTGCTATGTCGACTCTTGAAGTACTACAAAATTGCCCATCCCAAAGGCAGGCATTGTTATCAGCAATTGGTGGGGTGGATCCTAAAGATTCCAATCTTGTATCCTTTGATCACAAAGGATATGATCCTCAGTTACCAGCTCAACTAGCTTTCCTCATCCAAGTGAAAGCCCTCAACAAAACTGTTCATCGAACAATTATTGATGAGGGGGCATCGACATGTATTATGTCGATGAGTTGCTGGAAAACTTTAGGATCTCCAACCTTGTCGCGATCATCGACAACATTAAAAGCATTCGACGGAAGGACATATACCCCTTACGGTATCCTTAGTAACTTGAAAGTTGAACTAGGGGGCAAAACAGTAGAAATAGATGTTGAAGTCATCGATGGCAATCTTGACTATAACATCCTACTGGGGAGACCATGGATTTATGCCATGGAAGCTGTTGTGTCGACCTATTTTAGGAAAATCGCATTCCCCTTTCAAGGAGGGATTACGATCATTGACCAACAAAATTTCCTCCCTAATGGTTCACAAGTTACAGGAAGCGTTCCTCTGATCCATGGAAGCGACCATTCGTTTCAAAATATCGGAGTAGGCCTACTAAAAGATCCTACATTAATGGGAACTTTCACCCTTCCGCCAACGTTCATTGTCGGAGAAGTGGCGACAGTAGGAACCTGCAATATGATATCTTCCGCACAAAAGATGTCAGAAAACGATATCAGCATGGATCATGCAAAGGTTTTGTCCCCAAGCTCAAAGGAAATATTGTAGCAATCAATTTTCTTGGCCTGGGGGGCAACCCCAAATCAACGCTCATCAAGCGTTTGGATAGATAGGTCTAGAGAATATGGCACCCCTTTAAGTCCTTGGTCGCGAGTGCATGGAACCGACAAAGGAATAGTCCAATCAATGGTAATTGATAGGGCACCATGGAATGATTCCCGCCATCGTTCCCTTCTCCCGGGTTGTGGGGAAGATACTCAAAATAACCTTTATCATCCTTCAGATTTCAATTTTCTATCGAGTACTGTAAATACAGTGGGCAATGAGGATAGTTCTTTTACTATGTCAACCTCATTAAAAAATGAAACAATCCCCTTTCCAGATCTCAATGGTAAACCTTCATTCCAACCAACAAAGTTGAATGCAATGAAGCTTGGGGGGCATGCACCTCGATTTGCGTTATTATGCTGGGGGCATGCAAACATATCTTCGAGCAGTTTTAGCAATGTTCATGCTCGTTAAAAAATAAACGCAAGAATCGAGCAGTTTTGTACAGAGTTCATGCTCGTTAAAAAATAAACACAAGTTGTGAGCAATCTTTCCCTAGCAGTTCAAGCTCATCCAGAAAAAATGAACCGGTAAATAACCTGGAGAAATGTAACCTTTGAAAGCCATATTAAAAGCCCTTGGTCGTGTTTATTTGCCATCACCTCCATCTGTTCATTTGGCCAATCGTTCACCTCCATATGTGTGTTTACCTATTTTGAGGAACAGCTGCGAAGAATGATTTCACTTAGCCATCCTTGTGACACTGCCATGATTGGAGAATTCCAACCTATACCTGGAATCTGCTGCTATCCCTGTTCATCACTCGTTCCTCAAAAGACGAGTCTTCTTTGAGCTCTTTTCACTGACTCGTAAAATATGAAAAGTTTGCCGAGTTTTGGCCTTCCAACTGGTTAAAAGGACCAGAAGAGCTATCCCTCCTCTAGATTTTAATCTTTTTGGACCTGAGGGATTATTGCACAATAAGATCGAGCGCTTGTTTTGTTCGGATCGTTAAAGCAATCGAAAACTCATCCCTTCTGTATTGTTTTATACTTTTTCAGAATTAAGGGATTAGAAGACGAAAAAGGAATTGTGGAGTTAACTTTTCGTACCTTTTCAGACTCTCTAAAAATGAAAACGACCGAGTTTTCCTTGTCGTTAGACTCGTTAAAATGATTAAATAGCGACAAAATTGTCTTTAGATGAGAACGAGTTTCCCTATCGCTAGGCTCGTTTAAACATAGCGATGGGCTTGCCCGAAGGGCAGGTTATAGAACAAGCATATGTTATCCTCCTCAAGCTTGACAAAAATAAAGAGGTACTGGTCAGCAATGACTGGGGAAAAATTGGGAGAACCTCACAGCATTAATGGTAGCAAGTCGCTCTTGAACATGACACTTTGTCCTCCGTATCACATCGGGTTGGGTTGTTTCATTCACCGGTCTCATAACCATGGTCCTCGCCACACCATCCGCAATTGGGGTAATGCTACCAATCCATCACATCAGTGTCGTTATATGTTCAAGAGATGTGGTTCTGTAAAGAGTCAACTGTGTTCCACCCACTGCCATACATTATCCTTCATCCACTTCATGACCGCCACCCTGAATCATACATCACAGTTTGTTTTCACCTCATCACAATCACTAGCTCCGTTCCGTGTCACTGATGTGGGATTCATTAAGGCCCTCCTTTGACGGATCGCTCCTTGTCGACATCAGCTCATTATCCAAGGAGTTGATCTAGGAACACCCCCCTCAGTACTTTGAAGCTTGCATGCCTCAATGGCAAGTTTCTCACTTCCGGCGACAGGTATACATCAATGACCTTCGACCAGAAGATTTTGCATGGTGGTCGACGCCAAGTCCTTTATTCCCACCATGTGAATTGTACTGCCGTACCTTGAGGGTCATCATCCTTATCGGTGATTCCTCTCGCGCTTGTTAACAGTTTACATCATTGACCGGTAATCAAGCGATGTCTTTCCATGTTCGACTTCAAAAAATTCTCACATGGATCGACTTGTACATCGAGTGAAGATCGGAAGAGATTGAAGACCCCGGATCTAGTTTCATCCATCCGGGCTGCGATATATATTCAGGACATAAAGACATTTGATATGTACATCATTACAGCAGGTGATCATCCTTCTCAAAGGATGATAATTTCAGCAGAGAATTATCAGTCTACAATCAGACGATCGTCTGTTCTATGTACCAAAATGTATTTATAAAGCTGAGCATGGGAATGCCCGCCTCAGCTAGATCATGAAAAATGTATGAAAAATAATGTATTGTATTGTATCTTATTACAGGACACTTCTCAGCAGATTGAATGAACTTCGGATCCTCTCAATAAAGCGTTTCACCCGATAAACGACCTCATACTTTAGGGGGCATCTGTTATAGACAATTTTGTGCCTTACAGCAACAAGCATGAATTGTCAATAATCCAAGGGATCCAAATTTCCCTAAACATGATGTTCCTACCCCTAGAGGAACAAGGTCAGCAAACCAACAGCTCTCAGATCAGTTCTCCACCTGAAAACACTCAAAAACAAGCAATCCCGAAATCAAAGCAGGTGCTCCACTAGGCTTCTGCGCTGAAACACAACTCCTCCATGGTGTACCTGCGTTGCAAAGCAGGTAGGACAAAGGCCACCTGCGTTGAGCGAGTTTGGACAAGTGGCACACTGAGTCATTGCCCCAAAAATGACACTTGGATCAGGGATTTCGCCTTGTGATGAGTCAGAGGCTCTGTTTCTCCAAGTGGAAGCAAAGTTCTCCAAGTGGACTCAAGAACTGAAGATCAACTAAAGATTAACTGAAGAGAGAGAGGACACAAGGCAGCTACACATCAGTTGCAAGCTGACTCATCCTTTCTCAATTCATCTATATATTGAGCTCTCTCCTATGAGCTCAGGAGGCTGGAATTTTGTGCAAAGTAATGATATGTTGTTGGTTTCATTCTCGAGTTATTGGGTGATTGTTTGAGAGAGGTGAAGAAGAGCAATTCTTTCTGCTGGGAGGTGCTGCTGGGTTGGAGCCTGCAATGGTTGTAATACTCTCAGAACCTTTATTTCTTCATTAATAAAAGCTATTGAGGTTCTTCTATGTGCTCTTGTTTCAATTATATATTGTGATGATTGCATGTTTGGTTTACACTAATCCATGAACCAGTTATGATTGCATGCCTCTTGTAGTTTCCTTCTTTGTTATTTTGCAGGATCTCATTGTATCTGGGCGAGCAAAAGGACAAAGAGCTAGGAGCAAGCGGCCAAGGAGAAGAGTTTGGATTCGACATTAAGCGCAAGGCAATGGTTAGTGCTTTCTCCACTCTCTTTTGCTTTCATAAAGAAGTAAACCTTAAGTAGTTTGTTTTACAGTTGTTGCTAAGGAACTGTCACCCTTAGAGTGGGTTAGGGTCATCCGAGTCGGATACTTTTCCCTACAACATCATCACTATTTCATTTGAGTTCTGAAGCATATTAATGAATACATTGTATTTAGGGTATAAACACATCTAAAATAGTCCTGATCTCATTAATTAATCACTTAAGGCAATAAAATTTGGTTTTCTGCTTCATTGGTTGCATGTAAGTGCATTTTGAAGGATTGTTGGGTATATTCAAGATCTCATATGTTTGCTACATCCATCTCAAGTCACTTACAACAGTGACAAAAGCACCTAATAGTGGCATAATAATCATCTTGCAGTCATATTTTATCATTGGTAAAAAAAAAATTGCATTAGTTGGGCTTGCTTTGGCATTTTTTCAAGATTGGCATACAAATTTGGAGGGTTGTCATATGCATCATAAGGTCTGATATAAACATAACAAGGGTGTGAAAAGTAGTGGACATTCATCTAATTTCATTGGGAATTTGATTCTAGCATATTTGGCATATTGAGTAAGTGTCCTCTTGTGTCATTGGGTGTTTTTCTTACTGCTACAATCATTGGTCTCTTGGCTGCCCCATCTTGCATTTCATTGTATTTTTGCATTTATTGCATACATTGACATACCATTGTTTGCATTGGCATCCATTGTACTTTATATACATCTACATTCTTGCATAAGAATTTCATGGTTTGCATCCTCATCTACATAAGAACATAAGTGCTCTAAAAGGATAATTGAATTGGTAATTAAGATGGGCTTATTGCTCTAAAGAAGTATATTGTGAGTGAATTCTCTCTCTCTCATTGATAGTTAGCATTGTTGTGACATTGATCTTTGAAGAAAATTCCTACTTCTCATTTCTATCATATTAATAAAGTGGTGGGCTACTGGATAAATGTTATATTGTTTTTCATTGCCATAATGTTGTAAGTGCACTAACATTGTGTTTTGCAAGTGAGATTCACATCTAAGTTTATAATATTGGTAATAAAGTCACTCTTAAACCACTTAATTGATTATCATAATTGTGATATTGGTAATCTTGAATGCGATGGATCCGGAAGAAAATCTACATAAACATGAGACTTGCAGAAACCTCAAAGACAAAATCTTGATAACATTTTCTAGTGCCATATATTTGGTTCATTGAGCACTTTCTTTGGGTGAAAATTGTCATTGTAAAGTGTTGAGTATCTCTTTTCATTGCTCCAAATTAAATTTACATAAAATATCCAACAACTTCGCCTTAAGGATAATCACTCATATCTTTCATCCACATTCCATGATTAGCCTTGCATTAGTTAACTTACCTCCAAGCATATGCTTGGTTGAAAGACTCTAGGACCACCTTTCTCATCTAGCTTGCAAAATATAGACCCTCTCTTATGGTTAACATGGTGACCTTGCAGTCGTAACAGCAACAATCTCTATAGCGCCGGAGGCATCGAGTGGTTAGAACTCTAGGGAAGGTATCATTTATATATCCTTTGTTGTCTTTCCCTGGGTTTCTTTCCACAACCTACACTAGAGACTAGTTTCAAAACAACCGAGAGGTAGGATTCATTTAGATAGGCATCTAACTTAAAATTTATCAAGATCCTACATTTCACTTAGATCTAGGTGTCGCATTTCATATAGGATAGTGAGCATCCTGAGCAACAACCATTCATCCGGTGACTTGGTAAATAGTGTATATTAAGTAAGTAATTTTGACTCCATAAAGCACTGGTCTCTCAAATAATTTAATCTATATGTGCTAATAATTAATCTTGTTAAATCATCATTTACCAGGTTGCTAAGCCATTCAATTGTGTCTCCCGAACTTGTCAGTTTCTGATAGGTCTTTCATCCTCACATGTCATAGGGACTACCCCCCATAGCCTATCGTAGGGAGACAACTAGAACGGAGAGGGAAAGGATCAAAGTGACAACCCCTGCCTTGAATCATTGTCACATTCACCTATACAATTTGGATGACAACATATCCAGTGTCAAGTTTGAATTATCAAGCTCACTTCCCATGACTACTTTGCTCTTATGTGTGCACAATTTCGTTTCTAGGAAATGATGTATTTTTTTCTTGGGTTGGAATCCCATCTTTCTTTGTTGAGTCTACTTCTTGGGATAGTCTAGTTTAGTTACTAATTTTGTGTTTTTTATTTCTTGCATACTTAGACAACAAGGAATTTTTTAAATATGGATTATAGGGAAGTCCTAGAGTTGCACAAGGTGCTATGTAAGCGTGAAGAATTTATAAACAACAACAAAACATCAATATTTTCGACTACCACCAAGGTTCATGAAAACAAGTATCAATATATATCTCAACACACAGTGGATGTGGAAGCCCTTATCCAATAGACGAGGAAAATTCAAGTTCTAGAAGCTAAGTGTTCAATGTTAAGGAACATGGTTTGTAATCTCAATAAAGGTTCCTAATCAACAACCTCCAATTTCATAATATTAGTGAACTCAACCCCAAAAGATCTGAGGGAAGAAGAAGCAATACACCAATTGATGGAAGATTAGGACTTGAGTATTTAGTCGTCTCAACCCACCAACATTGGATAAGATGAACCTCATAATAAACATGTCTTTAATTACTTTTTTCATTTTGTGTAGAACAATATTAATTTTAAAGGCCTTTTTTAGATTTTACACCAACAATAACTTGTTGAAATCCCAAGCAAAGTATGACTTTGGATTCTCTACATATAACATATGCTATTTGTTAGTATTGATTTTGTGAATTTCTAGAAGCAAACTATGTAGATGATTAAGCCTATACAACATTTTGGGTGGAAACTCCACCCATCAGGAACCAGGAAGCTTAAATATGTTAAGAGGGAGTGTTGATTATTCCTTTAATAAAACAAGGTTTAACACGTAACCATTAAAGGAAATTAATAAAATAGTTTTGAAATTCAATATCAAAAATAAATAATTTAAAACTAATTTAAAAAGGCAAAAAACAATCATAAGAAAAAGAGAGAAAGGGGCGAAAAAATAATCATGAAAAAAAGAGAAAGGGACAAAAAGAAAGGAAATAATATAGAGTATTTTCCGGTCTAAATCACATAGAAGTTTTTAAGTCAACACGTTTCAAACCACTTATTGTCGTTCATCATCACGACATAGAAGGATAGTTGAACTAGAGAATTGATATATAGTAGAGATGCAATGGCTAATTCCAAGAGTCAAAATACTTTATTAATCCCAAAGACATGAAAGGTGTGTATTTTATCCCCTGATCCCGTGGGACTTCTTATGTTGTAGAAACTAGTTGTTCCATTAGTCAAAGGATTAAGGAACACATGGCTAACATAAAACATTGCAAGAGTCACTCCTCAACCTTACGAAACATGTGGAGAAGACTAAGAACCACATTATTATTGAGGAATCCCAAGTCATTGCCAAGATCGATCACTTCCATCACCTTAAGTTGAGGGAGGCCATTGAAATTGAAAAAGGTCCAAAATGCTTAATAGAGACGATGATTGGAAGTTGAGCCGTTGTTGGATCCCATCCCTTTATTCTTACATTTCCTCTTTTTTTCTCAAGTCTCTTTCTTTTTGTGACTAAGAATTTGGGTATTCCCCCCTCTCCTTTTGTTTAATTATTTCTCAATAAAGTTATAAATTGTAAAAAAAACTTTTATAATTCTTATCTCTTTTTTTTTATTAATTTATTCTATTTATTTGATTTGATTTTGTTCATTTTTATTGTTTTATTCTTTTTATTTGATCTTCTATATTATTATGATTTATTTATAGTTTATAATTTATTTATTTTTGTAAACTTGACCATGTTTTTATTAGGTTTCTCTCTCTCTCTTCTTATGTATTAATATTTTTCTTTATTTTATTTTATTTTATTTATTTATTATTATTTTTTGTAACCTTGGCAAGACTACATCTTCATCTTATCCAATATATCAACCCTATCGGGGTAGGGAATTGAACTGGTGACTTCACAGGAATTGAACAAGTGACTTCACATCAAGGAGTGCCTTAACATGGAATTGAACAATGACTTCACATCAAGGAGTGCGTTGACAGAGCCAATCACCATTTATCCAAGACCAACGTTTATCACTCTTTATCCAAGACCATGTGAAAATTATTTTATTATTATTGTTATTATTAAAAAAAATAATTTTAACCATGTTTTTATTCCTTTTCTCTCTCTTTTCTAATATATTAATATTTTACCTTTGGTAAATTTTTCATATATATATATATAACTTTACCCTGTTTTTATTCCTTTTTTATAAAAAAAATTCTCCATTTTATTTGGATTTTTTTAATTAATTAATTTATTATGACTTTAATATTTCTATCTAAATTTCCTTCTCATTAAATTTTTAATTTATTAAATAAGTATCACTCTTCTTATATATTTTGACTTATCATTAATATTTTTTAATTTCAGTTTCTTTTTATTTAGTTTTTCTTTTATTTATTTATTGTTTCTAATATTTCTTTGATTTAATTATAGTTAAATAAAGAAATATTTTAATAAAATAGTGTGACTCTTAGGGTTAACTGTTTAAGCTTCATGATTAAATAATAGATAATTGAATAAATTAATTAATAAAGTATTTTGACTGTTGGGATTAGCGGTTGCATCTCTACTATATATCAATTCTCTAGTTCAACTATCCTTCTATTTCTTAATGATAGACCACAGTAAGTGGTTCGAAAGGCATTAACCTAAGTCACAGGACACGTCCTCCAAGGTCCCGTGTCCCGTATTTTACGTGTCGGACACGAAAACGGCCCTAAAACATGTCGAAAACATTTTTCATCATGTCCTGTAAAACGTAAAACGTATTCGCTGATTTTCGTCGTGTCATGGATCTGGAAAATGTGTATTCCGTTGATAGAAAACGTTGCCTGCATAAGCTGCAATTTTTTTTTAAAGAAAAATAATTTTTGAGTGGGGCAGCTTAATGATCAAGTCTAGGCCCTAGTATTGATATGCTATTCATGTTAATGTTAAATTCTTAAATTCTTAAAGTAAAAGTGACATTCTCCTTAATCTTCATTTTCATCCTTTTACTTAAATTTTTAACATTACCATGAAATGACTCAGGATGTTTGAGATTGGTTCTAGCCTCATTGGATTTCATATGGAGAAAGTAGAATTTTAGATTTCATTCAAAATGGAGCAGACTTATCAGTATTTCAGGATTTCAGGATTGGGAGATTGTAATGTTTCCAGGTGACACCACCTGCTCGGGCTACCCCTGCCACCAATAGAGAACGTAGTCTACCTCCTATAGCTCCTACTTCTAGTTCTTCAGCTTCTAGGGCATAGCAAACTCCACTACCAACTCCACCAGCGCCAGCATCTACATCTAGAGGGAAAGGGAAAGCTGTGGCATTTTCTCACAAGAGAGGCAAAGGAAATCAATAAGATTAGACTTTAGTTATTTTCTTATGTGCTTGTAAGTTGTACATGAACAATCAACATTGAATATTCAAGAATCAAGACCAAGCATATCATATTCTAATTTCTAAATAGTAAATTTTGATTCTATTTATTTTTTTAAAGTGAACTATGAACTTTGAGAAGTAATTATATTTTAATTTGATTAGATAAGCTACAACCTGCAATTTAATATGGATAAAAAACTATATTTCGGTATATATATATATATATATATATATATATATATATATATATATATATATAAAACGTGTCCCCCGTGTCCTGTTTCTAGATCACTACATTGTCCCCCGTGTCCTGTTTCTAGATCACTGTGTTTCGTATTGAATACTCGTATTTACGTGTCCTCCGTGTCTCATGTCCTCGTGTCATGTGACTTAGGCGTTAATTTAGACTAGAAAATACTCAATATTAATCATAAACCATAAATAACTTAACTAAAAAAAAAATTATATATATATATATATATATATAATCTTACCATCTAATTTATTTATATTATAAAGTTAATTTTTTTCTTTTTTTCAAATTCAATACAAATTTATTTTCCATTTATTTTTATTTAATGATGATGATGATGGTGGTGGTGGTTAATGTCCACTGAGACCAAATAATGGTCTATCGGACCTAAAGAAACAAATTATCTATTTTGATTTAAGATTTTATTCCTATGCTCAAAAAGCTTGGAGAGAAGCCTCCCGAGCTCACTATAATTTTGACATTGTAAAAGGCTAGGAAGGTCAGTGTTGTAGCAAAGATTGTGAAACTGAGATCTAATGTGGTTATACGCGGGGCACTCTAAGAGGAAGTGGTTTTCATCCTCGATGTTCCTATTCTCACATATATGGCAGATCCTTTCCATCCATGGCGTTTTAGGAACTGCCCAACCACCTGTTTCCTAATAAATATAATTAAGAAAATATTAAAAGAAACAGCTATAATTAAAAAAATTAATATGAAACAAATCAAAATTAATTTTTAAATTCATGATAAAATTTTACCCTCGTAAAACTAATAAAGTCAAATTATAATTTAGAATAATTTAAAAAAAAATAAAAATATATATTTTTAATAATTTAAAATAAAATTATATATTTTAAAATTATTCATATTAAATTAAAATATAAATTAATTATTGCAATAATTTTAAATAAAATTTTAAATTATAAAATTAATCCAACTTAAAAATAATTTTCAAATATTAAAATATTATATGAAAATAAATATTATTTTTACTAATAAATATATAATTAAAAATAAATTATATATATAATATTAAAAAATAATATTATATAGATATATATAAATTTATTTTGAGTAGAAAAAATAATAATAAAGTGTTTTATTAAGGCATTTAGTGATGAAAAGGTTATTAGTTTAAAATTTTATTGGAAAAATTCAACCATACTAAAAATTAGTAAAACCTAGATCGAAAATAATTTTATTAACTTAAATGCCCTTAAATAAAAACTATTCAAATCACAAATTAAACATACTAATTATCTCAAAACTCACATTACCTAATAAATAAATAAAATTAATTAATTTTACCGATAATATTTACATTCACATCTACCTTAACTATCACTTTAACCTACAACCTAGAATATAGAATATTGAACAAATCCAAGCTTTTTAGGTTTTGAAAATTCTTAATCAAAACTTTGTCCACAACGCATTAACTTGTAATAAAACATCACAAGTGGGAACATGCCTCTAGAGTGAGACAGATGAAAAGAATATCATATTTTCAACGGACTATCATATTTGATTTAAATATTCCTTTGCTTTTCCAACTTCTTCTCTAACGCTTCATAAAAAGTGTTGGTAGGATGTCCTCTCATACTTTAAGCGTATCAATTATTGCGTTGCACTTCTGTCAACTTTATTCCATGGCCCATCAATAGATTTAATGTGACTTCCTTGAAGCAAAAGTCCATCTATGTTTAACAATTTCCATGACGATAGATACTCTCACGTTGAGTGCTCTGAGTGCAGGGTATCTTAATCAATAATGTAAGAGAAAAGGAGGACATCGTTGTAGTTGTCAATGCTAGAATGGCTTACTTGGATGGTACAAAGAACATTATCACATTGTTAAGCCTCCAATTTTAATATTTTTAGTATTTTAAATTATTGAGATTTTATAATATTAAATTCAAATTAGTATTATAATAATAATTTAAGTTTAAATATATATAAAACATAAAATAGTTAGTTTGAGTGAGGTTTAGTTTTTAGTAAGCTTTAATTGTGAGAGAGAGTTGAGGATGGGAGTTTTGGGGGAATTAAATTATTTTAAGAGGTATCGAATCTCAATCAGACTTAACATAATCATTTTCCATCAACTTAATTACAAAAAAAAACAATTTGATGGCATCTTTTTATCATGCACAAAGCAATAATGTGTTCTAAATGTTTGAGTTATTTGCCCATTAAAACAAAATGTGAAGTAATGTATGATAATGTTTGAGTTGTTTGCCCATTAAAGTAATATGTGACATTTGTGTAATATCTTATGAGGTAATTTAAGCTACATTCAATTATAAAATATTCTTACATTTTCTAAAATAAATATTTACAAATACCAATAAAACAATGATGAAATTATTGGTTCTGTATTCAAGCTTCTGTGATCCATAATGAATTAAACAAAGTCTTTTGGTAGAAATCACATGAGAGAATTTTTTGGCCGACGCGTTTCGAACCAACAAGTGTGGTTCATCACCAGGACCAGATGATTCTCTCATGTGATTTACACCAAAAGACTTTGTTTAAGAAATTGTTGTTATTCAATAAACTAAGCAACAAGGTAATGAAAATTGATTATAAAATCACAATAACTAATTTATCATTACAATAACTCACAAGTGGAAATGCAACGATGCACACACATGGGGCATCCTCAATGTAATTACATTGCCTTATGTGTTAGATTTCTAACTAATTATTCTAGTTAATATGATTTAATCAAAGTTATTCAAAGTTAAGTAAGTCATTTATTTGCCTCTATTTTTCTTAAAATGTAATTTGATATGGGAGCAATCTAAATATTAGATATTTTTTTTTACTTTTTAGCTGGAATTGGCAATACAATTTTTGGTAAGATGGTGAATTTAAGTTGTTTAAAATGCATTTTTGAGTGTATAAATGGATTCATTATACAATTTTTGGTGAGATCGTGAACTTGAGTTGTTTAAAATACATTTTTGAATGTATAAATATTTCAGCACCCTGAAAACCCCCTAAGGCATATGAATGAAACTTAAGATCCTAAAATTTTCCCACTATATTTCAACCAAAATTAAGGAATAATTACCTAACAAAGAGAAAAAAATGTCTCATCATTTATAATCTGCCATAAACATATAATATATTTTTTACTTATAAAATGATTCACACATTACAAATACTGATAGCTAAACTCTAACATCTTAATTTTGAAGAATCGAAAGTCTACATACATATAATGTATCTATTTATACATGGTGTATATTAGGTATTTTTCCTAAAATATATATATATATATATATATAGATATATATATAATAAATTTATTTTGGGTTCTAACCTAAATACCAATCTAAAATTGCATACATATTATATATGTGTGGGGTGTATATTAGATATTTTCCCTAAAAAAATTGTATAATATATTTTATAATTAATAAGGTTCACTCATTACAATTATGATTGACTAATTGCCTATAGCTAAACTCTAATATCTCAATTTTGAAGAATCCAAAGTCTACTTACATATAATATATCTAATTATGCATGGTGCATATTAGGTAATTTATATATATATATATATATATATATATATATATATATATATATATATATATATAATTTAATCTGAAATCTGACCTAAATACCAATCCAAAATTATATACATATTATATTTCTATATATATACGATGTCTATTAACACGGTGTATATTAGATCTTTTTCCTATAAAACATGTATAATATATTTTATAATTAAAAAATTTAATCAAAAACTCATCTGAATACCAATTTCCATGGTTTAGAAAAAATCTTTATTACCTCTCCATTGAAGCAAACATGCCTAGGTTTCTCTTATGAACCTGTATTTGGATTTGAATTTTACACAACCTCAAACAACACCCTTAATTCTCGCATATAACTTTGGTTAGCCTCGGGATCCTAGATATGGTTTTAAACAAATCTATGTGTCGTCTCCATTGAATCAAGCATGCCAATGTTTCTCACATGACCCTGCATTTGGATTTTAATTTTACACAACCTCAACAACACCCTTGGTTCCCAAATAAAACTATGGTTAGCCTCAAGATCCCTAGATCTAGATGTGACAATAACCCACTACTCGTTGTACTACCCAAACCCATCATACAAGTTGGTATGGATGGCACCCGTGATTCAGAGAAGATGAAATTATGTATAACTTTGGGAAGCTCAAACTTGTGGTAGATATCTTTTCTCAATAGCCACATGTCATTTTCTAGTATTCATGAGTCTAACAAAAGCAAGCCCCTAAGGTTCTTTTCAATTTTTTTCCTTTCGATGGATAAGGGATTATGATTTTTGGAATCTCTTTATGGTCATCAAATAACATGGCTGCAATACTTCCAATGCTATTGTTTCAACCAAGTGGGGTACGTTACACCTTTAGATTTGAATCTCACCAAGACATGTTAGCTGCTTTTTGGAAAATTTGATTTATCACTAGTTTATTCCTCCCTGCCTTCCTGTTGAACCATTGCCTCCTCATCAAACTCTGGTCTTCTCTCTCATTACTTAATTTTATATTGTTTTCAATTAGCTTCCTAATGGCCACTACTACTTCTTCTGGGTATCCATTGTTGCTACTGATATTCGCCTTCATATTGTTGATTTCGTCATGGTATGTCAAGCAGAAGAACCCATATGATAAGTATGAACCACAGAGGATTGTTACAAAGCAACCAACTGTCAAAACTAGTGGTAGTGCTCGAGGGTGGCTGCCGTTGGTATTGTTCTTGCTTACTCTGTCAACAATATACATATCATCTTGTTTAGGAAAAAGCATGCATGCAACACCAGATTCATTCTCCATAGGGTCTTCATGGGGTGTTGGAGATTTGCATCGTCATGCTAATTCTCATCTTGTGGTGGAAAACTACAATGTAGCGGTGAATCCACAGAGTTTCAAGGTATTGAGGATAAGTGAGTTGATTTTTCTCCATGAAAAATATTTATATTTTGAGGATGAGTGTTTCAAGTTTATGGACGAAGTAGAAATCAGAGAATGCATCATAGAACACTAAACATAAAACACAGCTTACTGATTCCATTACCAAGCAAGGAGTTTTATACACAACAGAGAAGTTTCTTGATTCTGGTTGTCGATGGCTTCTTCGGGATGCTACCTGAAGTCTCCAAAAGTCTTGAGATCATCTCCTGAACTCTTGAGAAGACTTGACACCTAATAGGCACCTAACAGAGTTAATGTTGTGGTTGGAATTAATGTTTTTCCAACACTCCCCCTTAATTCCAACCATAAGATAAACACACAAAATACACTATAGCACAATGCATAAGACATAGTCATACTCTTAATAGACATGCCTGCTAGTCTAAGTCTCAGCTAAGATTACAACATAATTTGAATTTTCTACAACACATAAGTTACTTCTACAAAACTCAAATTTTTCCTTCCCAAGAGGCTTAGTGAATATATCAGCTACATTCTCATTTGTATGACAATATTAGGGAAATTTCTTTTGATTGGGCATTTTCTCTTACAAAATGATATTGTGTGTCTATATGTTTTGACCTTGCATGACATATAGGATTGTTCCCCAATTTGATGGTGCTTTGATTATCACATCTGATTATTGTAGGTTCTTGTTGACCTTCACCAACATATTCAAATATTCTTCTGATCCATATAGTTGCACAAGTGGCACTACATAATGCTTTATACTCTGCTTCAGTTGATGACAAGTAAACTGTTGCATGTTTCTTACTGCTCCATGATATAGCTCCCGATCTTATATTGAAGACGTATCCAGTGGTGGATTTCCTGTCATCAAGATTTCCACCCCAGTCAGAATCAGAATGACGTGTCAATTCAACATTACAAGCAGTAGTAAACTCAATACCAAAATTGATAGTTCCCTTTAAATATCGAAGGACCCTTTTTGCAGCTATCCAATGGATTTCATGAGGCTTAGCCATGAATTGACTAAGTATGCTTACTGCATAAGCAATGTCTGGTCTAGTGGTAGTGAGATAATTCAGACTTCCCACTAATTGTCGATACAATGTTCCATTCACCTCTTTTGTTTCATCTTCACTTCTCAATTTGATATTTTGTTCCAATGGAGTACTTACTACTTTACATCCATTCATATGAAATCTCTTTAGTACTTCATTTGTATATTTTCTTTGTGTGATTAAAGTCCTTCCAACATCTCTCCATACTTCAAGACCTAGACAATAGTGCATCTGACCAAGATCCTTCATCTCAAATTCCTGTGATAACTTCATTTTTATATCTTTAATCAATTTATCAGCACTCCCTGTTATTATTAGATCATCAACATATATAGAGAGTAATATTATATCCTCATTTATATATGCTTTGACATACAAATTAGGATCATTTTTTCTTTTGTTAAATCCTTGCTGAAAGAAGAATTTGTCGATTTTCTCATACCAAGATCTCGGTGCTTGTTTTAGTCCATATAAGGCCTTTTTTAACTTGCATACAAGATGTTCTTGTCCCTTCTTTACAAATCCTTTTGGTTGAACAAGATAAATCTCTTCTTTTAAGTCACCATTTAGAAAATCTGACTTCACATCTAATTGATGTAGCTTCCAATCATATTTGGTTGCCAATGCTATCATTATTCTAATTGTATTCATTTTTGCAATGCGGAAAATGTATCTTCATAATCTATACCTTATTTTTGTGAATAACATTTTGCAGCCAATCTTGCCTTATACTTGTCTATGCTACCATATGCATTAAATTTTGTCTTGTACAACCATTTGATCCTATAGGGACTTTATTTTTAGGTAATTCTATTAATTCCCAAGTTTCATTTTTCATTATAAAGTCATATTCTTCTTTCATAGCTTCCATCCATTCTTTATAATTTTTAGCTTGTTCATAATTTAAAGGCTCAAAAGCAGTCATTACTTGAGACATTAAAACATAATCTTTATGCCTGATAGGGGTTTGAATCTGTCATGTTGACCTTCTTAGAGGTTCATTACACTGTGGAGTACATTCTCCTCTTCTTCTTCTCTGTGGAGTGCCTTCATCACTACTTTGTGGACTTTGACTTCTTGACATGTCTTCTAGAATGTCCATGTGTTCTTGAGCTTGAGTTGATTCCACAACTTCTTCTTCTTCCTTAAAGCTATCATAAGGAGGTTGCCATACATTATGTTCATCTTCTTTTGTTTTTTTATCTGCATGCTCATGGAATATAACATCTCTACTTGCAAAGACCTTGCGAGTACTTGGATCATATATTTTTTATGCTTTTTATCGGTACAATATCCAATAAAATAACATTTGATCACTTTGGCATCTAACTTTCTCCTATCCTCTTTAGAAATATGAGCAAAGGCCTTGCACCCAAATATCCTTAAATGAATAACTTTAGGTTTAAAACCATAAAATGCTTCAAATGGTGTTTTGTGCTCAAGTACTTAGTAGGGCTTCTATTTTTAAGATATACAGTTGTATTAATGGCTTCATCCCATCCTTTAGTTTTTAACATACTATGAGCACATTCAACTAATGTTCTATTCTTTCTCTCAGCTACTCCATTTTGCTGAGGTATACGTGGTATTGTAAATTGTTGCATAATTCCATTTTGTTTGCAATATTTGATAAAAGCTCCTAAAGTGTACTCACCACCTTTATCTGATCAAAGAATTTTAATGCTCTTTCCTTTTTGTTTTTCAACCATACTCTCGAATTCTTTAAAGTATTCAAACACATCACTTTTGTTTCTTATAAAGTACACCCAGGTGTATCTAGTGCTATCATCAATAAATATAAGAAAGTAATATGCTCCACCAAGTGACTTAGTTTGCATTGGACCACATACATTAGTATGCACTAGTTCAAGTATTTCACGTTTTCTTCTATTTTCATGCACAGGAAATTCTTCCCTATGTTGTTTTCCTAATGCACAACCTTCACATTCAAAGTGTTCACCCTTAATATTTGGAAGACCTTCTACCATCAATTTCTTTTGTAGTAATATTAGGTCATTATGATTTAAGTGTCCATACCTTTGATTCCGAAGCTCTATATTTGACATGCTTGTTGATGCCAAAGCTTGATTCCCATCCTTCATTACATCTAGCTTGTATAATCCTCCAACTCTCATTCCTTTTGCAACAACCTTGTAGTTGCCTTGCACATCCTTTACCAAACAATGTGATTTCACAAATTCAACTTTTAAATGTTGATCTGTAATAGTAGAGACTGAAATTAAGTTCTTCTTTAATCCTGGAACATACACCATATTTTGAATTTGTTTTTCTTGTCCATTAGACATCATAACACTTATATCAACACATCCTTTAATTTCATGTGATCTATTATCTCCTAAATAGATGTGTCCGCCATTATTAATCTCATGATAAGTATCAAACCAATCTCTTTTGCATGACATGTGTATTGGTGCACCAGAATCTATAAACCAAGCATTATCATCATCAGTTTCTACTGATAAAGCAACATTGGACACAAACAATTTAAGATTTCTAAATTCATGACTAATTGCTTCATCTCTATCAACATAATTTCATGAATGCCTTCTTTGCTTGAATTGATCAGACCTTCTTTTCATGCAATTCTTAGCAAAATGACCAAGTTTTTCACAATAATAACACACATAATCTCTACTTGATTTTGCATTTGTCCTTGGTAAAGTTGTACCTTGAAATGATTTTACCTGTGGCTTTTTGCCTTTATTTTTCTCCCACTGTTTTCCTTTGAAGGACTGCTTCCCTTTGGCCATCAATGCTAAATCTGAACTGGGAGATTTTTCTTTAACACTTCTTCTCCACTCTTCTTCCTGCATAAGTATACCTGCCAACTCATCAAAAGTAAGAGTCTTCTCTCTAGCTGAAAGAGCAGAGATAAACATTTGATATTCATCAAGCATTCCATTTCATGTCATAGTAACCAAGTATGTACTAGATATTGTTTCACCAATGTCACCTAATTTATCCTTTAGATCCTTAATTCTAGAAATAAAATTACTCACACTTTAATTTCCTTCCATCTTAATTGAAATAAGCTTACTGTTTAAATACAATATCCGATTTGTAGTCTTCGTCTCATACAATTTTTTTAGAGTGTCCCATGCGTCCTTGGATGTTTTGCACTCTCTAATGTATGGAATAATGTTGTCCTTAACGTACATCCACAAAAGCACCTTCGCTTTGTTTTCCAGTCACTCCCAATCTTGAATTGTAGCATCTGTGGCTTGAGGGGATACTAGTTTGACTTCAACTCCAAACACAATCATCCATATATCATAGCCTTCCATTAAAGTATGCAACTTAAACTTCTAATTTGCATATTTTTCGCCATATAACTTGTTAGAATCTGATAAATAAGATTCTTCTAATACGTTTGCCATTATCAATAACCTTATGAATATTTAAATACCAACCAACAAACTTGCCACAACTTCATAATTTTGTTTACTCCTTAATGAAAATATAAACCTTTCCTTTCTTTTATTTCTTTTTTCCCTTTTTTTAATTATTTTGCACACCAAAAAAAACACAATACCTTATTTCACTACCCCACAAGCATCATGGGTACACGTCTCATTTATTTCAAAAGAAAATTTCCAATTAACAACCAACCTCCACAAACTACTTTAATTCAAACTCTGAGCTTTGGACTACTTAATTTGAGGAGCTTTGAATTCCTTTTCACTTAATTTTAATTTTAGAACTTTGAATTAAGTTTCTCTTAATTTCAAACTTGAAGCTTTGAGTTAACAATAGAGATGAGATGTCATATTATTTAACCCTGGCAAGAATGAGTATGCAAATAATTCCCAATTCAAAGAAAAAACATGAAAACACATTTTTCAGAAATTGTTAAGGATTCTCGCCACAGAATCTGATACTAGCAGAAAATGTTCAAGATTCAATGTAGGCTTGCTTCAAATCTTGATTTCTGGAATAGCGCCCTCTTTTATCAGTGCTTCACAGCTCCTCCTAGGAAATACCCAGCTCCTTCGGCGAGAGGCTATCTGAGCCTCACTTTGCTTCTCCTCAGAGCTCTTTTACCAGTGACTCTTTCAAAATTCCGGTCACTTCCCTACTGCACACAACATGCTCAAACACCCTCAGCAATCTCAGACTCACACACTCAAATGACTTCTCCATGTGGACTGCGAGTTCACGTCTGGCCAATATGCCCTCCACTAGAAACATAGGTGCTTCACACACACTCTCTGCAACACTTCTTAACAGCATATTCTCAATGCCCAACACAATGCTCACAGCGACCTCGAGCTCTCAACGTTGAATGAGGCTCTGATACCAAATCAAATGTAGCATAGAACACTAAAGACAAAACACAACTTACTCATTCCATTACCAAGCAAGGAGTTTTATACACATCAAAGAAGTTTCTGGATTCTAGTTGTCGATGGCTTCTTCAAGACGCTACATGAAGTCTCGAGATCATCTCCTGAACTCTCGAGAAGACTTGAAACCTAACAGGCACCTAACAGAGTTAATGGTGTGGTTGGAATTAATGTTTTTCCAACAATAAAGAGACCAAACGATGAGAAATAACCATCCAATCATTATGTGGTGAAAGAGGAAAATTAGCATATATGCAATCAAGTATTTTCAATGCATGTTAATGTATTTTTTTTCTAAGAGACAAAAAGAAAAGAAATAACTTAAATAAAAAAGGGTTAAGGTATATATATATATATATATATATATTTGGTATTATCTAATTTATAAAACTTGAGTGGGCCTAATGATTAAGAGCATGTGTTTCCTCCTAAGAGGTCACAGGGTCAAAACCAAAGGGGGGTAGAGTATGTATGCCTTCGGAGACTTAGCAGTCAAATCGTTGCGCAGAAGTGGGCCCCTTGTCCCACAAACAAGGGGGTCTCGTACACCAATTTGGTGTCTAGCTTGGTTGTGACCTTGACCTTAAAAATGGGTATTATTATTATTATTAATATAAAGTTAATCTTTTTATTTTTTAAAATTCAATGTAAATTTGTTTTCCATTTATTTTTTAATTTAATATAAACATAATAAATACAATTAAAAAAATACTAATGGGAAACAAATCAAGATTAACTTTTAATTACATAATAAAATTTTACCCTAATAAAGTCAAATTATAATTTTAAATAATTTAAATAAAAAAAAAATATATATATATATATATATATATATATATATATATATATAAAATAATTTAAAATTATATTATATAATTTAGAGTTATTCCTATAAAATAAAAATAAATTTTTAACTTATAAAGCTAAATCAATTTAAAAATAATTTTTAAATATTAAAATATTATATGAAAATAAATCTTACTTTTATTAATAAATATATAGTTAAAAAATAAATTATATATATATATATATATATATGGAGTGTAGAGCAATATTAAAGATTAGTGTTCCCGGATGCGGGTGTCTCAGAGGTAAACGGAGCGGTGCCACATGACACGCACCTGCTGCCACGTGAAGAGGACTGGGCTATTAATGCCCCAAGCCGTCGAAATCCTGGTTTAAGGGAGCCGCCCCAGAGCATCCTTAATGGAGTCGCTGAGGATGATGGCAGGCCTGCGTAAGGCATTCAATGCGGATCATTTCTCAAGAATTGGACATGAGAATAAAGGCAAAGGTTGGCCGGCGAAGGCAGCGCACTGTGGTTCAGGGAATGTTCATAGTCTATGTTTTATTTGGGTGGTGGAGAGCTGGGGTGAGGACAGTTTCCCCCCTGAGCATCTTTGTCTGTGTTTACGCTCTTTGGAGCTCCGTCAAGAGGCAGAAGGGTCTTGCATACCGATTTGTGGAGCAGGTGTTCAGCTCAAAGGGCGGGAGGTTACGATGGTGCGGGAGAGAATGCCTTGCAGGAGGGGTTCTGGGAGAGGACAATTCCCCACCCACCAGCAGCAGACTTACATCATCATTGTTGTTGTGTTTACTGCTATCGCAGAGTGGGAGCCAACCCAATTCCTGCAAGGCAAGTCATGGAAGTTGGCAACTCCGTTGAGGGGGAGCCCAGGCTTCTAGCTTTTGGTTCCGTTATTTTCTCACTGGGTAGCTTTGGGGGCAATGAGGGGATTAACGCACATATCTTTGTGCTCTTCACTGAAATTCCTACGGTGGATGATGGGTCATCGCTGGTTCTTGCGGAGGATGGCACAGAGCAGGGGAAGGGGAAACTCCCACTGGGGGAGCAGTCAAACTTGGTGGCCTGCTCCGAGAGAGGCAAAGGTAAGGTTCTGTTGGGGGAGTCATCCACTGCTGCGGGCACTTCTGGAGGTGCAAGTCTTCAGCCTCACCCCCAATGCCGAGGCCATGCACAGTCATCCCCTTCGCAAAGTCCATTGGCTACGGGAGAAAGCGCGTCTGGAGGTGAAGGCGGAAGCAGAAGCATGGAGGAAGAGTCCGGCGACTAACTCTCACCAACGCTCTCATGCTTCAGTCTTCTTTTCTCAGGTTGGGTTCAAGGGTCTGGTTAGTTGTCAATTCCATGTTTTTGTCATGTTGGTTAAGCGTCTCGGAACTAAGTCCTGCGCGCGGTATTCACGGATGCCGCAGGCGCGAAGTAGTGTGTCTGGTATATGTCAATTTTTGTCTTTTGTAATTGCCTGGCAAGGCCTTCAGGCCATGCAGTTCTGGCTCATGTCACAGTTTGTCTTGTGTTATAAACAGGTTTCAAGATGCCCCTGCGCGGGTTATCATAGTGTGAGTCGCATAGTTCTCAGTGTCATGCATTTTGTTCTTTTTGCTAACATTGCCCTGCATGGCAATCTCATGAAACGGTCAATGTCACCCATGGAGACTCCTTTGGCCATGGGTAGCCAGCTTCTTTGGATGTAAAGTATTTGCTGTACATATTAATATATCAGTAGTTAGTATTGCCGAGAAAAAAAATATATATATTAAAGATTAGTGTGATCTAAACCTAATACAATTTTCAAATAATTAAAATGACTTAAATGCTCTTAAATAACAGTTATTCAAATCACAAATAAATATATCAATCATATCAAAACTCACATTACCTAATAAACAAAAAAATTATTAATTTTACCTAGCATTTACTTTTTTAAACTTAAAATATCACATCAAACTTAACCCAAGTGATTGAACAAATTTAAGTTTAAAATATCACATCACTTTAACCTACCGGATGGAACTGATCCCATCTTTTTAAGTTTTGAAAAATCTTAATCAAAATTTTGTCCACAACGATTGTAATAAAACAGAAGTGGGAACATATCATCTAGAGTTTGACAAATCAAAGTATAATCTGATAAAGAGACTTTCAACGGGATATCATATTTGATTTAAATATTCCTTTGCTTTCCAAACTTCTTCTCTAACACTTCATAAAAGATGTTGGTTGGAGGTCCTCTCGTACTTTATTCCATGACCATGGCCATGGCCCATCGATAGATTTAATGTGACTTCCTTCCCGCAAAAGTCCATCTATGTTTAACAATTCCCATGATGTTATGTTAGATACTCCCAGGTTGAGTGCTCTGGAGTGCAGGGTATAGGCTTACATGGTTAAGCATGCAGTTTTAATAAATTTTTAGTATTTTAAATTATTGAGTTGTAGAATAGCTGGTTTGAATGGTGTTTAGTTTTTATTAAGTTTTAGTTTTAAATCTCAGGAGAGGGGTTGATGGGAGTTATTTTTGGGGAATTAAACTATCCTAAGGGATGTCCAAGCTCAACCAAAGTGAACATAATGTTGAGGATAAGAGTTACTTTTAGGGGAATTAAACTATCCTAAGGGGTGTCCAAGCTCAACCAAACTGAACATAATCATTCTTCCATCAACGTAATTACAAAAACAAAAAAAGAAAAACAACTTGATGACATCTCTGTGTCATGCACAGAGCAATAATGTGTTCTAAATGTTTGAGTAATGTATTCTAAATGTTTGAGTTGTTTGACAATTAAAGTAATATGTGAAATTTGTTTAATACGTTATGAGGTAATTTAAGTTATATTTAATCATAATAATAAAAAGAAATTTGATAACATCTTTGTGTCATGCACTCAGCATTAATGTGTTCTAAATGTTTGAGCAATGTATTCTAAATGGTTGAGTTGTTTACCCATATAAGTAATATGTGAAGTTTATTTAATACATTAGGAGGTAATTTAAGCTATATTTAATTATAATATAATATATATCTAATAACAACATTGGAATATTTAGAAAAACATTCTCTAACACAAGAGAATTATAAAAGACACACCCCTGGTGTACCTCTTATTGTGGCCACATCAAAAGTTCACTCTAAAATGAACACGGCCTTATTCTTACATTTTCTAAAAGGTTTATTTAGAAATACCAATAAAACAATGACGAAATTATTGTTATTCAAAAGCCTTATTTTTACATTTTCTAAAAGGTTTATTTAGAAATACCAATAAAACAATGACGAAATTATTTTATTCAGAAGCAACAAAGTAATGAAAATTCATTATAAAATCACAATAACTAATTTATCATTACAGTGATTCACAAGTGGAAATGCAATGATGCACACACATGGGGCATCCTCAATGTAATTACATTATCTTATTTATTAGGTTTCCCACTAATTATTCTAGTAGATATGATTTGATCAAAGTTATTCAAAGTTTGTTTTTTTTTTTTTTTTCTAGTTAAGACTAACCTAAGTACCCACGGGGGATTTGAACCGGTGATCTATCACAGGGAGTGCCTTAACAGTGCACCCATTCACCGTCAATCCAAAGCCTCGTGGGCAAAGTTAAGTAAGTCATTTATTTGCTTATGTTTTTCTTAAAACGTAATTTGATATAGGAGCAATCTAAATATTAGTTTTTTTTTTTTTTAGCTAGAATTTGAAATACAAGTTTTGGTATGATCGCGAATTTAAGTTGTTTTAAAATGCATTTTTGAGTGTATAACTCGATTCATCATACAATTTTTGGTAAGACCATGAACTTAAGTTGTTTAAAATGCATTTTTGAGTGTATAACTGGATTCATCATACAATTTTTGGTAAGACCATGAACTTAAGTTGTTTAAAATGCATTTTTGAATGTATAAATGGATTCAGCACCCTAAAAACCCCGAAGACATCGGATTTATGCAGATTATATTAATGAAACTTAAAATTCTAAAATTTTCTAACTAAATTTCGACCAAAATTAACAAGAATAATTACTCAACAAAAGACAAAAATGTCTAATCATTTAATATGTACCATAAACATATAATATTTTTTTACTTATTTTGATTCACACTGATAACTAAACTCTCAATCTTGAAGAATCAAAAATCTACATAAATATAATATATCTATTTATATATGGTGTGTATTAAGTATTTTCCTATAAAATATATATATTTAATAAATTTAATCTGGGATCTAACCTAAATACCAATCCAAAATTACATATATATTATATCTCTATATATACATGGTATATATTAGATATTTTCCTATAAAAATATGTATAATATATATTATAATTAATAAGATTCACTTATTACAATCACTACTCTTATAAAATTTTGAAAAATCCAAAATCTACATACATATAATATATCTATTTAGACATGATGTATATTAAGTATTTTTCCTATAATATATATATTTAATAAATTTAATCTGACATCTAAACTAAATACTAATCGAAAATTACATACCTATTATATTTAATCCAAAATTACATATATATTTATATATATGGTGTATATTAGATATTTTATAATTAATAAGCTTAATCAAAACTGAACTGAATACCAATGGTTTATAAAAAATTTCTATTACCTCTCCACTGAATCAAGCTTAAGCTTGCCTAGGTTGCTCTTATGACCCCTGGATTTGGATTTGAATTTTACACCACCTCAACAACACCCTCAATTCCGAATATAACATCTCCACTGAATCAAGTTTAAGCTTGCCTAGGTTGCTCTTATGATCCCTGGATTTGGATTTGAATTTTACACCACCTCAACAACACCCTCAATTCCGAATATAACCTCTCCACTGAATCAAGCTTAAGCTTGTCTAGGTTGCTCCTATGACCCCTGGATTTGGATTTGAATTTTACAACACCTCAACAACACCCTCAATTCCGAATATAACTTCGGTTAGCCTCAGGATCCTAGATATGGTCTTAAAAATATCTGTGTGCCCTCTCCATTGAATCAAGCATGCCAAGGTTTCTCTAATAACCCTGGATTTGGATTTGAATTTTACACAACCTCCACAACAACCTGGGTTCCCGAATATAGCTTCGGTTACCCTCATGATCCCTAGATCTAGATGTGACAATAACCCACCACCCGTTGTACTGCCCAAACCCATCATACAAGTTGGTATGGATGGCACCCGTGATTCAGAGAAATGAAATTATGTATAACTTTGGGAAGCTCAAACTTGTGGTAGATATCTTTTCTCAATAGCCACATGTCATTTTCTAGGAGTCATGAGTGTAACAAAAGCAAGCCCCTCAGGGTTTTTTCAATTTTTGTCCTTTCGATGGATAAGGGATTATGATATTTGGAATCTCTTTATGGTCATAAAATAACATGGCTGCAATACTTCCAATGCTATTCTTTCAACCAAGTGGGGGACCTTACACCTTTAGCTTTGAATCTCACCAGGCCATGTTAGCTGCTTTTTCGGAAAATTGATTTATCACTATATTCCTCCCTGCCTGCCTGTTGAACCATTGCCTCCTCATCAGAGTCTGGTCTGCTCTCTAATTACTTAATTTTATACTGTCTGCAATTGGCTTACTAATGGCCACTGCTGCTTCTTCTGGGTATCCATTACTGCTGCTGATATTCGCCTTCTTATTGTTGATTTCGCCATGGTATGTCAAGCAGAAGAACCCATATGATAAGTATGAACCACAGAGGATGCTTACAAAGCAGTCAAATGTCAAAACTAGCGGTAGTGCTGGAGGGTGGTTGCCATTGGTATTGTTGCTGCTTACTCTGTCAGCAATATACATATCATCTTGTTTAGGCAAAAGCGTGCGTGCAGCACCAGATTCATTCTCCATAGGGTCTTCATGGGGTGTTGGAGCTTTGCTCGTCATGCTAATTCTCATCTTGTGGTGGCAAACTACAATGTAGCAGTGAATCCATAGTCTTTCAAGATATTGAGGATAAGTGAGTTGATTTTTCTGTGTTTCAAGTTTATGGACGAAGTAGAAGACACCAAACAATGAGAAATAACTATCCAACCGTTCTTTGGCGAAAGAGGAGAATTAGCATATATGCAATCAAGTATTTTCATGCATGTTCATGTATTTTTTCTATATGAATAGATGGGTGAATTTATATACATAAAGAATACAGTGTGTTTTTCTGTATTTGTGAGTTCTTCTATATGATTGAATATAGATAAAACAATATGGCCGATGACCAGTGTTTCTAATTTGATGGGAAATAATGTACTTATACAGCTGGTCTGTATTTATGTAAAACTTCATATTAAAATTTAGAAGATGAGCTTTATTTTGGATTTATGAAATATGGAAAAGGATTATAAAGAGAGTGTGTTTAAAAAGATAATTAATTTATTTTTTTCAGATTATAATTTATGAATATTATTTTTCATTTTAAATAAATACATTATACATCTCTTTCTTTTCTACCAGGAAACTACAGGCTTCTCTTCACACAAGTTGCCCATAACATTCTCATATGGATAAAGAAGCTGGTTCATCAATACCTCTAAGTGAGATTTGATGGGGTTGTAAACTTACTGAATAGTGTTTCATAGTGATTATTGGTGGTTTTAGTCACTGCCATATAGCATATTAGATCTTTCTATTTTTGGAAAGTATCCTTTTCTACCAGGAAACTACAGGCTTCTCTTCACACAAGTTACCCATAACATTCTCATATGGATAAAGAAGCTGGTTCATCAATACCTCTAAGTGAGATTTGATGGGGTTGTAAACTTACTGAATAGTGTTTCATAGTGATTATTGGTGGTTTTAGTCACTGTCATATAGCATATTAGATCTTTCTATTTCTGGAAAGCATCCATTGTTACACTTGTGTGATTTATGAAACTACCCCTTCACAAATAGCCTATGCCATGAAATAGCCATTTCGCTGGTCACTTGTCTTCTGTGTGGATAAAAGAAAGTAAGAACCCACTTAAGCAAACCTTGATGGGTTTGAGCAAGTTTCATTTCAAACCAGTTGCAGAAGAAACGGGGAGAAAATATGGAGTATCTAAACAGCTGTTGGAAAAACTCCTGACTGAGGATCTAAGGCCACTTGTAGAAAGAAGGCACCTTTCACTAGTGGTGAATAAGGATGGATGGATACAATATATCCACTTGTTGAAAGCACTTTTAACTTAATTCTCCAAAAGGAGAATGCGTACAATATATTTAAATTCATTAAAAAGATTATGTTGCATTTAAGCATAAATACTTTATTAAAATGCAATGGCTATCTATTAAATATTTTGTAAATATTAAATACAATAGAATATAAACTTAAATTGTAATGTATATTTAATAAATATAATAAAAAATAAATAGATACACAAATGAATATTGTTATTATATAATAATTATTTTTATAAAAAATATAATTTTGAAATATATTTTAAATAATTTTATTTATTAAAGTTTGGGATAAAAAAAAATGTTTTTAAAATTATTTTATTAGAATTTTAAACATTGATAATTAATGCATATTGATATCTAATAGTTTATTTGATTATTGACCATCTTGGTCCAACATGATCCTCAACTATCAAATAGCCCCATTGATGTTGATTCAAAAATCATTTGACAATGGATTTGGTGATCCAACATCACTTACAATCTCTACTTTGGCAATTCACAGAATTTTTTGAGTCTTCATTTCAACTTTTTCCATCCTCTAGCCAAGAAACCCCAACTTGGTTTGACAACATTTTCACAAGGGCATTAAACGCCAATATGCTTTGACTTTGTGATATACTTGGGATTCTCTAATGGCCCTGTGACTATCATAGTATATTATTGTCAACTTTTGATTAATAGGACTTGGTTCCTTTGCCAATCAACAAAGGAATGTCACTTCCTTTCATGCTTGTGTCAAAACCACATATTTGGATATATGTGCCCCAATAAAATTGACATCTGCCTCTTCTTACACCATGGAAATTCATCTTCGAAGAGTGAGAAGGTATACCCTATAATCGATCTTAAATCCTTAATATAACCAGCTCATTAGCATTAGTATATCTAACCAACTCATGCTTTTAGTCCTCTACCAAAGACAAATCCTTCATTCCCACAAGTATCATAAGATGCTTCAGTATAATGTTTCAACTCAAGGTTGGTTATAAATCAAGTAATCACCCTTACTTCATAGACAGTGTATGGATTAATGTAAATCATGGGACACATAAGCTTTTGAATGCATTCTAATATGGAGCTCAAGTCTCATCTAATCAAAATCTATTATTTAGACTCAGTCTCCATCTCCTTGAATGATATCAAAGGTTTATCAATCAAAGTCAACATAAGATTGCAATTTTTGATCTCAAATTTCTCCAAGATGTGCCTTGAGTAATTCACTTAACTCAAGAACATATTCATGTGCCTTTTATTACTTATCACTAATGTATCCCCAAGTAGTATTGTATTTCATCTAGAATCAAGATATTTTTACTTAAACTTCTATGCAAATGTGGAGAAGTACATAAAGATTACATCATTTACATTGTTGCAAAGATACCAAACAAGAAGCAAGGCATATACACATCACTGTTTATTTCTCAATAGCCATGAGAGTTTGTATCCATGGATGTTCAAACAATCTTACCAATGATGCACCATAATATTCATCCATAAACTACTGTGGATATTCCACTGGACAATTTTCCACAACAGATCTGATAATATTATATTAAAAATCTTAGATTCTACACTATTACAGTTTTATTAAACTTTAAGATTTTTAGATTTAACTGTAATTAGTACATGCATGCGAATGGAAATTATATAGAAAAGTAGATAACAACAAAATAAGCTCACACACACACATAAGACACAAGTTATGCTCTTTGGGAAACCTTTTCGGGAGAAAACCCAACTAGTAAGTGAGGTCGCTTCAATTTGTTTCTCTATCTGGAAATATGGTTGCAGGTACAAAGAAATAGTGTATGTGGACCATGGCCTACTACAGTGCACAAATCCTCTTTGTGTGCTCTACCTCCTATCTCTCCTGGCTATCTTTGCTCAACTATGGAACAAAATGTTCTCGAAAGAATGGAATGCCTCTTCCTCCTAGTGACCCAGTTATAACACAACCTGATATAGCCTATTAGTGGTAAATTTTGACTACACTAACTCTTAACTAGAGTTACAATATAGACTCTTCTAGAGTCTTTTACATCATAATCACATGGCTAGCCCATTTTCTATGAATAATGGGGGTTGACGCGACATCCTCCTAAATTATAGGTGTGAAAACAGGAATGTCAACTTTTGAGTGGCATAAATTTTGCATACGAACTCTGATTAGCGTGTTTCTTGCGTTGTTGGAAAAATGTTGCTTGATGCCTCAAAATACTCCCAAAAGGCTTCAGACCCCGATTTTCCAAACTGGGTCCCACCGGTTAAAATGGTCTCGTGAGTTGATTCCTCCACTTTTTCCACTCCAAATGCATCGAGATGGATGAAAAATAATATAATGATCCAATATGGATCACACCTCTCCATTTTAGGAGGCTTTTGGCCCCCAAAACCTTCTACTAAATGAGGTGAGGAAATTTTTCCTGCACCTTCTCTTTGGTGTACCATTTAGCTTTGCCTAGAAGTTTTCCCTTCAATCTAATCTTCCAAAGGTCATGTTGTCCCTGTCTTCTACTGCAAAACTATATCTTCTATCAACTCTTCCTGAGCATTTGATGCCATATCCTCAACAAAAGGTAGGACATGTTCTTGCATCTTGGACCAATACACATAGCTCTGCAAGTTATCCATGGTCTTCCCTACACCAAAGTTCCCTACAACCTTGGAGGTGTGAGCCCCTCTAATTAGTTGTAATCGCTCACCTTTAGGAACACATAGCTTATCCAGGATGTAGAGTAACCCTTCCTGGAGATGGTAGTCAACAGTGTTGTCACCATCGTGCACATGACTATGACTCTACAACCATTGATATAGCTCCTTGAAGTGCTCATCCTCTGAATATGCCTCTCTGTATGCATCATGGGCAAATGGCTCCATATGCATAAGAGTCCCCAAAGTTGTGATCTTTGATGTGGGACTAGGTGGCCTTGAAAGCATGTTGGCGAGCTTGTTTTTGCTTCCCTTCTTATACTTGATCACCAAATGAAACTGTTGTAAAAACCCCATCCACTTGTAATGTTTGGTCTACTATATCTTACTATAAAGATGGAACCAGCTCAAGAAAAGATAGATCAACACCTTAGAATTCAGCCTCTTCGAGGGGGCAACCTCCTTTACATTACATAAATGAACAATTCTTGGATGATACAAATGAAAAGACCTCCTTTCTATATATAGGTGTCTAAAGGGTCATAACATAATCAGAGCCGACATAACAATAATAATGTAAGGGCACAATAATAACAATAGTGGGCTTCTATGTGGCACAATAACAACAATATGGGCACTACATGGGTACATCAATATAATAAGTGGGTTGTACTAATAACAATAAGGGGTTACACTAGTAGTATAGGGGCCTAACATGCCCCTCTCCTTCAAAAAGCGTTGTCCTCAAAGCTTGAGTGTTTCTTGATGCTTCTGTATAAAATTCGTGTCCTCCCATGTGGAATCTTCAGCGGGTAAGTTCTTCCACTTGATGAGATACTCTGAAATTGATCGATTTCGTAGCTGTCGGTTTCTTGTTTCTGTGACTGCTTCAAGTTCCAATATGATTTTTCCTTCCTCTTTAATTTCTGGCAATATTGTTTGAATTGGGATCTTTTGCAACTTTTGAATAAGTGGTCATACTTCTTCGTCCTTCTTCCATTCATCCCTTTCTTTGTTTATCCAATCTGGTTGGATAATAGAAATAGCACAAAACAATGCTTCCACAGCCTCATCCTTGAAGAGTCTCCCCATTCGGTAAGGTCGCCATTTTTTAAGTGCATGTAGTATTTTCAACATTTCCTTCTCATAATTAGCTTGCTTGAGATGTAGCAAGTAAAAATACCCAATCACCTACATCAAAACATTTTTCACTATGATGTTGATCAACCTGTTGTTTCATTTGATTTTGCATTGAAGTGGCATTATCCTTTAAAAGTTGGAGAACTTGTTGTTGATGCTCGATGTGATCTTTCTCTGCTTGAACCTTTTTCTTCTTGATATATCCTTCTATCTCTAGAGTTTGAGGAGTGGTAATTTCTTCCAATCCTTTACAAGATATGGTCAGATTCATTTCTTGATGCTCGATGTGATCTTTGATTTCTTGAACTTTTTTCTTCTTGATATGTCCTTTTATCTTGATAGTTTGAGGAGTGGTAATTTCGACCAATGAATTACAAGATATGGTTGGATTCATTTCTTCTTTCTTGATGTAATCTTTCACTTCTTGCACCTTTTTCTTCTTGATATGTCCTTCTATCTTGAGAGTTTGAGGAGTGGTAATTCTTGCCAATGCTTTACAAGATATCGTCTGATTCATTTCTTCCTTCTTTGGGGTGGGGTCCTGGCGTATATCATCTTCTTTTGATGTTTCTTTATCCTTTTCTTCCTCCTCTTCATATTCTATGTAAAATAATTTCTTCTCAGCACACTTATGATCTTTAGTGCATTTGCTATCACAATTGTAACAAAGCCCTTTTTCTCTTTTTTCTTCCAATTGTTGTGGTGTAACCCTTGTAGGTTGTGGAAGGTTGGGAGGAAAAACACTTCCATCTTTATAGTTTTCAGGGGTATGCTTCCTAGTTTCCATAATTTTGCTTTCCAGTATGTCACAAAGCCCTTTTACTCTTTCCAATTGTTGTGGTGTTTCTCTAAAGAAGGTGTTTCTCTTTGTATCATCATAATGTGCTATCATTTCCTCTGTGAAAATTGACCATGTAACAAGTTTTTTACGAGACCAAAGCCCTTCATACCATAAAAATTGATCCGGTTCTAAATATGAAGATGCAATACATACCTTTTGTAACAGTGGTACACCATGTAGATCAAAATATTGCTCCATCTGAAGTATCCAATTTACCAGATCCTTGTCATCAACTTCCTCATCTTGCTTTTTCTTGATTTTAGGAGCTCAATCTTGAAACGAATGTAAGTTTGTACTTTTAGATATTTAAGTTCTGAAATTGTGACCTGTAGTAGCCCTCTGTGTCCTCTTTCTAATGCCACTAGTCTGATCCAAATTGGATTCTCCAAGAAAGAGTTATGTACAATCTCCCAAGATGACCTGATTATAGACTAGTTCAGTAGAGCGAACTTGTACAAGGTTCCACGAGTCACTGTTTCGACCTATGGATCTGAAAAATGCAAACAAGCAATTACAGTCTGTCCTCTTTCTATACCTTCTTACGAAATTTCAATCTGATCCCCAGAGAGAAAGTTATGATGATTTTCCCCAGGTCACCTGTTTTGAATGTAATTCAAGAGTCTGCAAAAAGACCAACTTCCTCAGATCATATCTCCGCAAATATCACGCAAAAATCTCTGAAATTTGGACCCAAGGTTTAGCACGATTTCTTCTCCAATGGGTTTTTTTTGCGACTTCTGAAACATCACAGAAAAACATTTATAGCGAAAATTCCACGATGACCTGTTTGGAGCAGCGAAACCCTAAAATCCAAAGCTCTGATACCAAATGTTATGAAACTAGCTCAAGAAAAGATAGAAAAGATAGATCAACGCCTTAGAATTCAGCCTCTTCAAGGGGGCAACCTCCTTTACATTACATAAATGAACAATTCTTCGATGATACAAATGAAAAGACCTCCTTTCTATATATAAGTGTCTAAGGGGTCATAACATAATCAGAGCCGACATAACAATAATAATGTAAGGGCATAATAATAACAATAGTGGGCTTCTATGTGGCATAATAACAACAATATGGGCACTACATGGGTACATCAATATAATAAGTGGGTTGTACTAATAACAATAAGGGGTTACACTAGTAGTATAGGGGCCTAACAATGGGCCTGCAAGTACTGTAATGATTGGTGATCTGTGTGGATTACTATCTCCTTTCACATCATATAGTGTTTCCACTTCTTCATAGTTTGCACCATGGAATAGAGCTCTTTGTCGTAGGTAGGGTAGTTAAGGATTGATTAATGAAATACTTCATACTGGTATCATACAGGCCTTCCTCCCTACATCAAGACAACTCCCATAGCATACCAACTCACATCTATCTCCACTTCAAAGGGTCATTGCAAGTTTGGTAATGCCAGAACTGGTGCTTGGCTGATCTTCTTCCTTATCTCTTCAAAAGCCCTTTGCTGACCTTTTCCCCAATGGAAACTCTTGCCACTTATTGTTATGGCGTGGAGCGGTGCTTCTACCATTGAAAATGAGGCTATGAACTTCCTCAGGTATTGTGTCTGGTTTTGAAGGTGGTCTTCCATGTATCTTCTTCTTTGACTTGAACCTGATGATATCTAAACTTCAAGACCAACCTGGAGAAGCATTTTGGTTGCTACAACTAATATAACAAATCATCTATCCTGGAAAGGGGTATCTGTTCTTAAGCGTGATTTTGTTCAATGCCCTATAATCTATACACATCCTCCAAGTCCCATCCTTCTTCGACACAATAATGATGGGTGCCCCACATGGTGATGTACTTGGTCGAATGACACCTTGTTCCAACAGTTGCTGCAATCGTTTCTTCACCTCACTTGCTTCTATAAAAGATTGCCTGTATGGCCATGGGGAGTTTGGCAATAACCAGATCTCATGCTCCACTTCTCGCTTAGGTGGTAACCCTTTAGGCTCATGAAACACATCCTTGTATGCTTGTAACAACTCTTCCAATTGTTGTTTATGTTTCTTAGTACACCCCTCCATGTATGCCTTGCCTCTTATTGACTTCTCTTCAGATTGACTTTCTCTTAAAAACAATAAAACATACTTCTTGTTGGAACTCACCACTCGGTTGGAACTTACTAGTGATATTTTTGAATTGCATATGTGCACGTTGATGATAAACGATTTTCCATCCTTGACGAGCTGATATTGGTTGGCTCTCCTCATGAATATTGCATCATGCATGTACATGTATTTACTCCCAAACATGACTCTACATACATCAAGGGGAACTACATCTAGGTCTACTTCATCAATAAAATCAACATTGATAGAAAATCTAATTTTACACTGTTTTGTTACCTTCAACTCTGCATCCTTATTTTCCCATCCCAATGGATATCGTTTTGGATGATCATGAACTTCCAACCCCAACTTCCTAACCATCTCTGTTGCAATGAGATTTGCCTGCGATCGTGATTTAAATAGAGCATCAATATTTGTCTTCTTGACATGTATCTTTACATGGAAGAGTTTGGTCATTTATTTCTCTTCTTTTTGATGAAGGCTACTCAAATTCACCTCCTTATGTATTGACGTATAGACGATCTTCTCATCCACATCCAAGATGCTTTCAACTTGGTTGCTCGAATCAGTGGCCATGAGATTCTTCTTCTTGTTCTTCGGGTTTAGCTCTAGATGCAACTTCAAACATTTTTCCTCTATATGGTCATTGATGTTATAGTGGTTGCAGTGGTTGTTAGGATCTTTGCACTGGTGTGCTGTGGATGTCATCTTCTTATATTTTCCCCATTTTTTCTTCTTCTTCCCCTCCTTAGAATATTTTTGTTTCTCTGTCTGCTTCGACCCACTTGATTGCGCTCTCTTCAAGCCTATGTTCTCCAGGTATTATTCTTGTACACAAACCTCATCGACCTATTTGGGCTTAAACAACTTCACTTTCTCACACAGATGGCAGTGCATACCCCCAAATACTTGAGGAGTACATATGGATTCTTTGGAGAGATACCCAACATTATAGCCATCTTCCTGAATTTTGTGGTGTACTCATGCGCTCTTTGGCCCGACCTTTTCCTGAAGTAATGCCACCAGATCCACTAGTCCTCCAAGTATGCAATGGGATAAAACTGTGACTTAATGAGGGTTTGAAATCATCGCACTTAGTCACTCGATATTCTCCCTCCAACCTCAATGTTTCTATGTAGCTATCCTACCAAGTCAGTGCATGGCCCTCTAATTTCAGCCGTGCGAATGAAATCTTTTGCCCTTCCTTGATTTGATGGACACTGAATTAAACTTCCAATTGCTGCAACCAAAGGTTCAGCTTTAGAGCATCGATATCATCATAGTATGACTTTATATCTAATTTTTATTCCTTTTAAATAGGGATTGTGTTTGGTTCATGACACTCAAACTGGGTTGGTCTTTTTGGGGCTTGTTCTTCGATTGTTTCTCCGTTTCGCCCTTATCTTCTGATCCTCGTTCTTACTTGTCCTTTGCATTCAAAACCCCACCTTATCCAAATATCCCCATTGTTACCGAGAAAAGTGTCTATTTAGAACTGCTCTATCCCACTAAGGTGTGACAGCTGCCTTAGAAACAAACAGAGAAAACTACTTTGTATTTCCTTTATGAATTAAAGATAGAGGGGGATAGAAAGAACCGACCTGTGTCTTGCGCTAATCCTTTGATCCAATCCCTCTCTTCTTTGACAGCTTCCAGCTACTTGCTCCCTTACTTTCCCAGCTTCACCAAGTACCTGTAAGATCACAAAAGAAGAAAACTATACAAAGACATGGATCTATATTCATAAACAGCTTAAGATCAGATTTAAGCTAACCATACAAATGTAACAAGCATCAATGATACAAAAACATGGAGGAAAAACTCAAATAGTTTTTATTGATATACAAGAAGATCCAGGAGGAGTTACAATCGATGATTCCTGACCCAGCATCAACCTCCCAGCAAAGAAGCCCCTCTTCACCTCCAACAAAGCATAAATCACCCAATACTCTGATATCTATCTCAAAACCAACAGCAATTCCTTACAATGTGCAAAATTCCAACCTCTGGATCTCTGGGATGAGGGATCCATATATAGATGTATGCAAGGAGGATGAGTCAGCCTGTGATTTGATTAGTGTCTTCTCTCTGTCAGTTCTTGCTTCCACTTGGAGACTGAAAGCCTCTTACTCATCCTTGGTCGAATTCAGTGAGGCAAGTGTCATAGGAGAAGATTCTGGAAGCTTCCATTGTCTTTCCACCTCGCGGAATGGCACTGCCATTTGTCATTTCCCGCTCAACGCACCCTCATAGTGCATTTAGGTGCATTTCAACGCACCTAGCTAGTGTGTTTAGGTGCTATGCAACGCAGCTAGCCAGTGGAGCAGCTGAAATGATCCTGTTTTGACTTATTCTGATCAGTTTCTGGTGGAGAACTTCTGGGAGAAGCTGTAATTTGTTGACCTTGTTCCTTTAGGGGTTGGAACAACAATTTTAGGGACTTAGGAGCCCTTGGTTTATGGACATTTCATGCTTGGAGCTGCAAGGCACAAAAATGCCTATAACAGTTTCCCCCTAAAGTATGAGGTCATTAATCGGGTGAAATGCTTTATTATGAGGATGTGAAGTTCTTTCAATGCTGGGAGGAGACCTGTAATAAGATACAATACAATACATTATCTTCATACTGTTTTTCATGATCTAGCTGAGGCGGGCATTCCCATGCTTAGCTTTATCAATTCATTTTCATGTACATAGGACATACAATCATCTGATTGTAGACTGATGATTCTGATAGAGCCATCATCCTTTTGGTAGGATGATTATCTGTGCTGCAATGTTGTACATTTTAATGTATTTATTTTCCTGAATATATATCGCAGCCCGGATGGATGAAACTAGATCCGGGGTCTTCAATCTCGTCCGATCTTCACTCGAAGTACAAGTCGATCCATGTGAGAAATGTTTTGAAGTCGAACATGGAAAGACGTCGCTTGATTACCAATCAATGGTGTAAACTGTTAACAAGCGCGAAAGGAATCACCGATAATGATAATGACCCTCAAGGTACTACAATACAATTCACGTGGTGTGAATAAAGGACTTGGCGTTGAACACCACGCAAAATCTTTCGTTCGAAGGCCGTTGATGTAAACCTGTCGCCGGAAGTGAGAAACTTGCCATTAAGGCATGCAAGCTTCAAAGTACTGAATGGGGTGTTCCTAGACCAACTTCTTAGATAATGAGTTGATGTCGACAAGAAGTGATCCGTCAAAGGAGGGCCTTAATGAATCCCACATCAATGACACGGAACGGAGCAAATGATTTTGATGGAGGTGAAAATGATCTGATGATATACGGTTCAGGGTGGCGGTCATGAAAGTATGGAGTATAATGTATGGTAGTGGGTGGGACACAGGTAACTTCTCTTGAACATGTCGGCGACACTGATGTGATGGATTGGTAGCATTAACCCCAAATGTGGATGGTATGGTGTGACCATGGTGATGTGACCAGTGAATGAAACAACCCAACCCGACTCGGACACGAAGTGGAAGTGTCATGTTCAAGAGCGACTTGCTACCAATAAAGATTCTTTGAGTTTTCTTCCCAATTTTTCCCCAGTCATTGCTGACCAGTACCTCTTTATTTTTGTCAAGCTTGAGGAGGATAACATATGCTTGTTCTATAATTTTCCCTTCGGGCAAACCCATCGCTATGTTTTAACGAGCCTAGCGATAGTGAAACTCGTTCTCGTCTAAAGACAAGTTTGTCGCTATTAATCTTTTTAACGAGTTTAACGACAAAGATAACTCGGTCGTTTTAATTTTTAGAGAGTATGAAAAGGTACGTAAAGGTAACTCCAAAATTCCTTTTTCGTCATCTAATCCCTTAAGTCCGAAAAAGTATAAAACAATACAGAAGGGATGAATTTTCGATAGTTTTAACGAGCCGAACAAAACAAGCGCTCGATATTTTTGTGTAATAATCCCTCAGGTCCAAAAAGATTAAAATATAGAGGAGGGATAACACTTCCTGTCCCTTTAACGAGCTGGAGAGGCCAATGGCTCGGCAATCTTTTCATATTTTACGAGTCAGTTGAAAAGAGCTTAAAGGAGACTCGTCTTTTGAGGAACGAGTGATAAAACGGGTAGCAGCTGATTCCAGGTAAGGTTTGAAATTTTCCAATCACGGCAGTGTCACAAGGATGGCTAGTGAAATCACTCTTCGCAGTTGTTCCTCAAAATGGGTAAACAATCAAATGGAGGTGAATGATCGGCCAATGTAAAAGTGGAGGTGACGGTGCAAACACGACCAAGGCTTTAATGGCTGAAGTACTACATTCACGGTGGTTATTTACCGGGGAATAGTTCATTTTTTAACGAGCTTAAACGCGGGTGGAAACATTTTCTCTGTGCGGATTTATTTTTTAACGATCTTGAACCTTGCGGTAACACTGCTCGATTAATCCAATCGTATGATAAGAATGTCTCATATAAAAACGGAAACTTTTAGAGTTTTGCCCCACATCCTTTCTTTATGCAAGTTAGGAAACGACTAATCCAAAAAGCAGATAAATAATCGCTCTTTGCTTGCACTCCAAAAGGTTTGCATGCCCCCAGGTATAAAACAGAGTTTCAAGGTTACCTCTACTTCTCTCCGTCAAAACATTTGTTTTAACGAGAGAGGCCTACCTCTTACAAGCTACCCAAAGATTGTTCTATTCGCGGCACAAACAAAACACTTCTTCGGCGATGCCTACCGAGATAAACAAAGGTGAGTGGCGGCACTCGCCAACTTACATAACTTTGACAAGAGAATCATGTACTAGAATAACCCTCTTTTCCACTCACGGACGGGGTACATACTAGGCATATTCTCCCGCGGAAACCTACTTTATACTCTAAGTTTTTCTGCCGAAGCAGACCAGGATGCATGCCCCCTGGGTTTCAGTCATATCCCTCTGAATTGCTCGCGCTCATCGGGAGGACAGATTGGAGATCGAGACATTTCTTGTGTGAAAATACCATTCAGGGATGGTATATGACTATTTTCTCTGTATGATCCGGGAAATGAAATCTGATCCACGAGCTTGACCACTCTTCCTTCGTGCGGAAAACACATTACTCTAAAGAGTGAGGAGACAATGGCTCCCATGCAATAAATATAGTCTCGTCCAAGGAGTAGATTATAATCCAGGGGTCCTTGAACTACCATTACGTTCATGCGAACGGTCTTCCCTCTCAATGTTATGGGCACATCGAGAAGGATCCCTAAAGGTCGACTGGTTCCTTTATCAAAGCCTGTCAGATTTCTCATCTCAGGCAAAAGCGATGGTGAACCAAGCGCTTTCCAAGCAGTTGAGGAAAGGATACTCACAGAAGCCCCCTCATCTATGATGGTACCAGCTGTTAGCACTTGGAATTCACCTAGGCTGAGATAGACAAACTCTCAAGGCTACATCAAACCATTCCACCTCGTAGCTAGCCCTATGAGGTATGAGAAGGCTCTCTCGGGTCAGATTCGGTAGATCTTTCAATATGATAAGCTGACCAATTAGGAATAAAGATTTTAGGCTAGTAAATTGATAAGGGAGGTTGATTTAAAGATTTTTGGGGTTTTTGGTGGCAATTGGAGGGAGTGCAATTCAGGGTGCGGGGATTGGGCTCAGTTTTTGCAGGGGGATCTTTAGGGCAAGGTAGGAGTGAGTGTTGTTGCCTTAATCTGAGATGGATGATCATGAATGATAGAGGAGGAGCTAAAGAGGGCAAACAACAACTTTGAATCCTCTTTAGACAGTGGAAAACATAGATATTGAACAAAATTAAAAGCTGAGCATGGCATGCATGAATTCAAACTTTATCACTTCATCTGTTCAATTAGCAGCAAAGAAAGAGATGGAACACATAAACACACTTACAATAACATGTAGAGAACACACCATCAACACAACAATCCACAACAATCCACAATGATGTCTGCAAAACCCTGGCCTTCCTTTTCCTTAAATTGCAGTAATAGATGTACAATATACAATAATGCTTCTCCCACAAGAGTCCAACCATGAAAATGAGCAAGAGAAGGCATAATATAGATCATCTAACTCCTTTCCCCACCTCTAGGGGTCGAGCTCAGCTTCCTAGGAGCAGTTTTAACTGATTCTAAACTAAGCACTAGATAATAGGTAGTCAAACAACTTGCCTCTATTACTTAGCTAACTCATCCATGCATTAATTATTCACTTTTTACATCAAGGAAGCTTCTAGAAGGGTAAAGAGAGATAAAATCTATCAATGTGCCATGAAAATTATACATTCATCCATCATCTACAAGTAAAAATCATCAACCAAGGTGAAAACAGTGTTTTCTGGCCTGAAAAGTCAAAACTGCCAAATTCAGGTCGAGTGGTCGCGCCCCCTGCTCGAGTGGTCGCGCCCCTTTGCAGCAACTTTTGAGTGGGTTCCACTGGTCCAAATCAGGTGCACGATGGCTCATTGGAAAGCTTGGTCTGTCTACTTTCCATCCCAAGTGGAATTTCTAGATTTGGAGTTGATTTGACCCCTCAAACGTGAATTCTCCCAAGGTCACTTTCTGCAACTCAAAAAGTGGGCAGAAAGTCATTATTTTGATGTATTTTGAGTTTTTGGAGGCTCAAATCTCAAAATCAGGCTTCTCCCAAGTATAGGTAATTTTAGTCTTTGCATACCCTTTCCAAAAATGTCAACTTTTTGCAATTCCGAGCAATCCTCACGAGTGGTCGCGCGGGGGGTGAGACCACTCCACAGGCAAAAACCTGTAAATTTCCAAAAAATTTCCAAAATGCCCCAAAACTCTCAAAATTTTTTGATTTTGCTGCTGGATGAAGGCTAATGAGTACCATGGTGAGTGAGGGATGCCTCAGCCAAGATACAGAGAGGGTTTGTCCTTTTCGTCTTCTTCTGGGCCTCTGACAGCTTCCTTTGGAGAATTTTCATTTTAGCCTTGCAAACATGCAATCTTGCCCAATAGTGTGTTTTCATGTTGCGTAGCAGCTCTTTGTCATGATTTTCCTTCTCCAACAATCTCTCCAAGTGTGCATTCACACGGATAAGCATGGACTCCCGGTCAGCAGGCAATGGGTCACCGGGCCTCCTACGGTTCAAAGTTCGATCATTGCGGATCCTCCATAGCTCATCAAGTTCTTTTTCTTCTTCTAATTCTTTGGTGTGTTGTTCTAGATAAGTGATGGTCCATTGAGCCATTTGGAGCTTTTGCTGCAACATGAGGTTCTCCTCCTCTCTCTGCCTGATAATCTCATAAAAATCTGAAGAAGGAGAGCGGGCATCACGACGAATGAAATCATCATGTGTATCACCAGCTCTATCATCCTCAATCATGGGCTGGTGTGATGGACCTCCCACCTCATGAATGACCTCTGGCTCTGGCTGTGGCTGTGTGAAGAACTCACGGGAGATAAAATCTGCCCAAGAAATGCCCTGCTGGCTCAGCTGATGGGAAACAACCAACTGGATGAGACCATGATGACACAAGCTCCTGAGCTGCTAAGCTAGGGACTGCCTCTGAAACACTAACACCATCCTCTGAATATCCTAGAAGAAGTAAATCGGGATGTTCATCATCCTCACTCGGGTAAAGTGCATCAACAGGCGAATGTGACAAGCAAAGACTCGTGAAAACCTTCCCTCACATGTGAAGTAATGCATGATAAGCCGCATGATCGGAGCATACTCCTCTCGGAGGAATCTGAAAGGAAAGTTCCCTAACAAGATGTGTATGTATGTTGGCCTGACATATGGCTCAAAGTAAACAAAATCCAGCCACTTTCGCTTTGGCCACACCTCACCCACATTGGGTATCCCGGTAGCCAGTGAAATAGCCTCTGGAGAAAACACAAAATTCACCCCTGCAAGGGTGACCTACCCGTCATGAAGGTGTAGAACAAATAACTGGGCCAGCTCCCTATGATGCTGAAGCTGTGCAAGCCTCTCGCAAAAATGATATCATGACATGTACTGAAAGCCAGTCACTGCCAATGGGCAAGCCTGCAACTCTGCCAAGGATGTGGGCTCTTCTCTCTTGTGGTGACCACCCTTGCCACCCTTACGAGGCCTCCGTTGTGTCTCAACCTCCGTGGATGAAGATCGGTCATCACCTTGCCCATTAGTCTCAGTAGTTGACATGATGTTATTGAGCAAGGTGGAACAAATAAGCCAAGATGACTGCTGCCCTGCCTGCAAAAATGCTGGGAAGTATGTTGTTTTCAAGGGGAAAAATCATGAGGGAAATGTTAGGGGAGGGAATTTACATAAGGAAAGGGAAAATATATATAAACAACAGGGAACTTTGAAGGAAATAATCACATAATGTCAAATATGTCATTCTATCTCTCATCATTTGCAAATAAATACTTTATTAGGGAAAATAGGTGTTATGATCACCAAGGGAAAGGACAATATAAATTTTCATCATGGAGAGAATGAGGGCATGATCATCAGGGTATGAGGTAGCATCAACCACAAGCAATTAACAGGCTGCTCCTTTTTTATTTTGTCTTTGAATGCCTTTCATGAGCATACTTTGTTTTTTCAACATTTAAAATGGCCATTGATGCTTAATGGGAAACAGGGATCTTTACTTATTTGATCATAGGGGAGGGGAAGGGTTTTTATGACAGTTTGAAAGGGAAAAGGGATATTTTGTATCAAGGGTATTAGGGAGATGGAGGGAGAAAGGAAATTAGGATTTTGGGACTGGGGAACACATTAACAATCTCTGCCAACTATACTTTATAACAGCAGTTCTTTTAACAATGCTGGCAGCTTCATGAATGCTTTTTGTCATAGGTGAAATAAGGTTTCATTTACATGCTTTGACAAAGGGAAAGGGATTTCAATTGCATAGGGACTTTTAGGAAGAGATAGAGCAATTGAATTAGGATTTTGGTGAAGGGAAGGGTAAAAAAAAAAAAACAGAGTTTTGGGATTAGGGAGATGTATCATGCCCTTGTGCAAACCATAGCACAGCAAATTGTTCATTTTGACCACTAGTACATTGATAAACTTTGTCATGGACACTCCCACAACTATCTAACCTCTGATATTTATACAGCAACATATCCTTTTTTGCTCATGTCTTTTACTAGGCTATGCATAATTACATTACTCTGTTTTTTATGATATTCATGTGCATGCCTCTTGCCATCATATTTTTCTTTTCAAAATGTTTCTTTTCATTTTTGCTGTGTTTTTTACATATATATTTGCTGTGTGACATAGTACTAGGGTTTTGGTAGGTTTGTATGGGAGAAATTAGGATTTGAATAGGGTTTTAGGGAGGGATTAGGGTTTTTAGGAAAGTGAACTGGGGTTTAGCATTACTTGCAAATGAGATTGAATAAATTAACACTCTGACATTTGTGCATAATGATGGGAAACCATGGAGGGAAATGAAGAAATAAAAAACCTTGAAGAACAAACAATAACCCTAGCATAATGCTTGCAAAACAAATAATCACTTAACCTATCTTTTCATTAATTTCTCATGATAAAAATGACCATAATCATCCATTGAATCCATGGCACAATAATTAACAATGCAAGGGAGGCCTACCTCAGAGAATTCACGAGCAATCACAAAATTTTTTGAAGTTTTGATGCGCTCTGGAGCAAGCTGGCCGAGTGGTCGCGCACCAGTCTCGAGTGGTCGCGCCCCCCTCGAGTGGTCGCGCCCGACCAATTTAACACAGAGAATTGGCGCTGGAGTGGTCGCGCACCTCCCAGGTGGTCGCGCACCCTGGTGGAGTGGTCGCGCACCTCCCAGGTGGTCGCGCACCCTGGTGGAGTGGTCGCGCACCCTCAAAAAGCCTGAAAACTGCTAAAACTTATCAAATTCGTCCTCTGGCCTCTCTCCTTGTGTTTTCTTGCCTTCAAATGCACAATGAGTCTCTTTTGAGAGGTAATTGGCCTTTATATGCTCACATTTGAAAAAATTAACTTGAAAAACCCACTTTATAATGTTTTCACTTTTGCATTCTTTTTAACTCTGTTTTTGAGTTGATTTTGTCCTGAAATTAGCTTTTTGAGGCGTTTGACTCCGTTCTTTTTGCAAGTTGACCATCTGATGGACTGTGGCGAATGAACCAGGGTTGTTGCCGGCACTTTTGAAAACTTTTGAAAATTTCTTTATTTTTACAAATTTCTCATGACCTTGAACTTAAAAACAGGGTTTTTAAATCCAAGGCATTAAATGACCTGTAGCTGATGAAAATAACAATGAAACATATGTGCATACCTCCTTCTGGCTTGCTGGGCACTCACTGAACTTGAACTCATGACCTTGCAGTGATTTTGACTCAAAACCCTAGACCTAAGACCTGGGACCTCAAGACAAAAATAAAAACAAACATGACTCAATTTCATTGTGGTATGACCTGATCCAGCAAAGCCAAGAAGGGAACAAAGACCAGCCCTCCATTCAGTTTTATGGCATGCCTAGCGGGATGCAAAACTGACACTAATGATACACCTACCTATGCATATGCAAAGAGCTATTGATCACTGATGGAGGGCTCAAGACCGACACTAACATTGGCTCCAATGGGGATGACAGCTCCTTGGAGGTGCCAAGAACCGTAGACATCTGGGAGAGCAGACCAGTGCCTTATTTATTGGGAAAATGGAGTCAACTTGTACACACATGACCAAACTTGAAATGACTGTATTGGACTTTGACTGAAAACTGAAATTTAACTGAAGCTTGACTCAAACCGACTCGATGGAAAACTGAAATAACTTGAAAAAACTCACTCAATTACCAAACACAAATGACTCATGACTGACTTAACTAAAACAAAAGAAGGGCAGCAGTCCATCAAGATTTGGAATCATGATGACAACCACCGGTGTTTCTTACAAGACAATATACATCAAACTATATCAAAATGCCAATGCAACCAATCAAGCAGATGCCTTCTTGATTGATTCTTCTTATCAGATCTTCTGGTCAACAGTACAAACCTATCACTGGGCATCCAAAAACATAGTTGACCATATTCTCCTTCATTACTGAATACTGCAATAATCACCTTCATTGTTGACTGCAAGAGATCTGCCATTGGATCTTGAAAAACATGAGGATTTTCTATTGCCACCTCCTGCTGAAAGAACAAGGTTTCCTTTGCTTCAAATTCTGATCTACATTCATCATGTGCTTCAGAAAGAGTATGTTCCTGGTCCTCAAAAAATTCTGAACACATGGATGAGCAGATCTCTTCTTGGAAAAGTATTTCAGCACATGAAACATATGAAGAATCTGAATGGAAATCCTGAATGCTATGATCTTCTATGGTGTGAATGTGTTGTAGGTCATCTTCATATGATATCACAACCAAATTATCAAGTTCCTTATTACATTCTTCAATCATAAGGAAAGAAACTTCAGCTGATTCTTGAAGTGCAAAAACGACATTTCTATCATCTACCATAATTTCATCCAAAGGGACTGTTTCACTTACTTGAATGAAGATGTCATCTTGCTTTTCATGAACTAACTGAATTACCTCCTCATGCAGGCTCTGTTCTGATGGCATGAGAACATTTGGATCAAAAACTCTGTCTATGGTCTCAACAACAAAACTCTCCTTTTCAGGATTCGGCACAAGGTATGCTTGGTCATCACAATCTGAATCTAGAACTGAAGTAGTTGTCCCCTCTTCTTCAATCTGCATGCTTTCTTCTTCTGTGGGCAGATCTGAAACAAGCTCTTCTCTTTCATCAACTACAGCCATATGACCATCTTCAACCTGCTGATCTTGACAAGTATCCTCTAAGATTTCTATGTGCTGTTGAAACGGATTTTCATACAGAGCTTCCATGATCTCTTCATCCATAAAATTATCATCTTCATAAAACTTCTCAAGGCTTTCAATAAAACTATAGGCATGCTTGCAACAGTCTTGAACTAAATTCAATGATGGATAAGAGTCCTTATATCGTTCAATGAACATAGCATGAAAATCCTTTAAACAATAAATACAAGCAAGCGGCAAACTTTCATACCATGATTGGGCTTTACCTTCCAGAGTGGCCAGGAATATCTTCATCAAGCAATCTTCAGGAAAATACACCTTCAACTTGCGAATATGCATATGAAATCTAACCAAATGTAGAGCAGCATCTTTCTTACCATCATCCTTAAATATAGGCAGATTCCTTGACCAATCTACCTTCGGAATTTTATTTGGAAAACCGAGGATGTGATCTCGACTCAAGGGAGCATATCTTCTTGCGATCTGATCCATCTTAAAAATCTCAAAGCTACTGATCTCTCTGCAGTGAAGTCACCATGAAGCATTGATCTCTGGATTTTTTTAGTGAAAGGAGTCGCCAGTGAATAATTCATCCTTGTCAGTGTCTGATCGTTGTCCACTATCAACAATCAGATCTGAACTTGATACATGTACTGGGGTAAAGTGTCAATGAAGCGCTACGTTCACAAGCTCACGGAGATTGACTGAAGCAACATTTATCTACTAACGCTGATGTAAAACAAGAGCGTTTTCGAAGGCTACCTGGCGTAACTTCAGGCTCCGTCTAAGACTTATGAAATCACACGTCAATGAGAAAAAACAAGTTTGTTCTCCCCAGTATGGTCGCCAATATGTTAGCGCTTGGAATTCACCTAGGCTGAGATAGACAAACTCTCAAGGCTACATCAAACCATTCCACCTCGTAGCTAGCCCTACGAGGTATGAGAAGGCTCTCTCGGGTCAGATTCGGTAGATCTTTCAATATGATAAGCTGACCAATTAGGAATAAATATTTTAGGCTAGTAAATTGATAAGGGAGGTTGATTTAAAGATTTTTGGGGTTTTTGGTGGCAATTGGAGGGAGTGCAATTCAGGGTGCGGGGATTGGGCTCAGTTTTTGCAGGGGGATATTTGGGGCAAGGTAGGAGTGAGTGCTGATGCCTTAATCTGAGATGGATGATCAGGAATGATAGAGGAGGAGCTAAAGAGGGCAAACAACAACTTTGAATCCTCTTTAGACAGTGAAAAACATAGATATTGAACAAAATTAAAAGCTGAGCATGGCATGCATGAATTCAAACTTTATCACTTCATCTGTTCAATTAGCAGCAAAGAAAGAGATGGAACACATAAACACACTTACAATAACATGTAGAGAACACACCATCAACACAACAATCCACAAGAATCCACAATGATGTCTGCAAAACCCTGGCCTTCCTTTTCCTTAAATTGCAGTAATAGATGTACAATATACAATAATGCTTCTCCCACAAGAGTCCAACCATGAAAATGAGCAAGAGAAGGCATAATATATATCATCTAACTCCTTTCCCCACCTCTAGGGGTCGAGCTCAGCTTCCTAGGAGCAGTTTTAACTGATTCTAAACTAAGCACTAGATAATAGGTAGTCAAACAACTTGCCTCTATTACTTAGCTAACTCATCCATGCATTAATTATTCACTTTTTACATCAAGGAAGCTTCTAGAAGGGTAAAGAGAGATAAAATCTATCAATGTTCCATGAAAATTATACATTCATCCATCATCTACAAGTAAAAATCATCAACCAAGGTGAAAACAGTGTTTCCTGGCCTGAAAAGTCAAAACTGCCAAATTCAGCTCGAGTGGTCGCGCCCCCTGCTCGAGTGGTCACGCCCCTTTGCAACAACTTTTGAGTGGGTTCCACTTGTACAAATCAGGTGCAAGATGGCTCATTGGAAAGCTTGGTCTGTCTACGTTCCATCCCAAGTGGAATTTCTGGATTTGGAGTTGATTTGTCCCCTCAAAAGTCAATTCTCCCCAGGTCACTTTCTGCAACTCAAAAAGTGGGCAGAAAGTCATTATTTTGATGTATTTTGAGTTTTTGGAGGCTCAAATCTCAAAATCAGGCTTCTCCCAAGTATAGGTAATTTTAGTCTTTGCATACCCTTTCCAAAAATGTCAACTTTTTGCAATTCCGAGCAATCCTCACGAGTGGTCGCGCGGGGGGTGAGACCACTCCACAGGCAAAAACCTGTAAATTTCCAAAATGCCCCAAAACTCTCAAAATTTTTTGATTTTGCTGCTGGATGAAGGCTAATGAGTACCATGGTGAGTGAGGGATGCCTCAGCCAAGATACGGAGTGGGTTTGTCCTTTTCTTCTTCTTTTGGGCCTCTGACAGCTTCCTTTGGAGAATTTTCATTTTAGCCTTGCAAACATGCAATCTTGCCCAATAGTGTGTTTTCATGTTGCGTAGCAGCTCTTTGTCACGATTTTCCTTCTCCAACAATCTCTCCAAGTGTGCATTCACACGGATAAGCATGGACTCCTGGTCAGCAGGCAATGGGTCACCGGGCCTCCTACGGTTCAAAGTTCGATCATTGCGGATCCTCCATAGCTCATCAAGTTCTTTTTCTTCTTCTAATTGTTTGGTGCGCTGTTCTAGATAAGTGATGGTCCATTGAGCCATTTGGAGCTTTTGTTGCAACACAAGGTTCTCCTCCTCTCTCTGCCTGATAATCTCATAAAAATCTGAAGAAGGAGAGCGGGCATCACGACCAATGAAATCATCATGTGTATCACCAGCTCTCTCATCCTCAATCATGGGCTGGTGTGATGGACCTCCCACCTCATGAATGACCTCTGGCTCTGGCTGTGGTTGTGTGAAGAACTCACAGGAGATAAAATCTGCCCAAGAAATGCCCTGCTGGCTCAGCTGATGGGAAACAACCAACTGGATGAGACCATGATGACACAAGCTCCTGAGCTGCTAAGCTGGGGACTGCCTCTGAAACACTAACACCATCCTCTGAATATCCTAGAAGAAGTAAACCGGGATGTTCATCATCCTCACTCGGGTAAAGTGCATCAACAGGCGAATGTGACAAGCAAAGACTCGTGAAAACCTTCCCTCACATGTGAAGTAATGCATGATAAGCCGTATGATCGGAGCATACTCCTCTCGGAGGAATCTGAAAGGAAAGTTCCCTGACAAGTTGTGTATGTATGTTGGCCTGACATATGGCTCAAAGTAAACAAAATCCAGCCACTTGCGCTTTGGCCACACCTCACCCACATTGGGTATCCCGGTAGCCAGTGAAATAGCCTCTGGAGAAAACACAAAATTCACCCCTGCAAGGGTGACCTACCCGTCATGAAGGTGTAGAACAAATAACCGGGCTAGCTCCCTATGATGCTGAATCTGTGCAAGCCTCTCGCAAAACTGATAGCATGACATGTACTGAAATCCAGTCACTGCCAATGGGAAAGCCTGCAACTCTGCCAAGGATGTGGACTCTTCTCTCTTGTGGTGACCACCCTTGCCACCCTTACGAGGCCTCCGCTGTGTCTCAACCTCCGTGGATGAAGATCGGTCATCACCTTGCTCATTAGTCTCAGTAGTTGACATGATTTTATTGAGCAAGGTGGAACAAATAAGCCAAGATGACTGCTGCCCTGCCTGCAAAAATGCTGAGAAGTATGTTGTTTTCAAGGGGAAAAATCATGAGGGAAATGTTAGGGGAGGGAATTTACATAAGGAAAGGGAAAATATATATAAACAACAGGGAACTTTGAAGGAAATAATCACATAATGTCAAATATGTCATTCTATCTCTCATCATTTGCAAATAAATACTTTATTAGGGAAAATAGGTGTTATGATCACCAAGGGAAAGGACAATATAAATTTTCATCATGGAGAGAATGAGGGCATGATCATCAGGGTATGAGGTAGCATCAACCACAATCAATTAACAGGCTGCTCCTTTTTTTATTTTGTCTTTGAATGCCTTTCATGAGCATACTTTATTTTTTCAACATTTAAAATGGCCATTGATGCTTAATGGGAAACAGGGATCTTTACTTATTTGATCATAGGGGAGGGGAAGGGTTTTTATGACAGTTTGAAAGGGAAAAGGGATATTTTGTATCAAGGGTATTAGGGAGATGGAGGGAGAAAGGAAATTAGGATTTTGGGACTGGGGAACACATTAACAATCTCTGCCAACTATACTTTATAACAGCAGTTCTTTTAACAATGCTGGCAGCTTCATGAATGCTTTTTGTCATAGGTGAAATAAGGTTTCATTTACATGCTTTGACAAAGGGAAAGGGATTTCAATTGCATAGGGGCTTTTAGGAAGAGATAGAGCAATTGAATTAGGATTTTGGTGAAGGGAAGGGTAAAAAAAAAAAAACTGAATTTTGGGATTAGGGAGATGTATCATGCCCTTGTGCAAACCCTAGCACAGCAAACTGTTCATTTTGACCACTAGTACATTGATAAACTTTGTCATGGACACTCCCACAGCTATCTAACCTCTGATATTTATACAGCAACATATCCTTTTTTGCTCATGTCTTTTACTAGGCTATGCATAATTACATTACTCTGTTTTTTATGATATTCATGTGCATGCCTCTTGCCATCATATTTTTCTTTTCAAAATGTTTCTTTTCATTTTTGCTGTGTTTTTTACATATATATTTGCTGTGTGACATAGTACTAGGGTTTTGGTAGGTTTGTATGGGAGAAATTAGGATTTGAATAGGGTTTTAGGGAGGGATTAGGGTTTTTAGGAAAGTGAACTAGGGTTTAGCATTACTTGCAAATGAGATTGAATAAATTAACACTCTGACATTTGTGCATAATGATGGGAAACCATGGAGGGAAATGAAGGAATAAAAAACCTTGAAGAACAAACAATAACCCTAGCATAATTCTTGCAAAACAAACAATCACTTAACCTATCTTTTCATTAATTTCTCATGATAAAAATGACCATAATCATCCATTGAATCCATGGCACAATAATTAACAATGCAAGGGAGGCCTACCTCAGAGAATTCACGAGCAATCACAAAATTTTTTGAAGTTTTGATGCGTTCGGGAGCAAGCTGGCCGAGTGGTCGCGCACCAGCCTCGAGTGGTCGCGCCCCCCTCGAGTGGTCGCGCCCGACCAATTTAACACAGAGAATTGGCGCTGGAGTGGTCGCGCACCTCCCAGGTGGTCGCGCACCCTGGTGGAGTGGTCGCGCACCCTCAAAAAGCCTGAAAACTGCTAAAACTTATCAAATTCGTCCTCTGGCCTCTCTCCTTGTGTTTTCTTGCCTTCAAATGCACAATGAGTCTCTTTTGAGAGGTATTTGGCCTTTATATGCTCACATTTGAAAAAATTAACTTGAAAAACCCACTTTATAATGTTTTCACTTTTGCATTCTTTTTAACTCTGTTTTTGAGTTGATTTTGTCCTGAAATTAGCTTTTTGAGGCGTTTGACTCCGTTCTTTTTGCAGGATGACCATCTGATGGACTGTGGCGAATGAACCAGGGTTGTTGCCGGCACTTTTGAAAACTTTTGAAAATTTCTTTATTTTAACAAATTTCTCATGACCTTGAACTTAAAAACAGGGTTTTTAAATCCAAGGCATTAAATGACCTGTAGCTGATGAAAATAACAATGAAACATATGTACATACCTCCTTCTGGCTTGCTGGGCACTCACTGAACTTGAACTCATGACCTTGCAGTGATTTTGACTCAAAACCCTAGACCTAAGACCTGGGACCTCAAGACAAAAATAAAAACAAACATGACTCAATTTCATTGTGGTATGACCTGATCCAGCAAAGCCAAGAAGGGAACAAAGACCAGCCCTCCATTTAGTTTTATGGCATGCCTAGCGGGATGCAAAACTGACACTAATGAGACACCTACCTATGCATATGCAAAGAGCTATTGATCACTGATGGAGGGCTCAAGACCGACACTAACACCAGCCATAACCATTCTATATATTTTGACGATAATTCGGAATGGTATACTTGCTGGTAAACGGGATCTGCCTAGTTGACTCCAGTCGAAGGAGACAGCTAGGTTGCTTGAAGGTGGGACCGAATAGACGGTCGGGTACGACTCTGACAAACTTCCTTCCTGCAGTAAAGGAACGGGTAAATTGCCCCCATGTTTGTTGGAGTCTGTGCTTATGAAAAGAATTTGGACGGTGTCATCCTTGTTCTCTTCAGTGATTGTATCATCTGAAGACGAAATCTCTGGAGGCAAGACCGGGTCAACTACCGCCTCGACCTTTTGACTTTTGTCTGGTATGGATCCAGATGGTTTATCTTCAATGATAGGTTCTTCAGCCGACCACCTGGGCGGGCCAGCTGGATTTTCAACTAGTGACGGACTCGGCAAGAGTTTTTTATATCCAGGAGGAAGTCGTAACGGTGAAACCGGACGATCATCCAAAACTCTTTTAGCTTCGTCTAAGAAGGGACAACGGTGAACGGCATGATCGCCTTCACAAAGTTTACAAGGAAATCTATATTTTCCTTTTTGTCCTGGGACTTCACTTTCACTAGTCGATGGTGTGCTTTCAACATGATCATCAGAGGTTGACGACACCGGGTTGTGCAATCTAGGAGACCAGTCCCTTAATATCCGAGGAATGCAAGGACAATCTCTGTGAAAGTGGTCTCCTTTGCAAATGACACATGGCGATTTAGGCATGGTCGGTGCAGTGTGTGGATTTTCGTTAGACGACACTCGTTTTCCCCCATTCGCCTTTGGCTCCTTCTTCTTCTTCTCTTTCTTCTTCTTTTCCTTCTTCTCCTTAGGAACTTGACTTTTGGCTTTACCAGCCCCATCAAGTGAAGAGGAAGGAGGAGAGGAAGAATTAGAGGAAGTAGAAGGTTGGTGGGAAACTCTGGACTCGTCTAATTGCTGATTCAATTGTTCAGGAATAGTGGTGTTCTGAACGACAGAGGTTGAGAAGAGCCATATAGGCAAACCAATTGTCAGTCCTGGAAGCAACAATGTGGCCATATGGGGTGCACCAACATCTCCCCAAGAGGAGAAGGGACTAGGATTTCCTCCAAGGGGAATTCCTTGGTTGGTAGACTCCATTTTCTCAACCCAAGATCAACGTAGGAAAGGGTAATGAATATTCTTTTTAAAATAAATTTTTAGACGCTTTTGACACAACTTGTTTTTTCAGTTTTTAAGAGTCGAGAAAAAACAAATGATGACTCTAGTCTCCTTCGATTTTTAATGAGCCTGAAGTGACAAGTGCTCAGATGGACCTTTTCCGTTAAGGAGTCTGAAAAGGAACGAAAGGGACTGCTCTGGAGATCTAGGTAGAGGGAGTACCAAACCAATCGCAAAACTGCAGAATACTTTTTATGGTATGGCAGTCAATCTTCCCGAATGTTGTGTTCAGTGCATTGCGATCGATAAGGCGGCAGACACGGCTTCCTATGGATAAAGGATTTAAGCCTATAGGGGTCTCCCAAAATATACTCGACGGTACGTGGGAGCACAAGTCCGTACTGGCACTTATCGTCTCAAAGTGGAGGAATCACCCAACCATCAATGAGGACAACAGTTACCAGGCTTTACGACGCCGGAATACGTCTCTAGCCTAGACCTCTAAATGTTGTGCGTTAAGTTCCAAAGCGTTGTTAGATTCATTGAATTTATTTTAAGTTGATCTTTCTTATGAAGTTTTCCTTTTGGGTTCACCACGAGATGTATATGCAATTCCTAAAATGCAATCTAAAGATGATAAACAAACCTTTATCTCTTTTGTGCAATGAAAATCCTAGCTACTAAGGGAAAAGAAAGACACAATCTTTTCACAAAGAGCAAAGAACACACTATAAATGCACTTTCCTAAATCAAGCCAAACAGACTGTCAATATGCAAATCACATGTGCATGTATTTGTTTTCGACTTTCTTAGTATTGATGCTAAAAAGAAAGTTGATGTACGAATCTGAATTTGCTTTCAAGCGACAAACACAAACAAGTTTCTTTTCGAAATCAAAAGATAAAGAGATTACAAAACTTTAAGATTTTGAAATAAATACTTGTTTTTGACACTAGAAAGTCACAAATTCAGACCAAAGGCAATAGTACAAGTATAATAGACCATCAACAACAATCAAACTTTCTCCTATGATCGAAATCGACACTTGCGACATATCTAAATCAAAGGACGACAGTACAACTATTCTACTTTTGCAATGGAAAACTGTAAACGACGCAACAAACACACAAAAACATCTACAATTCTTTTGTACAAAGGAGGCGGAATAACTGTAAGGAAAAGGGGTTTTTAAACAGACATATACTGATCACAGGCTACAAAATTCAGAGACAAAACTGGAAAGAATGAAACACAAGAACCTCAGCTGCACAGGGCTAGTCTGATCAGCGCACCTGTAACACAGAGAAACTGGATTGCAGCGCAGGTTGCCCTTTCGGGAAGTGCGCTGAAATGTAGGAACTCTTAACAGTACCTGCGCTGGGCCAGAAATGAGAATCTGTCCGGGTTCTGGGTCACGGTTTGCAATTCAATCTTTGGTTTTTGGCTGAGTAAAAGCAATCAGTAATGCACAATCAGGGGATAGATCTAAGGAGGGTCTAAGAGCTATCACAAAGGGCAATCAAATCATTTGTGAATCAGCTGTTCAAATCATAAACAGATCCAGTGAATGGGTTGAAGCAGCAAATGTCTACTTTGCATTTGTTATGGAAAATGCAGTTCGAATGCTACTTATAAGTTCATGAAACAAACAACAAAGAGATACACAAACAAACTAATTAGACAATCGTCCCCAGTGGAGTCGCCATTTTATTACCAGGAAAAGTGTCTATTTAGAACTGCTCTATCCCACTAAGGTGTGACAGCTGCCTTAGAAACAAACAGAGAAAACTACTTTTGTATTTCTTTTATGAATTAAAGATAGAGGGGGATAGAAAGAACCGACCTGTGTCTTGCGCTAATCCTTTGATCCAATCCCTCTCTTCTTTGACAGCTTCCAGCTATCTGCTCCCTTACTTGCCCAGCTTCACCAAGTACCTGTAAGATCACAGAAGAAGAAAACTATACAAAGACATGGATCTATATTCATAAACAGCTTAGGATCAGATTTAAGCTAACCATACAAATGTAACAAGCATCAATGATACAAAAACATGGAGGAAAAACTCAAATAGTTTTTATTGATATACAAGAAAATCCAGGAGGAGTTACAACCGATGATTCCTGAACCAGCATCAACCTCCCAACAAAGAAGCCCCTCTTCACCTCCAACAAAGCATAAATCACCCAATACTCTAATATCTATCTCAAAACCAACAACAATTCCTTACAATGTGCAAAATTCCAGCCTCTGGATCTCTGGGATGAGGGATCCATATATAGATGTATGCAAGGAAGATGAGTCAGCCTGTGATTTGATTAGTGTCTTCTCTCTGTCAGTTCACGCTTCCACTTGGAGACTGAAAGCCTCTTACTCATCTTTGGTCGAATTCAGTGAGGCAAGTGTCATAGGAGAAGATTCTGGAAGCTTCCATTATCTTTCCACCTCGCGGAATGGCACTGCCATTTGTCATTTCCCACTCAACGCACCCTCATAGTGCATTTAGGTGCGTTGCAACGCACCTAGCTAGTTTTTTTAGGTGCTATGCAACGTAGCTAGCTAGTGGAGCAGTTGAAATGATCCTGTTTTGACTTATTCTGAGCAGTTTCTGGTGGAGAACTTCTGGGAGAAGCTGTAATTTGTTGACCTTGTTCCTTTAGGGGTTGGAACAACACTTTTAGGGACTTATGAGCCCTTGGTTTATGGACATTTCATGCTTGGAGCTGTAAGGCACAAAAATGTCTATAACACCCATATTTCTATTCAAGTCATCCATGAGGAGGCTTACATTGCGGTTGATATCTGTGACTTGTTGTTCCAACCATGTAAACCTCACCTTTGCAGGATCATGAGGTTCATTTACAGATTCATCAACCATGATTAGGGTTTTTCAATTTTTGTCCCCAACGATCTAGATCCCTGCAATATCCACAAAATACCCAAATAAATTGGCTCTTATACCAAATGATCCGTAAACTATCGTGGATATTCCACTGGATAGTTCGTCAAAATAGTTTTGATAATATTATATTAAAAATTTGAGATTCTACACTATTATAGTTTTATTAAACTTCAACTATAATTAGTGCATGCATGCGAATGGAAATTATGCATAAAAGTAGACAACGAAAAAATAATCTCACACACATACATAAGATACAAGTTATTCTCTCTGGGAAACGCTTTCGAGAGAAAATCCTGCTGGAAGGTGAGGTTGCTTCGCTCTCTTTCTCTGTCTGGAAATATGGTTACAGGTACAAAGAAGCAGTTCTTGTGGCATGTGAGCTCCTACAGTCCACATATCCTTTGTGTTTTCTCTACCTCCTATATCTCATAACTATATTTGCTCAGTTATGGAACAAAATTCTCTCGAAAGAATGGAATGCCTCTTCCTTCTAGTGGCCCAGTTATAACACAAACTGATAGCCTACTAGTTGTTAATTTTGACTACATCAACTCTTAACTAGAGTTACAATATCGACACTTCTAGATTCTTTTACATCATAATCACATGGTTAGCCCCTTTTCCATGAATAATGGGGGCTGACACGGCATCCTCCTGAATTATAGGTGTGAAAACAATAAGGTCAACTTCTGAGTGGCATAACTTTTGCATACGAACTCCAATTGATGCTCTTCTTGAGTCGTTGGAAAGATTTCTATGTGTAGAATAGAATTAAATGATGTGCGTGAAAGAATCAAAGTCTTACCCTTCAAAAATGTCATTTGATGCCTCATAACACTCATGGAATGTTTCAAGCCCTGTTTTTCCAAACTGGGTCCCACCGGTAAAAACGGTCTTGTGGGTTGATTCCTCCACTTTTTCCACTCCAAATGCATCAATATGGATGAAAAACAATATAATGATCCAATCCTAATCAAATATTGATGTTATTTTTGACAAGGTTTTGAAGATGTGAATCCTTATGTCATGCAAGAAAACTAATTTGGCACAACATACAAAAAAAAACTTATTTGCTCATGTATGTGTCAATTTATGTTGCTAGCATTAATTATCACAAAGCGTAATCCCACATCCATGAACAATTTCTAGAAGACCCTTTGGATTATTTTGGATACAAGGCCAAATGTGCCACTAGATTTTCACAATCAACAAATATATTATTCACTTACGACATGTGCAACCTAGGATGAAAATCTAGGATTCATATAGTTTAGTCACAAGAAAGTTCAATGCAACATAATCCCATTTAAGTTTGTTATGGGTTTCAACCTATACAATCAATTAGCAAGGTTACTTAGCACCATTAACCATAATCACTTTTTAATCAACGTAGAATGAGATGTACGAAGCAATGAAGTTCATTAAACATATCAAGAATGATTAGCACCAAATCAAGGAATTTTGACATGTATCACTATTAAGTATAATTAGAGCCAGCTAAACAATGCATATTACATAACTCCTCAATCAGGGATAAGGTTTGGCTTCAAACTCATAAGGACAACTTGAAATTTCAACAAAACTACATCCACTATAATATGGTCCATACATTATCATGTAACAATGTATTGACAATTCTTTCAAGCTTGATTTTCCACCCTCTTTTCATCTAAAACTTAATTTTTAATGTTCAACTTTAATTGCCTTATAATGCACCTCTCTTTAAGTAATCCATTTGGAATCTGAACTTCCCATGGACATAGATCATGTGTTTGGAGCAAAAGCATAACTATATTAGATCATTAACATGACAAACAAACATTGTAGGATCAAGGCCATTCCATTATTGAAGATCAATAAGGTAAGACAATTCCCCACAAGCTAAGTACTTCAATCTAGATTGAATGCACCAAATTTTTACTTATTTCTTCATTTCTGGAACGGAAAATGAATCCTTTTAGGAACATGCACATGTAATGGGGATCATTGATAAACCAAAGGGGTGCTACTTTTTCATTGAAGGTTGTCGCCAAAGTTGCTCATTTCCATCATCGTAAATTTAGGGAAGCTATTGAGATTGAAAGAAGGCCAAACAATCGCAATAGGGATGACGGTTGGAAGATCAATAGATGTTGGATCCCTGCCCTTTCATCCTAGTCTTTCTCTTCCTCCCTCCCCCCCTCTTTTTTCTTCTTCTTTGCTGTCGTTAGTGCTTATCCTTCTTGTTTTCAGGCTTTTTCAGGCTCTTCTCCTTCTTTTCTGACGCTCTTTCTATTTACTTCTTCCTGATAGTTTTTTATGATTATGATCGTAACTATTATATAAATATGATCGTAAATATTTTTATTATTATTATTATTATTTTCTTAATTAGTTTTATTTAGTTTTATTTTTAGTTAATTTTCCTTCTTATTTTAGCAGATTAGTAATTTATAATTACTATAACTATCACCTTAAATTATCTTACTAATATATTTATGAAAATAAGTTCCTTTATCTAACTAATTTCCGTTGAAAAAAAAATAAAAAAATAAATAAAATAAAATAAAATAAATAAACAAATAATAATAATAAAATAAAATAGAAATAGTAAAACTTAACCAACCAATAAGTAATCACCATATAAAATAATATTATTTCTTCTTCTCTAGTAATTATAACTAACTAACCTACCTCTTATATATATATATATATATATTGCTTTATTATAACTAATTCCCCGTAATTTATTTTTAATTTATACCTTTCAACTATCTTTTATTTATATATTTAATATTAACTTTATATTGGTCTTTATCATAACTAATTCCCCTTACTTTATTTTTAAATCAAACCTTCAACTAACTTATATATATATATATATATATATATATATATATATATAGATAAGTCAGGTCCTTTATCTAACTAACTTAAATTATTTATATATTTATTTAATATATTTAACACACACACACACACACACACACACATATATATATATATATAAAAGTCAGATCTTTAATCTAACGAACTCCCATACAAGTCATGATTTTATTAAACTATTAACGTAATCAACATCTATAATCTAACTAACTCCCTTTAAATTATCATTTTGACTTTTTAACTACTATCCCTAAGTCAAAATTAGTCGTTGATCAAGATAGCCGTTGGAGGCTCTGCTCAGACTATTTAGCATGCAAAGGTTGGATCTGTTTCTTCAACTTGTCCTGCCGATGAGCCACACTGGTTGGTTCAAAACGCGACGACAAATGTCTCTCTTTATGTGATTTACGCCGAAGTCCTATTTATAAATATTATGGATCACAGAAGCCTCAATTCAACAATGTTGATAATTATTTAAAAATTGCAAATTATTCTTTATATAAGATTTCTTTGCTTCCCTTGCATAACAACACTACGCAATACTATGTTAGTAGTATCAATTAACCTATCATTGTGCAACATATCTCCCTCACAAGATTCAAATATATGCTTCCATCCCATATTGTGATATTCATTATTAAATTTCCACATTAATACTTTGTGTTTTCCTTACAAATATATAAATATATCAAATTCTCTAGATGGATCTAAATGGATATATTTTGTTCAAGTCCTTAGTCCTCTTGTAATGGAGCACAAAGCATTGCCATTGGAATTTGTAATGTCCCTAGTGCTAATCTCTGTAATTAATTATGATTTAACTAATGATTATGTTTTAGCATGGATGTTTAATGACCATGCTTTATTTTATGCCATGATGAAGGCATGCCATTGCAATGTAAATATTTTAATTATATGCATTTATGTAATTAATGAAATATCCAAAGTTGTTTAAGGGAGGAGCATGTAAAATAGGGACAATTATTCCACAAGTGGGGAAGAGTGAGGGGGTCCTAGGGAAATTATACATGCAAAATAATGCATATGTCATTTTCCTCAACCATGTCATTTGCATTTAATTCTCCTTTGACTTATCAAAGGAAATCACTAAATGAGTTTGGTGAGAAGGTCACCTTCCATAATTGTGAGAAGAATGGGTTGAGAACATGATTGTAAGAGGTTGGTGAAGAGGATTCCTCTCATAATTATGAAAGCTTGGGTAAAAGTAAATCATTTATGGGATGTTCAAGAGTGATGAAAACACTTTTAAAAATAACTCCCATTTCCTTGGAGATTCAGGGATCCTTAGAAAAATTTTCCCACAATTCAAGTGTAGGCAGAAGGAAAAATTGCATGGGGAATTGGATTTTCATTGTTTCATGCAATGATAATTGAGAACGGGTGCATATGGAAAGGGGAGTGTACACAACTAAGTTAGTGGTGGTTGATTATAGAGGTGTTGACCCAACTATAAGGAGAATGTGATTGTCTTTTTGGGACAGGTGTTGATTATAAGAAACCATCCCATTACTTAGACAAATGCCAAGGAAATCATTCTACACTTGTGTCCATGTATAGAAAGAAGGTGTATAAATTCAAATATGGCTAGATGTGGATGACTCCTACACTTAGGAAAACTTGATGGATCATTACCCTTGTTCTAGGTGAAATATTGCTCTCAAACATAAAGTGTGAAGGTGACATAATGGTATATCAAAGGAAGATTGAAGAGATTGAATGAAGAGGATCCATGAGTGTTTCATGTTATGGGTTGAAACATCCAAGTAAGAAGATAAGAACAATCTTAAGAATGGGCCAAGAGAAATATAAGAGAATATGTTGGAGTAGATGAACAACAAATAGACTTCTATGTGTTGAAGGAAAGTGTAACTAGGTTCGGTCTTCATAAATGTACTTTTGATATGTGTACTTATTCAAGAAAAGAAATATTATTTTATAATATATGTCAATGGGTTTCTTTCTCATTGAAGTAGTTCTAGCACATGTCAAAGTGCTATATGTGAGTCAAATAGTCAAAAGGAAGTGTTGAAGGCCTTAAGGGCATGTTACATCATGTACAAATATATATTAAATTTAAATGGAAAAACCTCCAAGAAAATTCAAGTCCACTCTTGTGTTATGGCACCATCAAGAAGATCCTTCAAGCATGCTACACCACCATGGAAACTATCTGAAGTCTGCTCAACAAATCAGCCACCAAACTACCCTCAAAGTCAGCCTATAATTAAGAGGACAAGTCGACCTACATACAGTCAATCAAGTTGGCCTACAATTAAGAGGACAAGTCAGCCTACAAATAGTCAATCAATTCCGCCTACAAGTGGGCCTAAATGGAGGGGCAATCCTCTATTTATAGAGGTTGTCCACTCCAAATTCAATGCACTACTCAAGCTCTGAAATCCGCAAGAAAATGAGAGGATAAGAAGAACAAAGGAAGCTAAGGAAAAGGATCTACTAGGGAAGCGAAGTAAGGAGAAAGAATAATGAAGGTAAAGGACTATTTTCTAGGGTATACACAGTCACGCGTGCGAGGAAATGAAGGAAAGTCTGTGGCTATAACAACAGTGAGATCACAGTTATATAATCTTCCTTGTTTGGTCTCGTAACTAGGTCTACAAGGCCTCCTACTCCAACGTGGAAGAAAGACACTCAAGTGAAAAAGAGAAGGCTAAATAACATCCATTAATCCTCCCACACGTACGATAAACTAGGGTAGTGGAACATTCATACACTCAAGAAGGATTTTGGTTGGTCAAAGTTGAAGTATACTTGAGAAAGGGATATAAGAAGAACATCTTATCTAGAGGACTCACTCAAATAAGGTCTATCTCTAGACAAGATTCATAGTAAGAGAAAGAAGTGTCAGAAGAAGGAGAATGAAGTTCTGTAGAACAAAGTGTTGGAAGAAGTGCTAGGGAATAAGGTGCAGAGAGGAGGAATGACTTGAGTTGTGCTTGGAGGATCTCTTTGTCAGGGGTCTAGGGTTTGGCTTTGATCAGTAGAAGCTTCAATAAGATAAATTCACTAAAGGGTTTTCCTCTCAAGAGAAGAGAGGTTTTGGCCCTAGCAGAGAGCCAACATCTTGTGTTCATGTTCTTGTTTTGGTAGCAGTTTGATTAAGTACACACATATGCACTAGTAATAATAAGAAGAAGAATAACTAACAAGAAAAGGAAAAATACTCCACAAATTGTTATCAAGTAACGAAGAATCACACTACACTACTTTTCCCTAGATTCTTCAACATGGTATCAGAACAAAGGTGACACATCAAGGAAAGGGAAACTCAAGAACATTCATCAAGGGGAAGGATCTACAAAGTTGAAGCATCAATCCTACAAGTCTCAATTAATTCAAGAACAAGAAGGGTTTATGATCCATCATTCATCAAGGAGGTATACAAAGCTATCAGAAGAGCCTTCAATAAAGGCACCTACAAAGAAGAGCAGATTAAAGGAGGACCTACATCAAGCTACAAGTCTTCAATAAAACCTCATCACTAAGCAAGTCCACTTGGAGAAGGTAACTTGAATGATCCAGGTGGATGTTGCTGGCCACCCACCTATACCATTTGGAGCCCACAACTGTCTCTTTCAGTTTTTTTAGTTTCCTAAATTATAGCACAGTTTACTATTTTTAACAGTTTTTCGGGTCATGAACTTCCAGAGCCATTTTGAGGCCCTAAACGACGTTTTTTGGGAAATCTGGGGGCAACATGGGTCCATGGACCGATGTTGCCCTTTCCAAAGTGGTAGTGCTCATATAGATCTTTCTAATGAGCTATTATATGCATCAAACGGAGATCGTATGCCAAAGTTACGACCCTGGGAAATTAATGTACCAATTTGCCCAAACGGGGCCCACAGTTTGGCGTTTCATCTTCTAGGGTTAGGTTTTGGAATGTTAAGGGTTTTCCATTGTTTCTCAACAATAAATAGGCCTTCGAGCCTCATTGTAACACAGTTCAGAGGCATGTAGCCGCCACATCTCTTCTCAGAGATAAGCTACCATCGCCCTAGCTGGTTTATTTCCATTTCTGTTTGTAAGCATATTTCATTATTTTACATTAATGAAATGAAGTATTATTTATGCTGCATATCTGTCTTTATGGTTATCTCGGTATTTTATTGTGTTCCTGTTTAATTCTGGATCATTGAAGAACATAAAGATCCAGGGAAGGCAAGCCATCAAGCCTTCAAGGAGGAAGAAAAACTATTACATCTCAAAATCTATCAAGTAATTACATGTCCCCTTCTGAATATACATCAATGTCTTTTTGCAAGGAAAGAAATAAATTGGTAGGTACCAATAACTTTCTTGCATGGAAGAAGAGTATTGATCTACTTCTCAAGGAGAATGAACTCCTAAAACATGTCAAAGGGAGTATCACTATCCGTGCTAAGGAACAGACTCAAGCCTTAGCCAAGTACAATAAGGATGAGACAAGAGCTCAAAGGATTCAGATAGAATCAATCAAAGACTCTCTCGTTCCTTATGCCTCCAATTTTGAGACATCAAAATAAATTTATGATAATCTAGTAGAGATATTATCGGTATCCACAACTCGAGAAGTAATATCTCTAAGGAATGAATTGTACAATATGAAGATAACAAATGAAGGAATAGCTCCCTACTTCATGAAAATCTCTGAAATTGGAAATCAACTACAAGAACTTGGGGAAGTCATGTTTGACAAAGAAATGACAACTGTAGTACTCAATGATATACCTGAGGAGTGGAGAAACTTCACATCAACCATATATGCCAAGAAGTAAGTAACCACTCTCAGTGAAATGTGGTCTCTATGCAGAATAGAGGAAAACAGACTTAAGGCCAAAGATGATGTAGGATCAAAGGAGCAAGAATTTTCTACCATGGCCAAAGAAAGGGTAAATTTGACAAATTTGGTCCACAAAGAAAAAACAACAAAGACATGTCCAAAATCCAATGTTTTGGATGCCAAGAATATGGACACTACAAAAGGAATTTCCCTAAGTTTAAGAAGGACAACAACAACAAAAGAAAGAGGGAAGAATCTCACATAACTCAAGAGGTGAAAGAAGAAGGAAAGAAGCAAAATAAGGAAGATCCTCTAGATCTCTACTATGACTAGGTCAAACTCTTTACTTTAGACTTCTTTCAAAGTTTTGAGTAGTATAGGAGCATGCAGGAATAAAATAAACTTGCATAGCTAGAACCATCCTCTAGAATCTAGAAGCATGGAGTACATAGAGTTCTAGATACTCATGAAAATGTAGCATTTATGATCAAATAAATAATGCATGGGTAGAAATATCTTCAAGAATATAGGAGAATGGTAGATATAGCTCAATATATTCATATAGAAGGAGCATACCTAGTATGGGACCTCATCCACAATGAAAGAAAATTTGATAATGATTAAGAATCTTAGAATACCTCCATCATCAAAAGAAAGGAAACATTTACAAGGCAAGGGTCTCTAAGATCCTATGATGGAATCTTCAAAAGAATGTTCATGGACCAAAGCAAATGTCTCATTGGGAATCCCATTCATGAGATTCAAGAAAAGGATGATTTGCAGGCAAGCTAAGATGAAGCAAGAAGGGCCACACCAAGGACAATCAAATGAAGCTAATATGATCAAAGGAGAATCAAGATGAGGTATGTATGCATCAAAGTTTAGTCATGTTATCATTTGTATATCATTGAGTCATGGGATAGTTCTATAACATGATCAAGCATGAAATAATCTCTTTCACCAAGAACATGCTCGAAGGCATGTACCACAATTCAATGAAGGTGAACAAAAGAATATGCTCACATAAGGAGCATAAGATTGTTGACTAAGAAGCAAGAAGGAATTATCTCACATGAAGCCTTAGATGGTTTACCTATCTATCTAATAAGAAGCAAATGAAGAAAGAGATCAAGCATGTGGAAGAACACCATGATCACCAAGAATCACTATCTGACAAGATACTTTGAAGACATATCCCGAAAAAAAGGCAAGACAACTATGATAAAGGAAGAAAGGACCCTTGACACCTATGAAGGCATTGGAGATATAAAATATGGATATAACTAATTCTACTCTACGAAGATGTCGTGATGAAGAAACCATCCAACAAAAAGCAATGTTGAAGCAATATCAGGATGAAGTCATGATGGGATACCAAGTCGAAGCATGTAAACAAGCAAGTACAACGAAGCATCCATGAGAAGAATATTCTGAAGCATAGAAGATGACAAAGGAGTAGCCAATATGACAAGAAAGCATGATGTATGACGTGAAATCCACTTTCCTCAAAGGAAGCAATGACATGAAAAACCAGGGAGGAAAGTGATTGATGGATGGTGCCCTACCTAGAAGAAGTTCGAACAAAGACTTCATGACATCAATAAAGGAAGGAGATCAAGCAGCTGAAGGTCCCATGAAGAAAAATTTGTTGATGAATGAAAGAGTCCCTATTTAAGAGGGAGCTCTGACAGGTCCCTGATCAAGAGGGAGTTATGGATCACCCCTAATTATAAACGAGTGATAATTGTGTTTTCTATTTCATGGGTCATGCATTAGACCAGGACTAATAGCAGCGAGTCTAAATGAAGGCCATGAATGGAAATGTAGACACAAGATAGACACAACATTCTTGTCTTCACTTGGGAAGAAAGAATGGGATGATTGGGTAATCATATGGCATCTAATACTCTTAGAGGATGTGTAGGGCATCCAAAACAAGAGTAGGCAAGGGGAAAGATATTATTTTAGGGTTGGGAACCCAAGATAAGAATATTCCTAGAAGGTCATACTCGAAAAACACCCAAGTGGGTATGTACCTTGAGAGACAATGATGAAGGTGTCTATAAATCATTGGTCTCGCTAGCATTGTATCGCATGGTCTCATAAAGAGATGGAGTTGTTAGTCAAGGCCTTGCACTATGACAATTTTGATGGATATGATGCTATAACAGATGGATTGCTAATCTAAATTCTCTTATGTAAATTCTTCAAGATTGATAATAGCCAAACACCTTGTAATGTTGTATGAATACCTCCCTAGTTAATAGGGAGTGTTGAAGGAAAGTGTAACTAGGTTCGGTCTTCATAAATCTACTTTTTATATCTGTACTTATTCAAGAAAAGAAATAATATCTTATAATATATGTCAATGAGTTTATTTCTCATTGAAGTAGTTCTAGCACATGTCAAAGTGCTATGGGTGATTCAAAAAGTCAAATGGAAATGTTGAAGGCTTTAAGGGCATGTTACACCATGTACAAATATATATTAAAGTTAAACGAGAAAACCTCCAAGCAAAGTCAAGTCCACTCCTATATTATGGCACCATCAAGAAGCTCCTTCAAGCATGCTACACCACCATGGAAACTATCTGAAGTCTGCTCAACAAATCAGCCAACCACCAAATTTCCCTCAAATTCAGTTTACAGTTAAGAGGACAAGTCGGCCTACAAGTCAGCCTAAATGGAGGGACAACCATCTATTTATAAAGGTTGTCCACTCCAAATTCAATGCACTACTCAAGCTTTGAAATTCACAAGAAAAGGATAGGATAAGAAGAATGAAGGAATACTAGGAAAAGGGTCTACTAGGGTAGAAAAGTAAGGAGAAAGAACAATGAAGGTAAAGGATTGTTTTTTAGGGTATACATATTCACATGTGCGAGGAAATTAAGGACAGTCTGCAGCTCTAACAGTAGTGAGATCACAATTATATATTCTTCCTTGTTTGGGCTAGTAACTAGGCCTACAAGGCCTCCTGCTCCAACGTGGAAGAAAGACACTCAAGAAAAGAAGAGAAGGGCAGATAACACCCAATAATCCTCCCAGAAGTGTGAGAAACTAGGGCAGTAGAATAGTCATACACTCAAGAAGGATTTCGGTTGGTCAAAGTGGAAGTACACTTGAGCAAGGGATAGAAGAATAACATCTTATCTAGAAGACTCACTCAAAGAAGGTCTATCTCTAGACAAGATTCATAGTAAGAGAAAGAAGTGTCAGAAGATGGAGAATGAAGTTCTGGAGAACAAAGTGCCGAAAGAAGTGTCGGGGAATAAGGTGCAGAAAGAAGGAAGGACTTGACTTGTTCTTGGAGGATCTCTTTGTCAAGGGTCAAGGGTTTGGCATTGATCAATAGAAAATTCAATAAGAGAAATTCACTAAAGGGTTTTCCTCTCAAGAGAAGAGAGGTTTTGGCCCTTGCAGAGAGCCAATATCTTGTGTTCTTGTTTTTGTTTTTGTAGCAGTTTGGTGAAGTACACACATATGCACTAATAAGAAAAATAAGAAGACGAATATAACAAGAAAAGTAAAAAGACTCCACAAATTGTTATCAAGTAATGAAGAATCACACTACACTACTTTTCCCTAGATTCTTCAAGACTACGTACACATTAAAGAATAATTAAGGGAGAGGATTTTGAGGGACTATGCAACAAATAAGGAAGGCCTTCTCCTTGTGTTATGTAGGGTAGACAATGGAGTTCAAGAGTTGCTATGATAGTCGAAGAAAACTCAACAGTGAGACCTTTGCATTGGAGGTCTGAAAAACTTGAGATAATTTGACTACCCTATGAGGACCTAACTTTTTCCTTATTGTGTCATTTCACAATGAAGGAGTGACCTATAGTATATAGACAGTGTGCAATACAACCTATGATTTCCTACAAAATAGATAAGTTCTTCTTATTGGTTACTTATGCAAGTGAATAAAATTATGCACATTGTTGAATGTATTTTCATTATGGAATGATAAATAAGTGCTTCCTTTGATTTACTATTGTGTGCATTGGATGATTGGCATGTTAATTTTTTATCACTTGAGTGTTGAAGGCCATTTGCTTCAAATCTATTTTTTGTTTGCTTGGGGTAATCTATTTTTGTATACCAATGCATTTCCTATAGAGGAAACCTGCATGATGTTATAATAATTTTGTTAAGCATATGTTTTTTCTCGATGACATTTTATTATGGATTAGAAACCATGTTAAAACATTAGTAATAATAGGTTGAGTGGATAATAGATATGGTTATGGCCTACCATAGATAAAATGTATAATCCATCCTTATGGTTGCTTTATGTTAATTGAGAAATAGGTGCAACTATGGTTTGTAGTCCACATGGTTGTAGCCTCATCACTCATTAATATGAATTAAATTTAGAGGTCTAAGGGTTGAAAACTATCTCATTATTTATGAAATACATTATTGCTTTGGTTGAGCCCTTCAATTTGGTGTATGTACTAAGTATAGTGCAAGATCGAACTTAGGAAGAGATAAAGTGGGGCATAAAAGCTCAAAAGGTTTTTAGATGTATGGAAAAAATCTCGGAATTGGCCATAGACTTATGAATTTTTAGGCGACACTTAATGACTTTTGGTGAGACACCCTATATTACATGGAATAAATAATTATTGAAATATAGTGTGTATTGCATGAAAGACATATTCCATGTGATATGGTGTTTATCATTGGGTAAAAAGACTTGGTTAATTTTTCATAAGACTTATAATGTTTTCTCATATTGCACAAAAAGAATACCTTTCAGCATGATAAACTACACAAAAAGAAAATAATAAGATGTGATAAAGGAAGATGGCAAACAATATCATAAGAAATGATTCCCAAAGATGTGATACATTTCACACACACAAAAATGGCAATGTGATACACTCTGGGGGAGAATAATTTTGAAATGGGGCAAAGGGAGAAGGAAGAAGAAAAAGATGATATAAGACTTAGAAATTTGGGGAAAGCTTAAAGAATTATGGTGTATCTCAAGAAAATATTTTCTTATGGTGGGATATAGTGTATTGCATGAAATTATTTTCTTTTGGTGTGATCTATTTACTGCCACACAATCTAGCAAGGGTCCTCGAAGGGGTGCCTAAGGGAAAATTACTAGACCAAATGACAGCAATGGTGTAACACCCTCCTCCCACATCTACCCAAGCAACCGGCTAGATGGGGTAAACATGCAACCAGAGGCCACTATGATATGATTCGACCTCCTAAGTCATGTTAAGGAAGTGGAACCAACAGAAAAACACCATACATAATTCAACATCAGCATTAGGACTCTCAGGAACCAATCCAACCTTTCTTCCAACCTGCCCCTGGGTCCCACTAAGATTTTGGAACACTTGACCTTTGGAAGCTCTCATGCTATGGACATGCCATCGTCCAGGGACATTTGGATGCTCTCACAGGCCTACAAGCCAGTGTCCATGGATTTTTTTTCTTAGTTATGTGCCAGTGTCCCCCTGGATTTAAGGTACATTTTCAAGCCCAGAGCCTAAGTCACTGCGCAAAATTGAATGAAACCTTCAGAACAATAAGATAACATGGAAATAACAGTACTAATGAATTTACTTGAATAAGACCTTGATTGGACCCCTACTAGCCATGACAGACATTTTGTCAAACATATCATGAATATGTAATCTACAGGTGTAAATAATAGATCTAAGCATAGGGGTCTCATACTTAATTTAAAATCACTAAGAAGAATTGATGCCTCACCACATTAGCTTCCATTTCATCCATTAGGTCATAGATACATTGTCCATTCATTTACAAGTAAGAACATGATGAGATCCATACATAGCTATTGTCATAAAACACATACATAACCAGCATAATAGCAATAGAAATACCAATGAAATCACAACCATATGATCCACATATAAACCACTTTTGTACTCATAGAAATAAAAGGAGAAATAACCTCATATTGATGATGTAAAATCCAAACCTGAGATGGGACTTCCACGTTCCACCCAACCATAGAATGGTTGAGCCAAATCTTTCTTCATTCATTCACCCTCGTGCCATATTCCAAGCATGAATGTTGGATCTCATAAAACACATCAATCCAAAACCATTCAAGGCTTCCAGAGGTCATTCACCTCAACCCATCAAATAATGATTCCACCTCACAGTCAGAAATCGCAAAACCATCTTCAGATTGGTCTCTGTCCAAGCCTTCCAGGGCTTCTAGCGCATTTGTCCAACCAAGGCTTCCAAGACTAGTAACTCAACCCAAGATAAGGAAACATGAGAACCAACCAAAACAAAACAAGGAAAACAAAGCCATAATCACCATGGCTATCGAGTAAATGGCAAGGCTAGGAAATCCACTGTCAATCCCAACCATTATCCATGCCAATGACAGATCACAACCAACAAACCACATGCATGTGCCATGCATGCCAAAACTAGTGAGGAAAACATACATGCAACTCAGTACCTAGAAGCAAATCGTGCTATAGTTGTTGATCCCGATGTCCTATTGCGCTTTCTTACTCTTCCTTTTCCTTCTTGCTCTAAAACTCCAAGTATGCCACACTCCTCCAAGAGTGCTCCAAGAAACTCTAGGTGTCTAAGAGTATGAGAGAGACAGAGAATACAGGAGAGCTCCACTAAAACCTGTCAAAAGCTCACCAACTGATCGTCATAAGCCTTTTATCTATGAGGCCTCTATTTTCTTCATTTTCTATTATTTTCCTTCATTTTCCTCCTCACATGAGCCCTGTGACCTTTCACCTCCCTTTTCTCCTAATTTCCATTATTTTCATAAATAAAATGTCAAATAATTCCTCATGCCTTTCCAAAGCCTTTGTCATGGCCTTTTCCAATTTCCTTAGCCATAATAAATCGAATGAACACCCACTAGGATGTTTTTTCCCACCATTCAGCTTGGAATACGTGTCCCATCAACCGTGGCCTTATATATTTTTTACATGAGTTTTAAATCATGGTTGTTACAAATGGGACAAAGACCCACTGTCACCTTTGTTAGTGTCCCTTGTTCTTTATAGACTTTCATTAATGGGAGGAGTCTCAGTATAAGGGGAATCACTTGAATGATAGGATCAATGGAAATAGGTGATGTGATTTCTGAAGCCCATTCAAAGGAGAGGCTCAAATAATTACTTAATTTCTTCAAATAGAAGTTAATGGCTCTCCAAGGAAGGATTATGAGAAAACCTAGACCTACGAGGAAAGGTTATTGAATCACAAAGGACACTCCTAGACCAAAGGATTCTTAAGGAGGAAATATATTTCTTAGGTTTTTGTAAGATAACAACCATATAAAGGTTTGGGACCACAAGAGAGACCTATAGAAAATCCAAGCAAGGCCTAGGACTAGAAGATAGCCTTCAAGGATATATCTAGATCAACTAAGAATGAGAGAGTTCAACAAATGATTAACTTCATTTGAGTTTTCAACATCATGTGACCTTAGGAATGCCACTAACCAAAGAAGTTCAAGGATAGAATCGATTTTAGAGCTAGCGCTTGAGATTTCTCTCAAACAAATCACAAGAATTCCTTCAAATTTTGAGGGAAGCTAAAGGAAACCACAATGCAGTAGCTACCAACTTGAACCCCAAGGAGACCTCTTTAATGCAATTTTCACTAGGCCCTTGTTATCCTTCTAGGGTTAGGGCATAAATTTAAAAATTGTTAAGAAAGAGTTTTGAGGGTTGATCACCTAAGAATGAGACCCAAATCCTTGACAATTGGGAGAAATGGAACCTAGATTTCCTTTGATGGAAATACTTTTTCTATCAAGGAGTCCTATGTATATTTCGATAATCTTAAGGAGAATAAGTAGGGCCTAGTGAAAATTTCATTTTAAAGGCCTCCCTGGGGTGCAATTTGAAGCAATTCATATGGTTTGTTTGGGATAAATTTCAAGCCTTAGCTCTAAAAATCATTTATATCATTGAACTTATTTGGTTAGCAGCATTCCTAAGGTCACATTCTCTTGAAAACTCAAAGGAAGTTAATCATTTGTTTACCTTTCTCATCCTTTCTTAACCTAGATATCTCCTTTAAGGTCATCTTCTAGCCCTAGGCCTTGCTTGGATTTTCTCTAGGTCTCTCTTATGGTCCAAAACCTTTATATGGTTGTTATCTTACAAAATCCTAAGAAATATCTTGCCTCCTTAGGAATCCTTTGGTCTAGGAGTGTCCTTTGGATTCAATAACCTTTTCTTCTAGGTCTAGGTTTCCTCATAAGCCTTTCTTAGAGAGTCATTAGCTTCTATTTGAAGGAATTAAGCCATTATTTGAGCCTATCCTTTGAATGGGCTTCGTAAATCACATCAACTCCTACCATTGATCCTATCATTCAAGTGATTTCCTTTATACAGGGACTCCTCCCATCAGTGAAATTTTGTAAAGAGTAGGGGACACTGACTAAGGTGACATTAGGTCTTTGTCCCATTCTTCTCATTTTGTCTAGTATTTTTCCCTTAGGTACCCCTCTAGAGACCCCTACTAGATTGTCTAGTAACATTTTTGGCATCATTGTCGAGGAGGAAGTAGGTCTACCTTCCTTGTGAATCATTGAGGAATTGATTCATTGACAACATTATAAGTATCCCTCTAGTGAATCCATTCATTGTCAAAAACCCTAGTTTACTATAACAGTACATAATTCCTCCTAAAACTAGGGTTGTTGCAAAAAGAGGGGAGATAACTCCATCACCTATTAGAACTAACATTCTCTTTGAATTTTAAAAGGTTGGCAACACAACTCCCAATATGGATTCTAATCAAAACCAACCCAAGATCTCAAGAAGAAATAATCTCCTCTCTAATGTTTTCAAGCCTTTGAAGTTGAGTGATAACCCTGAGTCATTACCTGAGAAATATCATGAATGGTTACCTAAGTTTAAAGGAGTTGTTGATCAAAGTGTCAATGACCATACATAATATTCCTTCTGGGCATTTGTCCCAAGGGTAATTGAGGATGATGACGTTATACTAATGTCATTTTCCTTATCCTTTGAGGGGTAGGTTAGGGAATGGTATCTTATTCTCCCTCTAGGTATAATCAATGATTATGAAAAAATTGAAGAAGCCCTTAAGAATAGATGGTCCTCTAATATTGAAGGGGCTTTTAACCTAGAAAAAAATTACCACATAAAGAAAGGAAGTGAAGATATTAGGGAGTTTATCCAAAAGTTTGATAATATTGCTAGGTATGTTATTAATCACCTTATTCCTCTTGGTTTGCTTATACTCGACAAATTCACCAAGTCTATTGGAGGAAACCTAACATAACAACTACAGGATAAAAAGCCTAAAAGTATTTTTGAGGCCAAGGAAATTGTCATGGAGGTCAAGCAAAACTTGAATGTTTCCAAAATCAATATGTTTGAACATCCTAGGGCTGAGGTAGAAACCAAGAAGAGAAAGTCCAAGGATCAAGTTGAGGAATCCCTAGTCATGTCCCTTAATAAACTTGAAAAAATATCCAAGGACATGAAATATAGGGATAGGTTACATTTGAACAAGTTCCCTGCTCTTGAAAAGGATCAAAAATCAATTTTTGTTCCCAAAGATAATCCTTTTGTAAAGAAAGCTAATTATGAAGGTAAGCTGGGTCCACCCCTCCTAACACTTTGGCTCTAACCAATGTTGTGGAACAAGAAGAATAATTTTTTGAAGATGACAAAAGGGATAATAAAGGAAGTGAAGATGAGAAGGGTGGTGAGAAAATAAATATAGTTGAAACCCAAGCCTTTAACATCATATTAGGTGACACATACTCTCATCCTCTGATTAGTGAAGTGACACTTAAGGATGAAAAGGATGAGCCTTTCCTCAATGATGATGATGGTGGTATATTCAAATGGGTTTAATACTCAAGGAAGAATGATAATAACCCTTCTAGTATCTCTGAAGAATCTAAGAAGAATGAGACTCCTCCTAAGCAATTTTTTCCTAAGAAAACTCCTCGAAAGGAACCCCCAAAGAAAAATCCTCCAAAGAAATATACCATCAAAAATGATCCTCCTAAGGGGAGACCCAATCCTAAGGTCAATGACAAGGAGGTTGAGTTAGATATTGATGCAGGGGTTGTTATAGGAAAGATGGTCATCCAGGTTCCTATCAAAGAAATTGTCAAGCTCCCATCCCAACAATGGCGTGTAAATCAATCTTTAGGGATTGAAGATGTAGAGGACCCACCTATCACATTGCAAAATATACACCTCTCTAACACCAATCTTGGCCATGAGCCATTTTTTCTCAGCTTAGCCATTATTGACCTCCTCTTACACAAATGTGTGTTGGATTTTGGGGCTTCTACAAACATCATGTCGTTGAAAGTTATGAAGCAACTCAATCTTGAGATCACTTGTAAATACAAGAATTTGTGTGGATTTGACTCTAAATATGTTGACGTTAAGGGTATTTTTAAAGATCTAAAAGTGTCATTAGATATGAACAAGGATACATCATCACACATGGATGTTGTAGTCATTGATATACCTAATGTGTGGGGAATGGTATTGTCTAGAAAATGGGGCGCTACTATGGGAGGTCAACTCCAAATGGATTTATCTTATTCTACCATCCCATAGCCCGATGGAACCCCTTTCATTATTTATAGGGAGCTTTTGTATTTGAATGATGTGGTAAATCCTGGCCTTATCCAGTATTATAAAATTCCCGAGACTAAGGATCCTTCCCCTATTCGTCCCTCTCAAGAAGTCAACATCCTCAAAAGACATAATCAAAAGGAAAATAAGAAGTGGTTTCAAAAAACTAGAAATGAATTCATTGTTGGGGATGTTGTGTTGGTCAATAAAAACCCTATCCATATTAGGATTCACGGTAAGGTTGGTGAGGGATATTATTGCATTTGTAAACTTGATGATGAACTTTGGCCAAAGCCAATCAAAATAAGTCGTATCACATGTTTCCTTTATACTTGACATTGTATCATATGAATGTTAGAGTATGATACATTTCATGTTTATTTTGCATTAGAACTAACATCACATTGTGTTATAATGCTATATTAGGTGCATTTTTCATTTAGAATTAATTTGTGTTTCCTATTGATTTTATAAACTAACAAAAGCATGGGTTATCAAAGGATTCCATCAAAACATGCTGCCTCGTGTGCTTAATCTTCGATGTGCAGGTAATAGGTCTATGTTCCCAAGAGATTGTTGGAGTTCTCATGACCTCCCCATTCAATTACATGGATCATGCACTCTACTAAGAGATAGTGTCCCAGTTGGAGCCAATATATGTTACCCACCACTAGAGGGTGACTCCTATAGGAAAAAATTTCTCCTAGATTTGTCTTCAGTCAGCAACCATCAGCTCCTTGAAACCACCAAATAGCTCAATGTGCCACCATTATTCACCACCTAATCCAACCATTATGTTGCCTCACCCATCTATTATGATCATTTGTTTGAAGGTGATTCTTTTAACCCTGAAGGTATGGCTTTTCATTATGTAATTGGATGTTTATGCTTTCTTTTCTTTGACATATTTGGACATGTATAAGTGGGGGGATTTGGTGGAAAGAATGGGATTGGTCTGTAATCTTGTTGCCTTGTCCCAACTTGGTGGTTAATCTTGTATCCTAGTCTTATGGGATCTCCTCTATTGGCTACTAGCTTTAAGATTTGCATTACATGGAAAACCTTGATTTTGGTTGCATGGTCTCACTTCCCAAAACCATATATATCACTCCCCACCTCTCATTATAACCACTTTTCATACTTTAACCATATGGGTCCACATTTTTCCATTGGGCCCACAAGGAGTTATCCTCCCCCTCCCCTTTTTCACACTTTGGTTTAGGCTTGGAACAACGCCCTAGAGGTTGATGCAGCTAAAAAGAAAGTTAAAAACATAATTTGGCCACTTATAATAGGAAATGTACCACACATTGGAAAGATCCAAGCATGAGCTCTACCCCCTATCATTATGGCCATCACCATGATTCCTAGGGCCCCTATGATTTCCCCTTGCATCATTTACAAACCCATGATTGGCCCAACCCTTGGTGGGCGATGAACTAACCAACATTAAGGGAGTAATCATTCCTTTATCATACACATGATTCTCTTTTCCCCTACAACCCCAAGAAATTTAAAGAAATAAAATAAATAAAAGGAAAAAGGCATGTTAGGAAGGGTGGAAAAACAAAGGTCGAGGTAACTCATGTACCACGATTTCTCCCTCCTACATCTATACACCCAATGTGTGGGACTCCCTCGTTATATCTACCCTTGTACCATGGCATGTGGCTTGGAGCCTTCTTTGTTTCCCCACTTGTTTGGAATCACAATTTTTGTTAGACCAAAACCCATAGGTGTTAGTTAATGATTGCATCGCTAAAGATAAGAATCCATGAGAATTGGTTAGTCCATGTCATGAAACACACGGGGAGTGTTAGTTTATCCAATGTCCAATAATCTCTCCCCCAACGCGATTCGTGTGTGTATCCAACTTGTGATCTATGCTCTTATACCACTTTTTGGGAATCACCATTATTATTAGACCAAAACCCGCAGGTGTTATTCAACAATCGCATCACAAACGATAAGGATTTGTTTACGATGCTATACCTGCCAACATGTAAGGGGATATCCCCGGTAATAAGTCCCAATTAGACATTAGACCATTTGGTGTAGGAGTCCCAGTAGTGGGTAATACGATAATGCCTTGACCGTGATTTCCCACAGAGGAAAGTAAGATAACTTTGTTGGTAGCAAGGGTGTGACATAAGCAGCGAGCCAAGGAAGGTGCATGAGAGGTTCTAGCACACAGGGGTTGAGATGAGTGCACCCCTTGGAAACCTATGATAGCACATAGTTAAGAAGGGAACGCACGAGTAAGGATGCATCACAACATGGAAGGAAAGTTAGCTAGCAATCCAAAGTGATAGTTAAACCAACACCACGTTTAAGAAAGATTCCTACATACACACACAGAAAATTCCGTACATGCATGCATAAGAAAAAAAATACATATATCATTTAGAGTAAACCAAATAGCATAGAATACAATACAACATACGTATGAAATGTGTTGGTTGTGTTATATTAAGAAGTGTAAGTTCCAGTCATACAATACATCCATGTCTAACCACTAGTTCTGACAACAAAACGTTACAGCCACAACCGCCTGCTCCTCCAAAGAGATATACTAGCTCTGTGCAGTGGAGAAGCCAAGGCTTGTTACAATATTGTCCAAGCTCTCTCTAAGATAGTCCTATCAGAAGCTTGGCTGACCAAAAGCCTTTACAATGAGTTATGAGGTTCTATTTATAGCAAAGGGTGGGGTTACCCTTGACATTCCCCTTTGTGACAGTTAATTTACCCTCATGACTCTTCATCTACTCTATGACTGTTACATACAACTATCGACACTTGAACTTCCACTTAACAAGACGTTACATTACAATGCACATGTGCCCATGTGAGATAAAATGGCTTGAAAAAGCCATGCAAGACATCACTGACACTCGTTCTGTTGTGATGAGACCAACTCTTTGACATGCTTGTGATGGTGAAGGTCGTGAGCTGATGCCAAGCTTGGTCATCCATGATAGTGTGCATGTCCTCCATGGTGACATCTTGTTGAAGAGAACTCTTGCCTCCATTGCATCCAGGTGCATTGGTGTGGCTCTTCTCCAACTCGTCTACTAAGATGCGCATGGTCTTCTTGGTTATGGACGAACCAGAAACACACTGATGCATAGTGTCTGTGCTACTCTCCAAGCATGTGCTGGTGGCCATGTGCATCAACTTGTCAGAGTACATGTTCAACTCCAGTCGAACTTGCATCTTGTCTTCGCCTCAATGAGTGTGCCGAATGGGTGGGATCGCATGCGTGCTTACAATGACATCTATGTTGCTACATTCCCTTACATGCGATCAACAACACTTCTCACCTTGTCTTCTCTGTGCCAACTGCTGGGTTGGCTCTATAACTTGTACGAGCGCAGTTTCATCCGTGAGTGCATGTTGTGCCCCCTGTTGTACATGTTCTTGTTGCAACTCATTCTCTCGTCTATGCAGCTCATGTTCCTCCTTGAGTTGTTGCTTCAGCACACGTAACTCCTTCTCTGTTTTGTCCTATTCCTTCACGTGATATTCATGTCGCGACTGTTAACACCCAAGTTGTTCCCTATGACTCCCAAGGGAATACAGATGGGGTAACCACTAACCAATCTTTGGGTTACAGTGCCTAGCCACACTGTAATCAGAGAGGGCTCTCTCTTTATAATTTGTCTCTGTTTTGAAATGATTTTAGGCTAGCTATGAAATGAGGGTGTTTAGTTTTATGCTTTGGTTGAGGGATATCTTTCTGTACTTGAAGTGTGCAATCTGCAGATGAGTTTATTTCATTGGGCAATGGAGTCTGTGGCTAGAAGTGTTTTAGAAACCTTGAGGTGATTTACTGAAATTACAGGGCCAATTAAATACTTCATATAACAAAGTTTAGAGTATGATGGTGACATGTGAACAACCAGTGAAAAGCATTCAAGAATTTTCCACTGTGCTGGGGTGTGGGAAAGAGATAGATGCCTTAGGAGCAAACTTGAATTCCTGAGAATATTTATCACAGTGAGAGATATAGCTTGAAAGTGTAGCAATTAAGAATTACACCTTATTTACTCTATCTGGAAGAAAACATTTATAACAGCTTAGATTGAGTTCATGGTAATTTGTAATTAAATCCTGGAACTATTCTTTTACTTTGCCATTAAGTGTAAAACTCATAAACATGAAAGAAAATGAAAGACTAGAAAACATATAACACAGAGGTTTAAAGAAGACTTATTGTGCTATGAAACATGCAGGAATCCTGTAATATTCAGCCAGCCACCACAGTGCATCAAGGAACACAGAGCTTTGGAAATTCCATCCACCTTTTGTATTATTTCTCTGAGAGTTGTACAGCAACCGAAGTATAGAAATGAAATCAACAACAACCCCTTGCAAACTCATGCGAAGGGGACTTTATAGAAATGTTTATACAAAATATCTCAGGCATTGAGTCATCTGAGAGAGAAATATCTTCATTACTTCGTACAGAAAAGTAGAAAAGAAGTTATTACAGCTTTGAATGCAGCATAACTGCTCTTTAAGTCTGTCAGAGGATATTTTGACCTTTGGAGGTCACTGAGTCGGTTGGAACGCTTTGCTTTAATGCTGGAAAATGTGTCTTTACTTTTGCTGCGCTGTATTTTCTCGGCCCTGCCACCTGTGACTGTGCTTGCTGCTGTGGTGACCGAACAGCCTTGCTGAGTTGGCTCAGCCTTTCATTTTTCCTCTGTATGCTTATCTACCAAAATTTTCCCTGTGTATGATTACTTATAAATTTGAAAAAACATAACATTACAGGTTCTGGCTTGATAATATTAGCTGTGTCAATCTATTCCAGACTTCCTGTGTGGGCAATTGGTGCTTCACAATTGCCTCTATGGTTTCATCTACTTCTGTATATTTATAGAAATTTGGAGGCACATCGAACAGATGATTGATCTCGTTCATGATGAAAAACAGGCTTTCCACCCTATTATATAGAGTTTTCCCTGATGCTGGCCCTGATTCTGCTGAAGTGTTGGGCTATCCTGCAATTTGACTTGCAGCAAAGGCATTGACCCTTTTAGCATAATTTTCATGGGTCAGCAGTCTTCCCACACTGCTTAGTATACTGGGGAGGCCTCTGTTTTGTAACACCTGAAACCTGTCCATGAACTTGTTGATTTCGGTCTGCATGTCTTGGGTTCTCCTTTCTAATGTTCCAACCAGGTTTCTTAATGTCAGGACCCTTTTAACTATTGAGATTGTCTCAGTCCTGTGAGCCATTCCCACGGTGGTCAGTTGAGAGCTTGTCATGTTATTCAATATGTTGATCATCCTATTGGCAGCATCAGGCATGTTGCCAAGGCTTGCTCTTGCTCTGTGTATTTCCCTATTTGCCTTTGTAATGAGTGCTGACTATTCATCTATGGTCTCAATGAACTGCCACTAATCAGTAATGGACTCGCCAATATTGGCCCAAAGTACTGTTTTGAGCTCTGTTGTCACCTTATCTAGTGTGAGCTCTTTCTGGAGCTCAGTTATTCTCTTTTTGAGAGCTTTTATATCTCTTTCCTTCTCAGCCACATTCTATTTGCTCTTATCATATCTTTCATTTACTTTAGCCAAAGATTCTTTGGCTTGATTAAGCTCTAACATTTGAGCTTCCAGGACTTGAATTTAATTTTGAAGCTTCTGCATATCCAGACTATGAGTCTGCTCTGTTGTTGGTGCAGCTGTCGATGTAGTTGGTGCTGTAGGTTCTGTTCGCTGAGGAGGAGGAGCAGTAGTTGGAGCAGCTTCCTCAAGGTTAATTACTTCAGGAGGAGGCTGGGAAGTTTGACCTTCTTCTCTTTGTTTCAAGGCTGCGTGTAGTGCTGCTTTTGTAGCCTCCGATTCTCCTAGCTTTTCCTGAGTTTGGATTAGCTGCTTGTACAGAGATATCAACAAGGTTGTGGCCTCTTGATCATGTCTTTGCTGGGCAACATCATCTGTTTGAGGGTGAATTGTGGTTGGGAGTTTGATCTTTCTCCTCAAGGCTGCCATGTCTACATCCCTCAATTTTAATATCTCTTGTATGCCCTTGATATCTTTGGGATCATGCCCAATCTCTATGATGATGTCCCCTAAGGACTTTATTCTGTTTTCCTTTGCCTGGGATGATGCTCTCTCCAACTCTAACTGAGAGGCTGTATTGTTAAGGCTATTTTGTAACCTGTAGTTATCCAATGTTTGGTCTGCCAGGGAAGCATAGACCATCTCAACCGTTTTCTTATGCAGTTCTATCTTGTCCATTGGGTGGATATCCTTGGCAAGGACTTCCAGGTTAGTCCTTAAGTAGTCAGAGGCAGATTGGGGCTGCACTGCTGTTGGCATAAAATGACTCATGATCATTTTGCCTTCCTGCACATCATATGCAGACATGAGTCTTTGTTGATTGGTGGGAGCCATGTTTAACAGATGGTTATACAGTTGTATCTTGATGGGCTCATTTCTCCTCTTAATGTCGATGAACTGCTGTTTAATGCTGAGTCCACCTTCCCTTTGCCGATTTGAGGAACTCAATTCTCCTCCCATTGCTCTATCCTGTTCCTGTTGAAAGGAACTTGTTGATGCTTCCCTGCTAGGTGGGACCATACCAAAAGACTGTCCTATTGGCATTTCTTCCTCTGAGAAGGGATTAATTCTCTGTCTTTTCTCCCCATGAGTTGCTGATGTTGTAAGGGGAGTCTCTCTATTGCTTTTCCTACTTGTATCCTCCTTTTGTGGAGTTTAGAGGATTGATGCCTCAGATGAAGTTTCTTGCCTTGGAGGCACAGTTTGTTCAGTGGATTTAGGGGATTCCACTGTTTGCTCTTGTTGGACAGGTTGTTCCTTCCTTTGTTCTTCCTGTTGTTGTTGTTCTTCTTGCTGCTGCACTTCTCCCTGCTGCTCCATCTCTTCTTGTTGTTGCACTAGTGTTTCCATTTGCTCTACAGTCATAGGAGGTGGTTGTTCCACCTGCTTTTCTTTGCCTTTGTTGGATATCTGTGGAGTATTCATGGCAGCTTGCTGATGTGTTGTTGAGGATGAGGCAGCTGCTCCAAGTTGTCTTTTATATGAGAGGGGGACCTGTCCACAAGTTTCTAAGTCAGCTTCTTTTTGAATATTTCTAGCCTCTCTTTCTAGCAGCTCTTCACTAGTAATTTCCTCTTCTAGGGTGCCCTTTTCCCAGCTCAATGCATTGGCATACTGCTCAATCTCAGGCAGCCTCATATGTGAATAGGTACCCAATTTGTATCTTATCCTCCTGAGGGAAACAAAATGATTGGGCTCATAGGGTATCCACTCAAAACTAGTCTGCAGTTTGAGGGCCTCTAGGATACTATTTGCCTCCTTCCATCCCTCCTCTTTTTTGTTATATAGGAAAGGGCCCAGCTGGCTCCTTACCTTCAAGTACGCCTTCTTGTTCTTACTTTGGAAGTGGAGGTAGTCGGCATTCCCAAATTGCCTGAAATATTCTAGGGCAAAAAGTCTCATAGGGACATACCTTGGCAGCCTATAAGGCTTCAACTCACAGCCATATACTCTGATGACTGTGTGGTCTTGGTAAAAGTACCAATTACCAATGTTGTAGGTTTTGTTTAGATGTAGAATTCTCCTCATGTCATCAGTTAACCTTGGAAGAGAAACACCATACAATAATGTCATAGCTGGAAGAATGAACAAGTCTATGAACTCACAGTGTGTGTATGGTGATACAGAGGTGCAATAAAAAACAGAGGTCCAAAACACAACTGACCTTGGATTTCCCTGGGCATTAACTTGCTTCAGGGGAATGAGGAAGCTGCCTGGTTGATAAAACAAGAATAGATGGTAAATGTACGAAGTGTATCTGAACAGTCTTTCCCTTTGCAGATTCATTAGCTGGTCATGGATCCTATCTGCAATATATGTGGCATAGTCATAATGTACAGCTGGAGGCTTTCCAGGAGAGAATATAGACAGCATTGCCATTATACTATCATCCACATCCTCCACTCCCTTGAACCCTAGGACATAGCTGATCAAATCCACTAGCATTCTGCCCAATTCATTTAAGTATGCATATCCAATAGGAGGAGTTGTGATGGCTTCAGAGCCTGTTTGTACAAACAGCTGGTTGATTTTGATGATCTAGTCATTTTACAAATTAGTCCCCTTCTTTATCAAGTTTTGCATGTAGAGGGGGGTCAACGGTTTTGCAGTGTGGAAATGTAGTATCTCATTTATGCTCTCTGGGGTGATATGGAACAGAACTGAGCCTGTGGGGCTGAGGACAACTCTTTGGCATGGATCATAGCAGTCCTGGCATCTGTGGATCAATTCTGGAATAGGATTTACCTGGGGGAGGTTGTAGATGGGCAAGTTTGAGTCCCAAATCCCTAGGATATCAGCTCCACTAAGGTGCTGGGCTTTCAACTCATTTAGCAACTGAATATTATATTTAGAGCCTATTGGAAACCAATCTAACATTTGATAATCCATATCTCCCAGAGCTTTCCATTCTAACTCCCTGTGAGGGGTATTGAGAGGCTTGATGTTCAGTGCAATTGGAGTTTCCATGGTCTATTAAGCTTCTGACTTGCAGGTGAACTGGTTGAAGTAAGCAGAACAACACAGAGGTGATTCCTTATAATGAAAGTGTGAATTTCAGGGACCAGAGGGTGAATTGAGCACACAGCAATTGAAATACTGTTTAACAGATTAATAAAGACAAATAGCAGAGTTGACCAGAACTTTTCTATGGTGAATTTAGCCAGCAGAGGTTTCTAGCTCACGGTTGCTCGAGCTACCTGTGAATTCAGGTTGTTTCAGTCAAATGCAGGTTTCGTAAACTGTTCGTTGTCTTGCCAGAGGGAAATAGGTGCAGGTTACTGGATACTGGACGGTGAATTCAGTGTTTTAACACTCCCTTAACAGTTTGTTCGAAGAAATTTGGATAAAAACCAGGTGCAGAGAATAATTTCGAAAAATACCTTGCGGATTGTCACTGATAGTTGCAAATGCAGGTACGGCGGAGGCGCCCGTGGTTTCAGAGTTGAACGGTGCAGGTTGGCGCTGGTATGGTCATCAAATTCATGCAGCAACAACAACAGTCTCTTTCGGCAAAAGTAGAAAAAACACGAAATTTTGGCTTAAAATAGATTTTTGGCAATATTGGCGCGCTTTTGGGATGACGTCAGCATGACGTCATCAGGTGGGGTCGGAGTCGGATGACGTCAGCATGACGTCACCGGGTGATGTGGCAGGCCCTGGTTGGTCCATGGATATGTTGAAGTGGCGGACATGTCAGCGGAGGGACGGACGAATGGGGTGATGCGACGGCGGGGTGGCAGCGACGTGGCTCTGACGTGGGCGTGACATGGGACCAGCAAAACCGGGTGGTAAGTGAAACAGTGGTAAGGGTTTCTCGGACCGCTTACGATACGGCCCCGGTTTTGTCAGAGGCCGCTCCGAGAGACTTGAGAGGGTGACGCGTGGCCGAGGACTGACGTAACCCTTCGTCATTTTATCGGGCGCTAACTGTCGGGCGTGGGGGCCGCTCCGATATCAACGAGGGCCGTCGGATCACATGGGTCCGATCCGACGGTTGACGAAAGGGTGATGTGATCGAACAATACGGAGGGGGGGCGGGTTTAATTTATTATTTGTTTTTGAAATCTGCGCCCGGTGGAAAACATTAGGATATGGGTTTTTGGTAAAGTTTCTCAATGTATTTTGGAAAATCACCATATGTGCCGAAACTTTGGATAAGCGGCAAAAGGTGGGTTTTTTGGGTTTTTTCACAATTTCAAAGGGGTTTATGGGTATGATGGAGTTTTTATAAGGTTTTTCTTTACAAACGGAGGTTTAATGGGTGGAATGACTTCAAAGAAGGGAGAGGGGTGAGGTTTAGGTTCATCAAAGTGACCAGATGCCAATTTGATCCCTGCCAGAGGATTTATTGGCTATAATACCAAGGGGAGGGATATTTATACAAAATTTAGGGTTTATACACCATGGTGTTAATAATACTAGGGGAAGGGTAACATAGGGGAATTACATAATAAAGTTAGAGTTAATATGGGGGAATATGTGAATGGAGGGGAAAAACCACTAAGTTTACTTGAAACTTACTTATTTCAGGGAGTAGATCAAAATGAAAAGAAGTTTTAGACAAGAAATGTGGCTTCTAAAAAGATTAAGAACCACCATGAAACCATAATCTCTTCCATGAATCTCAGCTGATGAGGGAGTGTTAGTAATGAAATGGAAAGGGGAAGAAGGGAGGTTAGACATGCTTCTTGCTTGCTGCGACCTGATGAAGAATGACACCTTCTCAATTCATTGATTTTGCTTTGGTAAACAAAGTTAGCTCACATGCAACTTATAAGAAATGACCCTTCTGCAACCCCAACTGCCTACCCATCTATTTGCCTAGAATTTTTTATTTCTTCTTGGAGGGTGCACTTGGACTTGCAGACCCTTACTTGCCTTTTCTTTTCTTTGGCTTTTTCTTTTGTTTTTCTATCTACTTCTACCCTTATTTCTTCCAAGGTCCCAGATTAAGCTGTTGGGAGCCTTTTTTCTCTACCTAAACTACTTGTCTGCCAAGATTAAACAGTTTGGACAGACTCCTTTCTCTATTCTACAACTGAAAAATTAAAACATGACATGATCCAGATTAGACTGTTGGATCATCCATCAAAATTTGAGTCCATACCAAGCTATAAGCACAGATTGGATTCTCTTGGAAATATGTGATCTTTGAATCATCAAAGCAGAGCATATTTGGACCTTTTCATAGCCAATCATGAAATATGAAACCTATTGGTATAGGTAGCTAACAGTGGCTCCACATGGGGGTGGTGTTTCATTTTAAAGACCAAGAACAACAGGTCAGATTGCCTTGATCCTTGACTGCTCTTGCCAACCTTGAAGTTTGATGTTTTAAAAATGCCAAAATTGTGTGCTTCTCTTCTTGGTAGACTTCTGATTCTATTCACCTTTCGCTGGCAGTTTAGGAAAACTTTGAGAAATTGCATTTTTATATGTTGACAAAAAATAATATATACATCTGGATATGTACAGGGGAAAACTCAAGCTGCACTTATGGGTGATATTCAAAATAGTGCTTCAGCATCCTGCCATTCACAGGACCTTCATCCAAATCAGTTTCATTGAGACTCTTGAGGAAATAAGTGTTGTTTCCTTGTACTGCTTGGACAACAAATGGTCCTCTCCAAAGGGAATCAAATTTTCCATGTTTTCCCTTATCCTCTCTTCTTGAATCCCACTTGAGGACTTTGTCACCAATGCTGAAATCTTCTGCCTTAGTTCTTCTATCAAAGGCCTTCTTTAATTTTTCTTGTAGAACTTGAACTCTACTGAAAACTTGGTCTCTAGTTTGCTGTAAACATATGATCTGATTGATTCTTCTTTGCATATCATTTGGTTCAGCTTGGCTTTCTTGAAGAAGTTTCATAACAGGCACTCCTAGTGATGAAGGAAATTTGGCCTCTAATCCATAAACCAACTCATATGGGCTGGTCCCAATTGATCTTTTGGTTGTTAATCTATCTGCCCATAGGGCATTCACAAGCTTCTTATGCCAGTTCTTTTTGTTCTCTTCTAGCACTTTCTTTATGATGTTTACCAGACTTTTATTTGATGACTCAGCAAGGCCATTTCCTTGGGGATAGTATGCAGTAGAATGGCCCAAGGTGATGTGAAATTTATGGCAGAAGTTCACCATTTTCTTGGATCTGAAAGCAGCAGCATTGTCTGTTATTATTTTATCAGGACAGCCAAATCTAGCCAATATGTTGTTCTCCAAGAACTGAATGATAGTGGAATCATTTGCTTGTCTGCATGGAACAGCTTCAATCCACTTGGTGAAGTAGTCTGTGGCTGTTAAGATCCATCTATGTTGGCCTGAAGATGAGGGATGAATTTCCCCAATGAAATCCAAGCCCCATTGTTGAAAGGGTCTCTCTGTTGCAATAGGCCTTAAGAGAAGTGGCAGCAACTGTCTCTTTCCCTCAAACACTTGACATTTATGACATGAGGTGGTGAATTTCTTGACATCAGAGAACATGGTGGGCCAGTAGTACCCAGCTCTTAGTATTTTATCCACAGTGGACTTCCAGTACAAGTGTCCACCACAGTCACCTGCATGAAATTCCTTTATGATATTGTCAGTTTCATTCTCAATTAGGTAGTTTAGCAATATTCCTTCATGGTTTTTCCACAATAAATTTCCATCCATAACACAAAATTTAGAAGCTTTCATTTTTAAAAACCTACATTTAGTTCTGGACAATCCTGGGGGAGCACACAAGTTTTGCAATACATAACATATATCAGAGTACCAAGGGGATTGTTCAAAGGCTACATTGATCTTTGGAGTCGCCAGCTCCGGTTCACTGTCCAGCTGGTTAATGTCTAAGGCTTGGAAATTTGCTTCTATCATTAATTTGGCCAAGCCTTGCCCTTTTATTAGTTTTGTAGGTTTTATCTCAATGTCAAATTCCAAGATGTTGGCAATCCACTTTCCTCTTCTGCCCTCTAAATTTTCTTGGGTGAGAATGTCTTTGACAATAGGACTTGGCACATATGCTATGACATGGGAATAAAGGATATAAATCCTAAAGTCTTTAATGGCTTTGACCAAAGCATAAGCTTGCTTTTCCATGATTTGATACTTTAAAGGTGCATCTCTAAGAGCTTTGCTAAAGAAAGCAATTGGCTTCTCATTTCCTTGGTCATCTTTTTGCAATAAAACAGCAGCAATAGTATGCTGGGAGGCAAAAGAGAAAATGATAAAGTCCCTGTCAAATTGAGGATTGGTCAAGACTGGGGTTTGGGTAAGGGCCAGTTTTATACCTTCAAAGGCCTGATTGGCTTCAACAGTCCATTTGACTTTTGAATCTTTCTTTAGCATGTTATTTAATAATCTGATTAGTTCTGCTAAGTTTGGGATAAACCTTCTTAAGAAATTGATTTTTCCCAAGAATCCTTGAAACTCTTTGACATTTCTTGGGTGGGGCATTTGTAGGATAGCATGTATCCTATCTGGGTCAATTCTAATGCCATCTTTAGAAATGATGTGGCCCAATAGTTTACCATCCTCTAAACCAAACAGGGATTTCTTGGGATTTAAGGAAATTCCATATTTTCTGCATTTTAGGAAGATCTGTCTCAAATGTTTTATATGTTCTTGGTCTGATTTTGAGAAAGGTGTAAGGTCATCTAGGTAAATGACTAAAAAATCATGAATCTCTTTGGAAAAAGCAATATCCATTGCCCTTTGAAAAGTTTCCCCTGCATTTTCCAATCCAAAAGGCATCTTTACATATTTGAAAGTTCCCCATGGGGTAGTGAATGATGTTTTATCTTGATCATAAGGGTGCAGCAGGATTTGATTGACGCCTAAAAATCCATCCAGTAAAGAGATCCTTGAGGCCCCTACCACTCTTTGGAGAATGTGGTCCATCTTGGGTAAGGGATAGTTGTCTTTGAGGGATACTTGGTTCAAATTCCTTAAGTCCACACACAGCCTAATTTCACCAGTCTTCTTTCTTGTAGGGACTAAGTTGGAGATCCATTCAGAGAATATGATTGGTGCTATGATGCCAGCCTTGAACATTTTTTGTACTTCTTGTTCCATTGCTGGGAGAAGCATAGGATTGATTCTCCTCAATTTTTGTTTAAAGGGATTTTGATCAGGTTTGAGAGGGATTGTATGTTGGATAACAGAGGTGTCATAGGACTTTAGGTCCTCATAACTCCATGCAAAGACATCCTGGAACTCTTTAAAGAGGTCAATGTATTTAGGCTTTTGGTCAGGAGGTAAAGAAGCAGACAATTTAATTATTTTGGGTTTGTCAATTGTACCTATGTTGCATTCTTCAATGGCTGCATTTAAGGGCTTCATTTTTGGTTTTCTGGGGATATCATTTGAATCAAAGATGTCCTCTAGTGGGGTTAGGCCTGTTGGTAGAAAATTGTCTTTCAGCTCTATGATTTCAGTTTCAGCATTGGCCACTTCCTCACCATTGATTGATTGAATTTGTTGAATGTTGTCTTTGTTGAAAATAGTTGGACTTAGCATTTGTTTTGCTGTTCTAGGTGATATTGGGTGAGTAATCTGTTGAAACTGTATTTGTGATGGACTTGCTGTATCAAGTATTTGTGATTGACTTGCTGTATCAGTGTCAATATTTAATCCTACAAATTCTTGCTGTAGGGTTAAAAAATGGTTTATTTGCTTGTCATCCTCAAATACTTGCCAATCATTAACATTGTTTGGAATGGAGGGTCTGTGTTTTACCTCAGCTGTAAAACAATGATGGGGCTCAAAAGGCAGCTTGCAGGTACTTGCAAAGGTAGCCAAACTATGAGCGTGCAGATTGTGGGTTCTAGGAATTTTAGTGATTTGGAATTCAGAGAAAAAGTTTAGTACCTCAGCCACATCAGACCTATCAGTCCTTAGTATTTTGTCATTGGTGACAAAGTTTCCCTTCACTTGTTGAATAACTAAATCTGAATCACCCATCATTGAGACCCTGGCATCTTGTAAGAACTTTACTAACTTGAGGCCTAGTAAAAGTGCTTCATATTCTGCCATGTTATTAGTACATCTGAAGTTCAATCTATAGGCTCTGCCTTCTGCATGACTATTTTCTTTATTGTGTACCCAAAATCCAGCTCCTGCCCCTAATTTGTTGACTGAGCCATCAAATTCAAGGAACCATAGAATATCCTGTTGGGAAGGAGATTTAATGATCTGTTCATGGGCTGGCAATGTGAGTAGAAGTTGTGGTTTTTCATCTAGCTTGTCTTCTAGGACAGTCTCATCGTTTGACTGGGTATGCTTGATATTTAGAACAGCAGCAGTATCTAGTGTTTGATTGACTGTTGTTTCATGGGTGGTAATTCTTTCATTTGAGTCTTCCTCCTGTGTGAGTATCTTGGTTTCAACCTCACCTTTTGAGGGAGTTGTGGTGTCATTGAAGAGAATGTATGAGTCTATGTCTGAATGGACAGCATATATGGGAAAGTTTTGAGGCTTTTCTTCACTGCTGACCATGTATTTCATGAGTGTTTCTCTGTACAGTCTTTTTGGTTGCCCAAAAACAAAGATGGTGGCATATGACATGTCTAATTGCAGGGAACCTTGGAGTTTAGCTCCCCAAGATCTTGATAACAGCATCCCATACTTAGGTGGAATATCAGCAACTACCACATCCATTAGGATTGTCTTGTTTGGGTATTGAACCAGAGACACACATAAATCTTTTATGAGACCTAGACACTTGACTTGGCTGGAGTCAAAGGAAAATAGGTCCTTGTATGGTCTTGTTATGTCTAGATTCAATCTTTCCATGACTGCTTTTGGCATGAGATTGTGAGAGGCACCTGAGTCAAACACTGCATTATGTAATATTTTATCATGAATATGTAAACTAACATAGAAAGGTAATACCCCTGTGACTACCATTTTTCCATCCACTTCTGGGCCAAACAGTAATTCTGGGGTGTCATCCAGCACATTGACATCATCTTTGTTGCCAGTGAGTTGAAGGGACTTTTTGATCTGTAGTTTATAGATGTCATGCTTGGCTAGTTCTGAGAGAGGAATTGCTATCTTTAGTTTGCCAATTTCAGTCTCTAGATCAAAAGGTTTTTCAGATTGGGTCTTGGGGTTATGGATAACAGTCCTTTCCTTGTTCGTTAAATCTTCTTCTTGATTTTTATCTTGACTTTGGGACTTGCCTCTTTTACTCATCTCTTGGGGAGTATCATTCAAGTTAGGCTGAGAAGGTGAAGTGGTCACAGGCTGCTATTTTAAGGATAGTGGTTCAGTGACCTCTACAATAATCACTTCTTCTGCAGGTGAATTTGTTTTGTCATTATGCTCTGTGACTATGACCCTTTCAGGCTGCTGATTATCCTTTATCTTTTCAGGCTGGTTTACATTCACAGTTCTGCTCCTCAGCTTGTATTGTTTATGGACTTCATAAACAGCAGTATCATAGCCTTGTTTGAAGTCAAAGGATTCACCTGATTTAGTTTGGAATAGTTTGATTTCATCATCCTCATGATCTTCTTGTGTTAAGGAAACTTGACTTTCACCATCTAGACCCATTAAATTAATCTCAGGATCTTCATTGGGCTCTATTGATGTGGAAGTTTCTGCGTAATTTTCTTGGAAAGGGGGTCTTATGTCTTGGTCAGCACTGGCCTTGCCAACATTTGGGTTTTGAGTTCTCCTGAAATTTGGGTTCCTAGGAGGGTTGTTTTGTGGTGCTTCCCATGATGATTTTCTCTCAACCGATTCCACTCTGTCTCCTAATATTTTCATTCCATTGAGTATTGCATCCAGCTTCTGATCAAAGGCAGAGGGTTCCTCTTTGAAAGCAGCCCTCTTTTCCAACCTTGCCCTGTTTCTTTTGGCAATTAGGTTGGCTTCCACTGTGACAGCAACCCTTTGGGCCTCTGCAAGGAATTGTGGATCTCTTTCCTTCAACTGATAGGCCATGTCAGGGTCAAAACCATCAGGGAATTTGTACAAGGCTAAATCAAGAGGAGGTCTTAAATTTTCTGGAATCGCGTTATATACATTGTTAAATCTTGCACAATACTCCAAAACAGTCTCTTGGGGACCTCTTTTGATAGTGTCATATTCCCCAAGTATGTGTAGAGGATCTTTCTTCTTCTCCCATCTACTAGTAAAGGCTTGATACAGTTCATCAGGAGTTGTGATGGAGTTTGCATCCAGGGATCTAAACCAAGTTCTTACATCCCCAGTTAGGCTTTGAACAAACATCCTCATCCTGACACTGTCATCATCTATTTCATAAGTCTCAAAATGGTCTTGCATTCTTTTTGCATGCTGGACAGCTGTCAGAGGGCCATTGGAGTCAAAATATGAAATTTTGGTTTGGTAATCTTGAGGTAGAGCTGCAGCATTAGCTGGTATTTGCAAGGGTGCATATCTGTTAGCCATGTTTACAGGGTTTAGAGGACTAACAAGGGCAGCTAGGATAATAGGAACAGTGGGTATCACTGGGGTGACAAGTAGGAGTGAACCTAGAGTGTTGGTCAAGGGGATATGTGCAGTGGATGAAGATGTGAGAGGAGGACTCTGAGATGTGGATGGTGAACTTGGGGAATTAGGGGTAGACCAGAAAAGGACCTTGCATGGGGTAGAGATAAGGCTGGGATGATCTGAATCTGAGGTTAAATCAGCAGGCTTCTCCTGCCTTTGTTGCCTCCTAATGTTTCTAGGGATGGTATTTGGATTATCAACAATGATGGGTGGATTAGGGTCAGGATTTGCCCTAGTATGCCGTGGATTTTTCTTGGGAGCCAGCTTCTAACTGTTTTTGGATTTTATAGGAAGTTTTTATATTTTCAAGGACTGGATAAATATTTTCGAATGGCTATATATATTTCAAAGTTGAGATGAAGATTCACTGAAAGAGCTCTTCCATAAAGCTGTCAATGTGACATAAAAATAGCTTTGAGGCCTCCTGACTGATTCCAGGCTTGATTTTCAGCTTTGAGAGATGTATAGAAACAGGAAAATCCTAAGAAGTTCCCCAGCGGAGTCGCCAATTATGTTAACACCCAGGTTGTTCCCTATGACTCCCAAGGGAATACGACCGGGGTAACCACTAACCAATCTTTGGGTTACAGTGCCTAGCCACACTGTAATCAGAGAGGGCTCTCTCTTTATAATTTGTCTCTGTTTTGAAATGATTTTAGGCTAGCTATGAAATGAGGGTGTTTAGTTTTATGCTTTGGTTGAGGGATATCTTTCTGTACCTGAAGTGTGCAATCTGCAGATGAGTTTATTTCATTGGGCAATGGAGTCTGTGGCTAGAAGTGTTTTAGAAACCTTGAGGTGATTTACTGAAATTACAGGGCCAATTAAATACTTCATATAACAAAGTTTAGATTATGATGGTGACATGTGAACAACCAGTGAAAAGCATTCAAGAATTTTCCACTGTGCTGGGGTGTGGGAAAGAGATAGATGCCTCAGGAGCAAACTTGAATTCCTGAGAATATTTATCACAGTGAGAGATATAGCTTGAAAGTGTAGCAATTAAGAATTACACCTTATTTACTCTATCTGGAAGAAAACATTTATAACAGCTTAGATTGAGTTCAGGGTAATTTGTGATTAAATCCTGGAACTATTCTTTTACTTTGCTATTAAGTGTAAAACTCATAAACATGAAAGAAAATGAAAGACTAGAAAACATATAACGCAGAGGTTTAAAGAAGACTTATTGTGTTATGAAACATGCAGGAATCCTGTAATATTCAGCCAGCCACCACAGTGCATCAAGGAACACAGAGCTTTGGAAATTCCATCCACCTTTTGTATTATTTCTCTGAGAGTTGTACAGCAACCGAAGTATAGAAATGAAATCAACAACAACCCCTTGCAAACTCATGCGAAGGGGACTTTATAGAAATGTTTATACAAAATATCTCAGGCATTGAGTCATCTGAGAGAGAAATATCTTCATTACTTCGTACAGAAAAGTAGAAAAGAAGTTATTACAGCTTTGAATGCAGCATAACTTCTCTTTAAGTCTGTCAGAGGATATTTTGACCTTTGGAGGTCACTGAGTCGGTTGGAACGCTTTGCTTTAATGCTGGAAAATGTGTCTTTACGTTTGCTGCGCTGTATCTTCTGGGCCCTGCCACCTGTGACTGTGCTTGCTGCTGTGGTGACCGAACAGCCTTGTTGAGTTGGCTCAGCCTTTCATTTTTCCTCTGTATGCTTATCTACCAAAATTTTCCCTGTGTATGATTACTTATAAATTTGAAAAAACATAACATTACAGATTCTTGCTTGATAATATTAGCTGTGTCAATCTATTCCAGACTTCCTGTGTGGGCAATTGGTGCTTCACAATTGCCTCTATGGTTTCATCTGCTTCTGTATATTTATAGAAATTTGGAGGCACATCGAACAGATGATTGATCTCGTTCATGATGAAAAACAGGTTTTCCACCCTATTATATAGAGTTTGCCCTTATGTTGGCCCTGATTCTGCTGAAGTGCTGGGTTGTCCTGCAATTTGACTTGCAGCAAAGGCATTGACCCTTTTAGCATAATTTTCATGGGTCAGCAGTCTTCCCACACTGCTTAGTATACTGGGGAGGCCTCTGTTTTGTAACACCTGAAACCTGTCCATGAACTTGTTGATTTCGGTCTGCATGTCTTGGGTTCTCCTTTCTAATGTTCCAACCAGGTTTCTTAATGTCAGGACCCTTTTAACTATTGAGATTGTCTCAGTCCTCTGAGAAATTCCCACGGTGGTCAGTTGAGAGCTTGTCCTGTTATTCAATATGTTGATCATCCTATTGGCAGCATCAAGCATGTAGCCAAGGCTTGCTCTTGCTCTGTGTATTTCCCTATTTGCCTTTGTAATGAGTGCTGACTGTTCATCTATGGTCTCAATGAACTGCCACTGATCAGTAATGGACTGGCCAATATTGGCCCAAAGGACTGTTTTGAGCTCTGTTGTCACCTTATCTAGTGTGAGCTCTTTCTCGAGCTCAGTTATTCTCTTTTTGAGAGCTTTTATATCTCTTTCCTTCTCAGCCACATTCTGTTTGCTCTTATCATATCTTTCATTTACTTTAGCCAAAGATTCTTTGGCTTGATTAAGCTCTAACATTTGAGCTTCCAGGACTTGAATTTCATTTTGAAGCTTCTGCATATCCAGACTATGAGTCTGCTCTGTTGTTGGTGCAGCTGTCGATGTAGTTGGTGCTGTAGGTTCTATTCGCTGAGGAGGAGGAGCAGTAGTTGGAGCAGCTTCCTCAAGGTTAATTACTTCAGGAGGAGGCTGGGAGGTTTGACCTTCTTCTCTTTGTTTCAAGGCTGCCTGTAGTGCTGCTTTTGCAGCCTCCGATTCTCCCAGCTTTTCCTGAGTTTGGATTAGCTGCTTGTACAGAGATATCAACAAGGTTGTGGCCTCTTGATCATGTCTTTGCTGGGCAACATCATCTGTTTGAGGGTGAATTGTGGCTGGGAGTTTGATCTTTCTCCTCAAGGCTTCCATGTCTGCATCCCTCAATTTTAATATCTCTTGTATGCCCTTGATATCTTTGGGATCATGCCCAATCTCTATGATGATGTCCTCTAAGGACTTTATTTTGTTGTCCTTTTCCTGGGATGATGCTCTCTCCAACTCTAGCTGAGATGCTATATTGTTAAGGCTATTTTGTAGCCTGTAGTTATCCAAAGTTTGGTCTGCCAGGGAAGCATAGACCATCTCACCCGTTTGCTTATACAGTTCTATCTTGTCCATTGGGTGGATATCCTTGGCAAGGACTTCCAGGTTAGTCTTTAAGTAGTCAGAGGCAGATTGGGGTTGCACTGCTGTTGGCATAAAATGACTCATGATCATTTTGCCTTCCTGCACATCATATGCAGACATGAGCCTTTGTTGATTGGTGGGAGCCATGTTTAACAGATGGTTATACAGCTATATCTTGATGGGCTCATTTCTCCTCTTAATGTCGATGAACTGTTGTTTAATGCTGAGTCCACCTTCCCTTTCCCGATTTGAGGAACTCACTTCTCCTCCCATTGCTCTATCCTGTTCCTGTTGAAAGGAACTTGCTGATGCCTCCCTGTTGGGTGGGACCATACCAAAAGACTGTCCTATTGGCATTTCTTCCTCTGAGAAGGGATTAATTCTCTGTCTTTTCTCCCCATGAGTTGCTGATGTTGTAAGGGGGGTCTCTCTGTCCCTTTTCCTACTTGTATCCTCCTTTTGTGGAGTTTGGAGGATTGATGCCTCAGCTGAAGTTTCTTGCCTTGGAGGCACAGTTTGTTCAGTGGATTTAGGGGCTTCCACTGTTTGCTCTTGCTTGACAGGTTGTTCCTTCCTTTGTTCTTCCTGTTGTTGTTGTTCTTCTTGCTGCTGCACTTCTCCCTGCTGCTCCATCTCTTCTTGTTGCTGCACTAGTGTTTCCATTTTCTCTTCAGTCATAGGAGGTGGTTGTTCCACCTGCTTTTCTTTGCCTTTGCTAGATGTCTGTGGAGTATTCATGGCAGCTTGCTGATGTGTTGTTGAGGATGAGGCAGCTGCTCCAAGTTGTCTTTTATATGAGAGGGGAACCTGTCCACAAGTTTCTAAGTCAGCTTCTTTTTGAATATTTCTAGCCTCTCTTTCTAGCAGCTCTTAACTAGTAATTTCCTCTTCTAGGGTGCCCTTTTCCCAGCTCAATGCATTGGCATACTGCTCAATCTCAGGCAGCCTCATATGTGAATAGGTACCCAATTTGTATCTTATCCTCCTGAGGGAAACAAAATGATTGGGGTCATAGGGTATCCACTCAAAACTAGTCTGCAGTTTGAGGGCCTCTAGGATACTATTTGCCTCCTTCCATCCCTCCTATTTTTTGTTATATAGGAATGGGCCCAGCTAGCTCCTTACCTTCAACTGCGCCTTCTTGTTCTTACTTTGGAAGTGGAGGTAGTCGGCATTCCCAAATTGCTTGAAATATTCTAGGGCAAAAAGTCTCATAGGGACATACCTTGGCAGCCTATAAGGCTTCAACTCACAGCCATATACTCTGATGACTGTGTGGTCTTGGTAAAAGTACCTATTACCAATGTTGTAGGTTTTGTTTAGATGTAGAATTCTCCTCATGTCATCAGTTAACCTTGGAGGAGAAACACCATACAATAATGTCATAGCTGGATGAATGAACAAGTCTATGAACTCACAGTATGTGTATGGTGATACAGAGGTGCAATGAAAAAAAGAGGTCCAAAACACAAATGACCTTGGATTTCCCTGGGCATTAACTTGCTTCAGGGGAATGAGGAAGTTGCCTGGTTGATAAAACAAGAATAGATGTTAAATGTACGAAGTGTATCTGAACAGTCTTTCCCTTTGCAGATTCATTAGCTGGTCATGGATCCTATCTGCAATATATGTGGCATAGTCATAATGTACAGCTGGAGGCTTTCCAGGAGAGAATATAGACAGTATTTCCATTATACTATCATCCACATCCTCCACTCCCTTGAACCCTAGGACATAGCTGATCAAATCCACTAGCATTCTGCCCAATTCATTTAAGTATGCATATCCAATAGGAGGAGTTCTGATGGCTTCAGAGCCTGGTTGTACAAACAGCTGGTTGATTTTGATGATCTGGTCATTTGACAACTTAGTCCCCTTCTTTATCAAGTTCTGCATGTAGAGGGCGGTCAATGGTTTTGCAGTGTGGAAATGCAGCATCTCATTTATGCTCTCTGGGATGATATGGAACAGAACTGAGCCTGTGGGGCTGAGGACAACTCTTTGGCATGGATCATAGCACTCCTGGCATCTGTGGATCAATTCTGGCATAGGATTTACCTGGGGGAGGTTGTAGATGGGCAAGTTTGAGTCCCAAATCCCTAGGATATCAGCTCCACTAAGGTGCTGGGCTTTCAACTCGTTTAGCAACTGAATATTATATTTAGAGCCTATTGGAAACCAATCTAACATTTGATAATCCATATCTCCCAGAGCTTTCCATTCTAACTCCCTGTGAGGGGTATTGAGAGGCTTGATGTTCAGTGCAATTGGAGTTTCCATGGTCTATTAAGCTTCTGACTTGCAGGTGAACTGGTTGAAGTAAGCAGAACAACACAGAGGTGATTCCTTACAATGAAAGTGTGAATTTCAGGGACCAGAGGGTGAATTGAGCACACAGCAATTGAAATATTGTTTAACAGATTAATAAAGACAAATAGCAGAGCTGACCAGAACTTTTCTATGGTGAATTTAGCCAGCAGAGGTTTCTAGCTCACGGTTGCGCGAGCTACCTGTGAATTCAGGTTGTTTCAGTCAAATGCAGGTTTCGTAAACTGTTCGTTGTCTTGCCAGAGGGAAATAGGTGCAGGTTATTGGATACTCGACGGTGAATTTAGTGTTTTAACACTCCCTTAATAGTTTGTTCGAAGAAATTTGGATAAAAACCAGGTGCAGAGAATAATTTCGAAAAATACCTTGCGGATTGTCACTGATAGTTGCAAATGCAGGTACGGCGGAGGCGCCCGTGGTTTCAGAGTTGAACGGTGCAGGTTGGCGTTGGTATGGTCATCAAATTCATGCAGCAACAACAACAGTCTCTTTTGGCAAAAGTAGAAAAAACACGAAATTTTGGCTTAAAATAGATTTTTGGCAATATTGGCGCGCTTTTGGGATGACGTCAGCATGACGTCATCAGGTGGGTCGGAGTCGGATGACGTCAGCATGACGTCACCGGGTGATGTGGCAGGCCCTGGTTGGTCCATGGATATGCTGAAGTGGCGGACATGTCAGCGGAGGGACGGACGAATGGGGTGATGCGACGGCGGGGTGGCAGCGACGTGGCTCTGATGTGGGCGTGACATGGGACCAGCAAAACCGTGCGGTAAGTGAAACATTGGTAAGGTTTTCTCGGACCGCTTACGATATGGCCCCGGTTTTGTCAGAGGCCGCTTCGAGAGACTTGAGAGGGTGACGCGTGGCCGAGGACTGACGTAACCCTTCGTCATTTTCTCGGGCACTAACTATCGGGCGTGTGGGCCGCTCCGATATCAACGAGGGTCGTCGGATCACATGGGTCCGATCCAACAGTTGACGGAAGGGTGATGTGATCGAACAATACGGAGGGGGGGCGGGTTTAATTTATTATTTGTTTTTGAAAGCTGCACCCGGAGGAAAACATTAGGATATGGGTTTTTTGTAAAGTTTCTCAATGTATTTTGGAAAATCACTATATGCGCCGAAACTTTGGATAAGCGGCAAAAGGTGGGTTTTTTGGGTTTTTTCACAATTTCAAAGGGGTTTATGGGTAGGATGGAGTTTTTATAAGGTTTTTCTTTACAAACGGAGGTTTAATGGGTGGAATGACTTCAAAGAAGGGAGAGGGGTGAGGTTTAGGTTCATCAAAGTGACCAGATGCCAATTTGATCCCTGCCAGAGGATTTATTGGCTATAATGCCAAGGGGAGGGATATTTATACAAAATTTAGGGTTTATACACCATGGTGTTAATAATACTAGGGGAAGGGTAACATAGGGGAATTACATAATAAAGTTAGAGTTAATATGGGGGAATATGTGAATGGAGGGGAAAAACCACTAAGTTTACTTGAAACTTACTTATTTCAGGGAGTAGATCAAAATGAAAAGAATTTTTAGACAAGAAATGTGGCTTCTAAAAAGATTAAGAACCACCATGAAACCATAATCTCTTCCATGAATCTCAGCTGATGAGGGAGTGTTAGTAATGAAATGGAAAGGGGAAGAAGGGAGGTTAGACATGCTTCTTGCTTGCTGCGACCTGATGAAGAATGACACCTTCTCAATTCATTGATTTTGCTTTGGTAAACAAAGTTAGCTCACATGCAACTTATAAGAAATGACCCTTCTGCAACCCCAACTGCCTACCCATCTATTTTCCTAGCATTTTTTATTTCTTCTTGGAGGGTGCACTTGGACTTGCAGACCCTTACTTGCCTTTTCTTTTCTTTGGCTTTTTCTTTTGTTTTTCTATCTACTTCTACCCTTATTTCTTCCAAGGTCCCAGATTAAGCTGTTGGGAGCCTTTTTTCTCTACCTAAACTACTTGTCTGCCAAGATTAAACAGTTTGGACAGACTCCTTACTCTATTCTACAACTGAAAATTTAAAACATGACATGATCCAGATTAGACTGTTGGACCATCCATCAAAATTTGAGTCCATACCAAGCTATAAGCACAGATTGGATTCTCTTGGAAATATGTGATCTTTGAATCATCAAAGCAGAGCATATTTGGACCTTTTCATAGCCAATCATGAAATATGAAACCTATTGGTATAGGTAGCTAACAGCGACATCACCTCATAGCTTGAGTCTCCAAAGTTTCTTTCATCACAAGTGGATATGCTTGAGCTTGTAACTTTGTTCTGCCTCTGTGTTGTCAACAACCTTCCTCTTGCGTTCATGCCATCTGGTATGCTATCTTCAGTTGTTGTTAATGGTGTTGCTTGTTGTGATGTCATATCTTGTTGTCCTTGTCTATGAACAACTTGATGTCTTTGTGGGTAGGCAAGTTCATAGACACTTGATCGACTACATCCCCAAATGTGCTCTAAACGGTGTCTTCAACTCTTCTATCCTAGAAACCATTGTACCTGTGCTGATGAGAGGAAGATGAACACCTGATATACCTGGAGACATGGAAACACTCATGGAAAGTAATCTATCAGTCGAAAACCAAAATGAACTTGAGAACTGACTTGCAACATACCTGTGTGACTGATCATGAAGGTTGAGGAATTTCCGCTGAGAGGTCAGGAGACTAACTGCCAAAACTACACAAGGCACAGTCTAGGCTATTAGGAGGTTGACTGACTACTGGAACTACGTAATGCAGAGTCCAGTCTGGCTTAGTGAGGACTGAAACTACACAATGCGCAATTTCAGTCAAGAGTGAAATTTAACTAGCAAACTACATTGCACAGTTTCTAGGGCCAACAGGACATTTCCTCCAACAATTACGCAATGCATGCTTGGGAGTCAATGCCTGGATAGAATCACACAATTTCAAAATGGAAGGTAGAGCCTTCGCTTCCGTAAGTGTGCAGTGCTAGCCGGGCAAGGCACTATCCAAGCCAAGACAGCCCAATTTGGCCGACGGGCTACTGAAAACATAAGAAGTGTGAATGCATGATGAGATGAGTGCAAACAAGAGTGAATGATCATTCATGCAAAAAAACAAGCACATGATTCAGAAAAAGGGAAAGCATGCATGTCTGTGAAGCAAGTCGCTGCAACGGTGACCGTTCGTGCAAAACAGTGTCATGCATGCGACAGCAGTGAGATGCGAACAAAAATTGAAACGATGCTAGTACAAGCTAGTACGTATGAAAATGAAAACAAGCACTCACTGAAATCAAGTAGATAGCATTCATATGAAGGGAAACACAAAAAGTGCTTGAAAAGTAGCGCGAGACATGAAAATCGGGCTTACCCAAAACCAGCTGAGTTGAATGTGCCGATGACTCCTAGATGCAATGTGGGTTGTCTGAGCTGCAAGATCGATGTGAGGAATGAGCTCTACAGCATCCGACTGATGAGTTCCAATAAAATCGAGGTTGCGACGCACATGGCAGAAATCTAAGGAAAGCAACACTTGGTGGGAGGTTTCTAAAATGATCCTTGCATGTAACCTCCAACTACTAAAAATAGATCCCTGAAACAAGGGATGCATCTGCATGTAGCCTTGGGAGGAGCACCCATGCATGAAAATCAGTTTTGCTTGGTCCTGGAGGGAACTGGGCAACTCAAATATACATGCAATAGTCTACTTATCTGGGAGGAAAAGATGCACATTTCTAGGAGGGATCTGGGATAGCTGCCTAAAGGGATTGCGCAATTTCTGGGCAGAGCAACTGATTATTGCCCAGAATTACACAATTTTCGTGTTGAGCAGCGCTGCTAGGAGGAATTGCACAATTTTCTCAGTGAACAGTGACAGGGATATTTGCACAATTCTGGAGCCCAAGAGGCTACAAGACATAATTGCGCAATTTATGGAGGGAAGGCAGGTTGCGCTCCAAAATTGCGCAATTTCTTGAGGGAGCTACTCAGCCTGCAGTTGGACCAAGTCTGGTGAAACAACCTATGATGGGGATGCAACAATATTTGATGGACAGGTTGTCATTTTGCAAGAAAATCATTGAATCTTGTGTACTTGACAAGACAATACATGTTGCTATCAAAGGTTGGTAGGGAGGCTCCAAAACAAAGCTAAGGAAAAATTTTGGAGGTTGGTTGTAATCGCTACAACACTTGGTGGCACATTGGTAGAACTACAGCTCTTTGAATGGACCTTGTTCATGAAAATCAAGTCTAACACCTCTGGAAGTATTGTTTAGTTCTCAGTTCATCTTGGTTTCCACACTGCTTGATTGTAAGATGTAGTATCTGCCAAGCCCTTGGTCGGTTGACACACATTCCAAGCCAAGCCAACACAGTTGTGTCGATTGGGGTTGAGGAGTATATTATGCACATGGAGTATAGTCTTCGAAGTCTTAGTTTCATCTCTGGTGTTGCTCCACTGCCATCAGGCCTGGACAGTACCCCGACGGAGTCACGCAGGAACATAAGCATGGCTTAGCTACCAGCGAGCCTGGTCAGTACCCCGGTGGAGTCACTTGCATCACCTCTCTGTGTAGGAAGCCTTTCTCTTCTTTTTCCTTATTCATTTTTCATTTTTTAAATCTTTTTTCACTTTTCTCAATTTTTCATTTTCCATCTTCATAACTATGCATAGCACTTATTCATTTCAGAGGCGGAAGAGGGATCTCGACTTATTGAGAGTAGAAGAGGTTGTTCCTTCAGAGAAGTAGTTTACGTATACCTCTGACATTCTTGTTGAGGTTTCCCCCCTCACCTTACTCTACTTGACTGAACTGACAAGAATTAACCCAAAAACAACTGATTAGAGTAGGTGATACTAGTTAACGCGAAAGCGTTGTGTTTTCACCAAGGTTCACTTCGAACAGTACGTATTTTCCATTGATGTATCATGGACTGAAGACAACAAGTTATTACATAAGAGAGCAAACAAAATATAACCAAAGATGAAAATCTCCATTGATTTTTTTTTGGTACATCTCCTCCTTCCCCTGAGAAGGCTCATTTGAAATTAGTAGAAAGACGCAGGGAGGCGCTCTGTGAAATGGCCTAACGGAGCCCTGCATGAACGGGGTTGCAGGCCGGTTACGGCCCTGTAGCCTCCCCCGACCCCGTACTCCTTTCTTGGTCCCTGAGCCTGGGTTTATTTTTTTTCCCTCTTGTCTCTCCACAAGGTTGTTCATCCCGTTTCTCACCCTCGGCCTCGTTTTTACCCTCTTGTTTTTCTCCCTGTTTCAGTTTTTCAGCCTTTTTCGACTGGCGCTAGGGTTCTGCAGCCACGCCGATAGCTAACGGCTGGAACAGTCGCTATCTCCCCGCCTAAGCGACCCGGTTATGCTTTTGTTGATCCATATCTCCAGCTCCGTACAGCCCTAACGGTCTTTCCCTACTGTCGGTGCCAGTCTCTGGCGGTTACCTGGATTCGAGGCATTTTCTAGCAGCTGGTGACATGGACATCAACGAGGTGGATTACTCGGACTCCCCGCTGGCAGAAAGCTCCATCTGGCGATCCACGTTCTCGACTTCTGGAGGTATGTACAGTGAAAATTTGTCCGCCAGTTTTGAGGACCTTACTCAGACGACCGATCTGTCTCTGCCCACCTCTCTGCTCCCTGGTGATCCCTCCTCCTGGGCCACTTTTTCTGCTACATCCCCTACTTCCCTTGAATTCCTAGCGGATTGCTTCCAATCCTCCCCTACCAACGGTGGTCCTTCTCTTCAGCCGGGGCTTCCCTCCCTTCCCAATCTGCCTTCTGACCCTCGGGAGATACCTGCTCCCGCTGACCCTATCCCCCCCCAGCTCCCCCTGCCCCTTCTGGAATCTACCACGCTATCCCCCCTCTCCTGGAGGCCATTCCCCCCCTGAGCTCTCCCCCAGCAAGATCGAGGGCACCTGAAAACCCTAGCGGCATGTCCTCCCACCCCTTGAAGAAGCAACGCTGCTTTAAATCTAGATCTGAGGACGTCTTCCTGAGACTCGAAGAAGACATACAGTGGGGAGACGCTATGGATTTAGCGGACAAAGTACTTGTAGGTCGCATACGGGGCACGCATATCTCAGCGGAAAAACTAAAGACCTGGGCCACGGAGATTTGGGGCCAATATCTGTCGGAAATCCCCTCTGTCCAGACTTTCGTGCGAGGCTGGTTTGCACTGAGGTTCGCAAGGGCGGACCACACGAGCTGGGTACTATCATCCTTCTGGCACTTTGAAAAAGCTCTGATACTACTCAAACGATGGACGCCCCTCTTTGACCCGGAGACGGAACAGATTGGCGTCGGGCCAGTCTGGGTCAGACTGCCGGGCCTACCACTACAGTATTGGTCCGAGGATATATTCAAGAGAATAGGGAACTCTTTGGGCACCTTCATGGAATCTGACAAATCTTACCTTTCGACGGGGATGATGGCGTATGCCAGGGTTCTTGTTCATCTAGATACCAGAGGGGGCTTGCCGGAACACATCACCATACAGTGGAAATCCTCCTCAAGGAAGCAGAAGCTCAACTACGAAGGAATCCCTTATCGATGCAGAAGATGCCACCAAGTGGGACACCTCTACAAAGACTTCCCCCTCCTCCAAAAAGCCCAACAGGCTCCCTTAATACAGGACCAGCCCACTACTGAAGGTCTACCTGACCCACCGGCAGCGGCAGCACCTAGAATGGAGCACAATATAACCTCTGACACGGTGGAAGCGCCACCTGCACCTCGGCAAAAGAAGCAAGGAACGATCCCGATCCGACCTCCATCTCCTCCTATGACGCGCTCAAAGGCTGCAAAAGGAGTTGTCTTCTCTTCGGGTACGTCTCTTCCTTTATCAGACTCTGCTTCGCTTCTTTCTTCTTTGAGTTTATCACTCCCTTCCCACATGCCCCCCCGATCAGGATTCCCCCTCCCTCTTCCCCATCAGCCCTCGACCTGGTAAAGGTCTCCCATCTGCCTCTTCCCCCTGCACGCTCTCTATACATGACATGCCCCATCCCTCAGCCTTCGGGCTTATCTGCCTCCTGCTCCCTCCCTTCTATCCCTCCCCTCTCCTTTCATTTGCCCTCCCCCTCGGTAAACTCTACACCAGGGTACTCCACCTGCTCGATCACCAAGCAGAAAGATCCGAACGCCATCAGGCTGTCTGTGGGGCCTCTAGCCCAAGCAGGGGAAAGGTAGACCTTCCTCCCTCCACAAGGCACAGAAACAAGCTGGGGACGATGTCATCCAGGGCAAATAGCACACCATTGAAAGGGTACTTAGAGCAAAGGACACCCTCCCCCATCCCCCTCCATGAATATTTTATCTTTCAACTGTAGAGGGCTGGCCAGCCCAGAGAAAAAACTGGCCCTAAAGCGACTCTTATTCTCTGAACCAGTTGACATCATCTTTTTACAAGAAACTCTATGCAAAGCAGACTCGGCCACCTCCATCCTCGGCTCTTGGATGCCAGGATGGTCTTTCCATGCCATAGATGTCTCAGGACGCTCTGGGGGTATAGCTATTGGCTTCAAGAACTGCTCCATCAATTTGAAGAATATCTGGGGTGGAGGAGGTTTCTTGGGTGCGGACATATACTCCAAGGACCTGGAGGAGGAATTAAGAATCATAAATGTCTATGGGCCTTGCCTCAACAGGGATCTCTTCTGGAGAAAGTTTCTCCGCTCCCCTCTCCTCCTAGCCGAGAATACAATTATAGGAGGAGATTTGAACTTCTCTATGGGCTTCTCAGAATCCTAGGGACATATGGCGCAGATCGACCCGCTCTCTGATTTCTTCGAGCAGCTGCTTGAGGAACATCACTGGATCGATATCCCCTCGGCTAAGATACAGCACACATGGAAGAACAATCGAACTGGTGAACAAAGCCTAGCCAGGAGGCTGGATCGCTTTATTATCAAGGAGGCTTTCCACATTAATCACCCTAGATCCAGGCAATGGGTTGGCAGTGGAGGGATATCGGATCACAGACCCATATTTATCGAAGTTGGAGCAAGGCAACAGGAACAAAAGGCCCCTTTCAAGTTCAATTCCACTTGGCTCCGGGACTCCTCCTATATTAAACTAATATCAGACTACTGGAAATCACATCCGATCCCTGAGGCAGAAGACCCAGCTACTTGCTTTGTAAGGAACCTCTCTGAAATCAAGGTGCTATCCAGAGAATGGGCTCACAAGAAAAGGCAACAGGATGACCAAACGATCTCCCAAGCAGAGCAAGCAATTGCAGACCTAGAATCCCATTCGGAGGGAACCTACATCTCCCCGGAACAGAAAGCCATGTATGAAGGCCTTATCAATCAGAGAACACAAGTTCTCAGAGACCGGGAGGCAAGCTGGAGATTAAGAAGCAGAGCCATCTGGCTCAAGGAAGGGGACGAGAACACAAAGTTTTTCCACCGGTTTGCAAATGGACGGAAAGCGATCAACACTATCTGGGAGCTGCAAAATGAACAGGGCCAACAGGTCCACACCTCCAGAGAACTTGCCTTTCTAGCCTCCTCACACTTCAGGAACATATACAGGGCCCCGAGAGAAGCAAGTTTGCTAGAGATCATGAGAGTGGCCGAACTCTTCCCCAGGTTTGTGGATGACGAGGAAGCAGCTGAGCTCACTAAAGAAATTACATTGGGAGAGCTGGAAGCCACCATTCGGGGTTTCCAAAGAGACAAAAGCCCGGGACCTGATGGCTGGTCCATCGAATTCTACCTAGCTTTCTTCGAGCTTCTGGGCCAGGACCTCCTTAAAGTGATCAATCATTGCAGCCTCACAGGAAAAATCCCCTCGGCCATCAAAGCCACCTTCATTGCCCTCATCCCCAAATCCGATAAGCCAGTTTCTTTCAATGATTTTAGGCCAATCTCGCTCTGCAACTGCCTATATAAGATCATGGCCAAAATCCTTGCGAACAGGCTCAAGCCCATCCTTTCAGCCCATATATCCCCTGAACAATTTGCTTTCCTTCATCGCCGTCAGATCCATGAAGCTATTGGTACTGCACAAGAACTTCTCCACTCTATGCAGAGCAAGCATTTGAAAGGAATGATCCTCAAGGTAGATCTCTCAAAAGCTTTCGACAGGGCAAACCTGCTTTACATCCGAATGCTTCTCACCCATCTGGGTTTTCCCTATATGTTCATCAAGAGGATTATGAGCTGCATTTCTGATGTGCCGTACAGTGTCCTTCTTAATGGCTCCCCCACCCCTTTCTTCTCTGCCGAAAGGGGTCTTCGGCAGGGATGCCCCCTATCTCCTTTACTGTTCCTTCTCATCATGGAAGGGCTTAGCAGACTGATAGCGTCAGAACACAGGAGGGGCAGGATTAAGGGGATAAAAATCACGGAAAACTGCTCTCTCACTCACCTCCTATTTGTGGATGATGTGCTCATCTTCTTAAATGGAAGTTTGGCCGACACCTCAGCCTTACAACATGTTTTTGACCTATTTCAGAAGGCTACAGGAATGATTATAAATGTTCATAAATCCACCCTTACAACAACAGGTTGCTCGCATCATGAGGTCATCTACATAAGGAACTGGTTCCATTTTCAATTACACCCTATGGAGGAAGGGCTGAAATATCTTGCCTTTCGAGTGAAACACGGGGGATACAAAATTGCTGACTGGATATGGCTTATTGCAAAGGTGGAGAAGAGATTAAATGTGTGGTATAACAGATATCTCACTAGGGCTGGGAGACTCACCCTTATCAAAGCAGTGCTGGAAGCAACCCCTGTATACTGGATGTCTTTGGCTTGGATACCAAGAGGAATCTTAACCAGACTCCAAAAGATATGCTGCAGATTCCTTTGGAAGGGGAACAAACAGGGGAACCTCTTTGCCTGGGCAAAATGGGATACCATAGCGAGGCCCAAGAAATGGGGAGGGTGGGGCATAAAAAGACTGGATTTTTTCGCAAAAGCATTGGCAGCAAAGCTAGGATGGCAGCTAATCTCATCCCATAGCCTCTGGAAAACAGTAGTAGTGGAAAAATATATTGCCCCGGAAAGCATCTTCAGCTGGATTCGAAGGGAACACAGGGGAAGCGGAAGACACTCAAACATATGGAAAGCGGTTCTCACTTCCCTCCCCCTCATTCGGGAGGGTCTAACTTGGAGAATACATCAGGGGAACGCAGTCCGTATAGGTGTAGACCCCTGGATAGGATGTGGCAATGCCCATCGTCTTCCAGCGCAGCTAACGGCCTATCTTATGGACCAAGGTGTCTCCATATAGCACATATTGCAGACCCAGAAAACTCCACTTTTCTCCAACAGGCCTGAAAGACAACACTAGATCTCCACATTCCAGAACAGTGGCGGCATGAATGGGAGAACTACACAGGAGCCCTCACACAAGCACACATCAGGATAACGGAAGAAGAAGATGAGATAGTTTGGGCACTTGCAAAAAATGTTTCATACACTCCTAAGGAAGGTTACCAAAAGCTCATGCAACAATTTCAGCCAGAAAATGCTCAGCAGTGGTGGAAAGCTATATGGCATCTCAAAGTAGCTCCCAGATCGCGTATGCTTATGTGGGTCATCCTTTTCAACAAAATTCCCACAGGCTCCAATTTGAAAAAACGATCCTTCCATGGGCCCTTCTGGTGTCATTTATGTAGGCGCAATGAGGAAGACACAGAACACCTTTTTCTGACCTGCTCTGTTGTCATTGAACAATGGTCCCTCCTTTCCTCTCAATCCCCCTCCCTCAAACAATGGCAAGGGCAGTCAATCATTGAGGCCTGGCTGAATTGGCTGGAAAATCACTCGGGAAAAGATAGGAACATCCCCCTCCTCATGTGCTGGGCTATCTGGACGGCGAGGAATCAAGCAATTTTTTACCAAAAAATCCCATCCTGGCCATCCATTAGAACACACATCCTTGTTGATTTTGTACTCCTCCCTGATGAGCCCCCACAGGCCCCTCCTCGATCCATCTCCCCGGAACACATCGATAAATCATACCCCTTGGCCTATTTTGACGGCTCAGCACAAGCGAATGGCTATGGGGGCGGAGCCCTCCTCTTCCTCAGGGAAGATCACTGCTTCAAATTACAAATATACCTAGGAAGGGGCACAAATAATTATGCCGAGCTTTCCACTGCCAAACACCTTATCCACTTTGCACTTGGAAAACGCTGCACAAAACTTCAACTGTTTGGAGACTCAAAACTTGTCTGCAACTGGCTCAACAGAAAATCTATCTGCACTGTTTTTTCTTTGAGACATATTCTAGATGAGACACACAGGCTTATAGCAGCTTTTGAAAAAATTGATTGTTATCATATTTACAGGGAGCGCAACTCAAGGGTGGACCTCCTATCCAAGCAGGCAGCGCAAAGGCAAGAAGAAGACTGGTTAATACAGGAAGAGGTGGATGGAACCTTCCATCAACACTATCACATGCCTTTTGTTGATCCACACGCTCAAAGGGAGATACAGCCATGAAGACTGTCCCATCCTACCTACACATGTGTTTTTTTTTTTTGGTTTTGTCTCACGGGTTTTTTCTTCTACAAGGCAGCGGTGATGCAGCTACTGTAAACATCTGATAGTTTTCATTACAGACACTCTCTCAGTTATGCTACAGGCATGGGGTTCTTATTAAAGTTATATATTTAAGTCTCCCTGCGCGGAGCACATTTACATGCTTAACTCTGTATTTTATGATACAATATCTATATGAGACCAGTAAACTCCCTGCGTGGAGGCAAAAACAGTTTATTTTTGTGTTATTTGTACATGGTTACAACAAACTGTGTTATTTTGCTACTGTTAGGGAGGTAGTCAGCCTCATTATGCATATTCTTAGACATCTACAGAATGTAATTTCTTTTATCTAATAGAAATTACGACTTTTTCTACGGGAAAAAAAAAATATAACCAAATGTTGATAGTAATACAAGTCCTCTTGTACTTTACCCAACTTGTTTCAAGAGTCGCACACAGTCCATGTGAAACTAACATACGGACAATAACAAGCAAACACACCAAAAATCAAAGCAAGAAGCAGAAGTAAATGCGAAAGCAAAGCGAGTAAGAAAAAAAACACACAAAGAAAGAAGAAAACATGAATGCAACCAAACAGTTCAAAATCAAAGACTACTCCTACTCCTAAGCTAACAGTGCATGGTTCATCTCACGTGAAGTGATACTTCCAATGCTACCATCGGCACATTGGTTGACCCATGTTGGTGAAGGCATGGTTTGTGAACATCGTAGTTATGCAAACCAGCAAGAATGAAAGATATAATGATGAATACGGGCACACTCCGAGCTTACAAGCGACCACATAACAAAGATGATTGAAAGTGCATGACATGCACTCTATGGAGTTGCCATGGTGTTGTGCTACACTACGTGCAGATGTCGAGTGTATGCATTCTCTTGACTGTGACATGCAAGAAAACGTGATAAAGGTAGACCACTTACGTTGTGCATGTGTGCATGTTGTGTAAAATTCCTCCGACACATGAGCGATGGGATCGTGTAGTTCGAGTGGAGGAAGCGAAATCTAGGTATTTGGTTGATCTTCAATGAAAAGTAGAGAGTGGTGAGTAGCCTTGAGTGTTTAATAATTCCCTGATCAAAAGTGAAACCAAACTCAGGACAGCGAGGGCCTAACATAACCATCAGCTTGGGTTGAAGTTCCTCGACAATCTGTGGGGTTTTGACTTCATTGACAGATGGATCATTGTAGACCAATGTCTTAGATAGATTAACAACAATTGAATCAACATCGTGATCAAATGAGGAAGTGGAGAGATCACGACAACCAAGATCAAAAAATTCAGGATTTTTGTCGGCATCCTCATGATTTGGTGAATCATGCAGAGGGGTAGATGAGAAGCAAAGATGTTCACCCTTTGTGTTCTCCGAAATGAAAGATGACAGATTGGATGGATTTTCATAGGAAGATGTGTCGTCTCCACACTGTAATGACAGAATGACATCCGACATGTCCTGTAAATGATCGGAAGTAGAAACATCCGAAAATGGGTTTTCACAGGGTAAATCAGCAGTGGAAGAATCACAAGGGATGTCAGGATAAATCAAACGAGGCGCGGCTGGAAGGGAGTCGTCCTTCACCATGGGTTCTTCTTTAGATTCACGCACACACTCATCATCAATGATGGTGCAAGTTGGTTGCATAAAACCAACTCTGTCGACAACTTGATCCTTGTTCACAATAGGTGAGGAGTCCAGAATGGGAGAACACAAGATAGTAAATTCCGGAGGATCAAAAGAACGTGGGGACGTTGGTTGAGGGAACGAATCCACGTGACAAACAATGGGCTTGCAAGCCAAATCTACGCAAATATCAAGAGCAGGTGGGGTGAAGGATGTGACAGTTCAACAAATGTGTGTGCATGATCTGCCACATCGCTCCGCGATGGTAGAGCCGTTTGATTAGGTGAAGGCGGACAGTCACTTGTGATAGAAATTGTGCCTACCTGTGATTTTGCAACTCCATCACCGAAGTGCATTGAGTGGGGTTCAAATATGTGAAGCAGATACTCAAAGCTTCCATAAAGAAATTCCCAATCAATTTCATCTTCGGGAAATCGGTATGCAAGATTACAAAACCATGTGTAAAACTGATCAATGGATTCATCGGATGCTTTTCGTAATTTCATAATTTCTTGATTGAGTGCTTTATGGTTAAATTGATTGAAAGCATGGTCTACCTCTGTGACGAGATGAGCAATAGAATGAATAGATTTTTTAGGTAGCGTGGCACAACAGTGCATGGGGTGCCCTCGAAGCGTGTAGATGAACAACGCGCAGGTCATGTACTCTTCAAATATTCCATATCTTTTGCATGAGCCTACAACGCTGACCATGTGCCTAACCAAGGCTATGTGGACTCCACCATCAAATGTTTTATGCGAAAAATTATCTGAAAGCATTTTCGAGATAATGAAGTGGTTTCCATAATACATACACTCCGGAAGAGAAACTTTGTAGTTATTCATGATAGATATGTAGAGATTCAAAACACATGTGAGGACTCAGGTTGTCATCTTTCCCTCCTTCTAGCGAATAAATGTTGGCGATGTTGGACCTACCAACATGTAAGGGGATCTCCCCAGTAAGAAGTCTCAATTAGACCTCAGACGGTTTGGAGTAGGAGTCCCAGCAGTGGGTCGTACGGTAATTCCTTGATCGCGATTTCACACAGAAGCAAGTAAGTTAACTCTGTTGGTAGCAAGGGTGTGACATATGTAGCAAGCCAAGGAAGGTGCATGAAAGGTTCTAACTCACGGAGGTTGATATGAGTGTGCCCCTTGGAAACCTGTGATAGCACGGAGTTAAGAAGGGAACGCATGAGCAAGGATGCATCATGACATGGAAGGCAAGTTAGCTAGCAATCCAAAGTGATGGTTAAAACAACAACACATTTCATAAATATTCATACATACACACACAGAAAATTCCATACATTCATGCGTAAGAAAAAAAATACATATATCATTTAGAGTAAACCAGATATAATAGAATACAATACAACATATGCATGAAACGTGTTGGCTTTGTTATATTAATAAATGTAAGTTCCAGTCATACAATACATCCATGTCTAACCACTAGTTTCAACAGTGGAACGTTACAGCCACAACTCCCTGCTCCTCCAAAGATATATACTAGCTCTGTGTAGTGGAGAAGCCAAGGCTCGTTACAATATTGTCCAAGATCTCTCTAATATAGTCCTATCGGTAGCTTGGCTGACCAAAATCCTTTACAATGAGTTATGAGTTTCTATTTATAACAAATGGTGGGGTGACCCTTGACATTCCTCTTTGTGACAGTTCATCTACCCTCATGACTCTTCATCTACTCTATTACTGTTACATCCAGCTATCAACACTTGAACTTCCACTTGACAAGACGTTACATTACAATGCACATGTGCCCATGTGAGACAAAATGGCTTGAGCAAGCCATGCAAGACATCACTGGCACTCGTTCCATTGTGATGAGACCAACTCTTTGACATGCTGGTGATGGTGAAGGTGGTGAGTTGATGCCAAGCTTGGTCATCCGTGATGGTGTGCATGCGCTCCATGGTGACATCTTTCTGAAGTGAACTCTTGCCTTTGCTGCATTTGGGTGCATTGGTGTAGCTCTTCTATCCAACTCATCTGCTAACATGTGTATGGTCTTCTTGGGTGCGGCCGAACCATAAACACACTAATGCATAGTGTTCATGTTGCTCTCCAAGCATGTATTGGTGTCCGTGTGCATCAAATTTTCGGAGTACATGTTCAATTCCAATCAAACTTGCTTCTTGTATTCACCTCGGTGAGTGTTTTGAATGGGTGGGATCGCATGCGTGCGCACAATGACATGAATTCTGCTGCAGTCCCTTGCATGCAATCAACAACACTTCTCACCTTATCTTCTCCGTGCCAGCTGCTAGGATGGATCTATAACTTGTACGGGCACAGTTTCATCTGTGAGTGCATATTGCACCCCTTGATGTACTTGTTCCTGCTGCAACTCATTCTCTCATCTATGTAGCTCTTGTTCTTCCTTGAGTTGTTGCTTCAACACATGCAACTCCTTCTTTGTTTTTTTCTCTACCTTAACAAGATATTCATGTCACCACGTAGCATGAGTCTCCAAAGTTTCTTTGATCACAAGTGGATCTGCTTAAGCTTGCAACTTTGTTCCACCTCTTCATTTTCAACAACCTTCCTCTTGCATTCGTGGCATCTGGTATGTTGCATTCAGTTGTTTTTGATGGTGTTTCTTGTTGTGATGCTTCTACCGTCATATCTTGATGTCCTTGTCTATGAACAACTTGATGTCTTTGTGGGTAAGCAAGTTCATAGACACTTGATTGATTGCATCCCCAAGTTTGCTCTAAATGGTGTCTTCGACTCTCCTCTCTTGGAAACCATTGTACTTGTGTTGATGAGAGGCAGATGAACATCTACGATACCTAGAGACATGGAAACCCTCATGGAAGGCAATCTGTCAATTGAAAACCAAAACAAACTTGAGAACTAACTTGCGACATACCTGTGTGATTGATCATGAAGGTTGCACAATTTCCACCGGGAGGTCGAGAGACTGACTGCAAAAAATGCGCAAGGAACAATCCCGACTATCAAGAGGTTGAATGACTACTGGAACTAATCAATTCATAGTCCAGTCTAGCCTGCTAAGGACTGAAACTATGCAATGCGCAATTTTAGTTAGGAGTGACATGCCACCAACAAACTGCATTGCGCATTTTTTGGGGCCAACTTGACATTGCCTCCAACAATTGCACAATGCATGCCTAGAGGTCAATGCTTGGCTACACTTACGTAATTTCCGAAGGGGAGGTAGACCCTTCGCTTCCAAAAATGTGCAGTGCTATCCGAGCAAGGCACGGTCTGGGCCAAGGTAGCCTGGTCTGGCCGATGGGCTACTAAAAACATGAGAAATGTGAATGCATGATGAGATGAATGCAAACAAGAGCGAATGATCATTCATGCAAACAATAGGCACGGGATTCAAGAAATGGGCAAGCATGCATGTGTGTGAAGCGAGTCACTGCAATGATGACTATTTGTACAAAACGGTGTCATGCATGTGACAACAGTGAATGTGAACGAAAACTAAAATGGTGCTAGTAAAAGCTAGTATGTATCAAAATTACAGCAAGCACTCACTAAAATCAAGAAGACATCATTCATACGAAGCGAAACACACAAAGCACCAGAAACACAATGCGAGACATGAAAAGTGGGATTACCCCAAAACAACTGAGTTGAATGTGTCGAAGACTTCTATATGCAATGTGGGATGTTAGAGCTGCAAGATTGATGTAAGGAATGAGCTCTGCAGTGTCCAGTTGATGAATTTCAATCAAATCTAGGTTGCGACACGCATGCTACATATATAGGGAAAGCGACACTTGCTGGGAGGTTTCTGAAATGATCCTTGCATGTAACCTCCAACTGCTAAAAATTATATCCATAAAACAAGGGATGCCTTTGCATGCTACCTTGGGAGGAGCAACCCATGCATGCAAATTAGTTTTTCTCTATCCTGGAGGGAGCGGTCAACTCAACTGCACATGCAACAGTCTGCTCAGTTGGGAAGAAAAAATGCGCATTTTTGGGAGGTAGATGGGCTAGCTTCCTAGAGGGATTGCATAATTTCTGGGCAAAGCAGCTGACTGCTTCCCAAAATTGTGCAATTTATAGGATGAGTAGCCCTACTGAGAGGAATTTCACAATTTTATCAGTTAACGTGACAGGACGATTTGCACAATTATGGAGTCCAACAGGCTACCAGATAGAAGTGTGCAATTTCTGGAGGGAAGGCTGGTTTCCCTCCAGAATTTTGCAATTTATTGAGAGAGATGCTTATCCTGCAGCTAGACCAAGTCTGGTGAAACAGCCTATGAGGGGGATGCAACAAGATTTGATGGAAAGGTTGTCATTCTACAAGAAATTCACTGAAGCTTGTGTACTTGACAAGACAAGACATGTTGTTGTGAAAGGTTGGTAGGGAGGCCCCAAAACAAAGTTAAGGCAAAAGTTTGGAGGGTAGTTGTAGCCGCTACAATAGGATCCACGAGAGGTGATTAGTTCATGTCATGAAACACTTGAGGAGTGTTGGTTTATCCAATGTCCAACACCACTTCATTCCACCATCATTTCGCGTGACACTTTCCATTTGATAGATGTACCATGGATTTGTCACTCCCTTAGAGGTTGAAACCACCTAATAGGGTACTTTATTAACCTCACTTGTTGAGCTTTGTGACACTTGTGGACTCTAAATCCCATTTGGAAGGGTGTGCCACTATGAAATGTCTACTTTTTCCTTTGACTATCAAGCTTATTTACTCAATTGCACTAATGGATTATTGTATTAGAAGGTGAGGAGACACATTGGATATTACACAAGATTGTAGGTGGGTCTCCATTTGGACTTGGTCTCCCTTTGCAGGGTCTAAGACCTCTAGAGGATCATAATGGAACTTGCAGGGTAATAATTAAGAACCATGGGCCTTCACCATAGTAGAGTACTGATTTCCATGCCATGGGCTTCTTTAGCACCACACATTGTTTGTCCGTGCCCCAATTATACATATATGATGATATACATCGACCTTGTTGCCCAGTTGGTGACACAATTGCACCTTCCACTTGGCACCTAGTTCAAGGCCCATATGGGGTTTTATCTCATCTGGGGAGACACGGGAGCGTATATCTCATCATTTACATGTTTGATCCACTGGAGACCCATGAGACCATTGATTGTGCCACACAACCACTTGGGAGCACCAAAAATGTTTTTCTTGGAAACCAAGGGGCCACCCCCTTGATCATCATTTTGGAAGCCCTCTTCTTCATCATGGAAAATGGAGGACTTATCTTGGCCTTCCAATGGCCCTTTGCACCATTATTCTATCATTTTTGCCTCATTCAAAAGGCTTATTTTGTACTTTTGAGCTATTTGGTTGCTTGTCACCAATAGGGTTGTTATTTACAAATTAAAATATTGATTAGGGACTAAATCACGCTAATTGGACCAAATCGAACTCATAAAGATTCATATAAATTAAATGAGATCCTCATTTGTAATTGATCATCATTTGAATTGGGATTTCTCTTGTCAAAATAATTTGGACCTGCAATTAATGGACAAAATTGGATGTTATTTACGTATTTTGATGTTTGGGATATTTTCTATCTTGTAATGGAGCTTCTAAATGCAATTATGATGGATGGATACACTCACATTTCCTTGTAATTGTGTTTTTGATGATATATCTTTATGTTGTTACATGTCTAATGTATGGGATATTTTTTCATAATCTTGTTTGTGCCCTAATTTGATGCGAATTCATGAAAATCACTGGATTATCGAAGTATTGCATGTGTTACTCAATAGGAAATGTGAAATAATGTTCCTAGAGGCTTGTTTTATCTTACATCCCCGAAACTTCATCATTTCTTACCAAATTAATTATAAATACCTCTTGTAGTTGAGTTATTACCTCCTAGGGTTAATGAAAGTTGCATAGGCCTCTTTGATGAGCAAATCTCATTCATCAATGCAAATCTTAACTCCATTTCTTCCAATTTACTAGGCATTGGTCCTAATCCTAGTTGATCAACCCCAAACTTCTTCCTTTCATATTTTTAAATTTTATTCCCTTACCCTAGACGATTATCTAGGGCCTTTTACAAAATTCATTAGAGGGATGACACTAATAAACTTGGTGGATAGGCTACTGCAATGTTGTCTTCTCTAGTGTTCCTCAAATTTTGAGGCAATTTCCATGACTAGTTTCAGAGAAAACACAAACTCTTGCTTAAACTTTGAAATTAATATTTCATAGGGTTAGTGGCCTTTGAAGGGAATATTCCATTGAAGTTGATCTCTTTTTGCCTTCCTCTTTTCCTTACCTTGACCTAGTGTCCTCATACGGGGTCTCTCATTTATGATCGATTCTAAATTCCTAGGTCTTATGTGGACTTAACCTAGTCCTCTCAACTTTAGCATCATCCACCTTGAAAGCGATTACATATTTCAAATATCTAGTTGAGTGGTCCCACACCATCTTGAAAATATTGATTCTAGGATACCTAACCTCATTGTATTATCTCAAAGGCCTAGATCCTCATTTCCAACATTAGGTCTTTCCTGGAGAGCCATTAAGCTTCATTGAAGCAAGTGAGCCTCATATTAAGCCTCACCTATGAATAGGTCTTAGAAATCACACCATACCTAGCCATTGATCCTATCATCCTATTGATTTCCTTTATATCGAGACTCCTCCCATTGGTGCAAATTCGTAAAGAATAGGGGACATTGGCTGAGGTGATAGGGGGATTTTGTCCCATTGTTGTCATTTGGTATAGTAGTTGTCCCTTAGGTACCCATCCTAGGACCCTTGCTAGATTGTGTGGCAATATTATCATACCAAGATATTTTTCTGATGTGATACATTCTACAAAAAGAAAATAATCAAGTGCAATAAAGAAAGGATGCAAAGACAATATCACAAAGATGTATATTTTTGAGAGATGCAACTTGTTTCATTTGAAAAATATCCCATGTAGCACACCACATAAAAAGAAAAACTTATGATTCCATAAGGAATCCTTCACAGAAAGGAGCAAAAGTCTTCAAGGCTTAGAGAATTTTAAAGGAAGAGAATAAATAAGGAAAAAGAGTTGCATCACAGAGTTAAAAGGATGGTTAATGTGATGTTTCATACAAAGATAAATTTATATTATGATACACACATAAATGAAAATATTGGGGCATAACAACAAAAGGAGGAAGATTTCCTTGATTGCATAAAAAGAAAATAAAAAGATGGGATACACTGTGGAAGAAAATTCTTCAAAGTGCAATAATAAATTTTGCGTCGAAATAATAAAGGGCGTGATATGCCCAGTATTGCATAAGGCACAAAATCATCCAAAGATGAGTAAACAACGACATGATCATACATAATGCCAATGTGGATTACATAGATGAAGTGTATGGTAATGTTGATATGACATGTATGGGTGATTCTGTGTCCTTGTATTTTCAATGGCATAGTAGAAGCCACATGGAAGATCCCTAAAGGAAGTTTCAATGCTTGGGGAAAGTATGGTTTTTGGTGTTGGAAATAAAATTTGTTTGACAAGCCAAAATTGTTACGTCTTCAACATCCCAAAATAACTCAACCTATAAATGGATGGAAAGAAGTTTTCCCATTAGAAATGAAATTGAACTTGGATTATGATGCATTGGAGAAACTTACGTGTCAATGCTCTTTAGAAACTTGTGCATCAGTGCAACTTCCAAACTAGTCATGAACAATATGTGAAAAATGATATCAATGCCAAGTTGAAGAAGCATTTTCGATGAAGTTGGAAAAGTATCCTAAATTTCCGAGTGTCATGATGATGTAGGAGAGAGAGAGAAAACCTAAGAGTTTTCATGGTTTTCAAGGTGTCATAACTTCTTATTATGAGGTGAAAATCAAGGAAGAGTACAATCATTGGAAAGCTCTCAACAAGCAGAAATGGCTTGTGAATGCAGAATGGGTCTTTCAATTGTGTTTTAGAAAGGTAGATTTACAAGAAATTGTGAAATTTTCATACACCCCACTATTCTAATGACAATTAGGGGGGTAGGTACACAACAGACTTCACCTAAACCATTGGTTTTTCTATTCCATCATTAACTTCCCCCAAAATGTGTAATCAAGAATTTCATGTTTCAACATGCATTTTTGAACATTCAACCAATGTTTCATTCTTCTTCTTGACAAGTCCATTCTACTTTGAACAGTAAGGAGTCAACCTTTATCCATCAATTCAACTTATTTTCAATATTTAAGAAACTACTTTGACACAAGCTCTATGATTATCATTCATCAATGGATTGATATACCTCCATGGTTATTTCTTAGCAAGCACCTCAAATTCCTTGAACTTGTTGAAAATTTTCAATAAATAGGTAAACTTCTAACTAAAGTAATCATCAATCCCTAGATAAGGCATCGCTAACTACCTTCCAAGGGGGTCTTCATTGGTCCACAAACGCATGAGATAATGTAAATAAATCTATTGGCTCACTATTTGATTGATCTTGGAATCACTCTCTATGTTGTTTTCCCATCATATAGTTCTAATTGAATTTGATCTCATTTTCTAGTCCAAGCATAATGATTCCTTGAACTATCCACTTCCCTCTCATACTTTTACAAGATTAAGTTTTGAGATATTAAAGCCTCTTGCACCAACACTTCAAATATATCCAATCTGTCTAACTTCCTCGTTCCTAAATTAGAAAAAAACAACTACTTAACCCTTGGCTTTTTTGTTGAAACCATCACATATAACTATTCAACATTTTTTCTCCAAATATATATGTTGTGAGAGTCATTCATGTAATACCCCCTTTTGACTCTTAGAAGGTATTGGATCTATTTATATATAATTGTAATTGTGTGGTTAATATGACAAGTGTTGAACCATGTGTGTTTAAATAGATGACCTCATAATGTAAATGTTGTAAACATATTTTGTAAGGATTCATAGGATGCACTTGAAGACCAAGGCTTGGGTATTACATATAAACGTTGTAAATATATTTGTTATTGACTGCATGATAATATTACAACGATGCACTTTTCTATGTAAAATGATAGTGTTGGATTATAATATACAATGGTCCAAAATAGGCACAAACAACACAAGGGAGAGATGAGTCCACAAGAAGAGAAGATGAAAGAGGGCCCATGGAAAGGGAAGCCTTTATTATAATGTGTCAACAAAACAAGTCACTTTTTTTCCATAATGTGCCTTTAAGCCTCACCAACACCTTTCGTAGAGAGCCAGGTATGAATGCATGAAGACACTACTAAAAGAAATGTTTCCTTGCGTAAAGGAGTATGGGATAGTAACCTTGTTTGGAGAAGTACCATTATTCTCGGTAATTTTGTAGTCTCTAATTCATTTCCATGTACCCATAGTAAGGAAATCATTCATTATTTTCATTTCATTCTAAATTCCCATGCTATGTTCTTTATGGTATTCATTACCCATACAACACCAAGAATTCAAGAAGTGGAATGGTGGATAGCGAGTCTCATTTTTCTATGATAGAAAAATGACTTGCTTTGCAAGAGAATTCAATGGTTGTAGCTAAGCATAAAGATATGGTCAAGATAGGAACCCTTCATCTCAATGTTCCCATTGCATATTGACTTCTTTTGAGCCAAGGAATTACTCCACCAAGGTTTCTCAAAAGGTAATTGTAGTTGATCTCTTCCTACTTTCTCGAGAGGAAACATTGGTGCCGATTTCCAACAAGACTATGTATATGAGAAAGGAAATTTCCAAATTGTGATCTATGCATTTGTCATAATGCCCTACGTAATCCTATTATCTTACATTATCTTATTAGCTTAGCTATTGAGTAATTTAACTTTGTGCTTAATTACAATAAGAATTATTAGTATACATATGAGGTATGCATATGTCAGCTACATACCCACACCTCACACAATACAATAGTATTCTAAAGCCTATTGTGACAACCTCACCCATGGTTCTCTCATAAAAGGCATTGTAAATATTTTTCAAATATGTAAAATGTAAAGGCGATTGATTCTAAGGGACACAGATTCCAGAGCTAAGGAGAAGGTTGCTTGCTTGGGATGTCCATGGGTTTCTTGTGCATAAATATAAGTTATTCTCAAATAGCCATTAAAATTGGTTGGTGTATGTTCTTAATGAACTGGCTCCTGAAGTAAATCGGATGAAAATAAATGTACCCAAGCCCATGTTACTTAAAGACAATGAAAAGAAAAGAGGACAAGAAATTAAGCAGTGATTGCACATTGCAAGAAAAAAGTATGAGGCAGTAAATGCAAGCCACGAAGAGAAATCAAGGGAAGTGTAGGAAAAGAGGAGAAAAATGGGAACAAACTGACATTTGAACTTAGGTTGGATAGGGGTAAAAGAGAGAGCACTAATTGGAGCACTCAATAGAGAGAATTTGGCATAGAGAGAAGAACTGAAGTGAAGAGAAGAGAAGGGGATTGGTCCTCGTGTTCCCTAGAGGTTGTGGATTGATTTTCTAGTCTCTGGAGCCCTGTAACAACTTGGGATTCCATGGTGGCTATGGGTTGAGGTACGATCCCTAGAACCCTATAATAGCTTGAGTCCCTAGAGGCTGTGGGTTGAGATAAATTCTCTAGATCCCTATAACATCTTGGGTTCCTAGAGGGTGTGGGTTGGGATGAAATATCTAGAGCCCTGTAACATCCTGGGTCCCCTAGAGGTTATGGGTTGAGATAGCAGACTTTGGAGCCCTAGATAGCTTGGGAAGAGGCTAATCCTAAAGCAGCATCAAAGGAAGAGTTGATTGAAGATCGTTGGTGACTACATTACTGTTACAATGGATTTTGGACTCTTTGGAAGGGAGTGAATCATTATGTGTGCACTTGGGGTGAGGAAAAGAACCTCTAGATTCTGTATGTTAAAGAATATGGTTGCAATAAACTGGTGGGATTGAGGAAGAGGTCCTCCGTAAATTCCCCATTTCGGTTGGTAGTTGGTGCTCAAATCCCTTAAGCAAGCCCCCTCAGACTCTGGAATCTGGCTTGGGAGTGATAGTTGCAAGTAAGTGTGGTTGCAACTATCTATAGTTAGGTGGAGAGTCCTTGTCCCAAAATCAGTTCCCCTACAAATTTAAATATAAGTATTCATCTGTACCTGTTTATATGTATATAAATTATGATGCATTTCTGTTTGAAATGGCTTCAGACTTTTGGGAATGTAATAACATTGCTAATGTGATGAACATGTGGATACATCCCTATGCAGATATATAACTTATATTTATGACAAGTAAATGTATATATAAATGCATATGTCACACCTCCTAAATGAACAATGTTGACAAAGCTATGTTAAATGTTCACTGGTGTAGTTAATAACATATAATGTGCAATAGAAATTATAATGTTATACGCAATGGTTAATTGAGTTATATCCCTATACTAAGACCATAATTTGTATGTCATGCTTGTCCCTATTGTAAATAGTATATATAAAGTATTACAAAGATATTATGAAATTCCAAAATTACTGTAAGGATCCATAAGGATCTGAAATAAAAATTGGAAACATTGGGCATAAAGACCCTTATATTAATGTCAAAAGATTACATATGAGATTGCATGTGTTGCAGGGTCTGTGTTTGCCTTATTTCATTTAGCTACAACCCTGTGAATCTATACATGAGGTATTTTTTTAACACTGAAAGAGTTCGACTCTCCTTAGGTACAAGGATGGTCAAATCCCTCGCATCAATGCTTAGTCATCCTTGCATTATCAGTAGCCTAGATGTCTTCTGCTAGCCTCATGGCATAGCTAGTTAGGCCTAGGAAGCTTCTGCATAGTTCCATAGAGTTTCTTGCAGTCTTGTTTTGGAGTCTAGAACCCTTGGATTGTGGTAGGAGAAGTGAAGCCCATCAGGATTTCACAGTAGGCCCACAACAAAAAATGGTTATAGAAGCGCCTACACTAACACATCGTGGAATTCCCTATTCTAATGTGGGGAATATCTGATGGCTAGGAACTCTTAAGACTAGACTTCACCCAAGCTCAGGAATGGTAGCACTACAGAGCGCTTTAGTAAATCATCACAACCAGTGTTGAATGTTGTTGCTGACCTTTATAGGACCTATGTAGTAGAGTCATGGTCAGGGTGACCAACGCAAAGGGATAAATAATGACATGGAGGAAGCTCCCATGATAGCTAGTGATATTCATAGCAGGCGTATCACACAAGGGTTGAAGGAGTTCCCCATGTCGAGCCATGGCAGAGTTCAGAGCAGGAAAGATGCAGTGCAGGAGAGCAAGCCTTGAACTTATAGTGAAAATTTAGTGAACCTTACCCTTTTCTCTAATCAAACCCTAGTTGTGGTGGCCACCGATTGGTGTGCTTGATTTTTCCCTTTAACGTGATTGTAAAATTGACGGATGGCATGGCCCAGAATCTCCAGGTCATAAGGTTTAGCCCAGATATTTATATTTCACAACAAAGGGATTGAACGAGATGACACCAGTTAGGGATGAGATAGTTGACACGTAGGCCCAAATAATGTTTCATTGGCTAAGGTGGTGCCTACTAAATACCACAACTTCGAAGTTCTTGTTTAGCAATGCCAAGAGCAAACGTGATGAAGTCAGCTTCCATCGCAGCCCAACAAACACATTGTTGATCGAGAGGAAGCTCTACCACCTTGTATTCTCAATGGTTCCCACCTGACTAAATAAAGAGAGAGCCAAACAAATGCATTGGGATGGAAGTGACGGGTTGACGTGACTTTGCAACCACGTGGTCTAGTCAAAAGCAACATACTACAACGAATTAGCCATAGCCTTCATGTGTTCCAGAGGGCCCCGCCCGATAGATTGAAGAGTGGTGTTCAACCATAGCGTCGGGGTATATGGGGTGATGTGGCACATGATTTGGTAGAAGGAAATGTTTGGGTAGCCGACAAATGGAAAGTGGTCATGAGACCCCAATGCACACGTAAGCCTGGAAGAGGGGCACAGTGGTTAACAAGGGTTGCTCATAGGAAAATGTCGGGATGGGAGAAGCGGTTCGATGTAAGATGGGTACGTGGTAGGGCCCACACTAAGGTTCAAAATCCCTTGGTTGGGAAATGGCAACATGACAGGTCATCTCGAAATATTGATCGCAGAAGTAATGAGAGGTTCTGCAAGAAGAGCCTTAGGATGCCAACGTCGGGGTGATGTGGGAAAATTGCAATATCTATCAACAGGCTGATTAGTGGTGCTCAATAGGAATCAGGGGGTTTGGCCCCACCATCCTCGTAAGCCCGATATAGAGACTCTGATGGTAACAATAGTGCACACTTAGTGATCACCGGGAGAAGGTAAGTGGGGTTTCGTGTCCTGTAGGACCCACCTGGGAGGCATAAGGAGAGCTAATGTTGTTGGAAATACTGGGGGGGTGAATCAGTATTCCTTAGAAATTAGTACTTTTAAATCTTTTTAAAGCATTAGTTAATCTTCAATTATTATTAATGTTTATGCAATAACAACGGTAAATAAAAGAACACAGTAGGCACAATAATTTTAGGTAGAAAACCCCCTCCAGGTCAAAAACCACTGAATGCTTTTCTAATAAATTCTTTAATCTTCAACTCCAATTAAAATGAAAGCAACAACTTCCTAGAATTCTAGAAAAGCATTATTCTCTAGCTCCCACTGGAAGGACGCCCCAACACCTTGGTTTCTTCAGTAATCAATTAAATGGATACCCCAACACCCTAGCGAGCCACAGCTTGCCCTAGAACCACCCTACCACCCTGAAGTGTTCATAGGCCCCAGCCTATAGGTGACTTCATACACCTGCCTAGCACCTCCCTACCACCCTATAATGACTAAAATAAGACAAGACTGTGGATTCCCAAACCAAGTACAACAATCCACAATACAATAATATGTACAATGATTTTCATGTACTTGACCAAATACCCAATCACTATATGACCCGCAAGTTAACCATGACATCATCCCAACAATGACTCTTATACCTCCCATCATTGCCTCTTCGACTCTAGGTAGCATGACTCTTTTGAAAATGACTCTTTAACAATCTTTACAATGATAACTCTTTTACAAATGACTCTTTTACAACTTTACAATGATGACTCTTGGCCTTAATAATACTTCACGATATCTGGATGGTTTTCATGTCTTCAAGGATGTCGTTGCAATGCTTCCTTTGATTTTATACTTCTGCTTTTGAATTCTTGCTTCTACTTGAATCTTGCTTTACTTGCATGTAAATTTTTCTCGAAAAAACCAATCCCAAAACAAAACAAATACCCTTCAACTTTCCTCTGCCTACAAAACACATGTAAGTGCATAATAATGAATAAATACAAATTAAAATTACAATGCCTACCTGAAGTGCGTTTGTCACTTTTGTTGTTGACTTGTTGCAGTAGTAGACAAAGACTCCCACTCTTGATATAGGCCAAGAATATATTCAAGACTATATCCAAAACTGACCTAAAGATGTGTACAATAACTTGTGATGGAACAAGTTCTAAGTACAACAACAAAGACCATTCTATCAACTATGCAAAGACAAGTAACATGAAATTACAACATCATATATATCTAGCAGACTTGGTGTAGCATCAAATGTGTAGTATCAAGAATAGGACATCCGAAAAACTAACTATGACATATAGTGCATAGAGATATAATTGATACATTCCAGATACTTGCATTGTCCTACGAAAACATATGTCAGAGATGATACTCAAAATTCAAATGTAAACATAGTTTGGTCAATTTAGAGTGTCCTAAATTGCTATATTAATTGTCAATCTGGGAGTCGTAAAGTGTTGAAGTGTGGCGCACTATATGTGCAAGATAACCTATTTCTTACTTTTTGTTGTTTTTGATTTTTATTTTTTTTTTGGGGGGGTTTTTTTTATCTTCGTTTATCTTCTAATGTGAAATGGAAATTCTATCCCTAAGTTTTAAGATTACTCTAAAAGACAAGTATGGATATAAATTTTCAAGGCAATTATGTCCTTTATAATGATTTCCAAAACTTCAAACTTCAGAGGGTCTTAGAACATACTAATGATAAAATTAATTCCTAAAAGAAAATGAAAATGTGCCACTATTCTAATCAAACAAACAGTGAACTATTGATCATGAAACCATTATCCCTGTTGTTGTCTAAATACAAAAGAAATGAATTAAGCTACTGCACTCAAAGAAATCCAAAAATTGCAAGTAAAGTAAAACTAAAATCAAATTACATCAACTCATAGTCTGACCCCTCGCCAGTTAGTCCAGCTATGGCTTTCGGAGGTAATCATCAACAACTTGAGCAATCTGATATCTAGTTGCAGAAAAGTAAAACTGAAATCAAATCACATCAATTCATAGTCTGACCCCTCGCCAGTTAGTCCAGCTATGGCTTTCGGAGGTAATCATCAACAACTTGAGCAATCTGATATCTAATTGCAGAAAAATAAAACTAAAATCAAATTACACACTCGTACTTCAATCCCTCACCAGTAGTCAAGCTATGGCTTTTGGAGGTAACTGAAAATGATATGAGCAGTTTAATATCTAAGCTAACCAATAAAGCAAGGAAACAAAACAAAAATCAACAAAGTAGAACTGGAATTAAAAACTAGGAAAAGAAAAGTCATCAGAGAATTAATCCCATGTCATTAGTCATTGTGAAAATTATATGCAAATGCCCGGGCTGCCTACTGTAATCTGGAACATACACACTGATCAACGTTAATAGCAATGTACAACGCATGTAAAATTATGAACAAGAATGAATCGTTAGCACCATAGTAAATGAAATATACATAAGTGAATAGCTATGGCATAATAAACATAAAGAAACACAGCATGAAACTGTACAACAATAATAAACAAAACCTCGGCGTGTGCAGGGGCCCTCTGCACAACCTCGGGCAACAATTATCATTCAAGAATCACGCTCACGCAACCATGTAGAAACAGAGTCTTCCCATATATTTCAGAACGCAGTCACAACAATGAAACTAGTGTCACAGCACAGTGGGATTTTTTAACAGCAAAATTATATTCGAAAGACTAACCACTATGCGTATAGAAATGCATTATTTATAAAAAAAGGTTACATAATTATTTTCCTATAAACTACGCTGACAGAGGACACGTAAACGACAGCGTCCATGGATTTAGCATCATGGCTGCTGAGATTATGCAATCTATTGAAAACGGCTTGTTGGATTCACATCGTGGGCAGCCTACAGGTGTCAATGTGCCTCCAGATATCTAGAAATGGCCACAAAAATCTTTCACGTGCTTGGAATCAGAGTCCTGTTGTCGTAGGACTCTTCTGTTTGACCACCGCTTGACCACCGTTGACCACGACTTCCCCTGATGAATCCTATTGAGCCAATAGGACTCGGTCCATGTCCAAGTCATTTCCAACTTTCCCATGTGGCTCACTTTGCCTGATGACACCTGCAATGTAGACTTTAACAAAAACAGCTACGGAAAGTTGAAGCAACTGCGGAAAGTGACAGGATTCCGCAGTTCAATGAGCAAAAATCTAGTTCAAACACCAGACACAAAACATAGTTAAAAAAAACACTTTAAATTCTCTTTTATGATTAATATGCAATGATGTTGATAGCTTAGGAGATCCAGGGGAATGGAAAGAGTCTAGGAAGTGTATAGGAAAGATGCAAGTTCAGGGCTCAACATACCCCCACTATGAAGGTGTTGCATGTCCCCATGCAACCAAAATTTAGACCATCCTCTCTTCAATACATATGCTTTGAGGCCTCTGCCAGCACATCCAGCCCTCTTCTCCTCTTCCTTGGTACTACTAACATCCTAAGCTTCCTCATCAAGCATCTGAATTTGAGGTTGATAAGTGTTTTACTCAACCTCCTGCAGTTCTTCTTTAATTTCCTATTCTTTTTCTGCCACAGCCCAAGATGTAACATAATGTTGTCATGAATGATCTTGTCCAATCTGCTTTGTTCCCTTAATGTTTAATTTTCATTTTTAATGTGTCTATTTAAGACCTCCAATTCAAAAACTTCTTGTTTCAACAATTGGACTAAAGCTTCTTGTGCTGAATGAGTTTGAGTGGATGAAGTGCTTGGACCTGTGGCTGTCTTTTCCAAGGATTCTATATAATCATACATCTCTTACTGATTCGGGTCTATCTTGGGTGTAGTTTTCCTTGGGCTAACCCCAAAATCCTGTTGAGAAGGACTGATTTCCAAATCTGGCCGAGAAGGACTCATGTCAAAATCTGGTTGTGAAATGGAAGTATGGTGTGGGCTACGTTTAGGAGAGGTTGCTGGAGGCTGCTCCGATGTTTCCATTCCCAAGTCAATAAAGTGGGGTCCTTTGGTTTGCACTGTCCTTAATTTCCCTTTAAGCCTGGAGCTTCTCCTTACATGTTTTGGACTAGTGTCTTTTTCCTCCCTACACTGTTTTTCTTTTCCTTTCTTCTTGGCTGCAGCTGACTGTTCCTAAAGGTGAACTAGTCTTTCAAACAATACTTGATGGTCTTCTTCTAAGGAAGGTTCTGGGGTTTGATGCACAACCTCAATGTTTCTTTTCCCTTTTGATTTGTTGGCTTCTTACCCTCAGTCTTTTCCTTCCTTCTTTTAGATAGTCTTTCTTCTCTACTAGGTTCTTCAACTATGTTAGTAGGAGTACTTTGAATTTTATCACTTGTTCTCTTTATTCTGGTTCTTCTTGATGTGCTACTTTCAAGGGTTTCTTGTGGATATTTAAAGAAATTTCTGATCAGAAACTGCTCCCATGTGTCCTTATTTTCTTTCAATTGTTTTTTATCAAGATTTTCACAAGGCCGTGGTGATACAAGTGTGGTTCTACATCCCCCAGATTCTTTTGGACGGTTACAGACATCTTTTTCAAACTGTTCAGTAAAAAGTATGGTAGATTGAGGGTTTGGTTTCCTAAGAAATTCATCATCAACCGGGTGTGATACATATACATTGATCCAAAACGTCCCTCACAGGTAATGAACTTTTGAATAATCAACAATAGACTGGCCCACTTCTCTTCTAAAGCATGGACAAGGATTCCTCGTTTAAAAATAGTTACATCCATACCTAGATTTCGTAGGATAGCCCTCCAAGCCTTCTCGTCAAAGCTCTTGTTCTTGAACCAGCGTTCACCCTCCTGCGGAAGTTTTTTAGCGGCTGCTATAGATGCCTCGGTGGCTGTAAACTTGAGGTCTCCAACTTCCACTTCCAGGCCATTAAAAGACCTCGCAAAAGTCCTTGTAATCTCCTTGTTGTAGCCCTTGAATTTTTGAATAAACCGTAGCCACCTTGCCTTCTTCAGTATGTTTTTCACTTGTGGTTACCCTTCCATAAACTTGGGCCCTTCCAGTTCTTCCCTCAACAACAGACCCATCCTTCCTTCCATCTTAAAATTCGTCTGCGTGAGTAAGGGTTTTAGCGAAGGTGAGACGGTTGGGTTAACGGTGGTGAATAGGGTTTATGGAGAAGAAACCAGTGATTGTAAATGGAAAACAGAGAACAGGTAGCGGGAGTGAATTCACGGAATGGAGCGGAGACTTATATGAACAAGGTGGAAATGCAACCGTGGCGTCAATAAAATAGTAGTGGAGTAAAGTGAACCCGAGAGAATTTTAAATGAAATAGCTGTGAAGTAGACGTAAACTCGTTTAAGAAATGGCTACGGAATTTGTGCGGCGGAGAAAAGCCGTGATCCAATCAACCACATCCCATAATTACAGGTGGAGTATCAAAGTACAGCCGAACACGAGTTAAAACTGGAGGCTTGATCATAAGTTCGTTTCAAAATAAATGCAAGGCTTGTGGAGGAATCATATAGAGGTCGTGGAACGGTTATGGAGCTATCAATGCCAATCATTGCATATAATGGAGTTATGGTTTTATAACTATGTAAAAATGTGCTTTGAATGCTATTTGAAATAAATTTTTACTCATACCTTGGAATTCTTGCCGCTTTTCGTCCATTAATCTTTGATCAGCCGCTCCTTGTTGATGCTTTTAAGTGCCTCATGTCTTCATAATATGTCCTCAGTCATACCTGCATTTGATTTCATGATTATGTAACTAACATCTCACTGTTAGTTTTGAAAAACAGAGTGATGGCTGTGGAAACTGCTTCTGGCTGCGAAAACTGGATTCAACTGTGGAAATTGGCACAGCAATCATATGACTGAATGGAGATAGATAGATGATAACTGGCTAAATGAAAATGGTCATGAAAAAAACTTTTATTGGTGGAACGAAATGAAATGGATGAAATGGAGTGGAATGAAATGAAGTGGAGTGACACAAAACTGTGAAATGAGAGAGAAATTTTTTTTGGAAAATATAGGGCGTCAAAAGTTCCTAATTTTCACCCTGTATTTTATGTATAAGACTTCCAATCAGTGATTGGTTTTCAGGCTTATACATTTTTATTTTTTATTTTTTTTAGAAACAGAAAGGAATAAAGGCTAGGCTGGTGGAGAAGAAGGATTCTTCTTCACCAGCCTTATTGCAGAAATATCTTGAAATATTTTGACAAATTCCTCTTTTGAGAGTGGCTTATGATAGATCTTTAATCTATGGCCATTCACAATAAGAGGAGTTTGATGTTCATCAATGGTTTTGATTCTTACCGCTCCATTGCTAAAGATTTTGTCAATCTCATATGGCCCAAGCCAATGAGTCTGAAATTTTCCTTTAAAATATTTAAACTTAGAAACAAATAGCAATGCCCAATCTCCTTCTTGAAAAATTTTCTCTTTGATGTATTTGTCATGCCACTTAGCTCTTTGATATTGAACTAGATCAGTTCTTAGAATTGCCTCTTGTCTAATCTCATCTAGTTCATTCAACTGCTCCATTCTGTGCTTTTGGGCTTCTGATAGATCCATCCCCAACTGAACTGCCATCTTGAATGTTTTGACTTGGAACTCAATGGGGAGCAGGACTTCTTTTCCATAAACAAGTTCATAGGTAGAATGTCCTGTTGTATTTCTCCATGTAGTTCTGTAGGCCCACAAGGCTTCAGGAAGCCTTTCTGCCCAATCTCTTCTGTGTAAATGAAAATTTTTGGTGATGATGCCTTCAATAACTTTGTTTGTAGACTCCACTTGACCATTTGCTTGCGAATGGTAAGGAGTAGATTTTCTATGCTTGATCTTGTATTCTTCCACCAGCTTCTCCACCAAGTTGGATGTGAATTGACTTCCCTGATCTGTCACAATTTTTCTTGGAACACCAAAGTGAGTAAAAATATCCTCATAAAGAAAACTAACAACTGAATTTTCAGTAGCAGAAAATAATGCTTTGGCTTCTACCCATTTAGTGACATAAGCGGTACATACCAATATATACTTTCTTTATTTAGATGGTGGGTTAATAGGTCCAATGAAATCTAGAGCCCATTTTTCAAAGGGTTGGATGAGTACCTGTGGCTGCAATGGAATTTAATTTGAAAGGGTAGGTTTCCCTACTCTTTGGCAGTTGTCACACCTTTTGACATACTGTTTTGTATCTTTGAAACGGGATGGCCAATAATATCCCAAAGAGATGATTTTATAGGTTGTCCTTTTGTCAGCAAAGTGTCCGCTGCATGGTTCATCATGGCATGCTTTGAGGATATCAGGCATTTCATCTTCCCTAACACATCTACTGATCACAAGATCTGGCCCTGTTTTAAACAATTCGTTAGAAATCCATGAATATTTTGAACTCTCCTGAATAATCTTTCTTCTTTCACCAGGAAATAAATGTGGAGGCAGTTTCCCTGTAACCAAATAGTTAGCTATATCTGCATACCAAGAAGTCTTAGTAGTTACTGCAAATAAATATTCATCAGGAAACTTGTCCTCTACATGAGAATCTTCTTTAGTATTATGAATCCTAGATAAGAAATCAGCTACTGTATTTTGTTTCCCTGGTCTATCCAACACAGTAATATTGAATTCTTGTAAAAGTAAGAGCCACCTTGTAACTCTTTCATTAGTAACGGGTTTGTTCATTAGATATCTAATTACAGAATGATCAATATGAATAAAAGTTTCATAGCCTGTTATATAATGTCTAAACTTATTGATTGCATGAACAGCTAAGAACTCTTTTTCAGTCACAGTATAGTTCAACTCAGTGGGAGTTAAATTTTTATTGGTATAGTAGATGGCATAAGGAACTAAACCTTTTTGACCCAACACAGCCCCTAGAGTTGTATCTGAAACATCTGTAGAAATATGGAAGGGAAGTTTCTGTTGTGGGGAAAAGTATCCGATGCGGATGACACTATCCCTACTCTAAAGGTGACAGTCTTTAGCAACAAATGAAGGTAAAGTTTTCATGTTCCACTTTATGAAAATACAGAGAGAATGAAAAGAAGGTCAATCAACCTGGTGTCTTTCGCTTAGTCGATCCTTGTCCTTCTCTCTTTGTATCTCGTTCCCAGCTCCTTGCTCTCCTAGCCGATCCAGCTACACACAGATCCTGTACAAAACAAGAGAGCAAACTACAAGATACATGTACTCATAACTGAAGCATGGATTAGGGTGCATCAAATATACATGTAAACACAAAACATCTATGTAAGACAAGTATATAGGAGAACATGCAAAATTTATTGATAGAAAGTAACAGGGTTCCGAGGAAGTTACAACCAATGATGATGGCTCCAATCCAGCATCACCTCCCCAGCAGCAAGAACTCTCCTCTTCACCTCTAGTAAAACAATCACCCAATAGCTCTGACTGCAAACCAACAGCACCTCCTTGCTTATACAAAATTCCAGCCTCCTTAGACCTCATAGAAGAGCTCTATATATAGGAGAGAAGAGGAAAGGATGAGTCAGCTTGAGACTGACATGAAGCTGCCTTGTGTCCTCTCCCTCTTCAGTTAATCTTCAGTTCCTGTGTCCACTTGGAGATCCTTGCTTACACATGGTGATCAAGTACCTCTTACTCATCACAGGGCGAATCTCATGAACCAAGTGTCAGTTTGGAAGCTTCCTGGGCATTTGACACCTTGCAGGATGACTGTGCCACTTGGCCAATCTCGCCCAGCGCAGGTAGCCTTCATTAATCTTGACTTCCAGCGCAGGTACAAGGAGCAACAGTTGCATTCCAGCGCAGAAGCTCAGTGGAGCAGCTGACATGATCCAAAATAAGCCTGTTTTGAAGTGTTTTCAGGTGGAGAACTGATTTGGAAGTGCTGTTGGTTGATGACCTTGTTCTTTTAGGGGTAAGAACAACATGTTTAGGGACTGAGGATCCCTGTAATTATTGACATTCCATGCTCCTTGACGCGAGGCACAAAAATGTCTATAACAGTTTCCAATTTGGTCCTCTCAAGATAGGTACTTTAGATATTCTTGTTTTCAAAGTTTCAAATGTTGATTGACAATCAGGATCCCATTTGAATTCACAGTCTTTTGTAACCAATTTGAAGAGTGGAGATGCTATTTTAGTGAAGTTCTCTATAAATCTTCTATAGTACCCAGTTTATCCCAGAAAAATTCTAACATCTTTTTGACAATTTGGAATAGGCAACTTGGAGATGACTTCAACTTTTGATCTATCAACTTTAATCCCATCCCCTGAAATGTGATGTCCCAAAAAAATACCTTCAGTAAACATCATAAATCATTTTTCATGACTTAATGAAAGGTTTGTTTCTTTACATCTTATAAGGACTTTTTCCAAATTCTCTAATGCCTCTTCAAATGAATCACCATAAACTGTAAAATCATCCATATGAACCTCTACACAATTATGGATTAGATCAGAAAAAATGCCTAGTACTGCTCTTTGGAATGTTGCGGGTGCATTACACAATCCAAAAGGAAGCACTCAATAAGCAAAATTTCCCCATGGACAGGTAAATGTGGTCTTATCTTGATTTTTAGGTGCTACCTGAATTTGATTATAGCCACTAAAACCATCCAGAAATGAAAAGTACTTTTTGCCTGCTAATGTATCTAATACTTGATCGATAAATGGCAAAGGAAAGTGATCCTTCAAAGTTTCTTTATTCAGTTCTCTATAATCAATGCATACCCTCCATTTACCATTCTTTTTAGGTACAATAAACAAAGGAGAAACCCATCGGCTATCTGAAATTGGATAAATGAAGTTTACATTGAGTAGTTTTTGGAGCTCTTCTTTTACTATCTCCCTAAGGTTTGGATTCATCCTTCTCTGAGGTTGTCTGATTGGTCTATTGTTTTCCTCGATGTAGATGTGATGAATGCAAGTCTTAGGGTCAATACCTTTCATATCAGTATACTCCCATGCAAATGCAGTAGAATGTTTTTGCAAGATTTTGGTTAGCTCTTCCTGTTGTGACTTTCCCAAATTTATATTGATATTCAATGTGGAAAAATCTCAATGGTGGAACTACCGAACTCTTCCATAGAGTAAAGAGACATTTGTCTTGATGATAAATACTCAACGTCAAAATCTAACTGAAATTGTGTGTGTTCATATTCTGAAGATGTTTCAAAGTTTTCTAATGTGTTCAGAATTTGACTATCTTCACTGATTTTAGAAATGGTAAAGATAGGTTGTATAGTGTCCTCATTATTGACCCATTCATTGTCTCCTACTTCTGTAATTGCTTTTGCTGGAGGATACATATTGAATTTCTTTGTCGAACTACCATCAGAAATGTACATATCCCCAGATCTACAACTAATAAAAGCATCAGTTGTGGCTAGCCAAGGTCTTCCTAAGATAAGTGGGTGCTCTCCTAAATTACTCTTGGGATTCAAAATCATGAAATCTATTGGATATTCCCAAGAATCTAAGGAGACTGAAATGTCTTCTAATACACCATCTGGTTTGATTATTGATCTATCTGCAAGTTGTAGTAAGGTAGGTGTAAAAAGAAGATTAGGAAGTTTTAGTTGTTCCATAGTCTGTCTACTCATAATGTTGATAGTAGCCCCTAAGTCAATCAAAGTATTTGGAATTTCTAACCCATTTATATGTGTCTTGACAATTGGACTACCAGGATCTACATACTTCTGCGTGGTGATTTTTCCCATCATGATATCTGCAATTTTTCCTACCAGGTGGATTCTTCTTGTATCTCTTGGTTTCCTTCCTGGTCTTTTGAGACTCAACTCCTTTATTGTTTTTACCAGAATAGGAATCTCTCTAATGGCTTGTAGCAAGGGAATCTTGATACAGACATTCTTTAATTCATCTAAAAAATCATAATCAGGCATCAAGATTTGTTTTTCCACCCGTTTGTCAATTTTCAATCTTTCAGGGAAAGGAGGTGTGGATGAAGATGCAGGTTGCTCAACTATAGGAGCTGTGGGGGTGACTTTTTTCTTTTTGTTTTTGAGTGTTTGGATTTTGAAGAGATGCTTCAGAACCTTTATTGACTTTAAGAAAATCTTCCTCAGAAGTACTTTGCTTCTGAGCATCTATAGAAGGTTTTTCTAAAACTCTACCAGACTTGAGTTGTGCATCATTAAGACGAACAATCATATAGGTAGGAAATTGTTGTCCTTCTACCATGTAAGAATTCTGAGGATTTTTATTATTAGGATTTGGCAATGGCTGGGTTGGTAGTTGATTTGTCTTTTGTTGGAATGGAAGCAAGAGTTGAGAATTTTGTTGAGGAAGTTGTTGTTGTTGTGGAAATGACAATGAAAGTTGTGGGTTTTGATTTGGAAGTTGTGGAGCTTGTAGATTTTGAAAAGATGGAGGATATTAATAAAATTGAGCAAATCTCCCATAAGGATTTTGCGTCCCTTATACCCATGATTGATATCGATTTTGAGGTTGGGGCCAAGGTTTTTTCCAAGAATTCCAATTTGGCGGGGGTTGAAAGTTCATAGGGTTGTTAAACCCTTGATTTTGTTGCCCCTGCCAAGGTCTCCTTGAAACAAAACAGAGAGACTCTATTGAATTTGGATCTTCTTGAAAGACAGCTTTGAGCCCAGGAATTGAAGCACAATCCTTGGTCTCATGGCTTTCCGAGCAAATCATAAATGTTTCTACAACTTTTGCATCCAAGGGGCATTCCCTTAGAGCATGTTTCTTCCTACATTTTGGACAAAATATGGCCAAGGCTTCAACTTTTGCTTTCTTCTTTTTTTGTATTTTAAGGGTGTCTAGTTGTGCACTAAGGCTCCCTAGAATATCAGTTTTGAACTCATCAAGCATATTGCCAATCTCTGCCCTACTTATTTATCCAATTGCAGATTGGTTTTCTCTAATAAGAGAAGGATCTCTAGGCCCTTTTCCAGTTTTAGATTTTCCCCTCGAGAGATGGACACATAGTTCCGCTATGTCATGAAGTGGAAGTTGAGAAATATCTCCCTTCCCCATCATGTTTAAAATATCTATCCATTCATCTCTAATGGCTTTTAATAGAAGGGCTTTCAAGGTCTCCTCATCTAAGTTACTCATTTTTGCTATTTTTAAGTTGTATTGAAATCTTTCAAGTAAATCCTCCAAGTTTTCATCTTCTTTTTGCACCATTTTGAATACCTCATCCTTATGGTTGGTGGGCATGCAATAGTCCATGTATCTATCCAGAAATGTTTGTTTCATATCATTCCAAGTCCTAATAGATTGAGTGACTAATCCCATGAACCATTTCAAAGCAACTCCCTTCAATGTTGAAGGAAACAATTTGAGTTTTTAGAGTCTTCCATATAGTCATAAGTTCGACACATGACTTCAAACTCAAATAGAAATGTTTCAGGATCCTCACTTCGCAACCCATAAAAGTTTGGGAGGACAGATGGTGAGATTTTCTTCATTGTTGTATGAGTTTCCTCATCAACTATAGGGAATCCAAATGAGTTATCTCCTTCCCTATTTCCTCCATTATTTCCTCCACTTCCACCATTGTTGCCTCCATTATTTCCTCCTCCTCTACCCCTACCTCTAAATCCATTTACTACTTCCTCTGTCATGGTAGTTTCCTCAGAGTCTTCTGGTTCTTCTATCAAGGGTGGATGAGAGATAGCTTCTTCCTTCTCTTCTTCGGGTGATTCTACTTCTTTGATGACAATATGTTCCCCTGTAGAGGTAAAGAAAGATTCTTCTCCTAGATCATATTTAGTAGATAGTGTGGGAGAACCCTCAAATTCAGCTGCTTCTCCTTGAATTCCAGGAATCCTAAGGCTGGGAGTAGATGGGGGTGAATCTTGGCTATGCCTTGAAGTAGCTGGAGTTGTAAAAATCGAACTCTTGGCCCTAGCTATAAACCTTCCCCTAAAATCTCTTTCTCTATGCATGTCATTTTTTTATTTTTTTTATCTTCAAGTCGGGCTAATAATCCTCTTTTTGATCTTCCAGATCACACTAGGTGCAAGAAGAGAGCATACTCAAGAAATTATTGAACCAATAACTCTCTTTTCTGATCCTCCAGATCACACTAGGTGCAAGAGGAGAGCATACTTTGAGAAGTTATCAATTTTTCCCTTCTTTGAATTTTTTTTTAAGAAATTGGCTACCTAGTTACACTTCCCCGGCAACAGCGCCAAAATGTTTGGTCAATTTAGAGTGTCCTAAATTGCTATATTAATTGTCAATCTGGGAGTCGTAAATTGTTGAAGTGTGGCGCACTATATGTGCAAGATAACCTATTTCTTACTTTTTGTCGTTTTTTTTTTTTTTTTTAAATTTCGTTTTGGGTGTTTTTTTATCTTCGTTTATCTTCTAATGTGAAATGGAAATTCTATCCCTAAGTTTTAAGATTAATCTAAAAGACAAGTATGGATATAAATTTTCAAGGCACTTATGTCCTTTATAATGATTTCCAAAACTTCAAACTTCAGAGGGTCTTAGAACATACTAATGATAAAATTAATTCCTAAAAGAAAATGAACATGTGCCACTATTCTAATCAAACAAATGGTGAACTATTGATCATGAAACCATTATCCCTGCTGCTGTGTAAATACAAAAGAAATGAATTAATCTACTCCACTCAAAGAAATCCAAAAATTGCAAGTAAATTAAACTAAAATCAAATTACATCAACTCATAGTCTGACCCATCGCTAGCTAGTCCAGCTATGGCTTTCGGAGGTAATCATCAACAACTTGAGCAATCTGATATCTAATTGCAGAAAAGTAAAATTGAAATCAAATCACATCAATTCATAGTCTAACCCCTCGCCAGTTATTCCAGCTATGGCTTTCGAAGGTAATCATCAACAACTTGAGCAATCTGATATCTAATTGTAGAAAAATAAAACTAAAATCAAATCACACACTCATACTTCAATCCCTCGCCAGTAGTCCAGCTATGGCTTTCGGAGGTAACTGAAAATGATATGAGCAATTTAATATCTAAGTTAACTAATAAAGCAAGGAAACAAAACTGAAATCAACAAAGCAAAACTGGAATTAAAAACTAGGAAATGCAAAGTCAGCAGAGAATTAATCCCATGTCATTAGTCATTGTGAAAATTATATGCAAATGCTCGGGCTGCCTATTGTAATCTGGAACATACACATTGATCAGCGTTGACAGCAATGTAAAAATCATGTAAAATTATGAACAAGAATGAAGCATTAGTACCATAGTAAATGAAATATACATAAGTGAATAAATATGGCATAATAAACATAAAGAAACACAGCATGAAACTGTACAGCAATAATAAACAAAACCTCAGCGTGTGCAGTGGTCCTCTGCACAACCTCGGGCAAGAGCTATCAATCAAGAATTACGCTCACGCAACCATGTAGAAACAGAGTCTTCTCATATATTTCAGAACACAGTCACAACAATGAAACTAGTGTCACGGTATAGTGGGATTTTTTAACAGCAAAATTATATTCAAAAGACTAACTACTATGCGTATAGAAACGCATTATTTATAGCAAAAGGTTACATAATTGTTTTCTTATAAACTACGCTGACAGAAGACACGTAAACGACAGCATCCATGGATTTAGCATCATGGCTACCGAGATTATGCAATCTATTGAAAACGGCTTGTTGGATTCACATCATGGGCAGCCTACAGGTGTCAGCGTGCCTCCAGAGCTCTAGAAATGGCCACGAAAATCTTTCACGTGCTTGGAATCAGTCTTGTTGTCGTAGGAATCTTCTGTTTGACCACCATTGACCACGGCTTCCCCTGATGAATCCGACTGAGCCAATAGGACTCGGTCCATGTCCAAGTCATTTCCAACTTGCCCATGTGGTTCGCTTTTCCTGATGACACCTGCAATGTAGACTTTAACAAAAACAACAACGGAAAGTTGAAGCAGCTGCGGAAAGTGACAGGATTCCGCAACTCAAAGAGAATAAATCTAGTTCAAACAGCAGACACAAAACATAGTTAAAAAAACCACTTTAAATGCTCTTTTATGATTAATATGCAATGATGTTGATAGCTTAGGAGATCCAGGTGAATGGAAAGTGTATAGGAAAGATGCAAGTTCAGGGCTCAACATACCCCCACTATGAAGGTGTTGCATGTCCCCATGCAACCAAAATTTTGACCATCCTCTCTTCAATCCATATGCTGTGAGACCTCCGCCAGCACATCCATCCCTCTTCTCCTCTTCCTTGGTACTGCTAACATCCTAGGCTTCCTCATCAAGCATCTGAATTTGAGGTTGATAAGTTCTTTACTCAACCTCCTGCACTTCTTCTTCAATTTCCTATTCTTTTTCTGCCACAGCCCAAGATGTAACATAGTGTTGTCATGAATGATCTTGTCCAATCTGCTTTGTTCCCATAATGTTTCATTTTCATTTTTAATGTGTCTATTTAAGACCTCCAATTCAAAAACTTCTTGTTTCAACAATTGCACTAGAGCTTCTTGTGTTGTGTGAGGTTGAGTGGATGAAGTGCTTGGACCTGTGGCTGTCTTTTCCAAGGATTCTATATAATCATACATCTCTTGCTGATTCGCGTCTATCTCGGGTGTAGTTTTCCTTGGGCTGACCCCAAAATCTTGTTGAGAAGGACTTATTTCCAAATCTGGCAGAGAAGGACTCATGTCAAAATCTGGTTGTGAAATGGAAGTATGGTGGGCTACGGTCAATAGAGGTTGTTAGAGGCTGCTCCGATGTTTCCCTTCCCAAGTCAATAAAGTGGGGTCCTTTGGTTTGCATTGTCCTTAATTTCCCTTTAAGCCTAGAGCTTCTCCTTATATGTTGTGGACTAGTGCCTTTTTCCTCCCTACGCTGTTTTTCTTTTCCTTTCTTCTTGGCTACAGCTGACTGTTCCTAAAGGTGAACTAGTCTTTCAGACAATACTTGATGGTCTTCTTCTGAGGAAGGTTCTGGGGTTTGATGCACAGCCTCAATGCTTCTTTTCCCTTTTGATTTTGTTGGCTTCTTACCCTCAGTCTTTTCCTTCCTTCTTTTAGATAGTCTTTCTTCTCTACTAGTTTCTTCAACTATGTTAGTAGGAGTACTTTGAATTTTATCACTTGTTCTCTTTCTTCTGCTTCTTCTTGATGTGCTGCTTTCAGGGGTTTCTTGTGGATCTTTAAAGAAATTTCTAATCAAAAACTGCTCCCATGTGTCCTTCTTTTCTTTCAATTGTTTTTCTATCAAGATTTTCACAAGGCCGTGGTGATACAAGTGTGGTTCTACGTCCCCCAGATTCTTTTGAATGGTTACAGACATCTTTTTCAAACTGTTTAGTAAAAAGTATGGCAGATTGAGGGTTTGGTTTCCTAATAAATTCATCAACAACCGGGTGTGATACATATACATTGATCCAAAACGTCCCTCACAAGTAATGAACTTTTGAATAATCAACAATAGACTAGCCCACTTCTCTTCTAAAGCATGGACAGGGATTCCTCGTTTAAAAATCATTACATCCATACCTGGATTTCATAGGATAACCCTCCAAGCCTTCTCATCAGAGCTCTTGTTCTTGAACCAGCGTTCACCCTCCTGCAGAAGTTCTGTAGCGGCTGCTATAGATGCCTCGGCGACTGTAAACTTGAGGTATCCAACTTCCACATCGAGGCCGTTAAAAGACCTCGCAAAAGTATTTCTAATCTCCTTGTTGTAGCCCTTGAATTTTTGAATAAGCCGTAGCCACCTTGCCTTCTTCAGTATGTTTTTCACTTGCGGGTACCCTTCCATAAACTTGGGCCCTTCCAGTTCTACCCTCAACAACAGACCCATCCTTCCTTCCATCTTAAAATTTGTCTGCGTGAGTAAGGGTTTTAGCGGAGGTGAGACGGCTAGGTTAACGGTGGTGAACAAGGTTTATGGAGAAGAAAATAGTGACTGTAAATGGAAAATAGAGAACAGGTAGCGGGAGTGAATTCACAGAATTAAGTGGAGACTTATATGAACAAGGTGGAAATGCAACCGTAGGGGAGTAAAGTTAACCCGACAGAATTTTAAACTGAATGGAAGCGAAGTAGACGTAAACACGTTTAAGAAATGGCTGCGGAATTTGTGCGGCAGAGAAAAGCCGTGATCAAATCAACCACGTCCCATAATTACAGGTGGAGTATCAAAGTACATCCGAACACGAGTTAAATCCGGAGGCTTGATCATGAGGCCGTTTGAAAATAAATGCAAGGCTTGTGGAGGAATCATATAGAGGTCGTGGAACGGTTATGGAGCTATCAATGCCAATCATTGCATATAATGGAGCTATGGTTTTATAACTATGTAAAAATGTGCTTTGAATGTTATTTTAATTAAATTTCTACTCATACCTTGGAATTCTTGCCGCTATTTGTCCATTAATCTTTGATCAGCTGCTCCTTGTTGATGCTTTTAAGTGCCTCGTGTCTTCATAATATGTCCTCATTCATACCTACATTTGATTTCATGATTATGTAACTAACATCTGACTATCAGTTTTGAAAAACAGAGTGATGGCTGCGGAAACTGGGTTCAGCTGCGGAAATTAGCACAACAATCATATGACTGAATGGAGATGGATAGATGATAACTGACTGAATGAAAATGGTCATGAAAAAAACTTTTATTGTCGGACTGAAATGAAATGGATGAAATGGAGTGGAATGAAATGAAGTGGAGTGCCACAAAACTGTGAAATGAGAGAGAATTTTTTTTTGGAAAATATAGGGCGTCACGAGTTCCTAATTTTCGCCCTGTATTTTCTGTATAAGACTGCCAATCAGTGATTGGTTTTCAGGCTTATACATTTTTTTTTTATTTTAGAAATAGAAAGGAACAAAGGCTAGGCTGGTGGAGAAGAAGGATTCTTCTTCACCAGCCTTATTGCAGAAATATCTTGAAATATTTTGACAAATTCCTCTTTTGAGAGTGGCTTATGATAGATCTTTAATCTGTGGCCATTCACAATAAGAGGAGTTTGATGTTCATCAATGATTTTGATTCTTACCACTCCATTGCTAAATATTTTGTCAATCTCATATGGCCCAAGCCAATGAGTCTGAAATTTTCCTTTAAAATCTTTAAACTTGGAATCAAATAGCAATGCCCAATCTCCTTCTTGAAACTTTTTCTCTTTGATGTATTTGTCATGCCACCTAGCTCTTTGATATTGAACTAGATTAGTTCTTAGAATTGCCTCTTGGCTGATATCATCTAGCTCATTCAAATGCTCCATTCTGTGCTTTTGGGCTTCTGATAGATCCATCCCCAACTGAACTGCCATCTTGAAATTTTTGACTTGGAACTCAATGGGGAGCAGGACTTCTTTCCCATAAACAAGTTCATAGGGAGAATGTCCTGTTGTATTTCTCCATGTAGTTCTTCAGGAAGCCTTTCTGCCCAATCTCTTCTGTGTAAATGAACTGTTTTGGTGATGATGCCTTCAATAACTTTGTTTGTAGACTCCACTTGACCATTTGCTTGCGGATGGTAAGGAGTAGATTTTCTATGCTTGATCTTGTATTCTTCCATCAGCTTCTCCACCAGGTTGGATGTGAATTTACTTCCCTGATCTGTCACAATTTCTCTTGGAACACCAAAGTGAGTAAAAATATCCTCATAAAGAAAACTGACAACTGAATTTTCAGTAGCAGAAAATAATGCCTTTGCTTCTACTCATTCAGTGACATAATCGGTACATACTAATATATACTTTTTTTGTTTAGATGGTGCATTAATAGGTCCGATGAAATCTAAAGCCCATTTTTCAAAGGGTTCGATGAGTACCTGTGGCTGCAATGGAATTTCATTTGAAAGGGTAGGTTTCCCTACTCTTTGGCAGTTGTCACACCTTTTGACATACTGTTTTGCATCTTTGAAAAGGGATGGCCAATAATATCCCAAAGAGAGGATTTTATAGGTTTTCCTTTTGTCAGCAAAGTGTCCGCTGCATGGTTCATCATGGCATGCTTTGAGGATATCAGGCATTTCATCTTCCCTAACACATCTTCTCATCACAAGATCTCGGCCCTGTTTTAAACAATTCGTTAGAAATCCATGAATATTTTGAACTCTCCTGAATAATCTTTCTTCTTTCACCAGGAAATAAATGTAGAGGTAGTTTCCCTGTAAACAAATAGTTAGCTATATCTGCATACCAAGGAGTCTTAGTAGTTACTGTAAATAAATATTCATCAGGAAACTTGTCCTCTACAGGAGAATCTTCTTTAGTATTCTGAATCCTAGACAAGAAATCAGCTACTGTATTTTGTTTCCCTGGTCTATCCAACACAGTAATATTGAATTCTTGTAAAAGTAAGAGCCACCTTGTAACTTTGTCGTTAGGAACGGGTTTGTTCATTATATATCTAATTACAGAATGATCAGTATGAATAAAAGTTTCATAGCCTGTTATATAATGTCTAAACTTATTGATTGCATGAACAACAGCTAAGAATTCTTTTTCAATCACAGTATAGTTCAACTCAGTGGGAGTTAAATTTTTACTGGTATAGTAGATGGCATAAGGAACTAAATCTTTTTGACCCAACACAGCCCCTAGAGTTGTATCTGAAGCATCTGTAGAAATATGGAAGGGAATTTTCCAATTTGGTCCTCTCAAGATAGGTGCTTCAGATATTCTTGTTTTCAAAGTTTCAAATGTTGATTGAAAATCAGGATCCCATTTGAATTCACAGTCTTTTGTAAGCAATTTGAAGAGTGGAGATGCTATTTTAGTCAAGTTCTCTATAAATCCTCTATAGTACCCAGTAAATCCTAGAAAAATTCTAACATCTTTTTGACAATTTGGAATAGGCAACTTGGATATGACTTCAACTTTTGATCTATCAACTTTAATCCCATCCCCTGAAATGTGATGTCCCAAAACAATACCTTCAGTAAACATCATAAAGAATTTTTCATGACTTAATGAAAAGTTTGTTTCTTTACATCTTATAAGGAATTTTTCCAAATTCTCTAATGCCTCTTCAAATGAATCACCATAAACTGTAAAATCATCCATATAAACCTCTACACAATCATGGATTAGATCAGAAAAAATTCCTAGTACTGCTCTTTGGAATGTTGCGGGTGCATTACACAATCCAAAAGGAAGCACTCGATAAGCAAAAGTTCCCAATGAACAGGTAAATGTGGTCTTATCTTGATCTTCAGGTGCTACCTGAATTTGATTATAGCCACTAAAACCATCCATAAATGAAAAGTACTCTTTGCCTGCTAATGTATCTAATACTTGATCGATAAAGGGCAAAGGAAATTGATCCTTCAAAGTTGCTTTATTCAATTATCTGTAATCAATGCATACCCTCCATTTACCATTCTTTTTAGGTACTATAACCAAAGGAGAAACCCATCGGCTATCTGAAATTGGATAAATGAAGTTTACATTGAGTAGTTTTTGGAGCTCTTCCTTTACTATCTCCCTAAGGTTTGGATTCATCCTTCTCTGAGGTTGTCTGATTGGTCTACTATTTTCCTCGATGTAGATGTGATGAATGCAAGTCTTAGGGTCAATACCTTTCATATCAGTATACTCCCATGCAAATGTAGTAGAATGTTTTTGCAATATTTTGGTTAGCTCTTCCTGTTATGACTTTCCCAAATTTTTATTGATATTCAATGTTTTACCTGGAAAAATCTCAATGGTGGAATTACCGAACTCTTCCATAGAGTAAAGAGACATTTGTCTTGATGATAAATACTCAATGTCAGAATCTAACTGAAAGTGTGTGTGGTCATATTCTGAAGATGTTTCAAAGTTTTCTAATTTGTTCAGAATTTGACTATCTTCACTAATTTCAGAAATGGTAAAGACAGGTTGTATAGTGTCCTCGTCAGCGACCCATTCATTGTCTCCTACTTCTGTAATTGCTTTTGCTAGAGGATACAAATTGAATTTCTTTGTCGAACTACCATAAGAAATGTACATATCCCCAGATCTACAACTAATGAAAGCATCAGTTGTGGCTAGGCAAGGTCTTCCTAAGATAAGTGGGTGCCCTCCTAAATTACTCTTGGGAGTCAAAATCATGAAATCTACTGGACATTACCAAGAATCTAAGGAGACTGAAATGTCTTCTAATACACCATCTGGTTTGATTAATGATCTATTTGCAAGTTGCAGTAAGGTAGGTGTAAAAAGAAGATTAGGAAGTTTTAGTTGTTCCATAGTCTGTCTACTCATAATGTTGATAGCAGCCCCTAAGTCAATCAAAGGATTTATAATTTCTACCCCATTTATATGTGTCTTGACAATTGGACTACCAGGATCTACATACTTCTGTATGGTGATTTTTCCCATCATGATATCTGCAATTTTTCCTACTAGGTGGATTCTTCTTGTATCTCTTGGTTTCCTTCCTAGTCTTTGGAGACTCAACTCCTTTATTGTTTTTGCTAGAATATGAATCTCTCTCTTGATATAGGCCAAGAATATATTCAAGACTATATCCAAAACTAACCTAAAGATGTATACAATAACTTGTGATGGAACAATTTCTAAGTACAACAACAAAGACCATTCTATCAACTATGACAAGACAAGTAACATGAAATTACAACATCATATATATTTAGCAGACTTAGTGTAGCATCAAATGTGTAGTATCAAGAATAGGACATCCGAAAACTAACTGTGACATATAGCGCATAGAGATATAATCGATACATTGTAGATACTTGCATTGTCCTACAAAAACATATATCAGAGATGATACTCAAAATTCAAATGTAAACACTGTTTGGTCAATTTAGAGTGTCCTAAATTGATATATTAATTGTCAGTCTGGGAGTCGTAAACTGTTGAAGTGTGGCACATTATATGTGCAAGATAACCTATTTCTTACTTTTTGTCGTTTTTTATTTTTTTAATTTCGTTTTGGGGGTTTTTTTATCTTCGTTTGTCTTCTAATGTGAAATGGAAATTCTATCCCTGAGTTTTAAGATTACTCTAAAAGACAAGTATGGATATAAATTTTCAAGGCAATTATGTCCTTTATAATGATTTCCAAAACTTCAAACTTCAGAGGGTCTTAGAACATACTAATGATAAAATTAATTCCTAAAAGAAAATGAAAATGTGCCACTATTCTAATCAAACAAACAGTGAACTACTGATCATGAAACAATTATCCCTGCTGCTATCTAAATACAAAAGAAATGAATTAAGTTACTGCACTCAAAAAAATCCAAAAATTGCAAGTAAAGTAAAACTAAAATCAAATTTCATCAACTCATAATCTGACCCCTCGCCAGTTAGTCCAGCTATGGCTTTCGGAGGTAATCATCAACAACTTGAGCAATCTGATATCTAATTGCAGAAAAGTAAAACTGAAATCAAATCACATCAATTCATAGTCTGACCCCTCGCCAGTTAGTCCAGCTATGGCTTTCGGAAGTAATCATCAACAACTTGAGCAATCTGATATCTAATTGCAGAAAAATAAAACTAAAATCAAATTACACACTCATACTTCAATCCCTCGCCAGTAGTCCAGCTATGGCTTTCGAAGGTAACTGACAATGATATGAGCAATTTAATATCTAAGCTAACTAATAAAACAAGGAAAGAAAACTGAAAACAACAAATCAAAACTGGAATTAAAAACTAGGAAAAGCAAAGTCAGGAGAGAATTAATCCATGTCATTAGTCATTGTGAAAATTATATGCAAATACCAAGGCTGCCTACTGTAATCTGGAACATACACACTGATCAGCGTTAACAGCAATGTACAAAGCATGTAAAATTATGAACAAGAATGAAGCGTTAGTACCATAGTAAATGAAATATACATAAGTGAATAACTATGGCATAATAAATATAAATAAACACAGCATGAAGTTGTACAGCAATAATAAACAAAACCTCGGCATGTGCAGGGGCCCTCTGCACAACCTCGGGCAACAGCTATCAATCAAGAATTACGCTCACGCAACCATGTAGAAACAGAGTCTTCTCATATATTTCAGAACGCAGTCACAACAATGAAACTAGTGTCACGGCACAGTGGGCTTTTTTAACAGCAAAATTATATTCAAAAGACTAACTACTATGCGTATAGAAACGCATTATTTATAACAAAAGGTTACATAACTGTTTTCCTATAAACTACGCTGACAGAGGACACGTAAACGACAGTGTCCATGGATTTAGCATCATGGCTACCGATATTATGCAATCTATTGAAAATGGCTTGTTGAATTCATATCATGGGAAGCCTACAGGTGTCAGCGTGCCTCCAGAGATCTAGAAACGGCCACGAAAATCTTTCACGTGCTTGGAATCGGAATCTTGTTGTCATAGGACTCTTCTGTTTGACCATCGCTTGACCACGTTGACCACGGCTTCCCCTGATGAATCCGACTAAGCCAATAGGACTCGGTCCATGTCCAAGTCATTTCCAACTTGCCCATGTGGCTCGCTTTGCCTAATGACACCTGCAATGTAGACTTTAACAAAAACAACTGCGGAAAGTTGAAGCATCTGCGGAAAGTGACAGGATTCCGCAGCTCAATGAGCAAAAATCTAGTTCAAACAGCAAACACAAAACATAGTTAAAAAAACCACTTTAAATGCTCTTTTATGATTAATATGAAATGATGTTGATAGCTTAGGAGATCCAGGTGAATAGAAAGAGTCTAGGAAAGTGTATAGGAAAGATGCAAGTTCAGGGCTCAACAAACACTAATTATACATACCTTGTTGTAAGAGACTTACCCTTGACTGTTGATGTGTGGTCTTTACTACAGTGATCCTTGAATGCATTATTTTTCTTTCCTTCTTGATCGATATTGAATCTATTGTATATATGTAATTTTGGATCTCCATGGTCTAAAATGTTGTCCTGTGCCCTCTAATTCCTCTTTTCAACCCCACAGGTCTGATCAAGATTGGATTCTTCAAGAAAGAGTTATGCACAATCTCCCACGTGTCACTGTTGTGATCTTCGGCCCTGAAAATGATACTCGTCAAACTACAGTTTGTCCTCTTTTTGTCACTATTTACAAAATTTGAATCCAAATCTCAGAGAGAAAGTTATGGTAATTTTCCCAACGTCACATGTTTGACATGGAATTCGAGAGCCTGCAAAAAACCCTAAATTCCTAAGATCATATAGCCAAAAATATAGTGACCCAAGATCTTAAATTCGGTCACAAGGTTCATCAAGATTTCGACTCAAATGGGTTTTAATTTTATCTTCTGAAGCTTCGCCAAAAAAAAAAAAAAAACCCACGATGACTTGTTTGAAGCCACTAAATCCCTACTGTAGGAGGATATGAGGGTCGCTATTTTTATGAATGTCTTGAGTTGAGAGGGTCATCAAAAAGTGAACATTGGAGGGATTTTAGTACCAAAAAAAAATTATTAATTATTGACTATTCAATGACCACAACCAATTATGAGTGTCATGCCACAACCCCCAAGGGTTTAGCCCACTAACTGAGGTTACTAATTTCAAACATGAATATCTCTCAAGTCGTGAAGAATTACATGGCATGCCATATATCAACGGAAACATATAGACGAGTAGAATCCATATAAAGTATCCTTAACTCAGAATAGAGTAATTTGTCAAGATAAAATTCCCATGCAAGATCAAAGTAGCCCCCAGTGCTACTTCGGTTGACATCAATGAAAACCACCGATCAACAAATGTGACATGTGGGATTAAGTGGTGCTTGTTGGATTTCGACGTATATATATATATATATATATATAGTAATGTTGTAAGGTTTTTATGATGAATTGGGAAGCCTAAGTAGAGTTGAATAAAAAAAATCATATATAATATATTTTTACTCCATTCTTCTAATGATACTTGAGGGGTTGGGTATGTCACAGAGTGGTATCATAGCATCCAGGCTCAATACCTGGACTAGATGGGCTCTACCATTGGCAAGCAAGGATTTTTGGTAATTGTCTAAACAAATTGTTTAAGTGTTAAAGGCCAGTCTAAATAGATTAATTGCATGACTAACTGATAGAATGATTTGTTGATTGTTAATAACCATGTGCTAATTTGGATTGTTTATTGCAACAACTTTGTAAGAGAAATATCATGGACATAGATTTGGTTTTTGGCTAATTACACACTAATGGAGAAATTTCATTTTGTATGATCAATGTATATGATTAATTAAAGCTAACATGGTTGTTGTGTCACAACAGTGATCTCCATGGAAGCTCCATGAAGGCAAGTTCATGATCCTGATTGAGTGTTTATTTATTTACTAGGAATTGTCTAACATTGTATGTGATTGAAAGCACATCACAAGTAGCCTATGATAGAGATAAACTAACAATGAGGACTGGAATGGTTGATTAAAGTTTTGATCAATCACAACATGGAATTGAATGGATCCGAACTAATAGGGAAGATAGATCATTGGATAAAAGGGGAGGGAATCACTCTCCATATTGGATGGATACCTTAATAATCATAAAGGTTGAAGTTAGAAGTTTCAAGGTAGATAATGAGAAGTTAGTAAGAGCCCAGGAAAATCAAGTTGAAATAAATGCAATGATTCTACAAAGTCTCTTGGATTTGCAAAGGTAGAGATAATCTGAGATGAGAGCCAGCCCAAGAGATCGAAAGAGCCTTCATGAGTAAGAGGAGAAGACAAATGGGGCTTATGGTAGTGATTCCAAGAAGATTTATAGACCTAAAAGTGAGGATATAGTGAAGGGTGATGCATTGTTGAGCACTCCAAAAGAAGGGACGGGTACCTATGTGCATCATGACAACATACCATCTAGCTCTGCCACCAGAAGTCACCACCATCACTCATCATCATCAAGAAGCAAAGGAAAGGATCACATCCCTGAAGACTTTAAGAAAGAAAATCCACCCACATTTGATGGGGATATGAAGAAAACAGAGGATGCAAAAGCTTGGTTGTTGGGTATGAAGAAGTTTTTCAAGATACATGACTATTCTAAAAATATGAAAGCTAGAATTTCCACCTACATCTTGAAAGGAAAAATAGATATATGGTGCAAGGACTTGAAGAATGTCAGAAGAAATGTGGAGAAAGAATTGACCTGGGATGTGTTTGAAAATATCTTCAGAGAACAAAAGTTGTTTGAGTGTTACTATGATAGTAAAGGAAAAGAGCTCTATGAACTCAGGATGGGACAAATATCAAATGATGAGTATTTCACCAAATTTTTAGAACTATTGAGGTATGTGCCATATCTCAAGGATGAAAAATTCAAAACTCAAAGATTCATTAGTGGATTTTTCATGGAATTTTGAGATAAAATTGAATTATTGGAACCTCAAACTATGAAATATGTCATCAAGAAGCTAAAGCATTGCTATGAGCAAGCAAAGCGCATGCATGAAATCACAAGTACTTGGCATGCCAAAAGCAGTGCAAGACATAAGAACATCTAGCCTAAGAAGGCCTTAGAAAAGGAGGGTAAACATTCATCCCCTGCAAAGAAATTTCACCAGAAGAACAATGTTGTGGTTAAGAAAAATGTGCAATAGCTAGAAGGAGGGCATTCCAAGTATGAAGGCCGAGAGCCACTCAAATGTTGGAATTGTGGTGAATATCACATAAGAAGGGATTTTCCACACCAGAAAAACATTGGACCAAGGATTTACATTACTTAAGAGGCATGTACCATAGGTGAGGTGGCTCAGAGTATGCCAAGAATCTAGGCAATAATTGACAACTACTAGACAGACCACCAAGCATCCATTATCAAGATGGAAGGTAAGTTGCAAAATCAAGATATTTATATTTTGATTGATCTAGGTTCTAATTATGTCTATGTCATCCCAAATATTGTTGAAAAATGTGAATTGAGCGAAGATTTGCATGAAGAACCATGGTTGGTTCAACTAGCGACTGAAACAAAAAGGAAGATCAGCCGGTGGTAAGGTCTTGTGCATTTGAGCTCAGTGGCAAGCCCATAATATCCCATCTGAATGTATTTCCATTCAGTGTGTATGGCATACTAATGGGCATGGACTGGTTGTATTTACATTGGACCATGGTATATTTCTATGAAAAATAACTTGAATGCTTGGATGAGAAAGGAGAAAAAATAGTGTTGCAGGGCAGGAAAAAGCCCATTTCAATAAGGTTGATCACTATTATGCAAGCTAAACACAACATCTCAAAAGGATGCATGTTGTTTACAGTGAAAATTTCTAAGGACAAGGAAGTTGAGTTGCTAAAGAAGTACCTTGTTTTGAAGCAGTTCGGAGATTTCTTCCTAGTGGACGTTCCCAGATTACCTCCTCACATAAAGAGATTTCTCTATTGAGTTGGTACCCAGAGAAGTACCAACATCCAAGGCACGTATTGGATGAGCACCCTGGAGTTAGTAGAACTGAAGTTGCAACTAAAAGAAATTCCTAAGAAAGGTTATATAAGGCCAAGTGTGTCTCCATGGGGAGCACCCATGTTGTTTGTGAAGAATAAGGATGAAACTCTTCGACTATGCATTGATTACAGGCAAATTAAATAAGGTAACAACAAAGAACAGGTACCCGTTGTTGAGGATTGATGACCTCTTTGATCAATTGAGGAGAGAAACAGTCTTCTCCAAGAATGACTTGAGGTTAGGATACCATCAAGTAAGAATTAACAAAGAGGATATTCATAAAATTGCTTTCATAACAAGATATGGGAAGTATGAGAACATAGTGGTACCCTTTGGGCTTACTAATTCCCGTGCCACATTCATGTTCTTAATGAATAGCTTGTTGTGTCCTTATTTGAACAAGTTTTTCATTGCGTTTTTTGATGACGTATTGGTCTAATCCAAGACAGAGAAAGAGCATGTGAAGCATTTGGTTGCAGCACTACAATTGTTGAGGGAGCACAAGATCTATGCAAAGCTTTGGAAGTGTGAATTCTTCCAATCACAAATACATTCTTTGGGGCATAGTGTCTCCAAGGAAGGTATCTCAGTTGACCCTAAAAAGATTAAATCCATAATGGAGTGGCCAACTCTAAAGAATTTGGATGAGGTTAGATTATCCATGGGATTGGCAGGATATTACAAGAGATTTATCAGAATCTTCTCCAAGATAGGCCATCCCATTACATCCTTGCAGAGAAAGGGAAAAAAGAATTGAGTGGACTTCACAATGTGTAGAAAGCTTTGAGCATTTAAAGTAGTTACTCACGAATGCACTAGTATTGAGAATTATAGACCCTCACAAGGATTTTTTGGTGTGTGCAAATGCCTGCAAGGAAGGGCTTGGTGGAGTCTTAATGCAGGAAGGGAAGGTAGTATGATATTAGTCCAAGAAATTAAATTAAAATGAGGTGAATTATGTAACCCACGATTTAATGTTGGCTACCATCATTCATGCTTTAAAGATGTGGAGGCGTTACCTCCTTGGCAGGAAATTTACACTCATGATAGACCATAGTGGGCTCAAGTATTTGATTAGGAAACCCAAGTTGAATGCTAGGAAAACAAGATGGTTGGATACAATGAATGAATTTGAATTTGAAATTAAGTACATAAAAGGTAAACAAAATGAGATTTTCAATGCTTTGAGCAGAATAATTCATGTGAATCACTTGGCAATTGTAAGTTCTTGCAGAACAAACCCAGTAGAAAGGGTCAAAAGTGTTGGCCAGCAAGACAAAAAATATCAGCAGATGAAAGAAAATTTGTTGCAAGGAGGTGAAGATGAAGAATATCACCTCACTAAGGATGACCTAATCAAGCTCAAAAACAAAATTTAAATATGTAACAGTGATGAAATAAGAATACTAATAATTAAAGAGTTCCATGTTAAGCCTTATTCAGGTCACCCAGGGTATCAAAAGAACCTCACAGCCATCAAAATGCATTATTTTTGGCCAAAATTATAGAAGGAAGTGGATTAATTTGTGGTAAAATTCATAGAATGTCAGCAGGTAAAGGTTGAATGCAAGCATCTAGCAGGTTTATTGCAGAGTATTTCCATTCTAGAATGGAAAAGGTAGGTGATTTATATAGATTTCATTACGGGATTGCCCAAAACATCTACATAGCATGATGTAATCATGGCCATGGTTGATAAGCTAAGCAAGGTCACTCATTTTGTGGCAGTTAAGTCCATTAACTCTGCTATTGATGTGGCACAAATATTCATAATGGAGATTATGAGGCTACATGGTATTCCTAAGAAAATTATATCGGATAGAGATGTTAGGTTCACTTCATGGTTTTGGAAGTTGTTTGTAGGATTGGGATTAGAATTGGAATTTAGCACAACATGCCATCCACAAGAAGATGGGAAAACAAAGAGGACTAATAGAATCATTGAGGACATGTTGAGGATGTATGTGATGAACCACCTCAAGAAGTGGGAGGATTATCTTCCAATTGTGGATTTTGCTTACAATAATGGATACCAAGAATCCATAAAGATGAGACTATCCATTTGAGACACTATGTGTTAGGTGTTGCAACATGCCTATTAGTTAGATTCATCCAGTGAACAGGGTCCTTATATGCTCAAGGAAATGGAGGAGCAAGTTGAACTCATAAAACTTAATTTGAAAGTGGCACAAGATAAGACGAAAAGCTATGCAGATTAGCATAAGATGCACAAGGAGTTCCAAGTTGGGGAATATGTGTATTTGAGGGTCAAACCCAATAAAATTTCCCTAAAGATTGGGTCATGTGCCAAGTCAGAACCACAGTATTGTGGGTCTTTTGAAATCCTTGGGAGGATTGCACGATTGGCTTATAGGTTGGATTAAACTCCATTAGTTAGAATTCAGTATGTTTTCCATGTTTCTCTACTTAAAATATATGTACAAGATTCTAACCATGTGATTGATTGGTTTGTGCTACAAGTGGAACCAGACGGAGAGTTCTATCTAGATCCAATGTGCATCCTATATTGGAGGAGTCTCATGCTCTGGAATCAAGCCATAGAGCAAGTCAAAGTGTAGTGGAAGCACTTTGGCCTAGAGGAGGAAACCTGGGAAATGGTAGACGCCTTGAAGGATAATTATGCATTTTTATTTGCTAATTGAAGAAAAATTGTACATGATTGTAAATAATGTATAGATCTATGTATATAAAGCTCCATAAAACAATATGTGTGTGTGTATTATTTTGGTGTTGCATATAAGAAAAATAGCATTCAGGGTGGTGCTCCCTCAAGGGGGAGGGGTTTGTAACAGCCTCACCCATGGTTCTCTCATAAAAGGTATTGTAAATAATTTTCAAATATGTAAAATTTAAAATGGGGCTAAGTCTAAGGGACACAAATTCCAAAGCTGAGGAGGAGTTTTCTTGCTTGTGATGTCAATGGGTTTCTTGTGCAGAAATTTGAGTTGTTCTCAAAAAACCATTAAAAGTTGGTTTGTGCATATTCTCAATGAATTGGATCTTGAAGTAAATGGGCTACAAATAAAGTTATCGAAGCCCATGTTGCCTAAAAATAGTGATTAGAAAAGAGGACAAGAAATTTAGTAGGGATTGTATATTGCAAGCAAAAAGGACGAGGCAGTAAATGCGAGCTAGGAAGAGAAGTCAAGGTAGGTGCGGGAAAAGAGGAGAAAAATAGGAAGAAAAGGGCATTCAAACTCAAGGAGGGGGGTCAAATAAAGAGCACTGATTGAAGCAAACAACAAAGAGCATTTGGCAGAGAGCATAACTTAAATGAAGAGAAGAGAAAGGGATTGGTCCTTGGGTTCCCTAGAGGTTGTGGGTTGAGCTACTAGTCTTTGGAGCCTTATAACAACTTGGGGTTCCGTATAGGTTGCGGGTTGAGCTAGGATACATGGTGCCTTGTAATAGCTTGGGTCCCTGGAGGCTATGGGTTGGGATGAAATCTCTAGATCCCTATAACAGCTTGGTTCCCCTAGAGGTTGTGGGTTAAGATAACAGACTCTGGATCCCTAGACAACTTGAGAAGAGGCTAATCCTGAAGCAACATCAAAGGAAGAATTGATTGAAGACCTTTGGTTACTACATTACTGTTACAGTGGATTATGACCTCCTAAGAAGGGAGTGAATCACTATGTGTTCACTTGGTGTGAGGTATAGAACCTTTGGACTCCCTGTGTTGAAGAATATGGTTACAGCCAGATGGTGGGATTAAGGAAGAGGCCCTCCAAAAATTCCTTGTTTCAATTAGAAACCAGTGCTCAAATCCCTTAAAAATCCCCCTTAGATTCTGGAATCTAGCTCGCATGTGATAGCTGCAAGTAAGTGTGGTTGCAACTATCTATGGTTGGGTGGAGAGTCCTTGTCTCATATTTAGTTCCCCTACGAATTTAAAGATAAGTATCCATATGTGCATGTTTATATGTTGATTAATTATGATGCATTTCTGGTTGAAATGGATCTGGCTTTTTGGGACTGTAATAGCATTGCTAATGTGATGAACGTGTGGATACCTCCCTCTTCAGAGATAAAAATTAGAATTATGACAAATAAAGGTATATATAAATGCATATGTCACAACTCTGAAATGAACAATGTTGATAAACAGGGTGAACAAATGTGTACATCTGCATTGGAATGAAAAGTTATGTCAAATGCTCACTAGTGTAGTTCATAACATATAATGTGCAACAAAAAGTATAATGTTCTATGAGATGGTTAGTTGATTTGTATCCCTGTACTGAGACCATAATTTGTATTTCATGCTTGCTGCTATTGCTAATACTATATATAAAGTATTACAAAGATATTATGAAATTCCATAAGTAGTGGAAGGATCCATAAGGATCTGGAATAAAAATTGGAAACATTGGGCATAGAGACCCTTTTATTAATGTGAAACAATTACATATGAGATTCCATGTGTTGCAAGGTTTGTGTTTTCACACATATCCTTTTCTCATTTAGCTACAAGCATGTGACTATATATAGGAGGCATTGTTTTAATGTTGGAAGAGTTAGATTGTTATGAAACCAGCTCAAAAAAAGATAGAAAAGATAGGTCAATGACTTAAAAATCAACCTCTTTGAGGGGTAAACCTCCTTTACATTACACAAATGAACAATTCTTGGATGATACAAATGAAAAGACCTCCTTTCTATATATAGGAGTCTAAGGGATCCCAATACAATCAAATCCTACATAACAATAATATTGTAGGGGCAAAACAATAACAGTAGTGGGCTTCTATGGAAATAATAATACAATAAGGGGGTCGCACTAACAACAATAAGGGGTTACACTAGTAGTATAGGGACCTAAAATTCCCCTCTCCTTCAAAAAGTGTTGTCCTCAATGATTGAGCATTTTTGGATGCTTCTGTATAAATTATCATCCTCCCTTGTGGAATCTTCAGCGGGTAAGTTCTTCCACTTGATGAGATACACTAAAATTGATCGATTTCGTAGCTGTCGATTATTATTTTTGTGACTGGTTCCAGTTCCAATATGATTTTTCCTTCCTTGTCAAGTTCTAGCAATATTGTTTGAACTGGGATCTTCTCACGTATAACCTTGTTTAAGCATGAAACATGGAAAACTGGGTGCACTTGGGAAGATGCAGGAAGCTCCAATTTGTATGCCATAGTACCATTCTTTTGTAACAACTTGTACAGACCATAATACTTTGGTGATAATTTATTGTCCTTCTTAGCTTGCTTGAGGGACATTTGTTTGTATGGTTGTAGTCCTAGAAATACCCAGCCACCTACATCAAAACTTCTTTCACTATGATGTTGATCTTCTTGTTGTTTCATTCTATTATGCGCTAAAGTGAGGTTATCCTTTAAGAATTTGAGAACTTGTTGTTGATGCTCGATGTGATCTTCGATTGCTTGAACCTTAGAAGTTTCTTTTAAAGATGATGTGATGTACAGTGGATGATATCCATAAAGTGCCATAAATGGGGGCATTTTTGCTGCAATATGGAAGGAAGTGTTATACCAACATTCAGTCAAATACAACCACTTGACCCATTGTGTATGTTTATCAGATACAAAGCAACAAAGATATCCTTACAAACATTTATTCACTATCTCGGTTTGCCCATCATATTGAGGATGATCAGATGAGCTATGAGCTAACTGAGTACCCAAATATTCCACCTCTTGTACTCCAAAGAAACATTTGGAGCTTTTTGCATATAATTGTTTCTCCTCCAGTAGTTTGAGCACCCCGTCAACATGTTGAACATGATCCTTCCAAGACTTGTTGTAGATTAGTATATCATCAAAAAATACTAACACAAATTTTCTAAGGGTGGGTTTGAAAATGGAATTCATCAAACCTTGAAATGTAGAAGGTGCATCGATAAGGCCAAAAGGCATGACCAAAAATTCATAATGACCCTCGTGAGCTCTAAATGATGTTTTTGGAATGTCTTCAGTCTTCATTCTAATTTGATGATATCCTGAACAAAGATCCAACTTGGTGAAGTAAATTTCTCCATGTAATTCATCAATGACAGGAATGGGAAATTTATCTTTAATAGTAAGATTTTTGAGCTCCCTATAATCTGGACACATGTGAAATGATCCATCCTTCTTGTCTACCAATACCACTGGAGCAGAGAAAGAACTTTGACTAGGTTGAATTATACCAATCTCTATCATTTCTGCAACCATATGTTCAATTTCACTCTTTTGGGCATATGGATATCTGTAAGGCTTGATGTTTGGGGGAACACTTCCTGGAATCAAATGAATGGCATGATCATGATCACAAATAGGTGGGAGGCCTTTGGGATTCTCAAATACCTTAGAATGATTGTCCAAAACGTTTTGGAGATCTAGAGAAATAGATGATTTCGATGTGGGAACCTCTAGTGAACATAATTGTGCAATTACGCCTCATTGTTATTTATTTAGTAGCTTTGTCATGTTGTTAGATTTGATTATCTTTCTCAGTTTCCTTTTGACACCCCTTAATTCAACTTCCTTTCCTTCCCAAAAAAAAAATCAAGAAACGTTCTTGAAAATTAAAAGCTATCGTACCCAAATATTGTAGCCATTGGACTCTCAGTACAACATCTGCACCACCCATTGGAATGGAAAGCATTGGACTATTCAAGACATTCTCCCATGGATAGCTTGATATTATGGCACTTTCCACTCTGGTGTTGGATATAGGAAGCAATTCAATTCCTTAGCCATCTTACAATGAATAAAATTATGGGTACTACCCGAATCAATCAACATTATTACCTTTTTCTTCTTGATATGCCCTTCTATATTGAGAGTTTGAGGAGTGGTAATTCCTTTCAATGCATTACAAGATATGGTCAGATTAATTTCTTCTTTCTCTGGGATTGGTTCCTGGTGTATATCCTCTTCTTTTACATTTCTTGTTCCTTTTCTTGCTCCTCTTCCCCATCTATGTAAATTAATTTCTTCTTAGCACATTTATGACCTTTAGTGTATTTTCTATCACAATTGTAACAAAGTCCTTTTTATCTTTTTTCTTCCAAATGTTGTGGTTTCAACCTTGTAGGTGGTGAAAGGCTAGGAAAAACAACACTTCCATCTTTATAGTTGTGAGTGGTAGGCTTCCTTATCGCCATAATTTTGCTTTCCATTTTTCTTGCCAACCTGAATGCCTTCTCCAATTAATCAAGTTCCCAAAGGCGAACCTCATATTGGATGTTATCCTTTAAAGTCCTTATGAACACATCAATATTATGCTCCTCTAGAATATCTTTTACCCTTATATTCAATTTTTGGAAGTCCTCAATGTTCTTCATCATTGAACCCTTTTGTTTGACATCTATCAATTGGATAAAAAAGGTGTTGCTTTTGTATCCTCATAATGTGCTATCATTTCTTCTGTAAAAGTTGGAAGTGAAAAATCGTTTACGAGAGCAAAGTCTTCGATACCATACAAACTGATTCGATTCCAAATATAAAGTTGCAATGCGTACCTTTTGTGTGTTTTTCACATTATGGAGATCGAAATATTTCTCCATCTGTAGTATGCATGTTACGAGATCCTTTCCATCAAACTTCCTCATATCAACCTTTGGAACATGGCGGGTCTTCAATCCAACGTTAGAGTCTATGAAATCATGATTAACATTTCTTTTTTTCTCATCATGAGTTTCATTTACTACCCTTTCGCCATTAGTAAGCATTTCTTGTAGAAACTTTGTCAAATATGTCTTCAAATCTTCCATGTTGCCTTTAATTTTTCTTCTATACCATCCATCTTAGCTTCCACGCAAGTTTGCAACCAAACGTATGCAAAACTTTAAGAAAAATACACACATGTTTTCACTTTGTAGGATCTCGATATTGAATCTGTTGTATCTCTGTAATTTCAAATCTCCAAGGTCTGAAATTGTGTACTATTATATCCCTCTGAATCTTATTTCCAACCTTGCAAATCTGATCAAGATTGGATTCACCAAGGAAGAGTCATGCTAAATCTCCCACGATCACCTGATTATAGACTGGTTCAGTAGAGTGAACTTGTAGGAAGTGTCACGTGTCATTGTTTCGACATTTGGACCTGAAACCGATACACATAAACCTACAGGTCATCCCCTTTCTGTAATTATTTACTCAACTACAATTTGATACTTAGAGAGAAAGTTATGACAATTTTCCCGAGGTCACCTATTTGGGATGTAATTCAGGAGCCTACACAAACCCTAAATGTCTTGGACCATTTCTCCGAAAATATAGCGAAACCAGATCTGAAATTTGGGCCTGAGATTCATCAAGATTTAGGCTCAAATGGGTTTTAATTTTAGAGTCTGAAACTTCCTAAAAAAAACTTATAACACAAATTCCACAATGACATGTTTGCGATTGAATTCTGGAGCTTGCAAAAACCCTAAATTCTGCATATCATATCTCCGAAAATATAGCGAGACAAGATGTGAAATTTGGACCCGAGGTTCAGAATGATTTCATATCAAATGGGATTTTTTTAGCTTCTGAAAATTCGCAGAGAAAAATTTATATTGAAAATTCCATGATGACCTGTTTGGAGCAGCAAAACCCTAGAATCCAAAGCTCTGATGTCAAATGTTATGAAACTAGCTCACAAAAAGATAGAAAAGATAGATCAACGACTTAAAAATCAGCCTCTTTGAGGGGGAAACTTCATTTACATTACACAAATGAAAAATTCTTGGATGATACAAATGACAAGACCTCCTTTCTATATATAGGAGTCTAAGGGGTCCCAATACAATTAGAGCCTACATAACAATAATATTGTAGGGGCACAACAATAAAAATAGTTGGCTTTTATGGGGCATAATAATAACAACATGGGGGCTATATGGGCACAATAATACAATAAGGGGGTTGCACTAATAACAATAAGGGGTTACACTAGTAGTATAAGGACCTAACATAGACCCTCCTTAGGTACAAGGATGGTCAAATCCCTCACATCAAGGCTTAGTCAGCCTTGCATTATCAACAACTTGGATTTCTTCCACTAGCCTTATGACGTAGCTGGTTAGGCCCAGAATCTTCTACAAAATCTTCTTGCAGTATTTTTTTGGAGTTTGGAACCTTGGAGTGTGCCAGTAGAAGTGAAGCCCTTCCAGAGTTCATACCAGGCCCACAATAGAGAGTGGCTAGAGGAGTGCCTATTGCCAGCACATCGGGGAATTCCCTATTTCAATGTGGGGAATGCATGATTGCAAGGAACTCTTAGAAGTGGCCCTCACCCAAGCTCAGGAAATGTAGCACCACCAAATCACTTTTTAAAACCATCTCCACCAGTGTTGAACGCTAGTGCCAACCTTATTAGGAACTGTGAAGTATAGTCATGGTCAAGGTGACCAACGTAAAGGGATAAAGAATGAGATGGTGGAAGCTCCCATGATAGCTAGTGATATTCAAAGAAGGCACATCGCACAATTCTTGAAGAATTTCCCCGGGTTAGGCCATGGCGGAGTTCAGAGTAGACTCGATGTGGCACAAGAGAGCAAGCCTTGAAATTATATTGAAAATTCAGTGAACCTTACCCTTTGCTCTAATCGAACCTTAGTCATGGTGGCCACCAATTGGCACGCTTGATTTTTTCGTTTAATGTGATTGGACAAGTGATGGATGGCGTGGCCCAGAAACTATAGCCCGGAAGTTTTATCCCACATATTTATATTGCGCAGCAAAGGGATTGAACGAGATGATGTCAGTCAGGGATGAGCTGGCTAACACATAGACTTGGCTAGTGTGACATTGGTTGAGGTGTTGCCCATTGAACAACTCAACCTAGAAGTTCTCACTTGGCGATACCAAGAGCATACAGGATGAAGTCAGCTACCATAGTATCCCGACGGGCATGTTATCGATCAAGAGGATGCCTTACCGCCATCTTTTCCCAGTGGTTCCCACTCGACTAAATAAAGAGCGGAGCCAAATGAAGGCATCGAGATGGAAGTGTTGGGCTAACGTTGTGTTGTAGCCATGTGGGTCAGTCGAAAGTGGCAGACTGAAGAGGAGTAGCCACATCTTTCATGTGTTCCAAATGGCCCTGCCTTGCGAATTGAAGAGTAGTGTTTAACCATAGTATCGAGGTATAAGGTCAGGGTGATGTGACGTAGGACTTGGCAAAAGGCAAGGCTAGGGTAATGGACCAATGGAAAGAGGTCGTGTGATCCCAATGTGCGCGCATAGACACAAACACACACATATATATATTTCCCTTGGAAAAATATCATAATTTCATCTTATGATAATTATATAAAAATAAATTTTGTAGATACATTCGAGAATGTATTTAGATATGAGTGTATCACAACCTGTGATATCCTTCATGAGTATCTACTATCCAATAGACATTATACTACTTTGCTAAACAACAGTTGAAGTGCATACCAAAAAACATAAATATGTTACAATTTGTGCTCATAAAAGTCATATTGTATATGCAGAAAGTCAAATGTCGATATATTAAAAAATGATGTGATTAGTGAGGATCCTATTACTATAGAGATCAACCTTACTATACATGTCGCTAGCAGATATTACGTATTCAGTTTTTCATTGACTTGTTATTAGTTTTTATTTGACCAAAAAAAAAAATCTATCAAAAGTTTAACATTATGAAATGAAATTTATTATTTTTAAATCAAATTCATTTTCATTTATCTCAAATATTATTGGTTGAAATGTTTCCACTCTTATTGTGTAATGATGACAAAAATTAACTTTAGTGTATTATATCATTAATTACTATTTACTTTACTATATTAATAATTAATACTTTTGGTGGACGACTACCTGTGAGATATTTTATAATTCTATGTACAATTTTTAATAGTTTTACGTACATTTCTGATTGTTTTGAAAGATTTTTAAGTAGTATTTTAAGTTTTTTCTATTCGATTTGGTTTATTAGGTTAACAAAGTGTAATTGTTGTTTTAGGTTTATATATATATATATATATATATATATATATATATATATATATATATATATATATATATATATATATAATTGAGTTATTTGAAATTAATAATATATAAATGGTTTCATTTGAATTATTGTTATTAAATAATACATTATTTAATTTTTAGATGTTTACAAAAAAAATTATTTTGAATTATTTGAGACTATTACATTAAAACATTTGTAATTAACCGGTGTAAGCAACTTTATTGTTATTTCACTTGTTTATTACACTAGATGTTTGCATGATATAAAGTATTTATTTTTTCATTGACTTGCTATTAGTTTTTTTTTACTAAAAAAAATTAAAATCTATCCAAAGTTTAACATTATCAAATGAAATTGGAGTTGGGAATTTTGAAGGCACGGCGAGCAAAACTGCAGCGATGTCCCGAACCCCGGCGCGAACAGGGCTTTCTCATGGCGGCGTCGACAACAGCTGCAGAGGAGTGGGGCACAGTGTGATAGGCGGTCCAAGAGGCACGAACATGAGGGCCGAGGACGAAGAACTGGTCACGAGCTCGCGGCGGAGGTTGGAGAAGAGCGGTTGCATGGTGGGAGCTTGCAGGGTTTTCGACCAAAAGCCCAAACGCGATGGGTGTCTTAGGACATTGATGAATGGATCTTCCGCAAAGATTGGCCCTCCCCAGGAGGTCCTGTATCTCTTCCACCAGATGACAGAAACAGACGTCTCGCAGAATCTCTTCACCTTTGCCAATGTTCTTCCGGCTTGTATCGCCTGGCCATCTCTGCATCTTAGTATGGAGATCCATGGCCGAATCAGAAGAAGAGGGTGTAAGCTCCATGCGGCTGTGGCGAATGCCCTTCTGGATTTGTATATAAAATGTGGAAGGGTAAAGATCGCACGCGAACTGTTTGACGAAATGCCTGAACGAGATGTCAAGAAAATGGCTTCGTGGAACGCAATGATTTCGAGGTTCATGCAGAATGGGCATGCCGAGGAGGCAGTGATTTCAGGATCTGCACAGATTGGGCAAGCTGCGGAGGCAATGAAGATCTTTATCCAAATGCAGGCAGCTGGAGTGAAGCCAGTCACGAAGACATACCCCAGTATGCTCCCGGCCTATCCCAACTTAGCAGCCCCAGAGCAAGAAATCGAAACAGCCCGCTTTTCTGTGGAGAAGATAAGCGATGGAAAGCAGCAGTCGGATCTATCAGCCTCGTTCCAGATCCAGATCGGGCTCCTTTCTGGAAAAACTCTGTTACAATGGGTAAGCGCTTCAGATCTAGTGCAGAACCTCAAGCAAACTCTGGAATTTAGGTTGGGGATTCCCTTCACTTCTCAATGACTCCTCCACGAAGGTAAACAACTTGAGGATCTTTATCCCCTTTCTTTTTACAGCATTAGTAGAAATGCCTCCATCATTCTTACCCTCTGTTTAAGAGGGGGAGCTGTTGGACAGTCATCTTCAGTTGCGGCTTTTTCCTACAAAGATGCAGTCCATGCACAGAAACCCAAGAAAGTTGCTCCACCAGCTCAGGCTCCTAAACCGTTTTTGGTGGACAAGCTAGAGGAAACCCCCTCCATTGAAATAATGCATCCTTCGCTGGATGAGAAAATCCAAAAGTATGCAGAGCATGCCATTATTTGCAGGTTCAATGGACTATGGCCTCGCACAGCAGATCTCTACCAATGGATCCACTCTCACTGGACCAACAACTGCAAGGTTCTTCTTTGCTCAAAGGGTTTCTTCATTGTAGTTTTTGCTTTCAACGAAGACTACCAAAAAGCATTAACTGAAGGCCCATGGTTTTGGGGCTCAGCAGGACTATTCCTCACCCCTTGGTTCCCAGATTTTGATCCTTCTTCAGCGATCATCACCAAACTCCCCATCTGGGTCAGACTTCCTAACCTCCCGGCGCATCTATGGCACTTTGCTGTATTCCAAGGAATCGGCGACTCTCTAGGCCGCTTTCTAGCAACAGACACCTCTAGGGGGGAAAAAGGCATATACACCTTCGCCAGAATTTGTGCAGAAATAGACATGAGCAAAGGTCTACCGGATCAGATTAATCTCAAAATTGGAGACTTCCATTGGACCCAGTCCCTAGACTACGAGAACACAGCCTTTCGCTGCCGAAATTGCCATCACACAGGGCACCTTCAGAACTCTTGTCCCTCGCGGCCTGCCCAAAAGAAGAAAGCCAATCCTAAGCCGAAATCCAAAAGTTGGAAGCCTCATGATCCTCCTCCTATGGATGATTTTGATTCCAGCTCAGATGAAGAGGCAGGGGATGCAGAAGGAATGGAAACAAAGCAGGCACAGGATCAGCCTTCGACTAGTCATGAGGAATCTTCTGTCCCTCCAAACTCACAGAAAAGAACTCATGAGTCCTCTCCCTCGGATTCAGACAAGGAGTCCTCTCCATCAGCCCAGCTTAGTTTGCAAATCATGCCAGTTCAGCAGAGTCATCTTTACCAGGTCAAAATTGGTAAAAAGAAAGGGAAAAAATGTCGAATAGTTGATCCTACCCACGTTGGGTAGAATCCTCTGCTTCAGCACCTGTTTCTTTGTTCCTCTTGTTACTTCTTGTTTAGCATTGTTCTCTTCCTAGTTTCTCTCAGGGGCCGAGGTGGATAATCAATCCTTTCCGGCTGCCCGTTCTCTTGCTTCTCTTGGCTGTAACTTCATATTGTACCATATTTCCTCTTAATAGAATTAGTTTTTACCGAGAAAAAAAAACATTATCAAATGAAATTTATTTTTCATTTATCTCAAATATTATTAGTTGAAGCGTGTTCCTATTGTGTAATGATGGCAATAATTGACTTTAGTGTATTGTATCATTAATTACTATATATTGTATCACTAGTTACTATGTACAATGAATACAAATGGTTTGAATAGCATTATATATCATTAGTTACTATGCACAATGAACACAAATGGTTTGAAAAATAATATTATATAGAACATTACTCTAAGCTCTGCCCCTCTCATATCTCAATGCTAGAACAAAAAAAAGTGGAGAAGTGACACTCAGAAGCATTAATTAGTGACTGAAAATAACTAGTCTGCCAATGGGCCATAAATGCATGGGGATTGTATATGCCCACTATTGGATTTTGGCAAGCTAGTTATCCAATGGCGAGCATCAGGCATATACAAACCCGTGCATTTATAGCCAACGATGGGCATATACAACCCCGTGCATTTATGGCCAACGACGGGCATATACAACCCCGTGCATTTATAGCCATGGACGGGCTAGTTTTTGTTGCCTTAGTTTGTGACTAGTCTGGCACATGCAAAATGATTTTTTTACAAACAAATCTTTCGCAATTTTCTTGCTACTGCGATTTTTGTAAACATGTAAACAAGCAATTCTTTGACTGTCAGCGGCTTATACCAAAGGTAGCATGGCATCTTTCATAATTTTGAATTAGATTTGGATTATCTTAATATATTATGAACTGAAGAAATGTAGTAACCCAATAGAATGAACATTGCCTTATAAAGCATTTATTCCATGAGTAACACTATTGTACATTCTATCAAATTAGATTTGACATTTAAAATTTGGAAAAATTGAAAATTTGTCTAATTAAAATTTAGTTTAGATTTTTTTATTTTTTTTAGATATATATTGTTTATTAACAAATATTTGATTACATGATAAGTTGGAGAGTACGCTGGAATACAAAGAGCATTAAATTACATGTAATGTAATGTTTTGTATGTAATTTAAGATACATAGTTTTAAAGTGGATTTTCAAGTGCATATTTTAATGTAGTGTGTTAAATGTTTAGTTGGATATACAAATTATTATTATTATTTACAAAATATAGTAATAAGTTTGTTTCTTGATTTATATTAGTTTTTGACTTGATATTGTTTTGTTATTTGATATGATATTATTATACTTACGATATTACATATTTAGTTTTTCTTTCATTTGCTATTAGTTTTCTTTTGACTAAAACCAGCCCAGATACTTTGGATCTAAGATAAGCTCAAATTTTTGCAAGTGCAAACTTCTTTTAGAGTCCAAAATACAATGTGTAATTTTTCATTGTTTAAATTGTATTTTTGAATGCTATATAGAGTACAACTTAAACTTGTAAGTCCAAAAAATCTTTGTTAGATTTCGATAAAAAAAACATATACCTAAAACCAGATAGAATTGTAAAATACTCTGGAGCATTTCAAACTTTTTAACTATAAAAAACTTAATCTTTTTTCAATAGCTTTATATGATATATACATAAAAAAAAAAAAATAAAAAAAAAAAAAAAAATTAAACAATATATAATATATATATATATAGTTGACTTTAAAATATTTGCATAACATGTCTATCCTTTTTTTGTGATTAATATAATTTTAAGTATAAGCCACATTGAATATTTTATTATATACAACTTTAAAATATTTTCTTTTAACATTTTTCTTTATATATAAACATATATGAAGTTGATATCCACATGAATTAGTTAACATTGCTTGTCTATTTAGAAAATAGGTTATTTTTTATTTTAACTATTTAGAAGATAAGTTATTTTTATTTTAAGAGTGACGTGTGTTAATTTCATGTTGATCATGGACCAAATTACACATCTCCATAAATTTTAAATTTATTGATTAAACATTAATAATGTGTCTATGTGAGTAGAGAATTAGTCCACTAAAAATTTGTGAGCCTATGTAAAAGTCATGGGCAAATGAAAAATTATAAAAGAGATAATATTTTTTATTAATATAGTAAACTTTTCAATTCATCAAGTTGTTAAAATAAATAAATATATATGAAAAAATGATGAGTATGTTGGACAATAATCACAATCCCAAAATTAGAAAAAATAAATTGATATTAAAATAAATGTTGTAGGGAAACCATGTGTAAAGCATAACATAGATAGAAATCAACAATAACATTAAAATTTATTTATGAACTACTTCATCTATGTGAAATACTTCATCTATGTGGGACCATAGCAATATAAAGCCTTAAGATAATAATAAACAAAGCACTTTAGTATAGTCCAACTTTGAACAAACTTTATTTGTGTTAGGTAATTTAAATTTTATGAAAAAAATCAAAATTTGTATAAAAGGAAAATAATTAACAATTTGTTATCAAAATCTTTAAAATTTACAAATTGCATAACTTGTTCAAAACCATTCATTCAAAAAGAGTTCAAATTGAATGTAAAATTATTTAACTTTATGAGTAAAAGCTCTACATGGTGGATAGATATTGTCCCTTTCATAAGTCAAATTAATATCTCCATGAAGGGTAGAATTTGATAGTGAAATTGTCGTTCATGGCTTATTTTGGTCATCAAATGACAAATTGACCATGACTTCTAAATGGTACTTTTTAAAGTTATAAAATAATATTCCTAAATATTTATTTCTAATCTTAAAAAAAATATAGGATATCATTGTAGATTTAGACTCTATATAATTAAATACAGATCATTTTTCTCTAATCTCTTGTTTTCCAATTTTACCTCTTTTTCTTCTAGTTTTGGTTTCATGTTTCTACAAGCACTTATATGGGCTTCATTTCGCCAAATATTCATATTTTTTTTACTTTAATTTAGTTATATTAAAATTAGGAGACAAGTACTTGCTACTATGTAGCTTGTTTTATGGAGTACCGGTGGAAAAATTCAGTGTCTTGCATCAATATATTTCGCAATCAACGAACTCCCATGATCTTGTCTAATACTCGCTTTAGAGAGCCTGTCTGCCAAATGATTACATTCCCTGTAGACATGGTAGCAAGAGAAAGATTCAAAAGTATCCCTGATGCAGCGAACCTCCTCCGAAAGTGGTAGAAAATGTTGTTTGTGACATCTCAAGTCCCTTTCACCTAATTTGTTAAATACTTGCAAGGTGTTGCAAACTTTTTCTTTTGCGAAAAGGAGGATTATTTTTAAAGCAAGGAGCATTGCATAGTTGTTTGTACCCATCTCTAGACCCATCTATAGTGTGAAATAGTGAGTATCAGGGAAGTAAATAACAACACCTATGCCACAGGTTCTACCATCATCATCTGAGGCTCCATAAAAACAAAAATAAAGAGAAAAAACAACAACAACCAAGGTCTGGAGTGGTCCACCTCCTCAATATTAATGACCCTTGGGTGTGATGCTTTGTTTATCAATTGAATACTAGTGAAAATGGCAAGGCTTTGTGTTTCCAATCAATCAAGAGAGTAGAGGTTCTAAAAGACAATGTTGTTAATGAGAATGTATTTCGGACTAATCACATCATTAGTATTTGGTAGACATTTCGAACCAACTAATGGAAAGTATTTGTGTTTCTAATAATGTTGTTTATGGCTAGCCAAATGCCCCAACTGATAATTAAAGGGAGGGATCTAAAATTTTTAATTTCTCAAATTGCATACCAATTTTTCCAAGCGTCCATGAAATTCCTGCCTTTCCATGCCCTTTAAATATTTAAATTGGATCAGAAAAGTGACCAATTGTATTTGGTGAAAGAGCATTCAATAAGGTGTTGAATAGATTCTTCCTTAGCCTTGCAAAGGGTGCACCAGTTTGGAACTTTATGGAATTTTCCATTATCCTTCAGGGATCCAAGTGAATGTCATTTAGTAAATAGTAATGGCTTCCAAAATGGATTTCACCAGGATGAGTTCACTAGCTTTAGATAACCAGTGCACACTCCAAATTCTTAGTCTTTTCTATAGTTTTGCAACCAACTAGTTCCAATCTTCGTTTTTGTATAAATTTGGCTTTAAGTTAAAACCTAGATATTTCATTCAAACATCAAAATGTAGTTGGGTAAAAGGAAAAAAGTCACCATATTGAAGAGCTTCCTCCTTCTCAAGTGAAACCATCAAGATCATTGACTTAGTTTCATTAAGTTCCACACCTATAACTGCCTTAAATAACTCCAAGGCAATGTGCAAAACAGTTGCATCCCTTAAAGAGCCATTACAAAAAATTGTATATCATCCACAAGAAAAAGACGTGTAAGAGTAAGATTGTCTAGAAAATCAATTCCTTTGAATTCCCCCTATCTCTTGGCATCACCTAGTAACCTTGTTAATCCCTTTGTCACCAACATGAATAGGAGAGATGTTAAATTATGGTATGTTCTATGCTTAGAGCAGTTTACTTATCTTTCTTATTATTATCCACAGATTAGCAATCACATGTACATAAGTAAAGTACAAATAGAACATTAAACGATCAACAAAAAACAAGCCAAGACAAGAGACACAAGATGTGGCGGCTAGCCAGGGACAAACCCCCATATGGGGAAACCCTTTGATCAAATCTTCTTTTATCTTCAATAATTCAGTAGAGAGAAATAGTACAAAAATCTGATTTATATCAGCAGAAGCAAACCCTAGATCAACGACATCAACATAAGCGGCGTCAGCATCAGCGGCATCAGTATCATCGACATCAGCATCATCGGCATCAGCGGTATCAGTATCATCAGCAACAGCGTCATCAGCATCAGAGGCATCAGTATCATCGACATCAGCATCAGCACTAAAATAGGGCAGTGAATATCTTCCAAACCAGAGGTCAGATCACCTCGATTCCTGTGCCAGAAATTGCGGATTTCGAAGGAGAGTCAGCTTCACCTACTATGCAGTCAAGAGAGAGCGAATGCTTGTCAACGCTGGTCAAAGTTCCAATCTGCAATTTGTAAACCCTTAGAAAATTGCGTCCTTCCTTCCCATGTGTGAGAGAGAGACTTATCTACGCGGGAGAGAGAGAGAGAGTCTTTTCTGCGCAGAAGAAAGAGAGAGATGGATGAGAAGTGTGTCCAAATGAGGAGGAGACATCCTGTATTTATATGCAAACGTTGATGATGAATAGATGTGTTTGTTGGGCTTCTGAGCCCACATAAGTTGTTGGCCAACTTTGACAATTTGTCCATAATCAAAATAAATTGATATCTCCATAAATACTTATCGGAATCGAATGATCTTTAGATCAATCCTACACCTATCGACGAGAGGAATCTAGATAAAATATTATCAATCATGAATAAGGTGATCCTCATGGAGTTTGGCCCTAGTTGCCTATTTTAACAAGAGACGACAAAGGGAAACCTCGACTTAGTCCTTGCTAAGCATGGAAGAAAGGGGAGGCAACACCGTTGATTAAGACCACAAAGGAAACCGAGGTGAGATAGCTCATTACCCATTGAATGGAAGATGTCTCGAAGCCCACATGGGTGAGTAAGAGATGGATGTAGAGCATTATTACATGGTCAAAGGATTTGGATAAATCAATTTTTAGGACCACTCCTTTAATATTTCTAGTTTTCAAGTTGTGAAGAACTTATTGAGCTACTCGGATAGGTTCATGGATCTAACGACCTTCCAGGAATACAAATTTCTCACTAGAAATGGATTGGACAAGATAGGCTTAAGTCTTATGGCATTAACTTTGACTATGATTTTATAGATACAATTGCTAAGACAAATAGGTTTGAAATCAATGAATGAGTTGGGATTGTCCATACTAAGTATCAGAGCAATGAAAGTTGTATTGAAAGAGGCCATGACACTCCCAGTCTACCTAAATTACTCAACGACCTAAAGAAAATAATTCCCAATTAGTTCATAAATCCGAATACGAAATTCCAGGATCCAACCATCTGGTCCTTGAATTTTGACTATTTGAAAACTATGAAGAACCTCCTATAGCTTTGAGTTCATAACTTCTGCCATTAGTAGTAAATTATCATCCTCATTGACGATGCTTGGGAAGAATTGTGCAAATCTGACCACCTCATCAATTGAAGCACTTTTCGTGGCCTTGAAGAGTGAGTTGAAGTGGTTTTTCCCCAAGCGAGCAAGTTCCTCAAAAGTGGAAGCTCGCATACCCTATTGATCCTCTAGACTCCTGATGGTGTTTTTTATTTTCTCATCTCCACATTCCAACCAAATAGCTCTTCTTTTCAGTCTCCAACAAGCTTATTTATCTTCAAGCAATCTCCTTTTGCTTGCCTTAAGTTGAATTAACCTAGCTTTTGATTCTTCAATGGATATTCCCCTATCAAGTGTTCCACTCAAAGAATTCATCTCTTGTTCCACCTCTTTCAATTATTGATCTTCTCTTATCCTTTCTTTTCTCTTCCCACTAAATGGTGGCTTTTTAAAGTTTTGTGAGATTTCTAGCAAACTAGGTAGTAGTTGACGCTCTAGAATTAGGACCATAGGGGACCTAATTGGAGTGAACTAAAGCTATAAAGTCATCTTCTTTGAGCCATATTGCATTGAACTTGAAGGGATTTTCTGAATTCTTTCTGAATCCTTTGATTTCTAGAAACATAGGGTAGCGATCAAATTCTCTTCCACTTCCAACCCATTGACACATCAAAGGGAGACCTTCCACCAGCCTCTTCGATAAAAATAAGCGATATAACTGTTTCTCCACCCTGGCATATCCCACTCTCTTATTCCTCCAAGTGGGGGTCACCTTGACCACATCCACATCTAACAAATTATGTACAAAAAATAGATGTGTAAAATAGTTTCTCAGAATATCGAACCTTGCATGGGGGGGCCACACTTCAGCAGTACCCAAGGAAAAGTTTAGGTCTCCACCCAGAATGAGATTTTCAGCTAACAATAAATGTTTTTGGAATAAAGAATCCTAGAAAGGAACTCTATCCAAGAAAGGTCCATAGATATTGATTACCCTCGGCTCAATCCCAAGCTCAATGAGAAGAGGTATAGTCCAAGAACAACATCAAAACCCCAAGAACCAAGGGGATTTATGCTTTGAGGATTCCACTCAATGGCCAAACCTCTCGATCATCCACATGAATTCGAACAACTAAAACTCTGGCCTTTACACAAAGAATCTAGTACTTTTGTAACTGAGTGTTCATGCCCCAGAGTCTCATATAGTAGGGGATTATCAAGCTAATTAATTTCAACCAGTCTCCTCAGGGCCAGGTTTTTTTACAGGTTGACCAAGCCTCGATAGTTGAAGGAGAGTATGATCATGGGGTAACCCATCCTAAGATTTTCACTGCTCTAAACACCCCATGGATGGATATTTGTTTTCTAGTTGCCACATCAAGATGAGCTTTTACTTGGGCTTTGACCAGAAAGGATCTTCTACGTCAACCTTTGGCTTCTAGTAGGGTTGTATAGGGTCCAAGTCCTTAGGTTTCCATAGAGGAAGTGGAAATTGACTACTAAGGACATAGATTGTAATGAGATTTGGAGTCCAAAGAGTGGTTTTGAGAACCTTATTTGGTGGAGACAATGGATGTGGAGGTGTGTGCGATAGCATATGGGTAGGGGCAGTAGACAGTGGAGATTTTTGGCTTTGGGGGTAAAGGAGGCTTCAAGATATCACAACTAGAAGAGGAACTGAGGCCCTATTTTAGAGAAAAAAATTGACTAAAGTAATCATAGAGAAAGGAGAGAAAGATGAAGAACCTAAAGTAGGATCAACTAGTTGTAGTTGTGTCACCTTAGGAAGGTTTGTCTTTCGAAAATCCTCTTCTACTTCTGCATCAGTTTCTTGGAGTCCTTGGAAATTTCCTCTGCCCCTGGAGGTGGTAGAGAGAGAATCCCCTCTTATTATTTCGCTAATCCTTTAACCTCTTTAGTGGGAACCAACCTTTCCACTATGTCTTTTTCTCTGGGGTAACTTATCTTTCTCATTCTAGGTGTTTCCTAAACTTTGGCATTTGTGAAAAGGAAGTTTATAATCCTTTGTTATGTGTCCTATCGCATGGCATCTCCTACATATGAAAGGGTTGCCTTCATAATCTAAATTTTGCAAGTAAGAGTAACCAAAATGACCATGCCTCATCTCCACTGCAAGTCCTCATCGAGAGTCTATGCTTACCAAGATGCGAGCACAAACATTTTTTCCTATGGATTGAAAAGATTTGTTTGCGTCTAGGAAAGTTCTCAGAAAATTCCCAATTTCCTTGAAATATGCCCAAGACCATAATTGAATCGTAAGACCCGACAATTAGACCCAAGTCGGTATAGCTTCTTCCAGCCTTTCTTGGTCAGCATTGAAGAGGGGTGTCCACTTTTTAAGACCGAGGTGGATCCAATGGATTAGTTTTGTTTCAACACCCAAGAGACACTCTATCTTGGATTTGAGAGATACATAAACCAACCCTTGGATAGGGTTGTTACAAACAAAAAGGGCTCGAATTGTTTCCCCCATTCCTTAGCAAACAACTCTCTCAAGATTTAGGCTTTGAAGCACCTCCCTCATGCTATTCCTGCTATGACCAACTTCATTTTTTTCTCCACCTCATGAAACTGAACATCAACATAGAAAACCATATTGATTTCCTCTTTTTGTATCCTTGCGTAATGCACCTTTTTCTTCTTGTTTTCTCTCAGAGGTCCTTCAGCTGAGGGATGTCTTGCTTGCTTAGGCTCTATGGTATCCACCAAAAATTCACTGGCTCTGGTTGCCCCATTTTCTATTGAAGTTGTAGTGAGCTTAAGACCTGGAGAAGAAGGCTTTATGGTTCTTGAAGACAATAACAATGGCCCATCCAACAAAGAGATCCCTAATGTAGTCAAACTCCCTGCTCCACCTAAAACTAAGGTTTCGACCGGACAATCCTACTAGGAATCAAAAATTGGAACCAACCCTTCCAAAAAGTTTTGAATGGCCTCCTTTGATGAAGCAAGGTGGAGACAAGGCAGCTATACTTGTATGAAACACTATGGAAAAAGGGTTGGGTCCCAAACCTTTAGACCTTTTCCACTTACACTTCACCAAATCAAGAGGTGTCAAAATGAGTTTGTTTCCAAACCATGCTCTAGGCATGAAAAACCCACATTTAGCAAGAGAAACTTGGGAGAATTAAGCGACACCTGGCCCCAGACCTGGTTTCAGTCTCTCAACACCATAACAACCTCATTTGCTTCTTTTGAGCAACCAGGTGGCCTATATGACTGAACTCCAATGGGTCGATGGTATAGTCTACTAGGATTTCCTCCATAACCCCCTCCCTTATTGTTTTATCTTATGGTGAGGTCATCCACATCATGTACACACACAATATCATATCTATGTTGTGATGTTTCATCTTTTCCCCCTTGGAAAAATCCTAATTTTATTCATAAGACATGTTGGACACCTAATCCTCTAAGGGTTGGTGGGGAAGCCGAATAGACTAAAGAAGTCCAAGAGACTTTGGGATGTGAAACCCAACAGTCACACGAATGTACTATAAATGTATATCATTGTCAAATAATAGATTGACTCTCCTGCTTATCTTTAATATTCTGTTGCTACCATGTGTGTGTTTGACATGGTACCAAACCAGGGTACTCCTGCCCTGGCCAAATATGAGCGACTAATTTTCTGACCTCTTTGTGCATGTCAGTCTTGCATTTCATGAATATGTTGTCAGCTAAATTGTAGTTGCGATCTCTGCCCAGTTCTGTAGCATCTCTATGAAACATTCCCCGCACAATTACATCGTCTTGCAGAAACGCACCTATCATTTCTGTGCGCACTTTTCTGTGACCATTTACCTTCTATTCAAAAATAGAAAAAAAACAAAGGGGAGGTTCTTTATGTTGAATAGAGCGTTTCTCTGGCGAATTTGCAGATTTAACAGTCTACAAATTACCCTAGTCTCCTGGCCTTTGTGAGCGTTGGTTGAATGTATCTTAGGCATGCATTGGTCAAGAAATACAAAACGTCTGGTCATTTTTGTCAGTAGAATTCTCTGTTGCTCAGTGTTTCACCTGAGACAAATATACTCCTGTAACTCTTATATTGAATCCCGTGTTCGATATTCTGCAACGCATTCAGTCGAGGATGAAATCCTTCGACGAGTCTCTGTCACAACTCTACAAAGACAACATCAATGAATCAGCTCTCGATCTTCAGAAGAACCTGACGGAGTATTACCATAACCTCCATAGAGACCTGCAATCGAGGTACAAAACCCTAAAGGTAAAGGAGGAAAAACGAGAAGAACCCGGAACCTTGGACAAAAATGAAGGGGAGAAAACATCAAAGGTCGCCGGTTCGAGTGTCCTCAGTTCTTTATTTACTAAAATTCTCTCATCTGTCGAAGCCCGCCCTGAGATCAAAGCTGACGGTGATAGCCTCAAAAATTACATAATCGACAACATTAACGAGTTTGAAACCCTTCAGAAGGAATTGGCGGTGGCGTTTAGTGGAGTCCCTGATGCGGCGAAGTTGGTGATAAAAGCTCTGGACAGCTATGATTTCGCAGAGTGCGGCTTGACTCACATAGAGGAGAAGAGGCCCCAAATTTCTATAAACAGAAAATCTCGCATCTTACTCTTAGATTCTCTTTTCCTCGTTTTTCGTAACGATGATAGTCGTGTTGTTCAGTCGGATGTCAAGGATTCGGCCCGAAAGATTGCTAAGGCTTGGAGAAAAGAAATTAGATTTGATAAGTATACGGTTTCCACCGGTAAGGGGGATCTTAGGGCGTTCCTGAAGCTCTTGGCTTCGTTTAAAATCGCGGCAGATTACCTGAGGGATGAGCTTTGGGGGTTACTGTTTATTATTTCGAGCAGCGAGCAAACTCCAGAACTGTGTCGGTCTCTTGGGTTGTCTCCTTACATATCAGAATTTATCGATAAGCTTTCAGAAAGTGGTCAACCATTAGAGGCTCTTAGATATGCGGATACATTTGGCATACTGGATAAAGTAGATGCTGTGGATTTGTTGACATCATTTTTGAGAGATTTGGAGAAGGCTGAAAAGGAAAGGAACATGTCCAGACTCCAGAGTGAGATGACGGCAGTGAGAGCTGTTATTGAGCTTGTCAGAAAGTATGGTTTGCAAAGTCATTTTCCTGAAGACAAACTTAAAAAAAATTGGAAGAAGAGAGAGAAGACAGAATAAAAAAGAGAAACAAAGAGAAAGAAAGAAAGCTTCTAAGAAAACAGAGTAGGAAGAAGAAGGAAAGTAACCTCGTAAAAGATTTCAATCTTTTGAGCCTGGCCGTTGGCTTTCAAAGAGGGAAAACTATGCTTCAAAGAGGGTTATGCATGCTTCATCAAATGAGATAACCAGAGCGGTTGGTGGTATGAACAACTCAAAAGCTTCACCCTACAATATTGATGGGGCTCAAAATAAGTATGGGATTATTGGTCATGATTACCATCCATCAGGTTTTAGTGCTGCCAACACTGGGCTTGCTGTCGGTGCCTTTGCATCAGCACCTTCCATTGCAACTCAAATAAATAATGAGAGAAGACTGCAGGAGGGACACCCCTTATCTTTTGAGACTGTTAATCTAATCCCTATTAGATCATCATTGTACAGCTCTATGGCTAGAATTGATGATACATTAGAGTTGTTAAATATCCTTATTATCATCATTGTACAGCTCTATGGCTAGAATTGATGATACATTAGAGTTGTTAAATATCCTTATTCATTCCACTGTTGATGGAATGGTAAAAATTAGGTCTAATGCACTTTTTAATATTAAAATTTGTCTGCAAAATGCACATGAGAAAATTGATTTTTTGCAGCTCGAATCTCAATTCCAGCAAGAAGAGCTACATCAAAATAGACATCATTTTGAACCTGTTTTTGTTCAGAACATTGAGACAGCAACCCATCAACAGCGAGTCAATAATGTTGCAGTTGATTCAGATAGATTTCCCAATGAAGCAGCAAAATCACATGCAGATGCAAAAATTCAATTTGCATTCCCCAAGCCCATCATCGGACCTTGGGAAGAGCTTGTCCACAACAAACACAGAACTAGTCTTGGATATGACAAGGATGTGTCCTTTCATATTCCAGGCTACTCAAACCCCATCCAGTTTCAGAGTGCTGGATTACTTCATGACAGTTCACCTCCAGCTGTTCCAGATTCTGCCCCTCTTCCAGAGCAACAAATTGTGAAATGCCAACACTATGACTGAGTTGGCCATATGAAAGATCATTGTTTTGATCTTCATCCATGTAAGCATTGTCATAAAACTAGTCATTCTTCAAACAGATGCTTCAGAAACAAACCTCATGCAAGAACAAAGATTCATGTTGGATGGATCGCTTCTTGGCAATGGGCATCAATAGCCAAGAAGATATTTAAGTGATATGTTTGAACTTGTTCTAGAGTATTGAACAGTCTTACAGTTGAGTTTTCTCCATCATCTCACCTTGTATCTGACAGGGGGGAAATGATGGTCATCTACAAGCTTCAAAGCCACATCAAGCGAGCCTGAGCCACAACCTGCCACACCAGATTCAGAGTTGTAGCCAGAGACAAATATGCCCCTAAGCATGCCTTCAGTCGGTGATACCTCTTCAAAGAATTGGGGACACTTCCTCTAGCAGAAGACTTCAGCTTCTTGCCAGTTTCGGAAGAGTTCCAAGAATTGCATTAAGCATTCCAGAGTTGTTGGTAATCCTTAAACCATCACAGGTTGAGACCTCCCTTTTCAGGTTGAGGTTCTCCCTTTTATGCAGGGTGAGACCTCCCTTTCATGGTTGAAGGTTTCCCTCTTCAAAACATCAGGAGCACTTCCTCTAGCAGAAGACTTGAGCTTCATGCTAGACTTGGAAGAGTCCTGGGAACTGCACTAAGAATTCCAGTGTTGGTGGTCATCCTTAAACCACCTCCCTTTATACCAACATTTCAGAGAGCACATTCAGCCTAGTGCTGCTATGCATTTTTACACATGTTGTATTACAACTCTCTTCTTGGACTCATACATAACCCTTCGGATTAAGGGGGGGAATGTTTGACACCTAATCCTCTAAGGGTTGGTGTGGAAGCCGAATAGACTAAGGAAGTCCAAGAGACCTTGGAATGTGGAACCCAACAGTCACACGAATGTACTATAAATATATATCATTGTCAAATAATAGATGGACTCTCCTGCTTATCTTTAATATTATGTTGCTGCCATGTGTGTGTTTGACAAGACAAAATTACATGTTGTAGATGCTAAAAAGCATATGCATATGGTTTGTTTATGTTTTCACATAAACATTTTAAAAAAAAATATTCTTTTCTCCCTTTCTTTTTTTCCATTTTTCGCCAACCTTCAGTGTTGGGAGAGGCAGTTACAATGGATAGTTGCGTTGTGTTTATGGGAGAATATTTGTCAGAGTTAGATCCTTCTGAACTGTGAGTTCGCTTGTTGCCAGATATTTCCATTCCTGCTAGTTGGGACTCTTGTTGCTGCAAAGGGTTGTTGGGATCTTTCTCCTCCTTGTGTGTGTTGTTATAGACCTTTTGAACATCCATTTATGTTTTGTATTCTTTTGTTTCTACTTTTTCTGCTTCTTCATCCAAGGGGTTGTGTATTGCCATCCTTTTGGCTTTTTCTGTTGTTTCTTGTTCCATTTGGGGTTTTGTTTTGCTTATGGACAGGCACTATGGAGGTGGCCTGTTTGTAGACATCCTCGCCGTCAGAAAGTTGTATTTTTGTAATCTAAAGGTTGTTTCCATTGTATGTTGTTGAAATTTATTGTAATGTTGTCTGGTAGTCCCTGGCTAAGATCTACTTCAACGCAGATCCTGACAAAAGTAAATATTCCCCTTGTAATTTTGTCCCCTTCAGTCTTAAGGAACTTTCCCAAGGTGTTCCCTATGGCTATTAGAACATTATGATGCCAGAAGTGTAATGGAAGGTTGTGAAACGTGACCCAAACTGGCATCTTTGTTACCACAATTGTGTTGGCATCGAATTTTGGAAACCATGGGGTCATGAAGAGTCCTGCATTGCCCCAAAACCATGGACCCTTATTGAGGATGTGTTCCCTTTCCTATACTATTTTGAATCTGAATATAAAAAACCCCTTGCGGCATAAGTATATTTCACAATCTAGTGACCATGCAGCATATATCCATTGGTGAAAAACATTAGATTTTGGCCAAAAATCATTAAATCTGCATATAACTGCTTTGGAATAGAGATCTGTGTACAAATCCTTTACCTCAGGCATTGAGATGGTAAGAGGAGTCTCAGATTTTTGTTCCACAATGTAGGGCCTTGGAAGCTTGGGCATTGTTGTTGGTTTGGTTTTTCCTTTTTCCTTACCTTTGACTGCATCTTTAAAGGATCCAGTTCTCCTTGAGCTAGTTCCAAAGCATCCGCCCCTCAAACGCAGGTTGATTATGATTATCGAGTTTGTGGTACTGCCATAATCCTTAAGTGTGTGGTTATCCTGTAGACTGTATCCTGAGTAGATCAGATTTTGTCTACAAGCTGGTATACCGAGATGGGTCTAGATTAGATACCTTAAGTCCTGGATCCTCTTCCCCTTCCAGATCCTCCAACAAACATGCCTGCCTTCTAGGGTTTTGATAGAGATTTGTATCAATTCTGCTTCATTAATGTGTAGATCTGATTGTGTATGGGCTCGATCTATTTCCAATGCTCCCGTCTCTAACGTCTTTGTACATATCGATGCTCTTTCTGATTCGTGCTTTGCCAGATCTGGGTTATCTGTTGAATCTGTGCTTATTAGCGCTCTGTCTGAATCTTGCTTTGGCATCTCTGGGCTAATGTGCCTAGCATTTCCCTTTGTCAGATGCCCGCCTGCTAAGTCCAGGAGACCTCCCGAATAGGGCTCTGCCCATCCTGGTGTTGTGTTTATGCAGATCTTGTCATCAGTAAGATCTTGCTCATGGATTGCCAACCAATCTGGCTTTCTATTATGCTTGATTGTTGCCTTAGTAGTAGCAGGAAGGTGCTCCATGGGGCATAGAGGTGATAGTTTTGAAAGCATAGCGTCCAGACGAAAACCCCTGACACACATATGCGCTACCGAGTCCATCAAAAGGGATTTTCCTTGACCCTTTGTCTTGGAGCCACCGAGCCAGTAGAGAACAAAGAAAAACGTTTGCGTTCAACCAAATCTGGCCAGTGCATGGGCCAATCTACCGTCTGACTATCCATATTGGAAAACCCTTGTTCAGATCTATAAAATACGTCTCGTTTCAGGAGGGGAGAGGTCATCCATGTCCCTTGTGGAAGTCGTGCTGCCTCTGGGGGTTCGTGCTCTGGTTCACAATGCATCCAACCAATTGCCTGCATTGTTGAGTCTGCATGCATCTCTTCCAGCATCCTGCAAACAACATTGATGCCAAGATCTGTGGTCGGTAGAGCAGCATCAGCATTAGGAACGATTTCAGGAGCCCTATCGATACTTAAATCTTCTATTTTTTGTGTCCGTCGCGCCGTCTCCATGGAGATAACCCTAACCCTAAATCCATCTAAGAAAGGCCCATGGGTGCTTTCTTCTGGAACAGTGCTAACCCAGTACTCATGATCCATTTAAAACCTAGATCGTCTGCCTCTCCTGCTCACTTTTGGGTGTTCGTTGAGGTCGTTCATTCATTTCCGAGGAGAAACTCATAGGAACCAGCATATCCCAGCCGTCAGGTTATGCAAGGCTGGACTTTGGCTGTAGGAAAGACTGTCAAGCATTGCAATGCCAAGAAACGCTAGTATGTCAGCGTCCAATTCAACTTCAGTAATCTAGAGAACCCTAGCTTCGCATGCCATCGCTCCTCTATTACTGAGATACTCAATCCATGTTGTGATGTTTCATATTCATATTCTCTTCCAATATATTAATAAAAAACTAGAAAATAATAAATATATTGAGCAATTTGTTTATAAGAGGAATTTATTTATAAAAGAATATGGCAATATATTTATAAGAATTTTTAATTCATTAAACTTAAATGTGAATAAGTTTTGAAATTAGGGGAGGCAAGAGCAGGATGGGTTATTCAAATGCCCCAATGAAACTATTGAATTAACATTCTCATGGGATTAGGCCATAAAACCAACAATCAAGCTAAAGTTTATGTCTTTCTCCATGGTCTTCTCCTTGCTCATGAAAGGAACATCATTGGCCTCTTAGTGGTTAGAGATTAGCAAATGATCATTAACAATGTAAAGAAAAGGATCCTCCCTATAGAAGGCATCTTAAAAACAATCATCAAAAGGATCTGAAGTGCACTAAAAAAAATTGAAACTTATGAAATCCATCATTTCCTAAGGTAAAATAATGTTCAAGACGATGAACTAGCCAATGAGGGATCAACAAATGCACAATGCTTAATTAATTAGCATTAATGGTAAACAAGAAATAAAGCCCTTACCTTAGCAACATGCAAGGGATATAAAACAAATGGGACAGGCCAAGTGGTGGTTGGTCATAGTACAAAGCATACAATCAAATTAATGAAATGTAATGAGGGAGATAGGGGAGGTCTGAAGAGGCACAAGGTGCCTAAGTGCTGAGAGGAGGAGTATGTGATGTGCCACCAATTTCAACCTAAAGGCAAGTTATAACCAATGAGAATTATGATACAACGTGCTACGAATTCCAAACACTGAGAGAGGTATAATGATGCAGTTTGCAATGAGAAAGGAATGTGTGTGCATTGGTGTAAGGAAATTATTTATGGATGTGGGATGTACAACATAGGAGATGAGTATATTTTTGTAAGGTACAATTAGAGAAAAAATTGTTTAGAAGCAAAGAATAGAGGTTAATATGTTGAGGATGATGCATGCCCGGAGGATAGCGTCCTTACAAGTCATTTCATTGGCACTAAGTTTTTTATAGGGGTTTGATCGCTGATAAGGGATCACTCCCAATTGGATAATTTCAAACTCTTGTGTTGTTTCCATCTTGAGAAAGAGGTTAAAATTGGTTTACTCCCTTAGTCCATTCCAAGCTTGGAAGTTTTTTAATAGGTATTATTCAGCAAATAAACCTGTAGGAGATCCATTTAATTGTAATCCTCTAGGTGAAATTTAGTCTACTCCTAGGGAGAATTTCAATAGTCTCTTCCCATGGAAGTGAACTACCATCCATGACATCCATGAAGGAAATGGTAATAGTCCAGGCTTCAACAATGGTTGTCAACTAGGTACCTTGCTATCAAAACTCAAGTGGTGTGACATCAAGGATGTTTGTGCTCACCTTGTCAAATTCCTTTCTTCCTAGCCCCTACCCACTTAGTTGAAGTCTCTGATAAATTCAAGCATGAATTTAATTAATATATTTTTCTATGGAATTTCCTAGTTGAGAAACACGTTGAATACACTCTCATTGTGGAAGTGGGACAATTTTAAAGAAAGAGGAATGAACTCCAACAGGTATGAGATAATTACACATCCCTTTTCCTGACTTTCTAAGATACAACTCAGGTCAAAGGACTTGTTCCCCTTAGAGGATAAGTTGGCACTAGTTAAGTAGTTATATAATTGGTTCATGGTCTCAGCGTATAGTAGTTGGTAGAGAAACTTCATCTTCACATACATTAGAAACATGCCACACTCCAAAGATGCAGAATAAAACAATTTTTGGTACTTATCAATCAGATCTAGGAAGACATAATGACCTTACAAATCAGACAGAATCAAATAGTCTCAAGCATGACCACAATGATGGAGGTTTTGGTAGATCAAAAGTATAGCATGCAAAGGAACAAGGATGAGTTAATCAACATGCATAACCAAATTGAGGAGATCCAAATAGGGTTAGCTACGCAAGATTTGGATACATTAACCACAAACAATGAATCAACCATAATTTCTCAGCTTGTTCTGAACCTCAACACAACAATTTCACCTCTGAGGAAGAAAAGATGGCAGAACCATGACCCTCCTTACTTAAATGATTAATATATGATGTGGAAATGCTATTTGATAATTGTATATTTTTTGGAAGATCTACACAATTAGACATAAGATAATAGGATGAAATGAACAAAAAAAATTGATCTCTCAGACTGCCAAGGACGATTCTAAACTAGATGGAGACTTTCTTTTAACTTACAAACTCTTTGGCATCAGATGTATATGTTGCATTCCTAGCGCAAATTTATACTAATATAAATTCTTGTTTGGTTAAGAAAAAAGTTTTGAAATTAATTATTTCTAAATGTGTTTATATCTATCTATCTATCTATATATATAACATTTGATTTTATGAGTTATACAACAGCCCTGAATGCAAATGATGGAGTCTCATTTATGATCTAGGAAGTTGTTTTGATGTCTAGTTTGTAAGGATTTTTTTCCTATGGAATGTGTGTGTGTGAGAGAGAGAGAGAATTCGGTTTGTGTTGGGCGGTTGGGAGGAATTATTGCTATCCTCCCCACCTAGGTTAAATTCATGCAAATCACATGTTGAGCTCAAAATGAGTATATTGTAATGGCTTCAAGCCTTGTTGTTGACCAACCTTGTGTTTACCCTTTAGGGTTTTCCCCAAGCTTTGTAACTTGAAAAACAAATATAAACATAAACATGTATTTTTATATTATTAAAATGTTGCAATTGCATTATTCATCATGCAAATACATGAAAAGTATTTCTCCTTAAAAATTGTCATAACCATATTCAAGATATATGTCTAGCATGGTATTTCTACATGCTCATTCTAAAAAAGGAATTCATGACTTTTATCATACAAATATATCTTGAGAAAATCACCTAATAATAAATAGACTTTAAAACACATATGTAGAACTAGAGAGTGTCCAATTAGCATTTTTCTTCATGTTGCATCAATTTAATCTTGATGAAGTTTTGTTCCACAAGCTCTATTTGCACATCCATCAACTAATGTTGGATTGTTTCACCTTCCTTGTTACCCGAAGATCCTACAGATAATTGAACCATTAAAAATGCAATTGTTTGCATGTTAACCATGTTTGTGACCTTATGCTTGAGGATGACACACTTAGCTTGCAATTTTCCAATTTGTTGCTTTTGCTACTACACAAATTCCATCAATAGAGCAATTTCACCATCTTTGGTTTCATCCTAGTTTTTCACTTGGTCTACTACAAAGGAAATTGTCACTTTGCTCCTGAATAGGTACACTTCCTAACATCTAATTTCTCCTATATCACAAATTGAGCAATAACCCTCATGACTATGAGTCATTGTCAATTCCAAACTTAAACCTATATATTGAAACGACTTGTATAGTATGCTTGACCTACAAAAAATATCAGATGTGTGAATTATGCCAGAGACGCCATAGAAAATAACATAATGAGATGATAAAAAATGGAAATATTCTATTAAGATCTACAACAATATTGTTCACTTGCCTCTTCGAGGGGGCAACCTCCAGTAGAGCATAGCTCAATTACACAACACAAGACAATACTTCCCTTGCTATCTTTGACTATATATAGTTTCATGAGATCCAAAACCCTAACTACTCATGGTCCCTTACATAATGCGGGTTAACCACTTTATTTATTAGCTATGGCCCATTATAACTAATTGTGGTCCCTTTTTTATAATGTGGGTCAACCACTTACAATCATCATTAATGTGGTTAACCACTTATGGGCTTTATTTATTAAACTAACTAATTATGACTCTTACGAGGCCCCTTGGGCCTATTACATTAATAAAGGGGTTAGGGTCAGACCCTAACATGCCCTCCCCCTTTAGAAGCAACCTTGTCCTCAAGGCTAGAGCTGCGGAAATTTCTGGAGAATAGTTTTTGGTTCCCATGTCGCATCTTCTGGTAAGGTGTCTTTCCACTGGATGAGGACTTCTTTGATAGTGCAACTGCAAAGATGTCATTCCCGTGAATCCAAGACCCGTTTCGATTGGATCCAAATAGAACCTTCCTCATCCAATTCAAGCAGTATGGTCCGGACCTTCTGATTGTGCCTCACTACTTTCTTGAGGCAAGAAACATGGAGGACGAGGTAGATTTTGAAGTGGTTGGTTGGGCCAATTTGTAGGTGACAGAGCCAATACGTTGAATTACCTGATAAGACCCATAAAATTTTGGAGCTAATTTTTGGAATCCCTTGTCTTTCAGAGACGTCTGCTTATAAGGCTTGAGTCAAAGAAACACTTGGTCACCCACTTGAAAAGACCTTTTTGAGCGATGCTGGTCGACCTGTTGCTTCATCTAGTTTTGCACTTGATGGAGATTATCCTTCAGAAGAGCGAGTGTGGCAGCTCGATTCTGAAGCACCTTATCAACTACTTGCACATTGGAATATCCTAGAAGATAAGAAGTTGGTGAAGGTGGGAGTTCGCCATACACCACCTCCTAAGGTGGCATCTTGGTGGCTTCATGATTATTAGTATTATACCACCATTATGCTAATGGTAACCACTACACCCATTGATGTTATATGTCTAAAGAAAATCATTGCAGATAGGTCTCCAAATATTTGTTTATAGCTTCAGTTTGACCATCCATCAGGGGGTGATATGTTGTACTCCTTTGGAGTTGTGTGCCATGTAGCTTGAACAACTTCTGCCAAAAATTTCTAGTGAATATGGGATCACGATCAGACACAATAGAAGTAAGCATGCCATTCTGTTTAAAGATTTGATCAATGAAGACTTGAGCCACCAAATCTGGAGTGAATGGGTGTGGTAAGGCACAAAAATGGGCATATTTGTAGATTCGATCCACTACCACCATGATCACTGATTTGTCATCTGATTTAAGGAGACCTGTAATGAAGTCCATGGAGACATCCATCCATATAGAAGCAGGTAGTGGAAAGGGTTGTAAGGTTCATGGTGTCTTCACTCTTTCCCCTGTGTTTCACTTGCAAACGTCACATTCAGCGACAAATGTAAGAATGTCATATTTCATCCCTTCCCAAAAGAAAGAGAGGTTTGCACGAGCATAAGTCTTCTGAAAGACTGAATGTCCTGCGATGGGTGACGAGTGCAGCTCTGCTAGGATTCATGGTTTGAGAGTGGAGTTAGGGGGGAGAACCACAAGATCCTTATATTGAAGAATATCTTCCTACCAAGTTCAACCCGCTAGGGAGTTAGGATCCGCTTGTAACCTTTAGATTAGCTAGGAAAGAGATGGATGGGAAAACCATTCGTGGCGTGCCTCCTCAATCCAAGATGGTATGGGAAAATGTAGGGGTTGGAGGATATCATCCACCTCAAATTGTCGTGACAAGGCATCGGCCACAACATTGTCTCAACCCCTCTTATAGACTATCACTATCTCCTAGTCATAGCCTAACATTTTGGAAAGCCATTTTTTTGGTTGCAGAGAGGATAAGCATTTCTCTGAAAAATACTTCAGACTGCGATGGTCAGTTCAAATTTGGAAATGTTGTCCAAGCAAGTATGGTTGCCAAGTGTCTACTACATGTAGGATGGCCATCATTTCTTTCTCATAAGTAGATTGACCCAAATTATTGCCACTTAATTGTTGGCTTGTGAAGGTTATTGGTCGACCTTCTTGCATTAAGACTGCTCCAATGTCGGTCCTTGAGGCATCACATTCGATCACAAAGGGTTTTGTAAAATCTGGGAGGGCCAAAACCAAGGTGGAACACATGGCCTGTTTGAGATCCAAGAAGGCCTGTTGAGCTGCTTTTGTCCAGAGGAATGCACTTTTCTTGAGAAGATTTGTTAGGGGTTTAGCAATGTGTTCATATTTTTTGATAAATTTGCAATAGTATCTGTGAGGCCCAAAAATCCCTGCAAACTTTTTAAGTTATGAGGTTGTGGCCAATCATGCATTGCTTGAATCTTTTTTGGATCCACCTGTACTATTTCGTGGCCCACAATGTGTCCCAAGTATTCCACCTCTTCCATTCCAAAAGAACACTTGGACAATTTGACAAATAATTTATTATCCTTAAGAAGCTGCAATACTTGGTCAACATGTTGAAGATGTATTTCCCATGTTCTGTTGTAGAGTATATCATCAAAAAAGAAAAGAACAAACTCTTTGAGATATGGCTTGAGAAGGTGATTCATGAGAGTTTGAAATGTGGACAGGGCGTTACAAAGACCAAAGAGCATAACCAAACATCCATAGTGACCTTCATGGTTTCTGAACATTGTCTTGGTAATCTCCGGTACTTTCATTTTGATTTGGTGATCGCTGAACGAAGATCCAACTTGGTAAAGATTTGGGTGCCATGGAGTTCACCAAGGTGATCATCGACTATTGGAATAGGAAACTTATCATTGATGGTGAGCTTGTTGAGGGCCCTAAAGTCGGGACACATGCACCACTCCCCATCTCTCTTTAAGACCATGACCACTAGGGATGAATAACGCCTGCTTCTAGTAGCTCCGGAATAATCTTTTCAATCTCATTCTTTTATGCAAATGGATACTTATAGGGGCAAACATTTGGTGGCTAACTACCCAGAATCAAAGGGATGCTATGATCAGGCTCACCCCAAGAAGGGGGTAGCGCCTTAGGTTTTTCAAAAACCTGTTGGTGGTGACTCAATATCTTTTGCAAATTTGGATGAGTGTTGGTAAGGCTTGATTCAACGACCTTGATTGCTTTGAATTGAGAAACTATCTCATGGTGTCCCTTTTTTAAAGCTTCTCCATTTTATGCGAGCTGATGATAGTAGGAGCACCTACTTGGAGCCCTCAAAGAGTACAAGTGTGTCCATTTTGCTTGAAGCTCATATATAGCTCATGGAATTCCATGGTAATGGGGCCTAGTGTTCAAAGTCATTATGCTTCGAGGAAGATGTCACAACCTCCCATTTCAATGGCAAACATGTGTGTTTTAAGGTGATAGTCCCCCATTTAGAGCTTTATGTTCTCGCAACATCATGTGCATCTCAAGGTCCCCCCATCAACTATAAGGACCTAAAAAATGGATATTGCTCTCACAAAACAATGCACGACCTCAACAACCCGTTTATGGACAAAATTATGTGTGTTGTCACTATCAATCAACACCACCATCGGTCGATGCTTAATAAAGCCTCTAATTTTAAGTGTTTGTGGAGAAGAAATACCTGCTAATGCATGGAGTAAGATAATCGATTCATCAGGTGTTGTTGTAGTATATGTTGTAGCATCTTGGGGTTTCGCAACATCCTCCCCAAATACTTCAGAGGGTTGGGCCTCATAGTTTGGGTTATGTTCAATCATTTCAAGTTAAAAGAACTTTGGTTCCATGCATTTGTGGCCCGGTGAATATTTGTCATCACAACAATAACACAGCCCATGTCTTCTCCCTTCGGCCATTTCTATCAGCAACACCTTTTGCACCTTAAGGGTTTGGGTGGGGCCACTAGCAAGGGTAGGATGTGCCTTTGATGTGAATGAAGGATGATTGGATTGGGCATTAATAGCATTTTTTGCATCTAAAGCTTTGTGGCAAGCTTCCAACCAAGTAGTCGGTTGATGCATTCTAACATGTGTTTGGATGGCTTCATTGAGGCCATTAATGAAACATTCCATATACAAGGCGTCATTTAGGCCCTCGGTCTGGATGGCCAATTGTTCAAATGTCGTGATAAAGTCTCCTACTATATCAGTTTGTTTGAGCTTCGTGAGGTGACCCAGAAAGTGAGTCCCTGTCAAAATGGGCACAAATGGCTTTAGAGAACATATTCCAAGTTAGATTTCTTGCGTAGCATTTCTGATGCCATTACCACCACTGATAGCGTTCTTGGTCCAAGTAAAGAGCTCCCACATGTAGTTTGGTTTCATCATCCCATATATTGTTGAGTTGAAAATATTGTTCCATTTGTGCCACCCACATTGTCGGGTTAGAACCGTTAAATTTGTGCATGTCAATCTTGGGTGTCTTATTGCTAGAATATTATGACCCTCGTGGAAATGATGATACCCCTCATATTGATGGTGGCTAGATTCTCCTTCCAGGTGGGCATTGACATGGTTCCCCTCCCCCATGGGGTCTTTAGCCTGTATGGATTCTAGGGCATTTGCAACTGTCTTCGACTTTGGTGGTGATGCTTTCTTGTAGGTCTGCCACTTTTTTCTCGAGGTTTTCCATAGCTTGAGCCCTCATAGTTGCCATATAGTTTCCCGGGTCAAAACTTTGGGTCACTTAAAATTAGTACGACTACAATGGGTGCAAGAAAAGGAGTCTGTTGATGTAGGTCACTTAAAAACACTTCAAAAAAATTTGGGGCCGCAGGAAAAATGGACGCTTACTAGTTGTTAATATCATTGTGATTAACAGAATTTTGGGACCACCAGACTTTTTACTCTTATAAGAGTATTACTCCCAACTGATCAATACTACGGCAACTGAAATCCCAAAATCTTGATACTGCAAAATGTGCAGGATTTTGGTGGTCCCAACTGATCAATATTACAATAGTAAAAACCCCAAGTGTTGGATACAACAAAATGTGTAGGAATTCGGCAGTCCCAACTGATTAAGACTGTGACGGCATAAACCCCAACTTATGGATACTGCAAAATGAGAGGGCCAACAACAAGAAGTGAGGGAACTATGGCAGTAAGGATTGTCACATGCTACAATCGCAATATACAGAAGGAATCCAACACTAATACTCGGCCTAATTTTTTAGAGCACTAACTAAGGAGTTTGTTGATGTAGGTCACTTAAAAACACTTCAAAAAAAATTGGGGCCGCAAGAAAAATGGACACTAACTAGCGGATGGAATCACTGCGATCAACAGACTTTTGGCACCCCCAGACTTTTTACTCCGATAGGAGTATTACTCCCAATTGATCAATACTACAGCTACCGAAATCCCAAAATCTTGATACTGCAAAATGTGAAAGATTTTGGCGGTCCCAACCAATCAATACTGCAGTGGCAAAAACCCCAGGTGTTGGATACAACAAAATATGTAGGAATTTGGCAATCCCAACTGATTAAGATTGTGACGTCATAAACCCCAACTTCTGGATACTACAAAATGAGAGAGCCAACAACAAGAAGTGAGGTAACTATGGCAGTAAGGAGTGTCAGGTGTTATGGATCGCAATATACAAAAGGGGTCCAATGTTAATACTTGGCCCAATTTTTTAGAGAACTAACTAAGGAGGATCGATTGTGCACTTCGTCGTACTAGCCGACTACCCTTGGTATGTGCGATTAATCTCCCTGAGTGTTGCTCTTGGTGTATTGTAGCAGCAAGATGGTTAATAGCTTATCTAAGTTTGGTTTCAGGGTAACCTTGGGGGATTTTCAATATACTAGAGGTACGTGGAAGAGCAGTTTGTGTACAAGTGGTGTCTGATGCACTACTACTCGAAGGGGTACCAACAAGGGTTACAAGGGAGTCCAACAAATGTGACCACCTCTTATAGTTCTTGCATGTATGCTTCCCCAACCGCAAGTTGATGCGCGTAATGACAGATCTTTCTAGTTTAAAGACTATGAAACACGTCTCTAACATATTAAAAAAATTGCTAAAATGGGTGTTGCCATTGGCCAAGGAAATTTCTCTACTACTAGTTGTAGTACGCTTGACCTGCGAAAAATATTGGAAGTGTGGAGTATGCTAGAGATACCACAGAAAATAACACAATGAGATGATAGAAAATGGAAATATTCTATTAAGATCTGCAACAATATTGTTCACTTGCCTCTTCGAGGGGGCAACCTCTAGTAGAGCATAGCTCAATTACACAACACAACACAAGACTTCCCTTACTATCTTCAACTATATATAGTTTCATGAGATCCAAAACCATAACTAATCGTGGTCCCTTGCATAATGCAGGTTAACCAATTTATTTATTAGTTATGGCCCGTTATAACTAATTGTGGTCCCTTTTTTATAATGTGGGTTAACCACTTACAATCATCATTAATGTTGTTAACCGCTTATGGGCTTTATTTATTAAACTAACTAATCATGACTCTTACGGGGCCCCTTGGGCCTATTACATTAATAAATGGGTTAGGGTCGGACCTTAACAATTTGCCTCCTTCCACTACCCAACTTAACAAGTTATGCCAGTCGCAATATAACCAAAACAGAGTGTCGCGCACTTAATTGGAGTCTTTAAATCCACATAATACTCACCAAAAAACACTCAATCCCACTTATTGATAGTGGCAAAACCATTAGAATACCACCTCATCCACTAGTGCTATCGTGAAAGCCCCGGCCTAGAAGCTTAATTCTATCTACAATGTGATGAACCTCACAACCATTGTGCAAACAAAATTTTGCTAGAACAGGGAAATTTATAACAATAAGTAATCAAAGCCCCTATGAATTACTCTTCAAGAATGTACAAAGGAGTTTTGAGCCAAAAAACCAATTATTGCATCCAAAGCATTGATTTCTAGAGTGCAACAAATATAAATTCACCATCAAACACAACCATAATCCCACATACATTGAAGATTATGAGAGGGTGGTGTATTGAACTAATTCATTGGGTGGTGCTCGTGTAAAAGAGCCTTGACACATCTTTCAGTTTGTCTACTTGCCGGTTGCATGTCCTGAGCATATGAAAGAACTCCACCACCTCGAACCTCACCATCTCTTTTCTTTTTGTGTATAATATTCTTAATAATGCATCATGATTTTTATCAAGGTTTTTGCTAATAGATTCGATTATCAATTCTAAATCTCCAAGAACAATCATTGATAATCCTTAAAAGCTTTTACTTAGTTGTTTCTACTCTTTCCCAATTTCGTCTCCCACATAAAAGAGTGCGCTTCAATTCAATGATCCCCATCCCCTAATTATTTCACTAATAATATTTTAACTTAAATGTATTCTCTATAAATTTAAACATAATTATTTTTACTGTATAAATTTAAACATAATTCATTTTACCATATAAATTTAAAAATAATTTTTTTACTAAAATTTATAAATTTGAATAATTTAATTTATATTTTTAAATATGATGAAATTACATCATTTAAAAAATAAATAAACTTAATAAGACTTTTATATATATATATATATATATATATATATATATATATATAACCTTTTATCACTTAATATTTAAGTTACATTGTTTTTTAAGATCGTTTGAAACCGATTTACAATTTTTCCTTTTGGTTAAAGTTAAAATGGGAATCCTCGCTTTCTACGTGGCTTTCAGCATATATGATCCCTTTCTCTTTTAAGAAAGAAAAGGCATCGAGTTCATTTTTAGTAATTTGGCGCGGATAAAATTTACATAACTATTCTAATTTTAAAAGATATTATTCCCTTCGTTCCCATCAAGCAATATACAGAGAATTCCCACAGTCAAACATGAAATTATAATTTGGAAACGCAAAGCTCTCCTGGGTATTCCTATGATGAAATTAAAGTGAATCAAGATAACTTCAAAGTTGAACTAGGTACAACTCCTGGTAGCATGGGTGTACAAGAAACACCTGTGAAATAGAATGAAAAAACCCAAAGGCTGTAGCTTAACTAGCTGCTTCTTTTTTAAGGGGAGGAATTTGGCAATAAGATTTTTTTATGAGATTGCAATGTTCTATAATTTTAATTTTATTTTTGAATATAAACATGGATTCAGTTTGTTGAAAAAAAATTGAAACACTGGAATGTGTGAAGTTAACAACTGTAAATTATGATTTCCCACATTTTTAACAAAATTCCAGGTAAAATGAAGAAAATCTACCCTAATAAGAGCCAAAACGATGCCTATACTGCAAACCAATATGCCAAAAGAAAGCTTAACTGACCATCTAATTTAAGAACATGTAAATACTCAAAGACAACTAAACAATTATCGTTGTGAGAACGAGTGAGAAAACAGCAATTTAGAGAAAAGAATTGAGTTAAACCTGAAGCTTCATGAGGATGAAAGTTGATAGATTGCGAAGCTTCCCAAAGCAAAATCAGAATTGAGCACAGAACGCTTGCTGCATGTCAACAAATTTGGATTCTGAAGGAATTTGTCATGTGTTCCAAGGCTTTCAACATCTAGATAAAACTGAAGCTAATGCAGAAATAGCTGTCCCAATCTTAAAACATCCTAGGACTCTTTTCCAGATTCAAATTAGAACGGTGTAACACACATATGTAAAGAAAATTATGAGCTATCAAGGATTTCATTTCTATTACACAACAGCTGGGATTGACAATCTTCAATTGGATTGTTGAGGATACAGCTCTGTATATCATCTACAGTTTATTCACAAGCACCCGCATAGCCTTTGGGGAATTTGGCTATGGCAAGCCACTGTTTCAGTCTAGTATCATTCTGTGACAGAATGCTACAGAAGGCCTTTGTTTATGCAGGCCTGGAATCCAAGCTCTTGGACGTGGATGATAAAACAACCATGCACTGTTGGACTCCAAAGAAGTGGGATGCCAACAAGAAAAATGTCATTCTCATACATGGCTTTGGGACCAATGCAATGTGGCAATGGTACCCACAGATAAAGCCTTTTACACAGAGCTTCAATGTCTATGTTCCAGACCTGGTTTTCTTCGGAGGTTCGACAACCAAAAGCTCTGAGAGATCAGAGATTTTTCAGGCAGAATCTCTCATGAAAATGCTGAAGAGATTCGGTGTGAACAAAATCAGTGTGGTTGGGACCAGTTATGGTGGTTTTGTGGCTTACACTTTGGCCTATCTCTACCCCGAGGCTGTGGATAAGGTGGCGATCGCAAGCTCAGCTATCTGTAGGCAGCTAGAAGACAACATAGAGCTGCTTAAACGTGCAAATATGTCCAAGATATCAGATCTTCTGCTTCCACAGTCTCCTGCTATTTTGAGGACTTTGACCAGACTCACTGTATACAAATCCCCAGTCACCATAGTTCCTAATTTTATCCTGAAGGACTTCATTCAAGTATGTATAGATGTCATTTATTTATTTTTTTCCACTATTGTTTATGAAATCCACTTTGGAATTGACTCTGGCTATCTAGAGAGCGAATTCTTTACATATCTACCACAATATTGAAATGGCTTGAAGTTATAGCACAGACACATCTAACCCCAGGCTTGATATGCATCTGATGTTGTATATTTTGCCCAAGGTAGAAAGATATGGACAGCGAAGGGTTGTAGAGTTAACTGATCATTTTACCATATCCAGACTATGCACCTAGCCTCTCTGGATGAAACATAAGCCGCAACATTTACAGACACCAGTCATCAATTATATAACTGCTGCCTTGTTTTTGTTTGTATCTACTGATCTAAGAACAAATTCTAAGGGGTTTATATGAACTGTGATGCAGACTCTGTATACGGAAAATAGAGCAGAGAAAGTTGAGTTGCTGGAAGGCATTATCCATGGCAGTGGAAGTGAGTCCCCTCTTCCTGTTATCAACAAGGTAATCAATATTGCCTTTATATTTTTCCGCTTGTAAGGTTTACCGTCGAGAGTTGTTTCCAACTGCTATCCTTGACCTCGATGTCTTGAGTATGCCTGGTATTAAAGGAGAGATTTATTGGTGATTTGTAGGACGTGTTGATTGTTTGGGGGGAGCATGACCAGATTTTTCCACTTGAGAAGGCCTTCCAACTCAAGAGGTGAGTCTTCCTGTTCCAATTGTGTTTCAACATTTTTGTTTGTATGGTTAGTTGTGGACGGTAAGCGATGTAGAGTTGGACTAAAGTCAAACTGATTGCACGTGTTCCTCTCTATTATTGTATTTAGCGTAAGGTAATAAAAAACACGCAAGAGAGGAAAATATGGTTAACTATAACATAGCAACATGCACATAAATCATATGTAGGAATTTACTTTGGAAAAACGCGTAAGGTAAAAAAAAACACGCAAGAGAGGAAAATATGGTTAACTATAACATAGCAACATGCACATAAATCATATGTAGGAATTTACTTTGGAAAAACTCAATGAAGGAAAAATTAGCTATGAATTGGTCATATTTGGCCGACCTACCAGGCAAGTGAACAGAACACTCACTCACTTCTAAAACCTTACAATGGCAGATTCCAAATCTATTTATAAGTGTCATTACATGCAATACCATGGGTTAGCAATATCATGTAAACAAAAAACCATATATTGTAAACCTAACAACTCGCAGAGTCGAGTTGATCTAACAATCCCCACTTTAAACTTGACTTGGGAATATTCCTTAGATCTCATCCAGAAGACCCGCATGCCCCCTATCACTCTAGACTTTTCTAGGGTTATGCATGCTTTACCAAATTTAATAGTCGTAGGCCCAACTACACGTAATTTAAAAAAAAAAATCATCTTCAAATCAATTTTTTTATTTCAATTTTTAGGTTGCTATCTAGGCACTTACAAATGCCACCATTTTCTTGCCTTGATCTCAATCTACAGTCATGTTTCCACTCCATGGGTTTTACCATCTAATACTTCTCAAGTGGATCCATCCACACTTAATTCATGCCATAACTCACAACCATGGCTCATTACATGCAATACCATGTGCCCGAAAAACCACATACCGTAAACCAAATAACTTTGACTCTACCGAGTCAAGTTTACCTAACAACCCCTTAACTGGGAAACTCTTCAAATCCAATCCAGAAATCCCGCATGCCACTGCCCCACTAACTGCCACCGCCACCCATCACTTTATTAGGGGTAGCATCTCTTACTAAGGTCTTAAATTCTTAATAGCCATATGCCCATTTACATAGAGCTTTTACAAAAGCTGCATTTACAAAGTAAATTTTTTTATTTTAAGACTATTTGGGCACTTACAAATGCCACCATTCTCTTGCCTGGCTATTCCACGTTCCCACGTCCATGCAACTATGCTGCTCCATGAATTTGCGAACAGGTTTTACCATCTATTACTTCTCAAAACAACCCATCACGCCAATGGATCTGTCCATAGTCAACTCATTCCACCTGACTGCCTTCATGATAGTTTCATTCAACAGCTCACAACCATGGTTCTAAAACCACTTTCTAGGAATAAACATGCAAGATAGATATAGTTAATTATAACATAGCACCAACCGTACCTAATTTTCTTGGAAAACCCCTATGGAGGAAAAACCAGTCATGAAGTTCCAATTATCCTTTGGCCAAATCTAGTCAATCTAATTGCCAAGTGAGCACAATACTTGCTCACTTTGGTCACCTTACAATAAAAGATTCCAAGCCTGTTTATAAGCTTTATTATATGCAATATATGTATCGCCAATACTATAAAACTAACAACTTTGACTTTGTGATACAAATCAAATTTACTTAACATTGGGTAACCTCATCTGATCTGGATGGCTTTTAGCTATCCCTAACAATTAAGTTGTGTCAGATGCATTTATAATTTGAGAATTCTGTATCCCTGTAATGCAACTAAAATTGAAGAGGCAATGCAACTAGCCATAATGTAGCTGATCAAGTGCTATAAAACTAACAACTTCTACTGGAGGATGTAATATTTAACTTCTATTAATCAAGAAGGTGGATTTGAGTGTTCTGGGTATTTTTGCAAAGATAATAAAGATCTTTGATAAATATGTTGATTGTGCAGGCATCTTGCAGATCAAGCAGAGCTGGTAGTAATGAAAAATACCTCCCACGTTCCTCACATTGAGAACCCACAGGTGTTCAATACAATTGTGAAGAATTTCCTATTGAATCACAAGCAATCCATTTCATAACCAACTTGTATTTTAGTATTAACAAAATTATATTATTAGTAATTTCCAATTTTTAATGATCAATATTATTCTGGTTTCCAATTTTTATTGTCTATGTTTCAGCAAGCAACTTTAACCTAAACTATTAGTCTGATATATGAATAACTAGCAATCCTAAACCAAAAATCCTGTTGGATTATCTCATTGTCTTTCAAAGCACTGTTTTTGGTGCATGTTGGATCCATTTTCTTTTCAAAGAGGGACTGAAAAGGCACAGCCTGAGCCGATGTGTAAACCACATGCAATTTGGAGAACAGGGATATGAAACCAAAGGACTGAAGTGAAAATCATTACTTTCAATCTTTTGATCAGATACTCAAATATCATGTCAACTCTGTGTATAATCAGAGGGTTTTGTTAAAATTAGGTATATGTTTTAGATTAGAATTTTCTGTTGAAGAATCTGTATTATATCTCAGTTAAATGTATTCATAGTATTTAAAATTAAAATAAAGAAATGAAATTTGTATTAAATTACAACGACAAGAATGAAAAAAGTGCAAATATTTATGATTTACAATTTTTTTTCGTTGAGATTAAAGTTGTGAAGAAAATGTTACGAAAATATCAAAACAAAAAATTAATATATCTACGATTGAAAGATAAAAGGATTCAAATCTCATGCACGCAATAATTGTCCATTTATAATATCTACGATTGAAAGATAAAAGGATTCAAATCTCATGCACGCAATAATTGTCCATTTATATTGAATTCATGTAATGTGTGAATGTTTAACTTTTTGTAAGTTATTAAGTTCTGTTAAACTTAAATGTGATGTGTATTATGGATGTGTAAAGTATGTTTTTTTTACACGGTGGGAAAATCTATCATAACTCAGTTGTCAAATTAGCAATGAGGACAATCATTTATGGCTGCTAACCATGAATGTAGGCTGACTCATCATCATTATTCAAGGAAAACCACGCTGGCTGGAATAGCCCGTTGGTGGTATGTAAGGAGGCAGGTTTTCATTCTGGCCAGGTGCCTCTAGGTCTTGGGCCGTTACCCTGTGTCTTATATACGAGGAAAATGAGCTCTTAACCAAACAAAAGCAATTTTAGGGCATACTCCAAACCCTATGTTATAAATAATAAAATAATAATTTTAATATAAATTATATATATATATATATAATTTTTATTTTAAATTTATGAATTAGGGTAAATCTTTTTAAGTAACATTTTCTAAAAAATTTAGAATTCAACAAATCTTATAATTTTTAATGAAAACTAGGATGAATCTAAACTAGTTAATATATCTAAACAAATTAGGTGTATATATAAATATTTACTACTTTTATGGATTAAGTGCATTGTAACTTTGAGTTGTCAAATGGATTTTTCTTGCACTATGGACAAATTTGAAAGTTGTATTAAAAAATTTACCGCCATTTACATCAGTTTTGGAGATTTTATCATAAAAGAATTGGCAATTTTTAAAGGATATCTTATATGACACACAATTCAATAAATTACAGTTTCACATCCACGCATATATACATCAATTTGGCGGAGGACAAGTGATTGTGAGGGGAAAGTTGTTACCCTCCTTACCCAGGTTAAAATCTGACTTTGTCACAGTTTACTGTTAGTGAGCTGATTAATAACAAATTATATATGATCTATACATGAGTTGTTAACCTAGCCTGCTCGGGGGTTTCCCTTGGGATAGATTTCCTGAAAATAAGGGGAAATTGCCAAGAGGTTGCAGGGTCAATTCTTGGGAAGTCCCATTAGATCACTAGTTACACTTGCAGCTGGCAGTTGACACACCCCTCACCCAAAAGTTCGAAGGCCACAAGGAATGACACACCCCTCACCCAAAAGTTCGAAGGCCACAAGGAAAACAGGTTGTGGGAAAAATTGTTTGATTAAAATTATTTTTTAAAATTTTAAATATTTAAATAGTGCTGGAAAGTATTTGAAATCCACAACATTTTGTGTACTAAAATTACACCCTTAAGAGTCTCTTGTCTTTGCTAGCAATGATATTCATCGTACATTGGCGTAATAGCATAAGTGGACTAGCCCAGTGGGTTAGCTGAGAGGTTGAGTGCTTTAGTGCTTTAAGTTTCATGTAAGAGGTTTCGGGGTTGATTCCCAAAGTTAGCTCTCCATGTTGCATGGGCACTGAATACCATTTACAAAATGCAAAGAAATGCTCTAGAGTTTCCCTGCCAGATTTTCCTTTGAAAAACAAAACATAAAATAAAATAAAATAAATGAACTGAGCATATGATTATATATTCTTAGCATGTAACCAAAGGTTAAAATAAAATGGATAGAGTTTTTAAACCTAGTTTTCAGCATATACATACTTTTGATTGTCAATGCCCTTGTGATGAAAAAAGGTTTGACAATTGATTTTGAATTCGGCCTACAAAGTCTTTCTCTGGTCTTACATAGTAGGCCCTGTAAAGTATTTTCAAGCTTTATCGTTGGAATCAGAAGATGTCCTGACATCCCCTTTCACACTAGAAGTCGCCATGTTGTCCCCTGCTGATTTGGAACAACAGGTGCATTCCGAAACCCAGTGATGGGTAAGCTATGAAATAATAAAAGAAATTGAAAAGCATAAAACTCTCTTTCTCAACAATCAAGATAGTGGAGATGGTGAATTCAATTTCAAAATAATATGAACATCAAACATGATGGTTCAAATTTTCAATGGTTGTGTAAAAAAACTCCCAACCCAATTATTTGGCAATACCATACCTAGTTCGAGGTTACCTACAATGGCATAATAATCTAATAGTTATGGATCGTAGTCATTACAGATTTGTAGTCATTGCAACAATGTGATAACACTCACAAACTTGAGAACTTAACCAGGTCTTTGTGGTCACTACGACAATGGGATAACATTCACAAGCTTGAGTACTTAACCAGGTACACTTGATTTGCTTTGTGGGAAGACACCTTGGCATCAATAATGCCTTAAAAGCTCGTAAATGATCATCTAAATTTCTGAAAATTGAATAAACTCTGAAACTGAAATTCTAATGATGACTCACAATTTGAGAATGAGTGAGAACAGAAGATTCCATGCTTAAGAACAATAACTAACAAAAAATCGCAATCCTAATATCAAGACTTATTGAATCTTCAATGTTCCTGGGAGCTCAGTGTAAATCAAGAGATGATGACTTGCTATAACTAATAAATTATTGATTATGGAAAACAATAATATCAAAGAGATGCCACCCTTCATGAGCAATTGTACAAATAAAAGTTGTAAGCCCTAGTGTCCAGCATGGGGGACACTCATAATATCGTTATTCTAACTACATATATCTGAATATATTTTCACCCAGTGCTCATATTTCTCTTAACTGACTACTCCAAAGAGATATTAGAAGCATGGCATTGTCAATCATCACTTCCTAGTACCAAAACTGGATTTTGGAGGAATTTCTTTCCCAAACTGCAAATTTTAAGTCCATGTGTTGGTGAAGTTGGCCATCAAGAAGTCCACCGCCTATTGGTTGAATGGTAAATTGGGGTACTTTTCATGAGACCCCATTTTGATTCTTGGGGACACCTCTTGCCCACCAATATGAACACTGAGAATTGAAGCAGTGGAATTCTATGCCAGGTTGTCTACCAATCACTTTGCTTTCCTGGAACCCCATTACTTTGTTGTATCAACTTCCCATTAAATCTTCCAAACAAAGCAAAGCATCCACCAGCATGAAAGACTACGCTAGAAATAATCATTTGAGCCTAATCAATGGTGAGATTTATCATTTTACATGTTTCGATTTTACACTTTAGTTCACTTTGAATGGTAATTTTTCAGAGCTTCCGTAGCCAGAAATTAAAATACACATGAGCTATCTTGCATAATTCAGATGATCCAAATCACTTGCATAATCTTCCAAGTGCAAATCTGTAGGTCTCTAGATTTACTTGTCTAAATATGACCGATAAACTGCCATGGATATTCCACTGTACAGTTAATCAAAACAAATCTAATTAAAAAATAGATTAAAATCTGAAATCTATTCTATGAGGGTTAATTTTCCTTAGCTTTCTGGATTTATTAAGTATTGGCTTTTGCTTATGCATGCAATCTATAAAAATGTGGAAAAATAAAGAACAGATAAAAACAATCACTAACAAACCACAATAACTCCAAGATATGACCTAGGAAACTCTTTTGAGAGAAAACCTAGTTGGAAGTTGACGTTGCTCTACTCTCTTGTCCCTGAATGGAAATGGTGCAAGTACAAAGGAGTGAGACTTGTGGTCCATGGGCTGCTACAGAACACAAACCCTATTTGTTCTAGCCATTCTCAACTACTCTACTCTACTATGTAACAAAAGGCACTTGAATAGAATGGAACCCCTTTTCCTACTAGTGGCCCAGTTATAACATAGCCCAATAGCCAATTAGTGGTTAAATTACAACCCTTAATATGATTTACGACTCGACCCTTCTAGAGTCTTCTTCATAGGCTTTGTTACTGCTCAAACTAGCAGGGGTCCTAGGAGGGGATCCTATAGAGCAACTACTAGGTCAAGTGGCAACAATGGAGCAATAGCCCACTGTCACCTCAGCTAAAGCTCCCTGCTCTTTACGGACTTTCACCGATGGGAGGAGACCCGGTATAAGAGGAATCACAAGGATGAATAGATCAATGAATGGATGGAGGGTGATTCCTAGAGCCTATTCACAAGAGAGACTCAATTATATGGCTTGCTTGCTTAAGAAGCAAGGTGATGGGCTCTCTAGGAAGGGCTAAGAGGATACTTAAGCCTAGGTTTTGGGAATGTCCTTTGACAAGAAGCTTCCTAGATCTAAGAATCCTTATGGAGAAGTGGATTCTATGCAATCCTTGTGGAATTTGAATTATAAAGTTGCGGGACCACAAAGAACCAAAGTGGACCCAAACCAGGTCAGGGATGTTGAAGAATGTAACTAGGTTCAGTCTTCACAACTTGTATTTGAGTCATAATAAAATGTATTTATCAAAATAAAGAAAAAGAAATTATTATTATTATTAATATGACTTATTAAAGCATGGGTTTCATGCTTGGGTCATCATGTTTTAGGTCAAAGTCCCCATTGAGGACTTCTAGGATTTATTCCGAGTCATTAGAGTCATTGTCCATTTAAAGAGACCCTTCTTGGGCTTTTGAATCATGTAAAAATATTTATTATTGAGTCAAATAAGTCATTTGTCACCTCCACACCAAGTCGGCCTCAAGGAGATCAAGTCGACCTCAAACAAGGTATTTCGACCTCGCTAAAAGGGTATATATACAAGCAATTTGAATTCATTTGGAACATCTCACTAACAAGATCAATATCCTAGAGAAGGAGGCAGAAAAAGTGTGAAATTCCAAGAGAAGAAGGAGAATTGCTGGAAAGGACAAGATCGAAGTTTTTGGGTCATCTCTCTATCACACGTGTGGAATTTCTAGTCTACTAACTGCTTGTTCGAAGTTGTTGGGCTAACTTTTGGGTCAAAGTTGTTGTTGGGCTAACTACTGGGTCGAAATTGTTATTGGGCTACTGTTGGGTCGAAGTTCTACTAGATCAAAGTTTTGTTGCTGCTAGGTCGAAGTTACTATTGAACAGGTTATCATCTACATAAGGAAGAAAGGGTTGACTTGGTGTGGAGGAAGTTTGTGTGTAGGTCAAGAGTCTTGGATCATCTTGTGAAATTATAAGGAAGAGTTGTGACTGGGTTTTCCCCTAGATAGGGGTTTTGCTCTGGTTGTCTACCTAAATCTGGTGTTTGTGATCTTTGTGCTATTATTTTGGTAATTGCTTGATGAACTAAAAGATAAAAGAGGAACATAAGAAAAACATAAGAATATCACGATTAATTATCTATATAAAGAAAATATTTCTGCCTTTCTCGTTTTCTAACAAGGGATATGGAGTTGATCAACACTAAAAGGGCTTGACATATTTAGGGAGGAGAATAGGATCAAAGAGTAAATTTTCTTTTGGAATACAAATGCAATGACCCAAGTGAGGACACTAACCCAAATCAACCTAGGGAAAGAGATGGTCTTGTGGCTAGGGCTTGTTATATCTTGGGATTCCACTGTTGGATTTGCCTCAAACTTGGAGGACCTATTGAGCAATCTCCTGCATAGTAGTGGACCAAATTTCAAGGGGTTTGGATGGCTACAAGGAATTTTGCTTGATGCCCTAGGTGACCCACTAGGGTTAGGCATAGAAAGAGGAGAAAGGAAGGTGAAAATAGTTTTCTTTTTTGATCACCTTTGGACTAGACTAGTGCTTAGCCTATTGGGAGAATGGAGTCTAATGGAAACAATGTTTAGAGATCCTTAATTCCAATCAAGGAGTTCACCAACAACTTTGCATGACACTAGCAGCAACCAGGTTACAAGAGTAATTTATACTTCTACTTATTTGCAAGTGATGACTCAATAAGGAGGTTAATCAAGGACCCTATTAGGTGGTTTCAGCCTTTAAAGGGGGTGACATGTCTATGGTACATCCATCAAGTGGCAAGTGGCATGTGATATAATGGTGGAATGGAGTAGCGATTAGGGGAACGTTCCAAGCTGCATGCCATGGTACAAGGGTAGTTGTAATAGGGGAAGCCCACACTTGGGCATATGAGTATAGGAGGGAGTAATCGTGGTACATGAGTTACCGCAACCTTTGTTTTTCCTCCCTTCTTCACATGCCTTTTGCCTTTGCTTGATTTTCCTTCATAACTTCTCAGGGCGCTAGGGGATAAGAGCACGATGTGTAGGATACAGTAGTAGATACCCTCTTTAAGGTGGGGCAATTCATTGCCCAACAGAGGTTGGGACAAACAAGGTTTCCTTAATGTGGAGGGAGCTCATCTAGGGCCCATAGGAACTAGCGTGATGGCCATAGATAAGGGGTAGAGCTCATGTTTGGCTTTTGCCCACGTGCTAAATTTGTATGTCCCGACCATCTTTTGCATTTTGTGGTACATTTCCTATTTTAGGTGACCAAATTATGTTTTTTCTTTTCTTTTTAGCTGCATCAACCTTCAGGGCATCGTTTTAGGCTCGACCCAAAGTGTGGACAAGGGGAGGGGGAGGCTAACCCTTTGTGGACCCAGTGCACAAATACGGACTCGGATGGGAAAAGTGATGAACGAGGTTAAAATGAGCAGAGGAGAGTGATGTATATGGTGTCAGGAAGCGGGACCATGCAACCAAAATCAGGACTTCCCATGTAGTGCCAGCCCTAAAGCTAATAGCCAATAAATGAGATCCCACGGGACTAGGATACAAGGCTAACCACCAAATCGGGCAGGGAAGACAAGAGTAGAGACCTAGCCCACTCTTTTCGCCGAATTCCCCCCACCTATCCATGCCCAAAAGTGTCCATGATAAGTAAGCAAAATTACTCAACTATAACAATGAAAAGCCATACCTTTGGGGTCGGGAGGCCCACCTTCAAACATACGATCATAACAAATGGGCGAGGGACCACATGGATGGATCAAGTGACAGAGATAGTGGCACATCGAACTATCTGGTGGCTGCAAGAGGTTGTTGGCTATCGGCTGAGGACCAACTAGGAGAAATTTTTCTCCTATGGATACTACCCACAAGTGGTGGGTAACATCTGGCTTCAACTGGGACATGAACTCTTAAAAGAGTGCACGAACGGACTTGAACGAGAGATCATGAGAACACCAGAAATCTCTTGGGACTGCACACCTGTTACCTGCAAATATCAACGTTCAAGCACACGGGGCAACGTGTTTTGCGGTGTCTTATGATCACCCATGCTTAGAATTAGGCAATGTTGTTGTTCGGATTGTACAGGCATCATGACAACAGCTCAGGGAGGGGGTTGTCACTCTGATCCCTACCCACTCTGTTCTAGTTGTCTCCCAATAGCAGGCTATGCGGGTAGTCCCTATGGAAATGAGATGATGAAAGACAAGTTGGGAACCAACTTATTTGGGAGACACAGTTGAGCAGCCTAGCTACTCGGTTTAATTTAGCAAGACTTAAGGATTTAATTAGATTTAGAAATGAAACCAATGCCTTATGGAGTCAAAATTCTTACTTGTTACAAATCAAGACCAAGTAACCGGATAGACAACTTTTGCTTAAATGATAAACTAACCTATATGAGATGCAAGTCCTAGAAGCTAGGTTTCATGCAAGGATCTTGGTTATTTTTAAGTTATATGCCTAGTCTAAGTAGAACCTTTCTCTTAACTATTTTGAAATCATTCTTTAGAGTAGGTTGTGGGATGGAAGCCAACGGGAAACAAGCAAAGGCTTGATTAATGATACCTCCCCCTGTGTTCCAACCACCCAGTGCCTCCAGTGTTGCAGAGACTGTGGCTCTGACGACTGCAAGGTCACTATGTTAACCACTGAAAAGGGTTGAATCCTTCAAACTAGATGAGAAAGGGTTGTCCTAAGAGTCTATCAACCAGGCTTATGCTTGGAGGTAAATTATTAGTGCAAACCAAGCCTAGAATGCTTATGCAAAGATGATGAGTGAAATTCTTAGTTAAGATCGCTTAAGGTTTAAGTACTTAAGTTATGATATTTCTTTATGATCAGAATACTTATAAATCAAAAACTGCAATCTTTAGAAAGTGCCAATTTACTTAGTGCCAATGTCAAATCCACAAGATGTCAATTTCTCAAGATATTCAATCAATAATCTTATGCTATGATTATGAGATGCTCACTTAGAATAGAAGCCTTCAAGTACAGAACACTTAGGTGCCACAAGGTCATGTTAGGTCTCTATAATATTAGTGATTCCCCATTACTATTGTCATTGTAGCCCTTATTGTTATTGTTGTGCCCCTATTGTCCCCATATTGTTATTATTGTGCCCCATAGAAGCCCACTATTGTTATTGTTGTGCCCTTATATTATTATTGTTATGTCGGCTTTGATTATATTGTGACTCGTTAGACTCCTATATATAGAAAGAAGGTTTTGTCATTTGTATCATCCAAGAATTGTTCTTTTGTGTAATGTAAAGGAGGTTGCCCCCTCGAAGAGGCTGATTTTGAAAGCCTTGATCTATCTTTTCTTATATTATGTGAGGTGGTTGCATAACACACAATTTGTTCAATGATACTTAATTAGAACAAGTTATACCAATAAGATCACAAATGCTCTTATCCAATATCCTTCAATGATCACCCAACAATAGAATGGTACTTATGAGATGTTTTTTATCATGAATGGCTATATTCACAAATTCACTTGAGAGATACAATTATGGATTAGGTGGTCGAGTGAGTGAATTTATTAAATGTGAGATTATGTGAACTTTGAAAAACCCACAATGAAACCACAAGTGTTAGGTACTTCCACAATATCAATGCTAGTAACAAGGGGCAATAGAGTGTAAAACCATGAAAGCACTTACGTAATTTATATTCCAATGTTCTCTTAATGAGCAATAGATATGACGGAAGTATATAATTTATGACAGCAGTAAGTAAAATTACTTTAGATTGCAAATTCAAGGTGCATATGCTTACCCAATGTAAGAAAGAGAAACCCAACTATCAAATCAACTTTGCCAACTCAACAATTTAGATGTATTAGCCTTCCTAAGATGTAATTTTCCACTGTTATATCAGACTTGTTATGCAGATATGACAGTCACTAAAAATTGTAGGTTCATTCCAAATTATGCTTAATGATGAATACCCAATTTGTGAAATTAATTTCTTAATGTGTCAAGCAATTTGTGAGTTGATTTTAGGTTAATTTAAATGAGATTTTTCCACTGTTATGAATTAGTTTACTTGTTGAAGCAAAAAAGTGAGGAAACAAGGTTAGGAGATCAAACCCTTGGGCCTTAGGCCTTGAAGCTTGCTAGCCCAACTTGCCCAACTTTTCCCAATGGCTAGAACACCTGCAAACACCCAAGTATCTCTACAAAGCACACCAATTATCAGTCTAAAAAAACTTCAGAGGCTAACCAAGGGTGAAGGGGAGGCCAACTAGGGCCAAGAAAGGCTCGGAAGAGGGCCAAAAGAGAAGGGAGAAGGCCTCAGTAGGCTTGCGGCTAGGGATGAAGGCCTAACCAGGCCTACGCTAGGGAAACAGGGTTGCGGTCTAAGGGAAGAGAAGGTCGAGGACGAGGGAGGGCCCAAAAGGGGCCACAGCAAGGAGGAGGAAGGACGAGGGGATAGGGCGGAGGGAAGAGGCTGAGGATGGAGGAGGAAAGGTCGAGCGGAAGGGGTGAAGGGCAGCAGAGCAGGCTGAGAGGGAAGGGAAGGCCTGCGGCAAGCCTAGGAAACGAGGTCGAGTCCTTAAAGGCCCACGTTTAAGCCTAAAAAGGCGCTAAAACACCACAACAGGGGGGAGGAAGGATGGTCGAGGCCCCTAGGGCTCACAGCCAGCCTTCAAGGGCTAAAAATAATGACGCAAGGGGTCAAAAGGATGACGCGAGAATTGAGAGGAGGACATTGGCCTTGGAGAGGGTTGATTCGGGCTTAGGAGCCCCAAAACTTGAAACCCCGGCTCAGAAAAAAATTAATTTACTTAAGATCTGAATTCTACTGCAAATTCTTCAATGGTTGGCCCTATAAAAAAACTTAGAGGCTAGATCTTACTCTCAAAGGCCTAGATATAGCTCTATTCCAGCTCTTCTTGCTTGATCACACTTGCAAAAATAAATTTACAAATGCTCAAAACCCCAATATATACAAAAATTCTCAAAACCCCAATTAGAAAAGATAATTCACAAAATTGAAAATTATTTACAAATGTACAAAGATACAAGGCTTTTGAAAGAATTTTTGAGAAATAAATTTTTTAGAATTTTTTTTATAAATGGCTAAGTATATTTCTAAGAATAGATGCAAGCTATAGCCTTAGCGAAATTAAATTAACCATATAAATATTCGAAGTCCAAACAAGGTCAACCTACATCCACAGTTTGTGAACTTGGAGCCCAAGGACTGGGGAACCTACAAACACTATATATTTTCTTCAAGAAAGTTTGTTAGACATATGGCGAATCAGATCACCTAAGATAAAACCAAAATATACCAATAGAATGATCTTATCCCCACCTAATGAAGAACAAACTTTAAAAATATTAAGCACAATATAGAAAAGCTCGTACCCCGCACATACCACAAATCATTAGACAATAAACACCATGAACTGCACCCCAAAGTCTTTATTATGATTCAAATAATGTTCCCAGTGGGACAATAGTGTTACATCAGTTTTTCTATAAAATTTTCTTAGCCAAACATCTTATGGCTTGAGACTCAAATGACTCTAATTTATAAATAAACCCTCCAAGTGGAAAAATAATGGCTAGTTGGCTTGATCCTCATCAGATTAATCTCGGTCATTGATAAATCCTTGATGATCTTTTAATCTCTGTCGCTGAAATAATTATTTTTGAGGAATTTTCGAATTTCTCATTAAACATTTTTTATTAGCTCAAAATTAATCATTTTGAGCTAATTTCCTCAAAAAATTGACTTGGACTTAACCACCAAGGGCCAAGGGTCCAATTTTTCTTGATATTTCCAATATTCCCTTTGTGGGGGACTTCCAAAAATTAATTCCTTTGAGACCCACGAATTTATCCACTAGTAGAATTTAATTTCTCTAGACATTTAATTTTGACTCTATTTAATTAAATTTTTGGCTCAAGATATTAATTTATTTTTGCCAAAAAAATTAACTAATTGACACTTGAGGGGATTAATAATTTCTTCCACCCTCTAATATTTTAGCCATGGTGTCTGTTGTCACTCACTACATTGTGGTTTCCAATTGGTCAAGATTGCCTAATAGCAGTGAAGTTTGGAGCCTTTGTCCTAAGCCACAGAAGCCATCAGAGCTTGATCAGATCCTCTCCATTGCGTAGTGCTTGGAAAGGGCTTTCCAATGGTATATGGAAGTTTGGAAATGGACTCCTGGAGCAGAAGTTAAGGCATTTTGAAGTCTACCTTGGAAAATCTCAGCTAACCAAGAAAATGACTAAGTGTGGAGACAAATCGCAATCGGAATCTGGGAGGCTTATCGCAATCGCAAATCTGGCTTTCTGGCGAGCAAGGAGCATTGGTGGGTGCAAAAAACAGCGTTCCGCCAATCATCGATATCGCATATCGGTAGTCGGCGGGTTCGAGCAGAGCTCTTATCGCCCGCAGTCAGGAGCCCCGGGCACAGAACATATCGGCTATTAGTGATTGGCGGAGGTCAGCAGGCAAGGAACAAAGATGGAATGAAAAGCAGCGATCCTTCGATCGCCAATATCGCATATCAGCATATCGGCAGGATCCTTGGGGCACACAACTAAGGTTATCAGCATGTCACAGTCCCAAACGCCGATATCGCATCCCGCAGATCCAGCAGTCGCTCGGTTACAGCAAAACCCTAAGACCATGCGGGGGCTGATTTGTGACAAAGTATTGCACCGCCGAGGAGGTATTGCACCACCAGGGGAGGGTCGAAAAGGTCTAACATAGGAGAGACGGAAAAAACAGGGATGGGCGGACCCTTTTTCTCTTTCCTCCAAGGGGCCACATGTCACACTAACCACAAGTCCCGCATCCTGCATCTCAGCGACCCCGCAATCACAATAGACTCCAAAACCTCGCAGGACACTGATATTGCGATATAGAGCCAAATCACCAGGGAGGTGTCGATTCTGAAATACAAAGGAAATGCCTGCAAAACAAGGTCGGGTGGGCCCTTTTCTCTCTCCTCCAGGGAACCATGTGGCAGCCTCTGATTGGCCCTCCAAGCTGACAGGGTAGCTGACGTCAACAATGACGTGGCAGTACGGTTGATGACGTTGCAGAGGACACGTGTCACCCGATTTCAGTGTTTTTAGGGGTGACATGAGGCCATTTATGGGTGCCATGTGTCACCACTCACAAGGTGACACGTGGCAGTGTTGACGTCACCCCGTGGACCGACGATCGTAGCAATTAAAAGAAAAAAATCTTAAGACATTGGCGTAGTGCGATTGCGATATGCGGGACTTCCCTTCTAGATGCAATAAAGTATTAGAGCAGGGTCTATAAGGACCTCACGTTCGAACTGTCGACCCACTCCAAAGAAAAGGGTAAGGGGCCTTCTCCTCTAGCATGCGATTGCGATATGCGGGCACTCCCCCAGATGTGATAAAGGATTAAGGCATGGTCTATAGGGACCTCGCGTCCGGACTGTTTGCCCGCACCAAAGAAAAAGCGTAGAGCAAGGTAAAATAGTGTTGAAGTGTCGATATGTGGGAGAAATCGATAACAAAGGAGAAGACCTCCAGACATGGGTCCGGGGGCCTTTGCACCTAAGGGCTCAGCCCCTGGTCCTAACTCCCGGCCATATGAGAAAAGGCACACGAAGGGATACGATAATGGGGGCTAAAGGGGAAATCCAAAAAACCCCTGTTTTCACTTATTTCAGAGGAAAAAGCCCATGCCCGCATGACTGTGTTGTTTCCATGGAATGCAACTCACCCACCATGTCAAGGCACTGGTTGTGCAGTACAGAGGTTTAATGGGTGGATGGGCCAGCAACTAGGAGACTTTAAGGGAGCATGGTGCAGCGATGGAGCAGTACACGGGATTCAGGAGGATTAATGGTTCAGTATGGGGCCTCGTCCCTCTACACAGCAAAGGACTACAAAGGCAAGCGCTTTCAGTTGACCCAACCCCCACTTCATATAACAAGGCATCTCAGTAGTAAAGGCAGAAGCGACGAGGTCAATTGAGCAACACAAGAGGCCATACCATGAAAAAATTATAGCCTGAGGTCGATGCAATCACAGGATGGGCACAAAGAATTTCATTTACTATTTTGTCCAGTTATTTACTTAGTTTTGTCCTGTAACATGCCTTCCTTCCAATGAGGCATTCATTTCTGTAATATCTTTTTGGGCCACAGAGCCATTCAAGACTGATACAGCTAGTCGACTTGACAACTGAGTCTAGGGATAGATATTTTTGCTATAATGTAGCTTCTTGCTCCTCTGATAAATAGGGGAAATCAAGACTTAGTTCAGGTTCAAAAATTCCAGAGAAAACACTGCATGTTATATTTTCAGGCTATATCTCCTTTGTAATACAGAATCACAGATCTTTTCAGAATATCAAGGAAATAGTGGTGATTCCCTCTTCAAAGGATTACAATATGTGTTCCCTTTGTTTAACTCATTTTTATTTCCATGCTTATTCCCTGAATTCATGTAATTATTGTTGCTAAGTGTGTTTCAAGCTCCTTCACAGATTCATTAGTAATTTAGTATCTATATGTTAATGCAAATGTCTGTAACTGTTTCACAGATTCATTTGTTTGAACATTGTTTATGTATATGCCTGTGAGTAATATTGAAATTAGATCTTTAAATCCGCAACACATGAATCATCGCTCTCAGTTTCCCTTTCATTCATTATTTCTGCTTGTAGCCCAAATAAGCATAGAAATCCTTAATGTCTCAAACTCTGTGTGTTAAATATAGAAGTCTTGAAGCTTTATGTTCTATGTGATGAGTTACTCTTCTCTCTTTTTCTCTCTCACACACTCTGCAAAAGATTATTAGCTATAAGACCTTGAAGCTCTCAGCCTCTGCTATTTTTATGCCTATTTCTGAAATCTGAACGTGTGAAGAAGTACTAGAAATCCATGTTTTATTTCTTTGGATTAATGAACCAATCTATTTCCTATGTACATATGTATCTATAGATCATAAGTGTTGTCTCCAACATCTTGTAAATCATTTGAGACACACCATTTCAAATGTGCCCAAGCACTGATCTTGAAGCAATCCAACGTTGTCTCTGGGAGATACAACAGTGTCTAAGTATGAGGGACCATGCACTAAAGTATTTTTTACATAATATTTTTACATTTCAACCCTCAAAGGGGGAACACCCGTTCAATATAGACTCTCAAATTACATACCCAATTATGCGACACAATATGATCTAGTAGACCAAGTGATTTGTAATAAAATAATTTAGCCAACTAGCTTAAATGATTCCCAAATCACTTTTACATAAAACACGACTAAAGCACTAAGACTCACCCAAGACTTTGACAAAGAATTCTACCCTAGCTTTGGGATGAGGTTGGAGGAAAAAACTGTACCAACCATCCGTGTTTAGAAACACAAATGAGTCAGTGAGACGAAAAACATCCTAGGGAGAAATTTTCGCCAAAATAATAGACTTACCTAGGTTGTTACATACACACACGATCTTACTAGCATCATTTACATTATAAATTTGCAAAATGGGTTTACAATGACTCAATAAACTGATGGTTGATGCTCCGATCCTTTGAAGAAAAAAATTGCCATATCTGCTTCCTTGGAACTTTGACAAAATGTGTTCAATAGGCCATAAAACCAACAAGAAAGTAAAATCTATGCAATTTTAATCTAGATGCAGTTAATTTATTATGATAATATCATATGATATTAGTTCTAATGAGAAAAATCAATGTGCAATGCATCCTACCTAACATATATATTACATCATACAAGTACCAAGTGTAATCACATCATACAAGTACTAAGTGTAATCATAGAGCCAATGCAACCAGGACATCACTAGATCAATATAGAAACATTTTGCCCAATGATTACTTACGTAGAAAATCCAAGAGCAAGGATAGGAAGAATCATATGGAGGGTCACCAGGGCAGGAGGTGGGAAAACAGAATGCCCATGCATGGAGGATCACGAGAGAAGAGGGAACAAAGGGATGTAATCTACTCCACAAGATCAGGCTCATAAAACTTCGATGGATGGCAACCTCGAGCATATCACTTCCATCATGGTCCTTATCATTTATGTCATGCTTTTTGGCCACCAAAGGGTCATGATTAGTAGGAAAGGGAGACTGATAAAATGGAGAATGCCCACGATGATCACAGTTAGGAGGGATGGAAGATTGCTCATTATTAGTGATAATGTAAAAAGGGTTTAGGAAAGGGTCCACACAGGACTCAACTACAACCCTAGGATTGTGAGGAAAGACAAGAGTCCTATCGATATCATCGTCATCAGTGTCATAGATAGGGTCCTTGTCGATACGATTCCAATGGATGTCCCATTATCCTTCTTTAAAATGTAAGTAATCATTGATATCAATGTTTGAAGGGGTTATGGGATCACCTTCTCCAAGGTTTTCAAAGGGTAGATCATCAGAGATAGTATCCTTAGGAAATCTACGGTTAACCCTAACTTCACTCTCTACAAACTCACCCTCCCTATCACACATACTTTTAGAATTATCATCGTGCCCTCTTTCATCATGCAAACCCAGGGAGGACCCCCTTTCCTGCTCATCATCAAGGTCATGATGATGCTCAATGAAGGCTTCCTCTTGAATGCTTAATGTGGGGTATACTTGAAAATGTCTAAGAAAGCCATCAAAGAACTCCTCAATAGATGAGATGCTCTTAGGTTCATGATTATGTAACCATGAGTTATGCCCATAGAGATGTCTCATGAACAACAACATAAGGACATTTTGGTGGACCACTTTCTCCTTTGAAGCATGTACATTAAATCTTTCTACATGATCAATTGCGGAGAGTGGATCACCATCAAACACGGGCACCCCACGTACCATCCTTCTTGTGACATGATTAGGGTGCCCAATGATACTTGTGATGTCCAAAGTGGGAAAATCATCAAAGAAAGACATCCTATTGAGATATACATGTAAATTACATAGGAGTCGCCAGGGTGAATTTAAAGATGCCTAGAAAAATGCTTGCTCCACCTTACAAGCATTGACCTTAAAGTTCAATGAAGAACTAGGGCTTCGTTCTTCCAATGGAGTCACCAAGAATGATATATCAATGATGTTGTAAAGGAAACAAGACACGCGTCTCATGTCCCCGGCAACAACGCCAAAATGTTACCGCTCAAACTAGCAGGGATCCTATAGAACAACTGCTAGGTCAAGGGGCAACAATAGAGCGATAGCCCACTATCACCTCAGCTAAAGCTCCCTACTCTTTACGGACTTTCACTGATGGGAGGAGACCCAGTATAAGAGGAATCACAAGGACGAATAGATTGGTGAATGGATGGAGGGTGATTTCTAGAGCCTATTCACAAGAGAGACTCAAATATATGGCTTTCTTGCTTAAGAAGCAAGGAGATGAGCTCTCTAGAAAGGGCTAAGAGGATACTTAAGCCTAGATTTTGGAATATTCCTTGACAAGAAGCTCCCTAGATGTAAGAATCCTTATGGAGAAGTGGCTTTTATGCAATCTTTGCAGAATTTGAATTATAAAATTATGGGACCACAAAGAACCAAAGCGAACCCAAACCAAGTCAAGTATATGGAGTTGATCAACACTAGAGGGGCTTGACCTGTTTAGGGAGGAGAATAGGATCAAAGGATAAATTTTATTTTGGAATACAAATGCAATGACCCAAGAGAGGACACTAACCCAAATCAACCTAGAGAAAGGGATGGTCTTGTGGCTAGGGCCTATATCTCGAGATTCCACTGTCGAATTTGCCTCAAACTTGGAGGACCTCTTGAGAAATCCCCAGCACAAAAGTGAACCAAATTTTAGGGGGTTTGGATGGCTACAATGAATTTTGCTTGATGCCCTAGGTGACCCACTAGGGTTAGGCCTAGAAAGAGGAGAAAGGAAGGTGAAAAGAGTTTTCTTTTGTGATCACCTTTGGACTAGACCAGTGCCTAGCCTATTGGGAGAATGGAATCTAATGGAAACAATGTTTAAAGATCCTTAATTCCAATCAAGGAGTTCCCCAGCAACTTTGCACAACACTAGCAGCCATTAGGTTACAATGGAAATTTATACTTCTAATTATTTGCAAATGATGACATATCCAGATAATACATGAGAAATCATGTATCTCTAGGACAATAATCCACCATACATTTCAATAATCAACATGAAAAATCCCTCACAAAGACAAGTTAAGCAACTACGCATAAGCCCAAGAGCAGCTACATTAGCTTCATGAACAAAAATATTCCATAGATCATTTTATGAGACAAAATTAAAAAAGAAGCATGAAAAGAGTACTCATAATGTATAGCGAAATTATTCCAATCATCAAGTACAAGAAAAGCGAAGCTCCAAGACAGAAAATTAAGATCTTCCAAACATTGAAATGCATTAGTTCTCCAATTCATCCATCAAAAGGTCTAGCAAAAATCTCAAGAGATACAAATGATCCAAATCCAAGTGATGATGAGAGAAATGAATCATCCTCTCATCTATTTATACAATCCAATAGGGGATTCGAATGGCCTAATTTGCCTAATTTAGCCCCAAATAATAAAATAATGTACAATAATGATATGCCTTGGTGACAAGCCCACCAAGATAGCTCCAAAATAGAAATATAAGCCTCTCAAGAGGGCAAAATAGTAAACATGATGAGTCATTGGGCCATTGAGAAGGCCTAGTGGAGTCCAAAGTGTGCCAAGTTGAGAGAATAGGCTCCAAACACAATGATCAAGGGGTTGACCCCTTGATATACAAGCAAGCCACATGTAGTGTCCCCAAGTGGGTGTGGGGGCACAATGACATCCTCATGGGTCTCCAAGTGGATCGATAATGCCTATAAACCATATGTAAGGGTTAGGATGATGACATAATCCCTCCCTTTGTCTCCTGTGGTGAGACACATCCTCATCTGGACCCTGGAACCTCTACCAAGTGTGTGGTACAAGTGTGAAGTCAGTTGGGCATGGTGATCCAGGTGCATCATCCTCATCCAAAAAGGTGGAACACAAGTAATCAATGAATGGTACTAGGGATCCATGAAATGCTCTCTGCTATGGTGGAGGCCTATGGCTCTCAACGCTCACCCTACAAGTGTAAATGTGGCCCTCTGGAGGGCTTGGACCCACGTATAGGGAGACCAAACCCCAAATGGAGACCCACTTGCAATCCTATATAAGGTCCAATGCATCCCCTTTCCATCCAGTACAACAAATCATTAGAATAATCAAGTAAAAGAGTTTACAAATCATGGAATCAAGTGGGCATTTCATGGTGCCATGCCCTTCTATAGTGGGATTTGGCATGTAAAGGTGTCTCCAAACTCAACAAGGAGGTTAATCAAGGACCCTATTAGGTGGTTTCAGCCTTTAAAGGGGGTGACATGTCTATGGGACGATTTCATCCAAAAGGAAATCTGGGAAAATTCATTAATTGGAGAACAGTGAAAGGGTGGTGAGAAGGACGAAGTTGCTCTTGTTGCACAAGCAAAAAATGGCAAACTGAACGCCAAGAAGAATCAGAGTGGAGAAGCATCTTAACAGAGCAAGAAGGAAAAGGACATGAGCAAAGTTAAATGCTTTGCTTGTCATAAGTTTGGGCATTTTGCCAGTCAGTGTCCTAACAAAAAAAGGGAAAGGTTAAGACTATTATGGTACCCACTGCACAGATGAAGGAGATGGCAGAGAAGTTTGATAAAAACTTCGCCCTAGTATCTTGCCTTTCTAGAACCGTCATGAGAGGTGTCTAGTTCGTGGACAGTGAACATCTCGTCATATGATGGGATCACAAAACTTCTTCACCAACATGACCATGTGGGCTAGAGATGTAAATGTGGAGCTTGGTGACAAGGTCAAGTATGTAGTCGAGGGCAGTGGGAGTATCAAGTTCTAGATGGACTTAGGTGGTATCATGGAGGTGAACAGAGTGTTATATGTAACACGTTTGGAGAAGAATCTCTTTTCAATTTCAACCATGGAAGACAGAGGCTTGGAGGTCATCTTTACGGGAGATGAAGTGGTTGTTGGGCCAAAGGGGACTGTTTTCCTCAAGAAGCAGGTGATCAGTAGGAGGGAGGGAGATCTCTATCTGTTGCGAGGACAACAGGTGAAGGCTCTCACCCATTAGAGTGACAACCACAGTGAGATTTGGCATAAGAGGATGGGACACCTACACTACAGAGCTCTTCCGATGGTGTAGAGGATGGTTAGGTTTTCCAAAGATCCGAGTGGAGCGGAATGGAATGTGTTAAGGGTGTGTGCTTGGCAAGTAGGCCAAGAATGTGTATCCTCATAGTGAGACTAGGTCTAAGGGTGTCCTAGACTTGTTGCATTTTGATATCTGTGGTCCTATGTCTGCGACGTTGATCATGAGGTCCTTATATTTTGTGATTTTCATAGACGATTACCTAGATCTACTTCCTGAAGACCAAGGATGAGGTCTTCAATTGGTTTCAGGAGTTCGAGGCTCTTGTGGAGAACCAAATAGGAAGGAAGATTAAGGTACTAAGATCAAATTATGGGGGCGAGTACACCTCCAATGAGTTCTTGTACTTTTGTAGGCAGGAAGGAATCAAGAAGGAGCTCACAGCACCCTACAACCCTTAGTAGAATGAGATTGTTGAGAGGAAAAAGAGGACCATCATGGAGGCAGTGAAGGCAATGCTCCATGATCAAGAGTTGCCTATGTTTTTGTGGGCAGAGGCCTACAATACAACTATGCATGTGCAGAACAGGAGTCCTCACAGGGTGTTGGAGGGCATGACTCTTGAGGAGTTGTTTACGGGAGTGAAACCAGATGTGAGTCACTTGTGCAGATCCGGTAGTCCATTTTATGTCCATGTGCCTATAGAGAAGAGGACTAAATTGGAGCCCTTATCTGAGAGGAGCTTGTTTGTTGGCTATAGTGAGCTCTCAAAGGCCTACTAAGTCTACATTCCAAGACAGAGAAAGGTGATCTTGAGTCAAGATGTCAGATTTGATGAGGATAGGACCCTTAGGAGATCTCATGAGCGAGAGCCAACAGTGGTAGAGTTTTAGGAGCAAGAGGCCCCTAAGGTTGAGCAGGGACCAGCAGCACCAGTAGGGACATAGCCAGTAGATTCATAGGATGAGTTAGATATTCCTTCGAGTTCTATCAAGAGGAGGCTGAGATTGGCTGAACAGACATTGAGGGGTGTTGAGGAGTATGTGCAGGCTCCTAGCAATACTTTCAAGTAGAATAGATCACCGACTAGATATTCCAGTTATTTGGCTCTATCGAGCAGCGTTTATGAGTCTGAGCGATCCACATTTGAGGAGATTATAGGCGAGTAGGTCTGGAGAGATACCATCATGAGCAATGACGTTTGGGACATAGTGCCAAGACCAGAGGGGAAGTTTATGGTCACTTCTCAATGGCTCTACAAGATCAAACATGCAGCAGATGGCAGTATCAAGAAATATAAAGCGAGGTTCGTGGTGAGAGGGTTTTCCCAAAAGGAGGGAGTGGATTACAAGGAGACATTCGCACCCATCGCCAAATATGCATTTATTAGAGCAGTTATGTCCATTGCTTCAGAGATGGGGTGGAGGATACATCAAATGGATGTGAAGATTGCTTTCCTCAACAAAGTGATTGAGGAGGAGGTGTATATTAAGCAGCCTCATGTTTTTGAGGTGCATGAGAGAGATTCCCATGTATGCGGGTTGAAGCAAGCTCTCCGTATATGGTATGCCAGGATCAATGGATATCTTCTTGGTTTGGGCTTCACCAAGAGCGAGGTCGTTCTTAACTTGTACTTTGTACTAGTTGAGGGTGAACTACTCATCTTGGAATTGTATGTGGACAATCTCTTCTTGACAGGATCGGAGAAGCTCACAAGGATGTTCAAGGAGGGCCTTGCTTCAGAATTTGACATGAAGGACATCGACTTGATGCATTACTTTTTGGGATTGGAGGCGTGGCAGCAACCAGGAGAGATTTTCCTTGGACAGGGAAAGTATGCAGTTGAGATCTTGAGGAGATTCAAGATGGAGGATTGCATTGTCTACAACTATGATCACTAACCTGAAGAAGTTGAGCGCTTCTGAAGGTGAACTAGTGGATCTTACATTGTATAGGTAGTTGATAGGTTCCTTGATGTATCTACTCAATACTAGACCCAATATAAGTTTTGTTGTGAATACACTCAGCTAGTTCATTGTGGAGCCAAGACAAGTTCATTACGTGGCAACGAAGCATGTGTTGAGATACCTGCATGGGGCAGTAGACTTTGGACCGAGATATGTCAGAGCTAGAGGAGTGGAGCTAGAGGGGTACATAAATTTTGATTGGGCAGGGAGTGTGGTGGACAGAAATTCCACATCTAGATGTTGTTTCAGCTTGGGATCAACCATGATCTCATGGTTCAGCAGGAAACAACAATCAATGGCACTCAATTCAACAAAGGTAGAGTACATGGTAACAAGTATGGCGAGTTGTGAGGCAGTGTGGCTTCGCAAGATGCTTGCAAAATTATTTGATCTGCAGTTGGGGCCAACAGTGATATACTATTGATAATCAGATATCACTTCATCAGAGACAGGGTCTAGAGCGGCGTTGTGAGATTGCAGTACATTTCTATAAAGGAGCAGGTGGTAGATGTTCTCATGAAGCCTCTAGTGAAGGGAAAGTTTGTGAAGTACTGGGATAAACTGGGAGTGGTGGAGAATCCCTTCCTTGTTAGGAAGGAGTGTTAATGTGAGTAGCATCAGAAGGTTTTCTACAATTGCTTGGTGTCTTAGCATGTGGAAGACATTATTTGCCTCTTCTAATAATTTATGTCTTCTTTCCTAAGTTTAACTTAGGAAAAGTACAAAATTAAAGTCAATTAATTATTGTGAACTAATGGGTTATTTTCTAAGGATAAATAATTTAATTATTTAAGTGACTTAGAAATAATCTCTACCGTTGATCTTCAATATGTTTCTAGAAGGAATCTTCAAGATGTTTCTTGTTAAATTGTTTAACTAGGACCAAATTCCACTTTGGAAGCTCATTTGATGGAGATAATTATTGCATTGAATTCCTCTTTTTGAGAGGACCAAAATCGACCTAAAGATCATTAAATTTGGACAAGGAGAAATATGTTTTTGAAATGAAGCCCACACATGTGCAATTTGTCAAGGTCGACCTCACCATCATGTAGGCTCATGAAGCCCAAGAGACATGTCTTTTGACCCACATTGATTCATATAAATAAGAGAGACCTCAAACCTCATTTGGCATCATCACAACTCATCAAATCTTCTCTCTCCTCATTTTATTAGGTCGTACAAGTTGCAAGCAGCCTATTTCTCTCACATGTGTAGATTTCAGGAGGCAATTTGACTAGGTGTTGACTTTTTGTTTCAATTGAGTTTGACTAGCGTTGACCAAGGCTCTTTTGACCAAATTTGACTGCAATTTTGAAGACAATCTCTATTTGACCAAGGTGCATTGACTGGCACAGAAACCAAGGATTTCTGGGCATTTTGACCTACGTTGAATGCAGACCTATTTGACCACAAGGTTGACTTCTGCTTGATTGAGTTTGACTGTTGTTGTGATGACGATTTTGGGTTGACTTTGACCAACATGGAAGGTCAAATTTGACCAAGGTTGACTAAGCTCTAAGCGGGTCGTTTTGCTGCTGCATTGACCACCGTTGACCACTACTTAGGGCAGAATTTGATTGTTGTTGACTGAGGGCAGAATTGCAGATTTGACTAGGCTATTTTGGACAGTGGTATTGGATCATCAAATTGGCAAGTCAATTTTGACTTTGACTTTGTATTATTGTACTCTCTCTGCTGAACATTTGATATTTATAATAAGAAGAATTGATCAAGGGTTTTCCCCATCTTGGGGTTTTTCCCTAGCTTGAGCCAAATTCTTGTGTTCTCTTGTCTTGGCTTGTCTTCTGCATTTATTGTTTATGTTCTATCTATAGTTACTGTCAATGTGAATTAATGGTTTATGTGATTGCTATTGGAAAATAAGTGGAAATTATCATTGGGCTAATAAAAGGACATTGCAATGATTGTTGCAAACATAGAATATACTAAAATTAGCATTTCTAAAAGGAAGATTCAAGATGTTTCTAGAGAGGAGATTGGCGTTAGAGATTTGGACTGAATGCATATTATGAATAGAGGCTAGTGATGGAGGTGAAGATACAACAAAGAGAACAAGTGTGTGAGCGAGTCATCACAAGAGAGTGATTCTCTCTGCAGTGCGAGTAGCTCAGTGACCAATGCGCAGAGAAAGAAGTGAGAGTGGGTTTGAGCAAATCTAGGAGGGTCGAGTTGGAGGAGACTACAGGGATGAGTTGCTAAAAGGAGATCGTGTTTGTCTAGAGGAGGCTGATTTGTTAGAGTGTTGGGGTTTCCCCAATGCGCTTTAGTGGCAGGGCATAGATCAAGTCAATGGAGGGCACAAATTTGATTGTTGGAGGCCGATTTCTTCATAGCAATTTCATCTGGAGTCAAATTTCCTTGAGGCGGATTTACCTAGGTTGAATTCATTCTAAGGGAGCCGAGTTGCAAGTTCCGGATTGTATTTTTCCTCGTATCTTTGTGGGTCGAAAAAACCAGATTTTCCAGATAATGAAAAGATGGAGAATTGTTTGCAGATTAATTAATTTTGCTATGTGTGATTGATCTCTTTGGTTTATTTCCACTGCATATTTTTAATTTTAGAAATTAAAGATACCAGTGATTGTATTTTTTAGTGATTCAGTTATTATTTGGGTAAATAAATAATAAACGAGGGATAAATTAAATTGCCATGAGAAAATACATCTAGTTGGTATTAGAAATTTAACACCCAGAAGGTGAGGCTGCTCTGCTCTCTTTTGTCTTTGAATGAAAATGGTGCAAATACAAAGGAGTGAGACTTGTGGCCCGTACACTGCTACAAAACACAAACCCTATATGTTATGCCCTCTCTTTATCCACTCTCAAGTATTCTACTCTACTATGGAACAAATGCACTCGAATAGAATGGAGCCCCTTTTCCTTTTGGTGGCCCAATTATAACATCACTTGATAGCCAACTAGTGATTAAAAATGACCCATTCAACCCTGAATATGAGTTACAACTTGACCCTTCTAGAGTCTTCTTCATAGGGCACACGTGGCTAGCTCTTTGTCCATGAGTAATAGGGGCTAACATGGCATCCTCTCAAATTATGGTGATCAAACACAATAGATTAAATTCCAAGAGGCATAAATTTAATGTTCAAAGTCTAATTGATGCAATTCTTGCATCGTTGGAAAGGTCTTCGAGTGGTGTGGGGTGTAAGCAGTGAAGTCTTACCCCCAAAAAACATCATTTAAAACCTCAAATTGGACCCAGAACATTTTTTACCCCAATTGTCCAAATTGGGTCCCATCACTAAAAACTGCTCCTATAAGTTGATTTCTCTGATTTTTCTACACTAAAAGTGTCGAGATGGATGACAAACAATATAACGGATCCAATCCAAATCAAAATAGATACAACTTCAGACCTCTCCCATATTAATTATTTATAATTATATTGAAACACTCAGAAATCTAACATGAACCCCAAGCAATACAATGAAAATAATGCAGCTGGCATCCCCAGTGCATTCAAGATGCATCATTTGAATAATAACCTTATTATCAAAGTAACACTGTTTCAATTGGTCCTGCTATAAAATATTGGTATGAACCAGATTACCCAATGTACCGAGGGAAACACTGAACGCACCAAATATATGTGAGGAGCATGGCTCAAAAGTATATACATCATTTAGATATTAGGTTAGGTAAGTGCCAGAATATCCTTTTGAGGATGACTATCTCCATTGAACTGATGGTTGCAACAGGCAACTATCATAAATCTTGAAGCATTACCTTCAATGGATATTAAGTGTCATGAATAGAATGAATATGTGCACACCCAAAAGATTCTGTATCTATCATAAACTCTCTATTTAAATATAATGGGGACAAGATCCTAAAAGCTAAAACAAGTTATTCGAACAGAAATGTGAGGTAGTGTCATTCGCATTGAAATGATATTCCACAAAGAGGAATCCAAAAGAAGCATTTCATCAAATTTCTAAGTTAGTTCACAGAGAGGATTCCAATAGAAACATCTTTATCGTGTTGTTGAATTCGTATGGATTCTCCAATTGTGCGGCATGCCCTGCATCCTTCAGGACAATCAACTCTGCCCGGTCACCTAAATGTCTGCATAAAAATTTAGTTTAAAAGCCTTAATCTGTGTGAAAATAATTTAATCCAAAGTATGGACCAAGATATTAACATGAGAAAAAACTCAACAATAGTTGGAAAGTGAAAGGTGTACCTTTTCAGCCTGTGCCCCATATCCAGTGGGAAAACGCGGTCATGTTCCCCCCATATTATAAGTGTTTCCTGCGGGCAAGTAAAAAGGCAACAGTCAGGATTTTAAACGCATACAAAAGATTGCAATGTTCATGAAGACTTTGGAATTTGATAGTTAAATGGCCATCACTGATAATCTTAACATTCAAAAGAAAATTAGCAGAAATTAGTTTTCCCTTCTCGGACAAAATAGAAAATGTTTTGAATGTACATTCGATGTGCAGAATATTAATAAACCATCTTATAGGTATCTACATATATGTTGGTAATGCAAACTAACTGACATATTACTGGAAAATATGCCAAGGATGCACTATGAAAAAGCATTTTAAACTAGGTTTCTGTTTTGGAATACGACCAGTGGGATTTTCGTGGACCAAAGTGAGCAAGCCAAACTTTAAGCTCAAAGAAAACAAATAGCTTCACAGCTTTTGCCAAGTAATAAGGATCCGTCTATGGGCTGCACTCCTTCCAAGTTTGGCTAACACATTATGGGCTTGGCTTTGAAACCAACAAGGTATAAATGTTCTTGAAGCTGCCAGCAAATGTTGAGTAACACTACGTGCTTAGGTTTGTGGCTCAGACATAAATATAACATTTACATTTTTCTTGTTCCAATAAAAGTAATGTGGGCATGTAAAAATCGACGAAACACCAAGATTTAGTTTCAAGGTCACGAATTACCATCAAATTCCACCCCTACTTGAACGTACTTCCCGTATACCAGTCAGACCTGGCACCCAAGCTAAAGGAAGTCTGCATTATGCAGTGCAGCCCTCGACCTGAGAATAAGTTTGCCAAAGCAACTTCCAAAAAAATAAAGCAACCAAACACCAATATTTAGTTCCAAGGTCAGGAATTCCCTTCAAATTCGAGTCATGGATTACTGTTAAATTTGGACAACTAGGTCCAAACTCCATGTTCTGATGCTCAGATTAAGAGGCTAATATTTTTGTTGGATTCCTCTTTCTGAGAGGTGTAAAATCCATATAAAAATAGTCTTAATCCGATGAGCAGAACTTATATATTGAATTTATTATTCTTAATAAATTATATGTGCAAGGTCAGCCAGTTTTGTAATGTAGGCTCACATGCCCAACAGATGTGTCACACACCCTCATTGATGGATATATATACAGGAAAAGTTGGAGAGAATTTGAACACAACACAACTCACATCTTCCTCTCTCATCCTAAAAGTACGAGCTACCTGGAGGACGAATTTCAACCACACGTGGGAAGGACGAAGAGGATTTTTCTGCTGCTAGGGTTTCGCAGAAGTTTGACCACCGTTGACTTTGGTCAACGCTTGGTCCAAACAAGCTGAAAACTTGTGGGAGGTTCGATTTTTGAAGGCCGTACTACCTGGCACAAAAATCGAGGGTTGTTGTGACACACGCTGGGTTGGCTGACCAAAGGAGACTTTGCTGGTTGAAGCATCCTGTTGACCGCCGAAACAAACTCATACATTTTTCTTGTTTCTGATTTGTCTTCTGTAAGATCTGCTTATATGTTCTATCTGCATTTTGCTTATCTACTTATATGATTGCTGTGAGAAAAGTGAAATTGCTCTTAGCATAGAACATCTACAAAACTTTACATGGTATCGGAGCTGAGGTGAAGACAAACTCTATCTATAGCAATCATCATCGAAGGAAATGGATTCCTCTAAGCTTGAATTCAGGGAGAATGACAAGCTGACTGGAAGTGATGACTTCCATGCCTGGAAGATGTTATTAGATCTCTTGTGATCTCTCTTTCCACTTGTTTGGGTTTTGGTGGAAAGAGAGGTCTAAAGGAAAGGGCCCTAATTGCATTCCTAAGGAGAAGCCCTATACGCAGTCCTAAAGGAAGGAGGCATAGCTGCAGGAAAACAGAAGGATCTGGCCGCAGTCAAGAGGAGAAATATACGCAGTCAAGGAGTCTTTTATGTGCAGCAAGAGGAGGCTCTTATACGCAGCAAAGGGGAGGCTTTAATCTGCAGCCAAGAGGAGCTTCTATACGCTGTCCTAAAGGAGATCAAACCACAGTCATGAAGAAGCCCTAGACGCAGCAAGACAAGGTGCCCTAGCCGCAGTGAAGGAAGGGTTCTAGAAGCAGATTGAAGGAGATCTAACTACAGTTTATTGAGGCCCTAATCCACTGTCAAGAGAGCCCTCAATCTGCTGTCATAAAGGAGGCTAGGACGCAGTCAAGGGAGGTCCTATTTTCTGTCAAGAAAGATCCAATACGCAGCAAACAGGGAGCCCTAATTTGCTGGCCAAAGAGGCCCTAAATCCGCAGTCACAAGGAAGCCTAAAACTGCTGTCAATGGAGCCCTAATACACAGTGAAGTAAAGAACCTTAGCTGCAGCAAAGGTAGCCCTAGAATGCAGCAAGAAAGTGTCTTAACACAACATTAAGATGCATGGATAAACATCGTGTTGCTGTAGGTGACTGTGTGATAAAGGAAGCTGATATAGGCATGCCTTAAGGACTGTTTGCTAAGTTGATAAGCCACTGTTATACATTGAAGGAATGCGTTGAAGTCTGCTCCATAGATCAGCATATGTACACAGTTAGATGCTTGAAAGTGCTGCTGCGTTGATGATGTTTTGAGGATATTTTCTAAAGTGTTGCTATGTGCTAGGCCACAAGCCATAGCACCATAGCAAGGATTTCTTAGGGCTGTTTGGAGATTATGAAGGAATTTTAGGTTTGCCTCAGGTGCCCTTATCAAATCAGCAACTTCTCACACTCAAGGGAGTTTAGGGCTGCATATTGTGCCCTAACCAGAATTGCTGGAGCAGCTAGCAACCGAAGGAATGGGAATCGAAGAAATGACAAATCCAAAGGAAAGAGGAAGGCTCACTTTGAAGGAAACAATCCACCTTCTAAAAGGACCAGAAATACCAGGTATGAGGAGTCTAATGTTGTTAATAAAAGAAATGAGTATATTCTGATATCTGCTCTCTCAGCTGCATCTCCACCCGACACTATGGATGTCTAGCTAATCGATAGTGGTGCCTCAAGACACATCACCGGATTCAAGGAAGCACTTTCTGACATGGTCCTTGGGGATAATGCCACTTATCCTGTGAAAGGGACCGGGACTGTGACCCTCCACTTGTCTCAAGGACAAGTCCTCCATCTACAAGATGTACTCTATGTACCCAAATTGAAGAAAAACCTTGTGTCTGTATCTGCCATGGAAGACAAAGGTTTCAATGTAACTTTCTCTAATGGAAAGGTACTCATGTGGAAGAAGAGCTTCAAGGAAGCTATCTCAATTGGTTTTAGAGTTGGTACACTCTACCAGGTTGGAGGGAGTCCGTTGGGAGCTATGACTTGTGATACTATCCGTCAAACCGAACTATGGCACCGAAGATTTGGACACCTTCATTACAAGGCTCTTCCCGAAGCAAGGAAGGTGGTGACAGGGATGCCTGATTTTGGAAATAATCATAAAGGTGTATGTAAGGGTTGTGCTGAAGGAAAACATACAAGGGGACCTTTCCCCTCAAGTGTCACAAAGACATCTGAGATATTGCAACTGGTCCATTCTGATCTTTCCGGTATGTTGCCTGTAACATCCCTGGGGGGATGTTCTTACTATATGACATTTACTGATGACTTCTCTCGCAAAACCTGGATATACTTCTTGAAGAAGAAGGATGAGGCTTTCATGTGGTTCCGTACCTTCAAAGCCTTGGTGGAAAATATGACCGGAAAGAAGATCAAGGTTTTGAGGACTGACAATGGCACTGAATATGAGTCAAATGAGTTCAAAGACTTTTGCAGAGAAGCTGGCATTAAGAGGGAGACTACCACTGCATATACTCTTGAGCATAATGGTGTTGCTGAACGCAAGAATTGGACTATTGTGGAAGCTGCCCGTGCCATGCTATGTGACCAGGGTCTTCCAAAGTTTCTGTGGGGAGAAGCTGCAAATACTGTTGTGTACATTCAAAACCGATGCCCTCATTCCGCTTTGGACTCCAAAACTCCCGAAGAGGTTTTCTCTGGTAAGAAACCTGATGTCTCACATTTTAGAATTTTTGGATGTCCTGTCTATTTTCATGTGCCAAAAGAAAAGAGAAGTAAGTTGGATGCTACTGGGAAGAAAGGAATGTTTGTGGGCTACAGTGAGACTTCTAAGGCATATAGAGTCTATGTACCTGGTCAAAGGGAAGTAGAGATAAGCCATGATGTCGCTTTTGACGAAGATGCTTCCCTAAAGAAAGAAGTAGATCTTCCTAGATCTGAAGAAAACCATGAAGAAAGACCTGGAAATCTGGAAGAACCCCAGGATGAGACTATGCCTGATGTTGAAGGGCCAATGGACCCTATTGATCCTTCCCCTTCTCTAGGAAAGAGGCCATCATGGCTCAGGGACACCCTCGAAGATGCTGAGGGTCATGCTGCCCCAAGGGGAACATTCCGAGAAAGCAAGAAGCCGTGTAGATACCAAGGGTATCTAGCTGCCATGAGTACTATTATACAATCTGAACCTGGATCTTTTGAGGAAGCCATCAAGCATCAAGTCTGGAAGGATGCTATGCATGAAGAATATGAGGCTATTATGAAGAATGATGTCTGGGATGTGGTCCCGAGACCGAAGGACAAATCTATTGTCACCGCTAAATGGCTCTACAAGATTAAACATGGATCTAATGGGAGTGCTGAAAAGTTTAAGGCAAGATTTGTTGCCCGTGGCTTCTCTCAAAAGGAAGGAATTGACTATGACGATATATTTGCACCTGTGGCTCGATATACCACCATCCGATCCATCATAGCCCTTGCTGCCACGCAAGGATGGAGTCTTCATCAGATGGATGTCAAGACCGCTTTTCTGCATGGTGCAATAAAGGAAGAGGTGTATGTAGAACAACCTCTGGGATTTGAAGTTCAAGATCGAGACACTTATGTCTGCAGGTTGAAGAAAGCCCTCTATGGGTTAAAGCAAGCACCCAGAGCTTGGTATGAGAGGATGGATAGTTACTTGATGAAGCTGGGCTTCACTCGAAGCAATGCTGATCCAAACCTTTACTTTAAGGTTGAGGAAGGAAAGCCTCTCATTCTAGTGCTGTATGTGGACGACCTCTTCCTGACAGGTGATGACCCTCTCATTCATCAATGTAAGAGGGAGCTTGCTGCTGAGTTCGAGATGAAAGACCTAGGACTGATGCACTATTTCCTAGGCCTGGATGTCTGGCAGAGACCTGGAGAGATTTTCCTTTCTCAAGGAAAGTATATTGTGAAGCTTCTGGAAAGATTTGGGATGGTGGACTGTAAGTCCGTGTCGACACCAATGGAACTCAACTTTAAGAAGTTGAGTGGCAGCGCTGCAGGGCCTATCTTGGCAAATCCTACTGAGTATCGTCAACTCATAGGAGCTTTGATGTTCTTAGTGAACACCCGTCCGGACATATGTTTTGCAGTGAATACTTTGAGTCAACAGATGGTTGAGCCTCATCATTTTCACTGGGTTGGTGCCAAGAATCTTTTGAGATATCTTCGGGGCACGATAAACCATGGGCTGAGATACACTGCCGGGAGTGTGATACTCCGGGGATATACTGATGCCGATTGGGCTGGCAGTGTGGTGGATCGTAAGAGCACATCTGGATGCTGTTTCAATCTTGGTTCTGCTTCGATCTCATGGATGAGCACGAAGCAGAAGTCGGTGGCTTTAAGCACCGCGGAGGCCAAATACATTGCTGCTAGTATGGCCTGTTGTGAAGCAGTTTGGTTGAGGAAGCTCTTTAGTGAATTGTTCCAACATGTGCTAGATACCACTGTAATACTCTGTGATAATCAGAGTGGGATTCGTATGACTGAGAATCATGTGTTCCACGACCGATCCAAGCATATTGATATCAGGTACCACTTTATCCGGGATATGGTACAGCGAGGCGCCGTAAGGCTCGATCATATAGGAACTGATGAGCAGGTCGCGGATATTCTCACTAAGCCCCTAGGGAAGGTCAAGTTCCTAACCTTCCGTGAGAGTCTTGGTGTCGTGGAAAGACCCTATGATGTGGGTCCTGTTGGACGATGAGCTCTGGGAGCTCTGGGGGGCTTTGGGGATAGCTTCTCGGAGCTATAAGCACTCATAATGCTTCTGCCCCACCCTTGTGATTATTGAGCTGGTTCGCCACTCATTTAATCTGTGCCCCGTATGCATCCTACCCATTGAGTTCAGGGCTCATGGGAAGTACCTCTCATTTGGCCAATGAGGTGTGGAAAAGCTAGAGACTATTAACAAAGACTAATGGACGCATCAGAGATTGCCGTACTCTCTATCTAGGATGGCATGGTCCAACCACTTGATCTGGGATCAAGATTTGTGAGGTCTGGGACCTCTGGACTGATTATGTCAGTCAGGGAATGATGTCTTTGTGACTGACCCACTTCTGTTCTGAAATAAAGAAGCCAGCAAAGCAAGTTTCGGCGGGATGACTCACGATGTTAATTGCACTAATAGATGGAGTTCTCCCTAGTTGAGAGGGAGTGTTAAATTTGGACAACTAGGTCCAAACTCCATGTTCTGATGCTCAGATTAAGAGGCTAATATTTTTGTTGGATTCCTCTTTCTGAGAGGTGTAAAATCCATATAAAAATAGTCTTAATCCGATCAGCAGAACTTATATTTTGAATTTATTATTCTTAATAAATTATATGTGCAAAGTCAGCCAGTTTTGTAATGTAGGCTCACATGCCCAACAGATGTGTCACACACCCTCATTGATGGATATATATACAGGAAAAGTTGGAGAGAATTTGAACACAACACAACTCACATCTTCCTCTCTCATCCTAAAAGTACGAGCTACCTGGAGGACGAATTTCAACCACACGTGGGAAGGACGAAGAGGATTTTTCTGCTGCTAGGGTTTCGCAGAAGTTTGACCACCGTTGACTTTGGTCAACGCTTGGTCCAAACAAGCTGAAAACTTGTGGGAGGTTCGATTTTTGAAGGCCGTACTACCTGGCACAAAAATCGAGGGTTGTTGTGACACACGCTGGGCTGGCTGACCAAAGGAGACTTTGCTGGTTGAAGCATCCTGTTGACCGCCGAAACAAACTCATACATTTTTCTTGTTTCTGATTTGTCTTCTGTAAGATCTGCTTATATGTTCTATCTGCATTTTGCTTATCTACTTATATGATTGCTGTGAGAAAAGTGAAATTGCTCTTAGCATAGAACATCTACAAAACTTTACAATTACCAAACTTCCACGCCTACTCGAGGATATTCGAGAATAGCCCTCGGACCTGGCACCTAAGTTGAAGGAAGTCTGCATTATGTCGTGCACCCTTGACTTTGGGGCACGTTTGTCCCAGCAACTTCCAAAAATAATGAAACTAAACACCAAGATTAAGTTCAAAGGTCTGAATAACTCTCAAATTTCACTTTTATCAAATTTCACATCTATTTTATCAGTTATATAATTTGAGTGGGTCTAATGGTTAAGAGTATGTGTTTCTTCCTAACCTAAGATGTTACAGGTTCAAAACAAGATCCAGTACAGTATGTATTGCTTTGTAGAATTAACAGTCAAATAGCTGCGCGGAAATGGGTCCTTTATCCCAAAAACAAGGAAATCTCATACACCAATTTCGTGTCTGGTTGAGCAATTTATCTAGCAAATTATGTAACCAATCGGTGACACTAGGAGGAATTTGGGTTCTTCTCATTAAAATGGTCTGAAAAGACATGGTTATGGAATTTAAAGCTGACACCCAGAGATCCGTTCTTGCTGTTATCTACTCAACTCCGATAGCATGAGATTAAAAGGGGTGTGGCCAGGTGCAAGTCCCTGGCCCTATGCGAAGGAAGCCTGCTCTTTACAATGCAAATCCTCGGGGCATGTTATTTGAAGTGCTAACAAAAATAAAAAATAAAATTAAAAAGGTTTCTCGTTGCAGATCACAAATACCTGAATTAAAACTGGGAGTGGTGGTGCTCCTTCTTTTCCTAGAACCAACTGTAGTAGCAATTCTATTTTCTGCTCCCTCTGATCAGTGTACATTGTCTGCCTCAAAAACCCATACCCCCTACATTAGGAACGCTACTGAATATGACATATTAGTGAATAAAAATCATGAGGAAAATATAGAATACAAAACAAAAAACAACTCACATCAATAACATCCTGGAGAATGAATGAGGGAATCATCCTGGGAGGCCTGTGCATGGAAATCTTCAACAGTGCCCTCAAATTATCAGGGTTTTGTGGAAGAAAAAACTCGGCCACAGTCCTCCAATCATTTGTCTGAAACTCCGCATGCTTGTCCTGAGGCATCATACACACTCCTGAGCTAATAATGATAACTTTCTGCACTGCCTCAGGATACAGATGAGCCAAGCGGTATGCTACGAACCCACCATAACTAATCCCACCCAGATGAAACCTGCTCACACCCAGATGTTTCATGAGCTTCATTACCGATTGGGCCTGAAAGAACTCTGACCTCTCAGAGGCTGTGGAATATGATTTTCCAAAGAAAACAATGTCAGGGATATAAAGATTGAAATGAAGAAGCAGAGGCCTGATCTGTTGATACCACTGCCACATTGCATTGCCTCCATATCCATGAATGAGAACGAGAGTATGTTTGTCAGGTGATTTTGCTCTGGGAACCCAGCAATGCATTTGGGTGAATTCATCAAGTTGGATTATCTGGGAGCTCATGCCTGAGCAGACGAAGTAGAGTTGCAACCACCAGTCCTTCCATGATATGAAACTGAAGAGCTTGTTTCCCATTTTTTCACTCGATGCAGAAACAAAGAGAATTTTAAAAATGTTTAAACATAGAAGTCCGGTGTTTAATGCAGAGTTACATATTCCTCAATGTGGTCACCATGGCCGTGTATGGTTGAGAACAGAATCTGAAGATGGGTGTGCTTAGCTGAGAAAATGACAAACAGATCATATGCGTGTGCTGAGAATGAAAATGACGGACAGATTCCTGACGAATCTATTGCACCGTTAGTTAACACATCAACTCATTATATTTAGTATTGTTTTTCTCCGACATGGTGCATGCTTGTATAGTCAGCAGTGCTTGTGCGTCTCTATCGTTAGTATGAAATTATTTGCTGAATCTGCCCTTCCCTGGCCGAACACTTCAATTCTTGTCATTATATTTAGTTTTACTGTTGCGAGAATCTGAGGGCCCTCATTATGCGCCGATTTAGCCCCGGCCTTGTTTGAGCACATCACGCTAACCCTAACCCTTTGTTAAGCACATAATGATTACTAGGCTTCCCTCAAAGTATCCAATGATCTAAAAGGAGTATGTTTCATAAAATGATATAGCGCACTTTGATGCTTATATGTTACGAGGGTTGGAATTTGGATTTCCCCTTATTCATTATACAATGTTTTTTTCATGTTTTGGTTTTTTATGCTTCCCGTCCAGAATAGTTATCTTTAAAATTTTGATTTTCAAGAATAATGTTTTTATAATAAATTAATCTTTTGTTAATAAAAAAATTGATTAAAAAATTATCCTTCAATGACATAATTATTGCTACATAAATATTTGTTCGTTACACTTTTCATACAAGGAATATAGAAGAACAAATAGGTGGTACTCTAAAGCTTCTTGTAAAAGTTGACCATATTACACTATCACACAAATCACAAATTACACATCATATGTCCAATAATGCAATCATGTTTGGCGATGCCTATTTCCAACACTATAGAAAATTTAAATTTATTGCACCTGACATGCGCTGAAGATAGCCCCTTATAACACGTCGTTTTTTTTTTTTTTCTATAGTCATCCGGGCGTGTTATATTTGCCTATCTCCGGCGCATGTCAGGGCGTAATAAATTTTCTATAGTGTTGGAAATAGGCATCGCCATCATGTTTCCCCATCCAACTTTTGTTCCCTCACCTTCTGATTGCCAAAATAATTCTGCAAGACCTTGATAAAGGACCAGATGCGCAACCTATTCAACTATTACCATGATGGAAAGGAGGAAATCATTGCCTTCTCTAAAGGGATTCAGTACACCAAAATTCAGATGGTCTTCTCCTCTGTGCAGGTAAAACGGATGAGTTCCTCAAAAGATAGATACTCTTGAACCTCCGTTCAACCTAAATGCCCCAAAGATAAAGAAACTCTCCCCTTCTCTCCCCTTCGTCGAAAGTGATGATTAGAAAACCAGTTAAAACAATTCGACATTCTCCTGGGTTATAATTTTTGTTGCTTCCAGTTCTTTTAGAAATACCCATGCTCTTCTACAAGTAAATTTTTTTTAAATTATGTAAGTTCTTATCTCTTAAAAAAAAGTCTGAAAGACGTTACATCCTCCAAATTCCCCAAAATATTTTCTCCTTTGAGAAACAAAACTCCTGAGCATGCTGGATCCCCCAAATACACCAAGTTATTTTCCCCTTAAAAAACAAAAGTCCTAAACTTGTCTCACCCTCTAAATTTTGCAGGTTCTCTTCCCCCTTCAAAAGCAAGTGCTTTAAACATGTTGCATCTCCAAGGCAACCAGTTTTTTTTCCGTAGAAGGTCATTATGTTCTGATTCGTCTCATGTCACTTACAATATTCCATTGTTGTTTTTTTCCGTAGAAGGTCATTATGTTCTGATTGGTCTCATGTCACTTACAATATTCCATTGTTGCTTAAGTAGCACGTTGCCTCAACCGTCCAGTCTTTACCTTCTTTCATATCAAAATTTCCTTCCAGGAGGAGCTATAGTAAGAAACCAAATGTACCCTATGATATGAAGAAAAAGGTCAAATCATATTCCAGCGAGAAGGATGCTCCTGACAAAATCATGCAAATCGAGGGAACAGGATCAGGAAGGGATCTCCTTTTGCCTCCCGGTTCGGAAGCAACAATTCTTGTTACTTCTATCAAAGCTAACTCCATTAAGTCATCAAACCTAAACGCTGCTAATTCCTCTCTAGATGAAATGCCATATCAAAGCAAAGTTCTTGAATGTGGCCGCTCCATTAGCTGCCCCAAACAGAGACCTCTGAAAGCTATTGACAACATTGCTAATTCCAATAGCATTGACAACAGATTTAACACAACAGATGCATTAAGCAACAATTTTCCATGAAAAGGAAAGATCTGCAATTGCAGGGAAAAGAGAACATGATACAATGTTGAAGAAGTCAAATAGATTTTTGAGAAGACGCTAGTCGTTTGGACATGAAAATGCAGCACTTCTCAAAAAAATGAATCTAAATAATAGCACAGGTATATAGCTCAATCCATGAATGCCTGTTCAATTTAATGGTTTCAATTTTCTAGTTTTGGTACAAAACTGTTTAGATGTTTTCTAAGTTTTTTCTTCAACCATGTAATCTATGACTGCTAGTTTGTCTACTTATTGAGAGTCCATCATCATCATGGATGGATCAAATGCCTTCAATGCTTTTGTTTTCCTTACGAAATGTTGTTTTTTATTTGAATATTGGGATTATTGTCAAGCAGATTCATCCATTCCTTCCAAAATCTATTTCTGCCTGTTTGTCTGCTTTGCTTTCCAGTGTGATGCATCATGAAATTTTTAGTTTCGATTAATACCTTTTGCACATGCTTCTGCTCTTTATGAATGCAATATTGATACATATATTTTTCCTTTCTTTTGTCTTTGCCATATAAAATTAAACAAGTATCCTATTGGGCTCCTGCTAATACACATGTCCCTATGAAAATTAAGTATGTTGTCATTTCCTGTTGCAAGTGGTTTACCATTCCTGAAGTATGTCAGGGGATGCATGAATATGCAGAGAGCCACATGAAATACTAATAAAGACACTAAAGTACTGGTCCAACTAGAGCAGTAGAGTCACCGCCACTAGTCGAGACTATTTTTCAGTCTCTCTAATGTTTATCAAGTTGTTGAAAACATCCCAAGACATGCAATTGGCAACTATAATGGTGACACTCTACCAATGGAAGCCATGACTTCATGCTTTCAAAAATACTTTTATGCCATTTACCTTACATGCCTGGCTCAAGAATGGCATTAGGAGCTAATGGTGGATACTTATCAAGGATGTTTTGCAACTTCTCAAATGACATTTCCTTAATGTCAATCAAAGGAGGGATGAATACTCTGTATACAAACTCAGTTGCTTTAGTGAGAAATTTCCTGGCCAAGAATTATATTTTTTATTCTACTTCAGAAGGGCTATATCTAGGATATTTATGAAATGTAATGCTTACCAGATATTTGTATCTTTATGTATATTTATCTTCTGTGTGTAAATATGTTGGCATGGCCTGAGTAGTAGTTGAGCCTTTTTAATAGCATCTTCACAACTTCTCTATGGCTTTGTAATAAGCTCAGTTATGAATTTAAGCATGCACTTACACTGAAACCTAAAGCTTCTTCTATTTACTTAATTCACAGGACTCTTCTTTTCTACATTTGAGATTTGTTTACAAGGTATCATGATTCATGTTTATAAACATTACTTTCATTTGAAGAAATCCAAAACATCTTCTGAACTTTGGCGAAGGAAATTACTTTGAATATATTAAAGTTCAAAATTAATTTGCTTGTTTTCACTGTGAACCTGTGATCTCTAACGGAAATTTGTGATCTATGCATTTGGAAGGATCCTGTTTTGGAAGCTGTCTGTTAGCAACTCTAATTGATATTCTCCCCCCAAAATGTGGATCCTGTTTTGGAAGTTGTTCGCTGGCTACACTAATTGATATTCTCCCCCAAAATGTGGAAGGACAAATGTGCCTCACCCAATCTCAATTCTGTACAATGCTACTGGTATTGATATTCTTCCAAATTTTCAAATTGAAAAAGGCAAACTTGCTACACCGGAACTGAATGCTGCAACCGTAGGGTACATCACAACACACAACATCCATAGCACGAATTCCACACACCGATCTTTGAAGGCACAACCCTTATTCAGATTGCACATTATCAAAAATTGTACATCGTTGTTCGGATTCATCCCTCTGTTTCCGTTTAGGTTCACTGATGTTGGCGCTAATTACATTTACCAAACTCTTCATCACCGGTAAAACTGCCTAGCCTATGCCTATCCTATACCTAGTATCACAGCACGTCTTATAATCAATTGTTCTTGCGCCACTGGAATTTGAGGATTTATGGCAAGTTTCCAACAACCCCTTGGCCCTAGAGCTTCATCGGTTACCGGAAAAGAGAGATTAAATAAGCATTAATGGCTTTTTCATAAAATTATTAACTGTCAAAAATACGTTTTCCGTAATGCCAAGCACATCAGGGAAAACGGGCATCAAACAATTTTAAACGTCAAATACGAGTAAAATGTCCTATGTCCTATGATGGGCATTTGGTACTCAAATTCCAACCCTTATTATAATTAAAATGATGGATTTGGATTTATTAAAATAAGTGTTATTAATCTTTACCAATACACTACATTAGTAATTCATTGATTTGTTTGTTGAGCATTATTAGTTTAGCATTGACCAATGCAATTTGTAATGTTTAATTTTGAAAAATAAATATTTATTTTTCAATATTATTAAGAAAATTATTTTTCAAACATTTGATTGGACCATAATTTGAAAGTCTTTTTTCCCAAAAAAATCGTAATTTCCATTATCAAATTGAAAATTACATGTTGTATCAGTTGCAAAAAGGTTATGCATATATCAAAGATGGACCAAGCCATCTATCCAGAGTCGGATCATAGTTCATACATGAAATGTTCATAAATATATACATAAAAGAGCAAGATAATATAAACATGTAAAGCAAAATATCAGTCAAAAGTATCTATCCAGAAAACCAGCGGAAGGATCATGGTGGATCATTTGGCTGTGTGCTCAATAAATGGCCTGTGATAGAACTGTTACAATTCTTGTTCCTATTGTTCTTGTATTATCCACTAACCCCTGGGTTGCTGCGCGGCTTCCTTGGAAAGGTAGTTAGAAATTTGGTTCCTTTCCCTGTATATGTGCGAGCAGACAATAAAATCAAAATGTGATTTTAGAGTAGTAACCTCATCCAGTAAACCCCTGAGTGTGTGCACGTGACAATGAGCTGCATGATTGAACCAATTGATGACAATTTTTGAGTCCCCAAAGATTTAAATCCTGTTGCAATTTTTCTCTAGTGCAAAAATGAGTAGGTGTCTCAGACTGTTTAATTTTGCAAAGTTGTTTGTGCCCTGCCCTAATCCCATTTTGAGCTTGTAATAATGTATGTTCGAGATGTATAGGATTGCTCTGCCTCCGCAACCAGTTTCTTGGGCCGATCCATCAAAATAAGCCCATGGGTATGTTCTATCAATAGCTTCTAGTGTTATAGTACGAGTTTGTTTCGATGGTTATTCCTCAAGTATTAACTGATATAGTGCTTCAATGTTGTTGCAAATGGATTTCCACTGAATGAGGGAGTCCTGGAATATGATCTGATTCTAAGCCAGCCAGATACCCCAACATACAAGAAGGGGGAGGTTGCGGATTTTTTGTGATGATGCTGAGGTCCACCATGTCTGCCAAGCTGAGGTGAGTTGTACCCCATGCCATCTAATATTGATGTCAAGGGAGATATAAATTTGATTCCACACTTGTTTGGTTGTTGGGAAATGTAGGAGGAGATGGTCTATGTCTTCAGCCTGTTCCTTGCATAGGAAACATCAAGATGGGTCGTGTATAGCTCGACGATTTAGGTTATCATCAATAGGTACTTTATTTGATAATAAGCACCACATGAACAACCAGGATTTAGGAGGTGCTTTGAGTTTCCAAATGGGTCACCACCACCATTCAGCCTCAACCGGTTCCTGATCCGTAATAAGGAAGGTATGTCCATCCTTGGGAGTATAACGACCACAAGGAGATGCAGCCCATATGATTTCATCCTCGCGGTCCGTTATTCTAACAAGTGCTTCATCAAGTGCCCCAATATATCAGGTCCAATCATTTCTCCATATATCTGGTATCATGAGGTCATGGGCCGATTTCCAAGCCTGTGAGAGCCATGTAGTGTTTCTCACATCTGCGATTTGGGAGAGTTGTGTGATACCAGCAAATTCGAGAGTCTGCCTGAGCTCCAGCGGTGGTATGTTCGCGTTCCCACAACCCGACCATGCATCAATTCCTATGTGTACTAGTTCACCAATAACAATACACCATGCCAATCCTCTTTTTATGACCAATATGGATTGTAATAGCTCTCCATATGATGGATGAACCTATTCTACCCTTGATCAGGCTTGGAATCCATTCCATAATGGTAAGAGGGTATATATATTTGTGATAAACTATGTTGCAGGAAACGTGGTATAGAGGTCTGTTTCCGTACGGAAACGGGTACGAAACGCGGAAACGCGTTTGGTACGGCCGTGAAACGCATTTCCGGCCGTACTGCCACGTTTCCCGAAACGGAAACGTGGCCAGTACGGCCGGAAACGCGTTTCAGGGCCGTACGACCCACGTTTCCTCATTAACTTGTGTTTTTTTTAATTTTTTTTTTTAATTTACTTTTAGGGTATGTTAGTGACTTCTTGTTGCTTCTAGATGCATGTCTAAAGTTATAAAAGTGAATTTTTGCCCTAGTGTTGATATGCAGTTCATCAGGGAGTTTGAGGGATATGCAGTTCATGGTAATGTTAAATTCTTAAAGTAAAAGTGATATTCTCCTTTATTTTTCATTTTCATCCTTTTACTTAAATTTTTAACATTACCATGAAATGACTCAGGATGTTTGAGAGTGGTTTCGCCCTCATTGGATTTCATATGGAGAAGGTAGAATTTTAGATCTCACTCAAAATCCAGCAGACTTATTTGTTTTTCAGGATTTCAGGATTGGAGGGATTGCAATGTTTCCATTGGATTTTATCATGTACTAGGGTATGGAACTTGTATTTAATCAAGAGAACCAAGCCCTCTATGCAGGGGAAACTCCCAATAATCAAGATCATGTAGGGTACTAGGGTATGAAACGTGTATTTAATCAAGGGCACTAAGGTCGTTCGACTATGTAGGAGGAGACTCCTAATACAACAGTGGTCCTTCTAAAGAATGGGATGTGGATGCAGAAAATCCTGATTTGGATCTCTCTCTTGCAACCTTATAGTCTTTATTGTACTTGCAGCCTCATATATTAATATAAATAAAGGCTGATTTTGAGATTTGGATATATAATAAAGGTTGCTTTTGGATATTCCGATATTTTTATTTTCATTATGTGATCATTCATGAGTAAATGTGATGTAAATTATATCTTAATGTTTAAGTGTAATAAATTATAATGTATCATTTATGCTTTATGATTGCATATATATATATATATATATATATATATATATATATATATATATATATAGATATATTCACGTTTCCCCGTTTCCAAAATTTGGGGAGTTCGCGTTTTGTATCGCTTCCCGTTTCAGAAACTCGTACCCATTTCCCCGTTTCCTGCAACTTAGGTGATAAACAACTTCTTTCCATAAGCTGTCTGATGTTATTATCTGCCAACCCAATTTTGCTGCAAGAGCCATTGCAAATTTATGCAAATCCTTGATGCCCCAGCCTCCCCATTTTTTAGGCTTTCCAATTCTCTCCCATTTCACCCAGGCAAAGGTCTTGCATTCATGCTTCCCTCTCCATAAGAATCTGCGACATATTTGTAGTATTCTGTTAATTATACCTTTAGGGATCTAGGCTAGAGCCATCCAGTGTACATGTATAGCCTCTAGTACTGATTTTATTAGCACTAATCTGTCAACTTTATAGAGTCATCTTTGCTGCCAAATGTTGATGCGACATTCAATTTTTGCAATGAGCCAAGTCCAATCCGCTATATGGTAATCATTTGGTTTGATTCTGAAACCAAGGTACTTGAGGCCATCCTCAATGTCTAGTCGTGTGAATTGAAATTGTTGTAGAGCAAATCTTTGTTCATTTAGTGAACAACATACATGCATAATGGTAGATTTGTTGAAATTAGGCATCATTCCTGTAGCTTTACAAAACAGGGACAAAATATGCTTGAAACAAGTAGTGTCCCGAATGGATCCATCTAAGAATATTAGTACATCATCAACAAATAAAAGATGTGTAAGATAGAATACATTTGCCATTTTGACCCCACTTAGTGACCTAGATGCTCAGGCATTGGATATGAGCCTACTTAATCCTTCCATGATCAGGAGGAATAGAAGGGGTGATAATGGACACCCTTGTCAGAGGCCGCACTTAGCATGGAAAAAGTTGGATGCAACCCCATTGATAAGAATGCTATATGATGCAGAAGTGAAGAAACACATAATCCATTTTATGAAAGAGTGGGGAAAGCCAATGTGGATAAAAATAAGTTGAAGGTATGTCCAGCATACTTTGTCAAAGGCTTTAGAAAGGTCAATCTTAAGAATGATGCTTTTAAGGTTCTTGAGTTTAATGGAGTGTAGGCCTTCTTCTGTAGTACCTATGGCTTCATGGATTTGTCTATGATTGAGGAATGAAATTGTTCCTTGGATATATGCATGGATAAGATGGGCTTGATGCGGTTAGCAATGATTTTGTATATGCAATTGCATAAGGATATAGGTCGATAGTCATCAAATGTTTGGGGGTGATCAACCTTGGGGATGAGTGCTATAAATGTAGAGTTGAACCCTTCGTACATCTTCCTAGACAGTCTGCATTCCTCGATTGCCATAAGGAGGTCTTTGCCAATAAAGTCAAAAAAGGTAAGATAAAATTCAATAGGCCATCCATCTGGTCCGGGGCTTTTGTCTTTTTTGAATCACTTCAGTAAAACTTCAATTTACCCCAGCGATATTGGTTTGTTCAAGTTCTCCACATCCTCCTCATTCACAAATCAAGGCATTGTCCTGGCAATGCGTAGAACTTTTGCTATGTTAGCTTCTCGTGGGGCTCCAAACATTTGGGAGAAGTGTCTAGTGCCCATGTTTGCAAGCTGACTGAAAGTGTTGGCCTCCCTGCCATTTTGATCCCTTAATTTCCAAATCGTGTTGATTAATTTCCTCCCCCTAGCACATTGCTAGAAGAATTTAGTATTTTCATCCCCAACATGTAGCCAAATGGCTCTTCTCTTTAATCTCCAAGTCTCCTCTTTCTGTCTTAAGAGTTTAATCTTTTCTGCTTCCAAACTAATAAGTTGATTCTTCCTTTCAATGGATATATAACCTAAATTGCTTGTGTCCTCCATCTCAACAATTTCAGCTTCAATCTTCAGTAGAGTAGCATCGTCTCTTTTCTTTTTTCCTTTTGCCCATAAAATGGTCTTGTGCTTGATCTGAGACAAATTTCTACTTATGACTGCGACCGGAGAAGAGTTGGTATCTTGGCAACAATGGGTCCATGATTCCTTTACAATATTATGCAATTTGGACTTCTCAATCCAGGATGAGTTGAATTTAAAAGCAGCATTTGGCTTACTATTTGAGTTCTTGACTTCAAAAAAAACTGGGAAGTGATCAGAAATACCCCCAGATCCCACCCATTATCTTATTCTATCCAATCGGTCCACTAGTTGTACTTTAATGATAAATTGTCCAATCTTCGGGCCAATGCGTCCTCCTCAATTCTCCTATTGTGCCAAGTAGGCTGAATTTTGGCCATGTTTATATTCAGGAGACTATGTGAGTTCAATAGGTGCTCAAAATATTCATTTAGGGGGTTAGTCTGAGCTCGTGAGCCCCATGATTCAACATGTCCCAATGAGAAGTTCAGATCTCCGCCAATGATGATATTGTCCTTATTCATAAATGATGAAGTCATCAGTTTATCCCAAAAGCCCACATGGTTATGACAGGGCCCATATATATTTATCAAGTGGAGTGGGGTGTCAAGTTCAACAGATGTGATGCCCGCTTCCAATACTCCTTCACATCCCCAAATGTTTTTAGTCTTAATAGTTATGTTATTGAAACCAATGGCACATCCCCCTGATCGTCCTCTCACGTCAAGGGTATGAAAGGTATATCCATGTAGGATGGTTGTCAGAATGGTGTTGATCACATCTCCCTCTCCCAATTCTCTTGCATGAATAATACATCAATCCTTTCAGATTCAAAAAGTCTCCTGAGTGCCAATTTTTTGTCCAGGCTGGCCAAACCTCTGTAGTTGAAAGATAGGCACTTCATGGGGTAACCAATGCAGGATTTCCTTGTGCTCTAAGAACCTGGTCAATGGAGATTTGTATGCTAGTCGCCACCTCAATCCTTGCCCTATGGATGGCCTTAGATATGTAGGATTTCCTTCCCTGGGGATTTTATGGGATTTTGGGGGCCGGGGGAGTCGTCACCGAGGATGAAGGTAAGTTGGGGCTTGGGGTGGGCGAGGGATCGAAGATTGTATCTATGCTGGGAGATATTGCCCGATGATTTAGCCCATTCAGTATGTGAGGAGGGGTCACCCTCAATAGTAGTAGGATCAATGGGCAGGTTGGTGGGGGGCGTGGCAACAGGACAAGTGATGGGACTCAAATTGCATGCAGATAGACCAGAACCCGATGCAACAAGTGATAAATTGGCATATACAGAATTAAAAACATGACAAGATATGGGAGGAGAGGATGTGAGTGTACCCAAAATCGGACCAGTTCCAGAGGAGTGAGATCTTGTGACCCTTGCAGAAGGAGGTCGAGCAGCCGGTTGTTGAGGAGTCTTCCCAGTATCCCTCTATCGTCTCGGGGGTTCTATTGATGCATTATATGCAGGATTCAATCCAATATCCAATTGTGTCTGTGTGCCCGTTATCGTTTGTCTCTTAGGAGACTCGATATTTACAGATGTGAGCAATGGGCAGTCCTTGTACAATGACCGACTTCATGGAAACGCCTGCACCGGAATGGAACCCCTTCATAATCCAGGATTTGTCATCTGATGAAATCCCTGTATTGCACGCAGATACTTTCCACAAGTCTTTCTCTGGTATCCATGTGTACCAGAATTTTGGTGATGGCGATGTTCCCAAATTCAATGTATGTTATGTCATGATCTAGGTATACCCCTAGATCATCCCCAATACACCTGAATACATCCTCCAACCATAATTGTTGGCATTATGATTCTGGTATGGCTCTGTGTTACAGATGTTGTACTTGATGGCAACACCCTCAAGTGGCAATGCTCTGATCAGGCTCTCAAAATGTTGAAAATTAAGAGGTACGCAGGAGAATAGTTCAAAAGGTGCGTACACGCAGGTACACCGTGAAGGGACTGCGGCCACACACGCAGGTCACCCGTTCAGAAGGTGCGTACCCCCAGTTCACTTACTTCAAGGCAGAGAAGCGCGTTCACGTGGGGTTTCCTATGTTTGGCCCGTGGTATTTAGCCCGCCGTTCTTGATTCTATGGTTTTGGCTCGTGGTATTGTTTTATATTATTATTATTATTGAGCCCCATGTTTTTGGGCCCCTAGTATTGGTTATCTATGGCATTGATCCATGATTTTAGGAAGAGCTTGCCTATATAAAGCAAAGGAGATCTCTTGGCTAAGTATCTTTTGCAAATTGAATATCCTAAGATCTGAAATATTGGGTTATTGTTTTAAAAGCTTGATCTATATAAAAGTGAAGACGAAAGCGAATCTATGAAGGGTGATCTCTCGAGCGCATGATCATATCTGAGTATCTGACGATCTGTATCACATTAGTGGACTGCCAATTCGGCCCTAACCAGAAGTACGCAGGTGATTAACAGTGCAAGTGCGTGGGTACGCGGAGTAGAAAAAGGAGAAGTGCGTGGGTACACAGAGCAGAAGAAAGCGCAGTGCGTGGGTACGCAGTGCGACAGAGGTTCAGGTGCGTAGGCACAGGGAAAGTACGCGGCGCTTCAGAAGCCGCAGGTGCGTGGGTACACGGCGCGATAGCATTTGTGGGTGCGTGGCTGCAGTAGCAGTACGCGGCGCGATAGTATCTCTGGGTGCGTGCCTACAGTAACAGTACACAGCGTGATTTAAGAAACAATGCGTGGGTACGCAGTGCGACAGAAGGGTCTCTGCGGGTATACGCAGGGGAGCAGAAGTTGAAGTGCGTACGCTCGCAGGCCAGAGAAAGAAAAACTGCGTATCTGTCTTAAGATCTTTTGTTGGCTGACTTTTCTCTGTTGATAAGGTGTTCTGGGTTTAGTTTACTGTTATTGTTGATCTGGTTACCGTAGTTGACTGGGTGATTTACTTGTACTTAATGATCTCTTGATGTTTATGGATCCAGTTTGGAAATTTATGAAAAGTGATCCTTGAAAGAAAAGAAGTAGGGGGTTGTAGCTCCCTTCTAGGAAAGACTGGAAAACGAGAGAGAGTTGTAGCTCTCTGCAGGTTTCAGCCTGCGTACTGGTAAAGGACTGCACCAGTACAAAACCATTGTAAAAGGAGTTTCTAATTTGAAAGAAGATAGAGACATATTGCAGCAGGTGGTTTTCACCCACATTGGGTTTCCACCTTACATCTGGTGTTCTTTGGTGTGACTATCTGTTTTCTTTGTTCATGCTCATTATTTTATGGTACTGATATGCAAAAATAATTCAAAGTATAAATAAGGAAGATTTATTAAAGAACTTGATAATACTGATTCACCCCCCCTCTCAGTATTATTTCGAACAATTGGTATTAGAGCAGTTCCTTCAGAGAAGCTTGATCGCTTGGAGGAAGATCATTCATCATGAGCAACTACGAGAGGGAAGCATCAATCAGGCCACCAATCTTTGATGGGACAAACTTCAATTATTGGAAGGTAAGAGTTACTGCCTATCTTCAATCTCTTGGTACATAAGTTTGGGATATCATAGATACAGGCTACACTTTTCCTTCAGCTACTCCTACAGATTCGGCTGAGAAGAAGAAATATGAAACAAATGCTAAAGCAGTCAATACTCTGCTAGGATGCTTATCTCAAACAGAATTCGTAAAGGTTATGCAATATAAATCCGCAAAGGAAATATGGGACAAGATTGTCTTGAGCTATGAAGGAGATGAACAGGTAAAGCGTGCTAAACTTCAAACCCTCAGGATTCAATATGAGAATCTCAGAATGTATAATGATGAAAGAGTGGTTAACTATTTTCTTCGGGTAGATGAGATTGTTAATTGCATGAAAAACTTGGGTGAAGAAATAAAAGAGGTTATTGTGGTTGAAAAAGTTCTAAGATCATTGTCCCCCAAGTTTGAATCTAAAGTGTCTGCAATAGAAGAAAAGGAAAATCTAAGAATTCTTACTATGTCTCAGCTACACGGAATTCTAACTTCTTATGAAATGAGAAAGGGAGGTCATTCAGACAGAAGAGAAGTTGCTTTCAAGGCTTCAGGCAAAGGAGACTATTATGAAGCAAGTCACGTGCCAGAAGAAGAAGAAGAATCAAATTTTGTCAGAAATCTTCAAAGGGGTTCTGGAAGGTTCAGAGGTAAGTTACCTTTTAAATTCTTTGCTTGTGGAAGAGTAGGTCATTATGCTGCGAAATGTCCTTATAAGGATAAAGGAAAGGAACCTGCTATATGGAACAAGAAACAGATTGCAAATAAGAAAAGCTACTACACGCATGAAGATAGTGATGGTCTATCAAATAGTGATGAAGATGAACGTGGTAATGACTATAAACTTTTAATGGCATTTGAAGATGATGATTACATGGATGCTATAGATGTGGATAGCTTTTGTGAAGAAATTTCTAGACTCAAGACATGTATAGAAGAAAAGAATAGGATCATTAATACTCTACAACTTCAAATTGATGAAAAGGAAAAATATCTTGAAAAGTTAGAAGGTGAAATTGTTGGTATTAGAAAAGAAATTGAGAAAACAAAGGCTATTAATCTTAAGTTTGTCAAAGGATCTGAAACTCTGGATGAGATCATCAATGTACAACGTTCTCCTCTAAACAAGACAGGTCTGGGCTATAATGGAGAAACTTCTCAAGCATCCACCTCAAAAATTTATCTTGATGCAGCAAGAAGGAATGAGTAAAGGCACAATGGAGATCACCAGGTAAAACAGGGACCAATTACAAACAAAGACTATCAGGCAAATCAGGGGCAATCCGTCTTAAGGATGAACAAAAGCTACAACCAACCACAAGTAAAATCCTCTCAATTTGCTTCAAGAATGAATGACAATAGAAATTACAACCGTTTGGCCGGAAGATTGGATAACCGCAGAAGTTTCTTCAATGGACAATGCTTTTCTTGCCATAAATTTGGTCACAAAGCAGCCCAATGTGTTGCATATAAGACGATCATGACTAGAGAAGCTCAAAAACAAAGAAGTATGACCGAGATTACAAAAAGGACCTATAACAACTTTTCGGTTCTTGAAAATGAAGTTGAATGTTCTATTTGCAATAAATTTGGTCATGAAGATTCTGAATGCAGGAGCAGGTTTCAGCAAACAAAGGAACAAGCCTCAAGCACCAAAACATGGAGAATAAAGGAACCACAAACAGAAAGATGTGGGATAGCATTTTATGCAGAGGGACAGGAAAATCTATGGTACATTGATAGTGGATGTTCAAAGCATATGACAGGTGATAAAGAAAAACTTGAATCATATTCTGCTTTAGAAAAGGGAAAGAAAGTTTCTTTTGGAAATGATACTCCTGCAACTATAAAAGGAAAAGGCACTGCTCAGTTAAAAGAAAAGGTCAAAGCTGGAAATGTTTTGTATGTTGATGGATTGAAGCATAATCTTTTGAGTGTCAGCCAGATGTGTGATCAAGGAACCGAGGTGATATTTAGATCAAATGGATGTCTTGTTCGTGATCTTGATACAGGTAAAACGGTGATCAAAGGTAAAAGAACTCCAAATAATCTATTCATATTTGAAGAAGGACAACAACAATGCTATCTAAGCAAGGATGATGAACACTGGTTATGGCACCGGAGGTTGGGGCATCTAAGCTTTTCACAAATAAGGAAAGCATGCAAATATCAAGCAGTTCGCGGTCTTCCAGATATCAAAATTCCAGACAACACCATATGCAAATCATGTCAGTTTGGAAAGCAAACCAGAACTAACTTTCCAGAGAAGGAAGGATCAGCTAGGATGCCTCTTGAGCTTGTACATACAGATGTATGTGGACCATTCAGGAAAAGGACACCTCGAGGAGAAGAATACTTGATATTATTCATTGACGATTTCTCCAGGTTTGTCTAGTTAGGACTTATGAAGCACAAAGATGAAGCATTCGAAAAATTCAAATCCTTTAAAGCCTTGGTTGAAAATGAATTAGGATACAAAATTAAGTGCCTCAGATCCGACAAAGGTGGGGAGTTTACCTCAAATGAATTTTTCGATTTCTGTGAAGAACATGGGATAAGAGGAGAATTCTCTACAACTAGAACTCCTCAGAAAAATGGAGTAGTGGAAAGAATGAACAGAACAGTCCAACAAATGGCTCGTGCTATGCTTGATGAGTCAGGAACTCCTGCAACCTTCTGGGGTGAATCTGCTTATGCTGCGATTGTTATTCTCAACAAAACAAATGTCCGGGTGAACAACACTCAAACTCCTCATGAGCTCTGGTATGGTGAGACTCCTTCGGTAAAGCACTTCAAAATCTTTGGGAGCAAATGCTATATTAAGAATACTGATGAGCAACTTGGCAAACTTGAACCTAGAGCAGATGAAGGCATTCTTCTTGGTTATTCTCCACACAACAAAGCATACAAGTGCTACAATAAAAGACTTGGAAGAATTGTTGACAGCATTGATGTAGTGGTTGATGAGAAGGGATACATTCCTAGGCAAGTAAATCATGAAGATATCGAAGAAGATGAAGACTACCCTCAAAGACAGAATGATGAAGAAGAAGAACCAGAGGAGCAGATAAGGATAGAAGAGAAGACTCCATCCAGATATGTTCAGAAGAATCATCCAGAATCTCAGATTTTGGGACAGAAAGAAGCAGGTGTACAAACAAGAAGAACAGTTGCAGAAGCTTCAAGCTATTTGGCATTACTCTCTTCCACTGAACCACAAAATGTGAAAGAGGCATACAAAGATAAATGTTGGGTGAAAGCAATGGATGAAGAACTTGAGCAGATCGAAAAGAACAACACTTGGGAGCTGGTTCCTAGACCAAAGGATAAGAATGTTATAGGGACAAAATGGGTCTTCAAAAATAAATTGAATGAAAATGGAGAAGTAATTAGAAACAAGGCCAGACTTGTTTGTAAAGGGCATGCGCAGCAAGAAGGAATAAATTTTGAAGAAACTTTTGCTCCTGTTGCAAGACTTGAGGCCATCCGAATGTTCCTTGCTCTCTCAAGCTTTCAAAACTTCAAAGTATTTCAAATGGACGTGAAATCAACTTTTCTGAATGGAGACTTGGAAGAAGAAGTTTACATTGAGCAGCCAGATGGTTTCATTCTTGGAAATGATCCAAATCTTGTATGCAGATTGAAAAAGGCTCTCTATGGTCTGAAACAAGCTCCAAGGGCTTGGTACTATCGTTTGGACAAATATCTTCATCAACAAGGTTTTTCAAAAGGATCAACAGACAACAATCTTTATATAAAAGTTGAAAATGAAAAATTACTAATACTTGTTGTGTATGTAGATGACATTATCTTTGGCAGCAATGAAGAAGCTATGAGTCAAAGCTTTGCCTTGGTGATGCAGAAAGAATTCGAAATGTCCTTGCTGGGAGAACTGACATATTTTCTTGGTTTGCAAATCCAACAAAAAGAAGGAGGGATCTTTTTGTCTCAAACCAAGTATCTCAAGCAGATTTTGAAGAAATAAGGCATGGAAGATGCAAAACCAGTATGTACACCCATGGTCACAGGATGTAGCCTCAGTGAAAATGATGAATTAGTAGCAGTACATCAACCAACCTACAGATCTATGATTAGAAGTCTACTTTATTTGACAGGTACCTGACCAGACATCATGCATGCAGTGGGAATAGTTGGAAGATTTCAAGCAAATCCGAAGGAAACTCATCTTCAGGCAGTGAAGAGAATCTTTAAATATCTTGAAGGGACTCAAAATTATGGCTTATGGTATCCTAGAGATACAGATCTCACACTTCATGCATGTACAGATGCAGATTGGGTAGGAAGCGTGGATGACAGGAAGAGCACAAGTGGTGGTGCGTTCTTTATGGGCTCCAGATTGGTATCTTGGTTCGGCAAGAAACGGAGTTAGATTGCCTTGTCTACAGCTGAAGCAGAATATGTTGCTGCTGCATCTTGCTGCACTCAACTCCTTGGGATGATGCAGACCTTGTAGGACTTTCAAATCACTTGTACACCACCTATCTCCATCTTATGTGATAACACAAGTGCAATCAGTATTTCAAAGAACCCCGTCATGCATTCAAAGACCAAGCACATACCGATCAAGTATCATTTTCTCCAGGAACAAGTACTTGAACAAAAGGTCAAGTTGGAGTATGTTCCTTCTAAGGAACAAGTTGCTGATATACTCACCAAACCATTGCCCAGGGAGACCTTTGAATACCTCAGGCAAAAGCTGGGGGTTGTTGATGCATCATCTTGTTGAATCTCTTCTGATGGTTACATGTGCTGGGTTGAAGATTGGTTGAAGATCGAATGGCACAGGTTCAGGGGGAGCATATAATGCATTGTTGGCATTATGGAGGACGTACAGAAGGAGATCATGGATGTTGGTCTAAATATTGCTGCAATATGTCTCTATCTCTTTCATGGTCATCTATGGTGTTTGGTGGATTATGGTTCTTCATTGCAGATCTGGTTCATTTTCAGGGGGAGCATAACCCTTTGCCCTTGATGTCAAAGGGGGAGAATGACGTTGAAGATTTTGAGGTTGCCATCAAGTCCAAAGGGGGAGATTGTTGGCATTATGATTCTGGTATGGCTTTGTGTTACAAATGTTGTACTTGATGGCAACACCCTCAAGTGGCAATGCTCTGATCAGGCTCTCAAAATGTTGAAAATTAAGAGGTACGCAGGAGAATAGTTCAAAAGGTGCGTACACGCAGGTTCACCGTGAAGGGACTGTGGCCACACACGCAGGTCACCCGTTCAGAAGGTGCGTACCCCCAGTTCACTTACTTCAAGGCAGAGAAGCGCGTTCACGTTGGGTTTCCTATGTTTGGCCCGTGGTATTTAGCCCGCAGTTCTTGATTCTATGGTTTTGGCCCGTGGTATTGTTTTATATTATTATTATTATTGAGCCCCATGTTTTTGGACCCCTAGTATTGGTTATCTATGGCATTGATCCATGATTTTAGGAAGAGCTTGCCTATATAAAGCAAAGGAGATCTCTTGGCTAAGTATCTTTTGCAAATTGAATATCCTAAGATCTGAAATATTGGGTTATTGTTTTAAAAGCTTGATCTATATAAAAGTGAAGACGAAAGCGAATCTATGAAGGGTGATCTCTCGAGCGCATGATCATATCTGAGTATCTGACGATCTGTAGCACATTAGTGGACTGCCAATTCGGCCCTAACCAGAAGTACGCAGGTGATTAACAGTGCAAGTGCGTGGGTACGCAGAGCAGAAAAAGGAGAAGTGCGTGGGTACGTAGAGCAGAAGAAAGCGCAGTGCGTGGGTATGCAACGCGACAGAGGTTCAGGTGCGTAGGCACAGGGAAAGTACGCGGTGCTTCAGAAGCCGCAAGTGCGTGGGTACGCGGCGCGATAACATTTGTGGGTGCGTGGCTGCAGTAGCAGTACGCGGCGCGATAGTATCTCTGGCTGCGTGCCTACAGTAACAGTAAGCAGCGTGATTTAAGAAACGGTGCATGGGTACGCGGTGCGGCAGAAGGGTCTCTGCGGGTATACACAGGGGAGCAGAAAGTGAAGTGCGTACGCTCGCAGGCCAGAGAAAGAAAAACTGCGTATCTGTCTTAAGATCTTTTGTTGGCTGAATTTTCTCTGTTGATAAGGTGTTATGGGTTTAGTTTACTGTTATTGTTGATCTGGTTACCGTAGTTGACTGGGTGATTTACTTGTACTTAATGATCTCTTGATGTTTATGGATCCAGTTTGGAAATTTATGAAAAGTGATCCTTGAAAGAAAAGAAGTAGGGGGTTGTAGCTCCCTTCCAGGAAAGACTGGAAAACGAGAGAGAGTTGTAGCTCTCTGCAGGTTTCAGCCTGCGTACTGGTAAAGGACTGCACCAGTACAAAACCATTGTAAAAGGAGTTTCTAATTTGAAAGAAGATAGAGACATATTGCAGCAGGTGGTTTTCACCCACATTGGGTTTCCACCTTACATCTGGTGTTCTTTGGTGTGACTATGTTTTCTTTGTTCATGCTCATTATTTTATGGTACTGATATGCAAAAATAATTCAAAGTATAAATAAGGAAGATTTATTAAAGAACTTGATAATACTGATTCACCCCCCCTCTCAGTATTATTTCCAACAATAATTTCATAGGAAATCCTGGTAATTGAACCCATATTGGTCCCATCCCCAATTTTTCTTTATCAGGATCAAAAAGTGGCAACCATCGCTTAAGAAGAACCTGTGTCATTTCAATGTGCCAGTACTTGGACAACACCCAATTTGCCTAGTCGTGGTTCGTGAAAATGAGGGTGAACCATCTGCGCGTCATGGTAAGGATGACCAGAAGTTGATCTAGGATGTGTCCCCATATTTCCACAGTGCATCATTTTAGCCTCATCGTGGAATACTTCCGACCTTTGACTCTGCCTACAATCACTGTGCTCTCAGTGTCTGCTGCCTGCACCATGCTTATGTCTTCTCGAAATACTAGCAGCTGTCCGCGCTCCTGCACCTTAGTACACTTTGATTTTTGTCGCTCCTCCTCTAGGGGTGATTTACCGGGGAATGTACGGGCGCCTCTAGTCGGTTATCATATGAGTCAGACACCCTTTTTTCTTCTTAGGTCAATATTTGTTGAGATAGGCCCTCGAAACATCCGGAGGTTCAAACTGAATGTTGTGGGTGAGTATCGCTTGGGACGACACTTGGGTTGCCAGATATGTTAATCCCTAGGGTCTTGAGGCCAAATGTAACTACTTCGTGATCGAGTAAACCCCCAGCTGTCATGAATGTTTCTCCAGGTCCAAATGTATGATATGCAGTTTGTTCAAATTCCCAGTATTGTAGCTTAGAAGGAGACGTATCTTGAGTACCGGTTGGGATTGATCGTTCTGTAGATTGTAATCGAAAGTCGAAGCTGTTGCAGGGGTCAGATGCACAAACCCTAGTTTGTTGAGGGTGGACACATCATCATCCATATCAGTTATATATGCCCCAACCTGAACATCTGGTTCATGGGGGTGCTCCAGTGATTGCCTGGCTGGATGCTGAGGTGGATCATCCATCTATATTGGCGATGAATCCATCGAGTCTAAAGAGTAGTCAACAAGCTCTTCCTCTATGATAACGACGATTGATAAACTGATGTTGTCGATTTGGTGAAATTGCTCAGTAATGGTTGCTTCCTCTTGCCGACAAATTCCTTTCCCAGAGGATATTCTCAACTACCCTCTGATTGTTCATATACTCCTTTTACCCTGTGATTCCCGCCGCATTTGTTTCAAAATAAAATACTAACTCCATCTGAATCTGTCGAGAGCCCTAAAGTCACCTATTTGTAACAATGTTGTCACCATTTCTGTTTGGTTTCATCTGTCGTTCCTAGGTTTCCATCGCGTTCTTCAACTTGAAGGTCTTATTGCAGTCTTTACACAATATAATGCTATGTGGATAGTTGTCTCATGTATTTTATGTCATAATTTATGGATATAATTGTCATATTCATGAATGATTTTTACATATTTGTGTAGTGCATTTTTATTCTTAAATTTTCTAAGAAAATCATCCAAAAATAACAAGACTAACCAATGTAGATTATAATTATTATGCAATTTTTATCGAGACATAATTTCTAACTTAAATAGCAAAGACTAAATTACCTATAACACTTTTTAGTATTAGAAATTATTATATTAGAAAAGAGATAAATAATGAAGTTATTAAAATAAAAGTGTAATTTAATATTGCTAGTTATTAAGTTAAGAGAAGAAGCCCGACAAAAAGAGTTGGATACTCTATTTATTAACCCACACATATAAGAGGTTGGGATACTCTCTTTTTAAGCAATATGGATATTATGTGGCATGTAAAGTTTTTATGGTTTTCAATAGTAATGCAGAGAAGAAAGTAAAAAATTTAGTCATGAATTGATGTTCGTCCCTCTAAAGACCTCTATAAGAAATGCAGAAAGTTTTTTAAAGGCATTGCCCTTTTAGGAGAGATGTTGTGCTCCACTGGTGAAAAAGTTACAACAATTTGATAAGGATAGAACGAAGCAACTCAATAGTGAGAAAACACTCATGCCTTTCCCTTTCTCGTAGCCAGTAAGCTATTTAGATCATCTCTTACAATAAGATTGTGGTGCTTATGTCCATAACCTCAATGCAGAGTTTAGGTTTGTCATGCATTTATAGTTAAATTTCAATTTTAGGCAATAGTCTTTGAAACATTATATGATACACTAGCTTAGTTATAGTTATTGATTATCCCCCTTGTCACACACGATGCTCATCTTGTTTATTTTCGAACTTTGTTCATTTCAACTCTTATATAATTTTTATATTTATAGTTTGTAATATAAATGTTCATTTTCAAGCTTTGTTCAACTTTTATACAATCTTATATTTATGTATTGTAATAAAAATTATACTTCTAGTTTATTATTTATAATTGTTAATATTAATAGTAATGATTAAATTTTATTATTCTTTATTTTTATATATAACAAATAGTTTTATTTATATTTGAAAATAGAAGTTAACTTGATTTATGGGGATTTGAATATTGAATTTTATGGCTTATATAATATTTCATAACACGACCATCACTAATTGAATTATCTTATGGGCTAAAATATATTTGTACTTGTATGAATATATTGATAGAATAAATAAGAATATGATGAATATTACAATGAGGCCCCCTATTACAAATACATAAGCAAAATGCCTTTTCACTAGTGGATGTGTCTTTTCGAGAAGACATGTTTGTCACTAACTAATTGACTAGCATTTATTATGGTTTATTATGCTTATAACATTGTTGCCCTATCAAAGAATGATTTGTCCTCAAAGCATATGAAACAAGATTTTCTCTAGTTCAGCGGTTCTCCATGGTGAAATCAAGTTTCTCTAGTGAACAATTTGGTGAATGTTGAATGTTGCGTTAATGGTATAGAAGCTCTAAAAGGGTCATGACCTGGTGCATGTGTTTGAATGGTCGATATATGCAAATATTTGCATTGGAGTATGTATGTCAATTGAATAAATTTTGAGGCGTTGGCTTCCTACATATGTTGGTATGCTTTGGTCTCTATTATGGCTTGTTCATTAAACAAAGGAAAATATATTATATGTATGTTAATTGTTTTGGTATGCCTCTATTAAATATGCATTGATTTCCCTTAAAACGGTGCTCCTGTGTTTAAAAATGCGTTGAGATTTTTTATGGTCATATTTCAAGTAAATGATATATAATGTATTTCAAAGGGTCATAGCCTAAAAGTTCATGCATATGGAATATGAAATTACGGTGAGCTTTTTTTAATGGCTATATGTTATATGGTATGGAAGATTTATGTTGAAACCATCATTTAAGTCATATAATATATATTTGATGAGTGGAGGTTTATATACTTATATTAAATTATTGATTTTGTATAGTGAAGAGTGATGTTGGTAGGGAAATTTTTAAATCAATTTTGTAAGAAGGAAAAAAGTAAGGCTGTAATTATTTTGGAAATCAAAAGCACATAGTTTTTTTTTATGTTGCATTCATTAATCTCCATTGTGGGAATAGTTCTTTCTGGCAAAGAGAGCTATCATGAGTGGTCTAGGAAGATAAAACACACCCTCATTTTTAATGAACTTTGGAAAGGAGTTTGTGAAAGAAAAGGAGACAATGCACTTGAGAAGCCCACTTCAAACAAAGAGTTTGCCATCTAGGAAAACAAAAACAACAAGAACAGTGTTTTTATCCCAGTGTTAGTAAATGAAGAGGTGATTCATTATATTTCGCCATTTTCAAATGCTTTTGAAGCTTTAAAGAAGTTGAAGGAAGCATATATCATTCACACTCTAAGCTTGAAGTTGTTCAATTGATGACCAAGTTGTTCAATTTGAGTTAAAAAATGATGACCCTCTTGCCTTAGCATCAGAAATAAGATCCATTATGCATCACATAAAAGCCACTGGTGTTGAAATATACGCTCCTCTCATAGCCTATGTCAATGCACTATATCCCACTTATTCACATTATCTTTAGTCATTGCAAGCAAGTGGAAAACTTAAGGAGATTTCCTTTGACTCCCTTGAGAAGAAGTTTGTTAAAAGAGATAAGGCTTTTGGGAAGAAGACGGCTGCTCAGTCTCTTGAAGAAGCTGTGTGCCTTGCAAAAAAAGAGAAGAATCAGGGACATGATTCTTATAGAAGAGGTGATTGAAGATGATGAGGAAGGAATAATTTTAGAGCTAAGGGGGGCAAACATTTCCAAGGAGAAAGTTTTGATTTTCATTGCATCAGTGTAACATAAATGGTCATCATGCTTCCACATGTAATCTCTCATGGGACAGGATTAGACAGGAAAGAGACGAAGAGAAAGGAAAATCATCAGATAAAGGGAAAGGTAAAGCATCAGAGTCTACTCATTATGTTGTGGCACATTGCACAATGGAGTAATTGAAGACTTATTTAATGCTTCGCTTGCTTCATGGAAATATGCTTGGTCGCTTGATTCGGGAGAAACTTGCCATGTGACTTTCAGAAGAAATTACTTTGAAGAATTCACTGACAATGTTGATGGAGTAGTCTACTTTGCAGACAAGTCAAAACTCAAGAAATCAGGGCTTGGCACCATCAGGCTCAAATTGCCTGGTCTTCCAGATTTTCTTCTTCATGATGTACTCCACCTCCCAGAGTTAAGGAGAAAATTGTTGTATTTGTTCCACATCCGCAAACAAGGACACTCCGTTCACATAATTGATGGAAAGTTTGAGGTAAGAAAAACATCAGACAACTCACTTGTCATGACTAGTATAGAAGAAGAAAGACTTCTAAAGCTACAAGGAACCTCTGCTCATGCACAAAACTTTTCATATAGTTCTCACTATGATGAAGGTACACTTCCATTAAGTCTTTTATGGCATGCTAGATTTGGACATCTGAACTATGACAGGCTTCATTTGTTGAAGAAAAATGGTGTTACTGGTTTGACTACAATTCCTAGGAAACTTAAGCAATGTGATGCTTGTATCTTAGTAAAGCACAACAAACAATCATTTCATGATTCTCATGCCAGAGCACATAGAAAGCTTGAACTCATTCATTCTGATTTGTGGGGCCCAATGCTCGTTCCTTCTGCAAATGGTAATAAATATATGATGACACTTATTGATGACTATACTAGAATGTGTTGGTTTATTTATTGAAGAACAAATCTGAAGCTTTAGAAACATTCAAGAACTTTCGTGCATGGATTGAAAATGATGCACACTTTCATATTGGCTCTATTTGTACTGATCATGGAAAATAATATACTTCAAATGAATTTGAAAACTATCTTCGCCAACATGGGATCAAATATCAAACAATTGTGCCTTATAATCCCCAACAAAACATAGTAGCTGAAAGAATGAACATGACAATCTTAAATATGGTACGCTCAATGATGTTTTTCAAGAATGTTAAGCTGATGTTTTGGGTTGTTGTGGTTCTATGTGTTATGTACATTAAGAATAGGTGTCCATCTCATGCTCTGAAAAAAAAGACTCCCAATGAAATGTGGTATGGCCACATTCCTTCGGTGAGGCATCTCAGGGTTTTTGGTTCCACCTGTTATTCCTTGATACCTAAGGAACATAGAAACAAACTTGTTGTAAGGAGTTGAAAACGTATCTTCTTGGGGTACTTAGATACCTCCAAAGCATATTGTACCTATGATGAATGGAATAAGAAGTTTATAATATCTAGAGATGTGATGTTTCTTGAATCTTCCAAGACTGACAATGTTGTTGAGTGGCAGCATGACCACTTGGATAAATTTGGACATGCAAAGTCTTTTCAAGAGTTTGATAATGAGATTCCACATATTGAAGGGGGGATCCCTATACCATATCAATCTATGGAATCTCCTTCTAAATCACTCTCTCCCCCACATGAAGCTCCAGTCACTGATTAAGAAGACACTTTGAGTGATGTGATTGAGAGAATTGGGAGGCTAAATCTTGATTCAGCCCCATCTCAGTCAACTGAGTAGCTTGGGCCATCTCAGAAAGGTCCTCCAAAATGGCTCACAAATACACTTGAAAGTGTTTGTCCTTATGAGGTTGGAAAGACAGGAACAAGAAGCTCAACCAGACATAATGGAGGTGATGTAGGCGATTCTAATTCACTGGTTGATATGGATGTTTCTTATGATTGTGAACTAGATTTGTCTACAAATTTTGAACCAAGTTCCTTCAATGAAGTCACTTCTCATCATGAATGCAAAGAAGCAATGCAGAAAGAATATGATGTTTTGATAAATATTGGTGACTGGAAGCTGGCTGATCCTCCATTGGGAACCAAACTAATAAGATGCAAGTGGGTCTTCAATAACAAGTATAAAGTAGATGGCTCACTTGAAAAGCAAAAAGTCAGGTTTGTGGCAAAAGGTTTTGCACAAAAGGAAGGGGTCAGTTATGAGGATACTTTTTCCTCCAAAGCAAAATGGGCTACCATCTGGACACTCTTTGCATTGGCAGCTCAGAATGGTTGGAAAATTCATCAAATGGATGTAAAAATTTCTTTCTTGAATGGAGATCTGAAAGAAAATGTTTTTATGTCGCAACGAGAAGGATTTTTTGTGAAGGGTCAAGAACATAAAGTATTTTCTGTATTCAAGCTTCTGTGATCGATAATGAATTAAACAAAGTCTTTCAGTAGAAATCACATGAGAGATTTTTTTATTTTTTTATTTTTTTTTGGCTGACACATTTTGAACCAACAAGTGTGGTTCATCATTAGGACCAGATGAAGAGGCAGACCATGGAAAAGGCTTAAATAGAGAGCAATGTAGAGACATAATTTAATATTTGATTTTTCAAAAACTAGCCATTTAATATAGTCGTTACCTATTTATATTTTTAATAAATTAATGAAATAATATCATTATTTAAATATTTTTTCAAAAACTAGCCGTTTAATATAGCCGTTACATATTAATATTTTAATAAATTAGCTTTAATGGAAGTTGGGGGAGGAGCGATGCGGACACGGCGTAGTTTCACCGTGCGTACAGGGCTTGGTTAGGGTTTCTGAAACCCTGCAGACGCTGGTAACTCGCTCCGTTTACCTTTACTTTTGCACATCCACCGTCAGATGCCCTACCGTTTCCTTGTCGCCGTCCGGTTTCTCGACACTCGGGGGTTTACGTTATCCTGAAGCTGTTTAACGCTTTCACTATCCGGGTTCACGACTCTCGGGGGTCATTCCATTTACCTGTTGCTGTTTTTCGCTTTCACTGCGGCGGTTTCTCATCAACCTTCAACTGCTACATGTCGTTTTCGCCGGGGTTCACTGCACCGCTAAGCGCTCACCGTTCCGAGGAGCAGTTAACTATGGAGGACCTGGAGACCGTGGACTACTCAGCTGACCCCTTGGAAGGGGTTTCCATCTGGCGAACCCCCAATGCCAGCTCAGAAGGTATGTTTTTCGATGATTTCTCTGGGGTTTACACTCAGTACTCGCATGGTGAATCTTCCAGATCCCTGCCGGTGGTCCTCCCGGATGAACCCCCCACCTGGCCGGCTCTCTCGACGCCTCCCCACTCTCCGGCGACCCTGGGGTTTGTTGTTGGCAGCCTAAACCCTACCCTAGGGTTAACCCCTCAGACTGTCGGTTCATCTCACCGCCATCCCCTCAACCCTAACCTGGTTCTTGCCTCATCTGGTCCCGTGGGTTACCTTGGTCCCTCGTCAGGCAGTTTTTCTTCCGTTCCCCCGCTCTCGGGCCCCATTTCCGGTTTCTCTCACGTTTCTCCTGCTGGTATCCCTGCAACTTTTCAACCTTCGGCACCAGCTCATTTCCCTCCACCGGCTTCTAGCAATCCGCGGAACCCTGTCCCCCCCGGCGGCCCTAGAAAGAAAACTAAGTGTTTCAAATCTCGAGAAGCTGATTATTTTCTCAGACTGGAAGAGGACATTCAGTGGGGCGAAGCGATGGATTTTGCGGACCGGGTTTTGGTCGGGCGCATCAGGGGTCGCAGCTATACGGCGGCACGCTTGAAGGCTTGGGCTACTGAGATTTGGGGGCATCACTTGGTTGATATCCCGTTTGTGCAGACATTTGTGAGGGGATGGTTTGCACTTAGGTTCGCGCGTGCCGATCATACTAACTGGGTTCTGTCCTCACATTGGCACTTTGACCACGCGCCTGTGCTCCTCAAGCGATGGACACCCTTATTTGATCCTGAGACAGAGCAGATTGGGGTTGGTCCTATCTGGATCCGACTACCTGGACTCCCTCTTCAATACTGGTCTGAAGAGATTTTCAAGCGCATAGGCAATGCACTCGGTACTTATATGGGCTATGACAAGTCCTATCTACAGACGGGCATGATGGCTTATGCCAGGATTCTCATATACATGGATACTCGGGGAGGTCTTTATGAGTACATAACTATACAGTGGAGAGACTCGGCGCGAAGGCAGATCATTGACTATGAGGGCATCCCATATCGCTGCCGCAGATGCCACAAGGTTGGGCATCTCTACAGAGACTGCCCGCTTCTAAGGAAAGCACAAAGGAATGAGCATGAAGAGGCCGCTGATATCAACCGGTCGACACCTCTGGAACAACATCCGGTTCAGCCTCCTGAGACTCATCAGCGCTCACCAGGGGAAGATGCACCTCAGGATGGACCTGGACCTGCAAGTATAGAGACTGCTGCTCCTCCCCCGGCACCGCCATCGTCCTCAGAGGCTCAGGAGCACACACTGACCCCTCCGACGGACACAGCGGTTACGGGTATGTCATCTCCTCCTATCTCTTTGACATCTCATGCATCTTGCATTTCATCGGTCTCCACACACTCTGTTCCCCCTGTTACATTAACTTCACTCACTCACGCTCATTCACTCTCTTGCACGATCCCGCCCCCTCCTCCCTTGGCTCCCCCCCTCTGATTACTTCGACCTCAGCACTTTCCAAGCCATCTCCCCGATATTCCCTTCGTCCTCGGATCAAAGACAGAGGACCGGATGTTATTGGTCTTGACCCTGTTAGTCCCCCCACCTCCCACAAGACCACTCGTGGTCGTCCATCCCGTATCACTAAAGCAAGGCAGACTGCGGATGAGGAGGTCGCCCTTGGGCGACAGCACACCATTTTTGGGGCCCTTAGAGCGAAGGATGGCCCTCCCCCTCCTTCCTCATGAAAATCCTCTCTTACAACTGTAGAGGGTTTGCTAGTTCAGCCAAAAAACTAGCTCTCAGGAGGTTGTTAACCTCGGATCGTCTGGATATTATTTTTCTACAGGAGACCCTCTGCCAAGCGGACCACCTCATTCGCTCTCTTTCTACTTGGCTCCCGAATTGGACTTTCCATGCACTTGATGCATCAGGCAGATCTGGGGGCCTGGCTATTGGGGTCTGTAACAAGACTATGGACATCTGCAATTTTTGGGGAGGTAAGGGGTTCATAGGCCTCGACATTCATGAACATACACTTGAAAGGGATCTCCGTATAATAAATGTCTATGGACCCTGTTCTGATCGACTTACTTTCTGGAGATCCCTTCTTCAAAGGGGGCTCTTTCAAGCTGATAACATTATTATGGGGGGGGACCTTAATTTCTCCCTGGGCTATTGTGAATCCTGGGGGCATATGGCCCAAGTGGATACTCTCTCTGATTCCATCTCCTCTCTTTTGGAGGACCACCACTGGGTTGACATACCCTCTGCTAGACTTCAGCATACCTGGACTAATAATAGGTGTGGAGATCAGAGTTTGGCTAGAAGACTCGACCGCTTCCTCATTAAAGAACGGTTATACAATGATCTACCCAGAGCTCGACAATGGGTTGGATCGGGTGGCTTATCGGATCACAGACCTATCTTTCTGGAGGTAGATGGTCTCACTCGCAAAATTAAGAGCCCCTTCAAATTCAATGCTGCATGGCTACAAGATCCATCATTCATTCAGCTGGTCCATGAATACTGGCAAAACAACCCGATCCGGGAAGAAGAGGATCTGTCTACTGGCTTTGTCAGGAAGTTAACTGAACTCAAGCTGATTACTAAAAAGTGGGCACATCAGAAGAGGATCCAGGATAACCACACTCTCATGGAGGCCGAAAGGATCATCACTGAGTATGAAAACTCTTCATCAGGAACTTTCAACTCCCCGGAGAGTAAGGAACAGTATAACCAACTGCTTGCTAAACGATCTCAAATATTGAAGGAAAGAGAAGAGAGCATGAGATTGAGAAGCAGGGCTATTTGGCTCACTGAGGGAGACAATAACACAAAGTTCTATCATAAATTTGCCAATGGTCGGAAAGCCATCAATACTATATGGGAATTAAAGGATGAGCATGGCCTCACCATCTCCAATCAGCAGAATTTGGCCAGGCTGGCCACCGATCACTTCAGAGGTATCTATAAGGCGCCAGGGAATGTAAATATACTGGAGATCATGAGAGTGGCTGAGCTTTTTCCCAGATATGTGGACCAGGACAATTTGGAAGAGATACTGAAGGAGGTGACCATGGATGAGCTGGAAGCAACACTGAAATGGTTTAAAAAGGACAAAAGCCCTGGTCCAGACGGATGGACCATTGAATTTTACATCTCTTTCTTTGACATTCTGGGCCAAGATTTATTGAGTATAGTGGAGGACAGCAGGAAAAGAGGTCGGATATCATCAGCCATCAAATCCACTTTCATCGCCCTCATTCCTAAGACTGATGATCCGACCTCCTTTGATGATTTCCGACCCATCTCACTCTGTAACTGCCTTTACAAGATTATTGCCAAGATAATAGCAAACCGTCTCAAGCCCATCCTCTCTCAGCATATATCATCTGAACAGTTTGCATTCCTTCATCACAGGCAGATCCATGAAGCCATAGCTACAGCACAGGAGCTCATGCATACTCTACAAATCAAGAAGCAGAAAGGCATGATTCTCAAAGTAGACCTCTCTAAGGCATTTGACAGAACAAACTGGCTGTACCTTAGATTGCTGCTCACTCATCTTGGCTTCCCATATGATTTTATCAAATGGATGATGAGCTGCATCACTGATGTATCTTATAGTGTCCTACTCAATGGAGAAGCTACTCCCTTCTTCTCTGCTGAGAGAGGGCTCAGGCAGGGATGCCCTCTCTCACCGCTGCTCTTCCTCCTGATCATGGAAGGGCTGAGTAAGATAATCTCATCCACCAGAGATCGACACCTTATCACAGGAATCAAAATAGTGGATAATTTATTCCTTACTCATCTCTTATTCGTTGATGACATTCTCATCTTCCTTAATGGCAGTATTGGTGACTCCTCCTCTCTTCATAACTCCTTCCTACTTTTCCAGCAGGCCACGGGGATGCAGATTAACAATAACAAATCCACTATTACATCAGTTGGATGCTCGGCACATGAAATCAACTATGCCTCACAGCGATTCCCATTTGTCACCATGGAATTATCGGATGGTATTAAGTATCTGGGATTTAGATTGAAGCCATCGGGCTATAAAATTGCAGACTGGTTATGGCTCATCTCCAAAGTAGAGAAGAGGCTTCAAGTCTGGTACCACAAATATCTTTCGAGAGCCGGAAGACTTGTTCTCATTAAAGCGGTCATTGAGGCTACACCTGTGTACTGGATGGCCCTGGCTTGGATACCAAGGGGCATACTGAACCGGCTCCAGAGCATATGCTGCAGATTCCTTTGGAAAGGGCATCAGCCAGGGCGCATATTTGCATGGGTGAAATGGGAGACCATTACCAAGCCTAAGAGCTGGGGAGGATGGGGCATTAAGAGACTGGCTATTTTCTCTAAGGCTCTGGCAGCCAAACTTGGATGGAGTTTACTCACTGCAGACAGTCTCTGGACCAAGGTGGCTTATTCCAAATACATTAAGCCATTGCCCATATTAGATTGGTTCTGTACCAGACATGGACACAATTATCACTTCTCCAACATCTGGAAAGCTGTCATTGATTCAATTCCCCTGTTGCGAGAAGGCATCACTTGGCGGATCAAAGAAGGGAATGCAGTTCGTATTGGAGTGGACCCTTGGGTTGGATGCGGGAATGCCCACAGACTGCCGGCTGATCTTATTCGCTATCTCCATGACAGAGGAATCATATTTATCAAACACATTGGTGACCAAGCTAATTCCTCATTCCTCCAGCAGGCTTGGTTATCTGCCAGAACTCTTAATTTGCCTCACCAATGGATTGATGATTGGAAGGATTATATTTCTGCTCTCACTCAAGCTAATATCAGACTTATGGAGGGACCAGATGAGATCATCTGGGCATATGCTAAACATGGTGTGTACTCACCCAAGCTGGGATACCTCAAGCTTATGGAGCCACATAAACCACCTGACATCCTTCCCACTTGGAAGTCGATATGGAAACTCAAGGCTGCGCCCAGGACAAGACTTCTGATGTGGAATATCATCTTTGATAAGATCCCCACAGGTTCTAATCTCATGAAACGATCCTTCTATGGACCATTTCGCTGTCATCTTTGTCTTAATGCTGAGGAGAGCACAGAGCACCTGTTTCTAACTTGCAGCTCGACCATTAACTTCTGGCAGTCCATATCATCACATATCCCGCAGCTGAAGCAATGGCATGGGATCACCCTACAGGAGGCTTGGTCTAACTGGTGCTTAGAGCATACAGGCAAGGCCAAGAACCTACCTCTGCTGATTTGTTGGGCTATATGGATAGCTCGTAACCAATCCATCTTCCAATTGAAGATGCCACACTGGCCTTCGATCATACTTCACACTGTGGCAGATTACAACTTATTACCTGAAGAGGACCCTGTCACTGCACCTAGAACTCTCACTCCTATCCCCATTGATCACACAAAGCCCTGGGCTTTTTTTGATGGCTCAGCCCAAGATGATGGGTGCGGGGGAGGCGCCATACTTCACCTAAACGACAGACACCGCTACAAGATTCAAATTAACCTTGGCAGAGGCACAAACAACTTCGCAGAACTCATCACAGCCAAGCATATCATACATTTTGCTATCCTAAAACATTGCAGACACTTACAGATTTTTGGTGACTCCAAAGATGCAATTGGCTCAATAATGCATCTCATTGTCATGCATTTGCTTTAAGACATATTCTTGACGAAGCTAAGAGATTGATTACGTCATTTGAATCTTTTGTCTGTCATCACATCTACAGGGAACAGAACACCACTGCAGATCAGCTCTCCAAAGAGGCAGCGCACCGAATAGGGGAGGATTGGTGGATCCAGGAGGAAAACGATGGCACCTTTTATCAGTACTATCATCGGCCATTTGACGAACAATTGGAATGATGGGCTATAAGCCCATATACATATGCAGATATTTTTGCTTTTTCAATATGTAGATACAGCAGAACAATACATCTTTTTGTTTTTATTACAGTATATATTGCTCTCTGCGAAGAGCCAAGCACAAATTTTGAACATAGAACTGACTTTTTTTCATGCTCCCTGCGTGGAGACTTTTATAGCAGCTACAAATGAACTCGACAGGCATAAGCCTGCTTTTGAATATGCTTCGGCATCTGCAAAATGTAATTTTCTTAACTTTAATGAAAATTACGACTTTTTCCCAGGGGAAAAAAATTATTTTAATAAATTAGTAAACTAATATCATTATTTAAATATTATTTTGCAAGAACTAGTAATATTTGGTTTTAATAAATTAATTTAAATATTACTTTTCAAAAACTAGTCTTTTAATATAGCCGTTACCTATTAATATTTTTAATAAATTAATGAAATAATATCATTATTTAAATATTTTTTTCAAAAACTATCCGTTTAATATAATCGTTACTTAATAATATTTTTTTAATATATTAATAAATTAATATTATAATTTAAACATTATTGTTCAAATATAGTCGTTACCTGAAATTATGCCTTTACATTGCTCTCTATTGAAGCCTTTGCCATGGTTTGCCTCTTCATCTGGTCTTGATGATGAACCACACTTGTTGGTTCGAAATGTGTCGGCCAAAAAAAAAATCTCTTATGTGATCTACTACCAAAAGACTTTGTTTAAAACATAAAGTATGTAATCTTGTGAAATCCTTGTATGGCCTGAAACAAGCACTGCGAGCCTGGTATGAGAAATTGTTCGAGCATCTTCTGAAACTCAATTTCAAACATTATGATCTTGATGATACGACTATGTTGTCAAGAAAGTTGGAAAAATAGTTGTATATCTTGTGGTGTATGTAGATGATGTTCTAATAACTAGGAAAAATAAGAATTACATTGCATCCATAAATAAAGAACTGAGGAAAGGTTTTGAAATGACAAATTTGGGATATGTTCACTACTATCTCGTTATTGAAGTAACCCAACATCAGAAGTATATAATCCTCTCTCAGGAGAAGTACATCAAAGATATCTTGAACATATTTGGCATGGATAAGTGCATTCCTTTGACTACTCCATTGGAACAAAATTTAAAGCTCACATCCAGTGAAGGAAAAGAATTTGAGGATGTAACGAAGTACAGACAACTCTTTGGAAGTATCAACTACTTGACTACTACCATACCAAACGTTTCATTTTTTGTTGGAATTCTATCCAAGTTTATGCAAAAGTCTTGTAAGGGTCATTGGTATGTTGCAAAAATATTTTTGAAGTACTTGAAGGGAACTCAACACTTTGGAATCAAGTATACACAGGTGGATGACTTCATCTTGATTAGATACTCTGATTCAGATTTTGATGGAGATAATGAAATTGGAGTATCTACTTCAGGTTATGGTATGAATCTTGGATCAATATTTGTCTCGTGGAGGTCACACAAATAATTAGTTCCAACGGATTTCACAAAGGAGGCAGAATATGTGGCAGCAGCTAAAGCAATGAAGGAAATTGTGTGGCTAAGGGAAATTATGGAAGATTTGCAGGAGAAACAAGTGCATTCAACTCCTCTTTTCATTGACAACACTTCTGCAATAAAGTTGGCTAAGAACCCAAAGTTCCATGACCGAACCAAGCACATTAATACAAAGTATCATCTAATTTGACGTCGTGTTGAGGCCAATACAACCTGCCTACAACATTGTTCCACAAATGAGCATATTGCATACATCTTCACTAAACTCACCAACATCCCTTCAGATTAAGAGGGGAATGTTGACACCTAATCTTTGGGATTAGGAAAAATCCATGTAAATATTGTAAATAGAAAAATAAAGGAAATTACAAGATGAAGAGACATTGGGAGATGAATTCCAATGGTCTCCCTCTCCTTGTATATATCCATGTTTTATCTTAATGCAAACACATAATTAGTTCATGGAGTGCTCTCTTGGCCTGACAATTATCTTTTCTAGAAGTTTGTTGTCTTCATTTCTATTTGGTGGAGGACTTTAGATTGAAGGTAGTGATGATTTTTGTGGTGTATTATCTGAACTAGATCTTGGGGGATAAGATCAAGGAGTCTTGAATGCTCAAAGAGGAGGAGAGAAATTATACAGATCTTCCAAGAAACAAATCACAAGAAAATTGATGAAAATGAAAGAATTGAATACATCACAAAGAGAGAGAGAGAGAATTCTATTAAGAAAAACCATTACATGCAATGAGGTTAGTTTTGGGACCTCTCCTTCCTGACCTTCACTCTCTTCCTATTGCCTTCGTATAAGGTGTCTTGTTGAAAATGGTTGTTATTGATGTCAAAGGTTTTATAAATGAAATAGAGAGTTGCATAGTAAAATATCATATTTCAAGACCTTTCCAATAATATATGGCACACCTTTTGGAAATGTTGTTTTTGGACTTTTGATGCCCCATTTAGATATCCTATATTTGAATTCATTTTTTCTCCAATTATCTAGATCAAATGGGAGTATAACATATATGTTTGGAAATCTTATTCTAAGATCTTTCCAACACTATGTGGCACTTTCTCTAACTCCTCACGGTTGAGGAGAAATAATTTTTTGAATATACATTATGCCAGTTGCACAAGTTAGCCAAGCTAGTGCACAATTCAACCCCACTTTTGGGGGCCAAACACACTATATATAGGCATTACGTGGAGGAACCTACAACTCACTCACTTAATTCAATTCAGGTTAGTCTAAGCAAGTGAAGGAGAAGCTATGAGTTTCATACCTCATGAACCAAGTGAAATCAAGTTGTTGGGTCCCTATAATACTAGTGATTACCCCATTACTATTGTAGTTATACCCTTTATTTATATTTTTGTGCCCCTATTACCCCATGTTGTTATTTCTGTGCCCCATAGAATCCCTCTATTGTTATTTTTGTGGCTTTATATTATTATTGTTAGGTCGGCTGGATTATATTGTGACTCCTTAGACTCCTATATATAGAAAGGAGGTTTTGTCATTTGTATCATCCAAGAATTGTTCATTTATGTGATGGAAAGGAGGTCACCCCCTCGAAGAGGCTAAATTCTAAGGTGTTGATCTATCTTTTCTATCTTTTCTTGAGCTGGTTTCATAACATTTGGTATCAGAGCTTTGGATTCTAGGGTTTCGCTGCTCCAAACAGATCATCGTGGAATTTTCGCTATAACGTTTTTTTTGTGACGTTTGAGAAGTTGCAAAAAAAACCCATTTCAGAAGAAATCGCGCTGAACCTTGGGTCCGAATTTCAGAGATTTTCGCGCGATATTTGCGGAGATATGATCTGAGGAAGTTGGTCTTTTTGCAGACTCCTGAATTACATTCAAAACAGGTGACCTGGGGAAAATCGTCATAACTTTCTCTCTGGGGATTGGATTGAAATTTTGTAAGAAGGTACAGAAAGAGGACGGACTGCAGTTTCTTGTATGCATGTTTCAGATCGAAAGGTTGAAACAGTGACTCGTGGCACGTCATACAAGTTCGCTCTACTGAACTAGCCTAAAAGCAAGTCATTGTGGGAGATTTCACATAACTCTTCCTTGGAGAATCCAATTTGGGTCAGACTTGTGGCATTGGAAAGAGGACGCAGAAGGCTAACAGAAGCTAAGATAAATGGCGTGGAATCTAAGATAAATGGCGTGGAATCTAAGATAAAGGGCATGGAAGCTAAGATGGATGATTCGAAGACAGATTTGAAGAGAGACATGGCAGATTTGAAGACAGACATGGCAGATTTGAAGACAAATTTGACAAATTTTTTACAAGAAATACTTACTAATGGTGAAAAAGTTGTAAAGGAAACTCATGATGTGAACAAAAGTAATGTTAATCATGATTCCATAGACTCTAATGTTGGATCAAAGACCCACCATATTCCAAAAATCGATATGAGGAAGTTTGATGGCAAGGATTCCGCCACATGGATATTACAGATGGAGCAATTCTTCGATCTCAATAATGTGCAAAACACACAAAAGGTACGTATGGCAACTGTATATTTGGAACCAAATCAGTTTGTATGGTATCAATGGCTTTGCTCTCGTAAACAATTTATCACTTGGGCAATTTTTACGGAAGAATTGATAGCACATTATGAAGATACAAAAAGCAACACTTTTTTTAGCCAATTGATAAGTCTCAAACAAAAGGGTTCAATAATGGAGCACATTGAGGAGTTCCAAAAATTGAACATAAGGGTAAAAGATATTCCAGAGGAGCATAGGATTGATGTGTTCATAGGGTCTTTAAAGGATAATATCCAACATGATGTTCGCCTTTGGGAACCTGATTCATTAGAGAAGGCATTCAGGTTAGCAAGAAAAATGGAAAGCAAAATTATGGCAACCAGGAAGCATACCACTCACAACTATAAAGACGGAAGTGTTGTTGCCCCTAGTCTTCCACAACCTATAAGGTTGACACCACAACAATTGGAAGAAAAAAGAGCAAAAGGGCTTTGTTACAGTTGTGATAGCAAATACACTAAAGGTCATAAGTGTGCTGAGAAGAAATTATTCTACATAGATTGTGAAGAGGAAGAAGAAAAGGAGCAAGAAAGGTCAAAAGAAGAAGATATACTCCAGGAACAAAGCCTAGATGAAGAACAAATAAATCCGACCATATCTTGTAATGCATTGGCGGGAATTACCACTCCTCAAACCATCAAGATAGAAGGACAAATCAAGAAGAAAAAGGTAATAGTGTTGATTGATTCAGGAAGCACCCACAATTTTATTCATTGTAGGGTAGCAAAAGAATTGAATTGCTTCCTATATCCAGCACCAGAGTGTCAAGTGATGATTGCAAATGGAGGAACAATAAATTGCTCTGGAAAGTGCCATAATATCAAGCTATCCATGGGAGAATATGTATTGACTAGCCCAATGCTTTCCATTCCAATGGGAGGTGCTGATGTTGTACTAGGAGTCCAATGGCTACAATCCTTGGGTACAATAGCTTTTAATTTTCAAGAACTTTTCATCAAATTTTCTACGGAAGGAAAGGAAGTTGAATTAAGGGGTATTGCAGGGAAACCAGGAAAGATAATCAGCTCTAATGGTATGACAAAGCTTCTAAAAAAGGAGCAAAGAGGTGTAATTGCACAATTATGTTCGCTAGATGTTTCCACATTGGAATCATCTATTTCTCCAGATCTCCAAAAAGTCCTGGACAATCATTCCAAGGTATTTGAGACTCCCAAAGGTCTCCCACCTATGCGTGATCATGATCATGCTATTCATCTGATTCCAGGAAGTGTTCCTCCAAACATCAGGCCGTACAGATATCCCTATGTCCAAAAAAGTGAAATTGAACGTATGGTTGCAGAAATGCTAGAGGCTGGTATAATTCAACCGAGTCAAAGTTCTTTCTCTGCTCCAGTAGTATTGGTGCACAAGAAGGATGGATCATGGCGCATGTGTCCGGATTATAGGGAGCTCAACAAGCTCACTATTAAAGATAAGTTCCCCATTCCTGTCATTGATGAATTACTGGATGAATTGCATGGATCAATTTACTTCACCAAGTTGGATCTTCGTTCGGGATATCATCAAATCAGAATGAAGATTGAAGACATTCCGAAAACAACATTTAGAACTCATGAGGGTCATTATGAATTTTTGGTCATGCCTTTTGGCCTTACCAATGCACCTTCAACATTTCAAGGTTTGATGAATTCAATTTTCAAACCATTCCTTAGAAAATTTGTGTTAGTATTTTTTGATGATATACTAATCTACAGCAAGTCTTGGAAGGATCATGTTGAACATGTTGACAGGGTGCTACAACTATTGGAGGAGAAACAATTATATGCAAAAAGATCCAAATGTTTCTTTGGAGTCCAGGAGGTGGAATATTTGGGTCATATTGTATCTCATGAAGGAGTTAAGGTAGACCCTAGCAAAATTAAAGCCATTAAGGAATGGAAAATCCCCACATCCATAAAGCATCTGCGAGGATTTCTTGGGTTGACAGGGTATTATCGCAAGTTTGTTAAGAATTATGGGAGAATAGCAGCACCTCTAACAACATTATTGAAGAAAGATGCATTTTCATGGACTCCGGAAGCAACAAAGGCCTTTGAACATCTTAAAGAGGCAATGTGCCAAGCACCGGTCTTAGCTACACCGGACTTCACAAAAACCTTTATTGTGGAATGTGATGCTTCAGGAAATGGAATTGGTGTTGTTCTAATGCAAGATGAAAGACCCATTGCTTTTGAAAGTCGTCCAATCAAGGGAAAGTTTTTAAGCAAAGCTATTTATGAGAAGGAAATGTTGGCAATACTCCATGCACTTAAGAAATGGCGACCCTACCTAATGGGAAGACACTTCAAGGTAAAAACGGATCATGATAGCCTTAAATACTTTTTAGAACAAAGATTATCCTCTGAAGAGCAACAAAAGTGGGTCACAAAGATGTTGGGTTATGACTTTGAAATCATCTACAAAAAAGGGAAGCAAAATGTGGTGGCAGATGCACTCTCAAGAAAGGATGAGGATGTGGAAGCATTGTTGTGCGCCATTTCTATTATCCAACCAGATTGGATAAACGAAGCAAGGGAGGAATGGAAGAATGACGAAGAAGTGTGGGCACTTATTCGAAAGCTACAACAAGATTCCAGTACGTCTGATACATTTAGCTGGCAAAATGATTCGTTATGGTACAAAGATCGCTTATACCTCTGTAAGAATTCCCAGCTAAAACAAAAGATTCTTATGGAATTGCACACTTCTCCCTTAGGAGGGCACTCAGGATTTTTAAAAACTTACCACAGGGTTAAGAAGGAATTTTTTTGGGATGGCCTTAAATCAGATATTCAAAAGTTTGTGGCGGAATGTTTGGTTTGCCAACAAAATAAAGTTGAAACAATTAAGACACCGGGTCTATTACAACCTTTATCCATTCCAAGCCAACGTTGGGAGGAGGTTTCAATGGATTTTATCACAGGTTTACCCAAGTCTGAGGGAAAGAGTGTCATCATGGTGGTAGTTGACAGACTTACCAAGTATGCACACTTTTGTGCATTATCACATCCATTTAAAGCCAGTACAGTTTCTACTGCATTTATGGAAACAATTCAAAAGCTACATGGAAACCCAAAGATTATTGTAAGTGACAGAGATCCCATTTTCACTGGAAATTTTTGGACAGAATTATTTTCTTGTCTTGGTACTCAGTTAGCTCATAGCTCATCTTATCATCCTCAATCTGATGGGCAAACTGAGATAGTAAACAAATGTTTGGAAGGATATCTTCGTTGCTTTGTATCTGATAAACAGACACAATGGGTCAAATGGTTGCCTCTGGCTGAATGGTGGTATAACACTTCCTTCCATACAGCAACAAAAATGACCCCATTTATGGCACTTTATGGGTATCAACCACCATCCATCACATCATATTTAAGAGAAAATTCTAAGGTTCAGGCAGTGGAACATCACATCGAACATCAACAACAAGTCCTCCAACTCTTAAAGGATAACCTCGTGTTGGCACAAAATAGAATGAAACAACAGGCAGATCAACATCGCAGTGAAAGAAGTTTTGATGTAGGTGATTGGGTATTCCTACGGCTACAACCATATAAGCAAATGTCCCTAAAGCAAGCTAAGAAGGATAATAAATTATCACCAAAGTATTATGGTCCGTACAAGGTGTTGCAAAAGATTGGTACTATGGCATACAAATTGGAGCTTCCTGCAGCTTCTCGATTGCACCCAGTTTTCCATGTTTCATGTTTAAAGAAGGTTATAGGCGACAAGCTCCCAGTTCAAACAATATTGCCAGAACTTGACGAGGAAGGAAAAATTATATTGGAACCGGAAGCAGTCACAGAAACAAGAACTCGACAGCTACGAAATCGATCAATTTCAGAGTATCTTATCAAGTGGAAGAACTTATCTGCTGAAGATTCCACATGGGAGGATGATAATTTTATGTAGAAGTATCCAGAACTACTCAAGCGTTGAGGACAACACTTTTTTGAAGGAGAGGGGCATGTTGGGTCCCTATAATACTAGTGATTACCCCATTATTATTATAGTTATACCCCTTATTTATATTGTTATGCCCCTATTACCCCCATGTTGTTATTTCTGTGCCCCATAGAATGTAGGAATTTACAGGGTAAGTTCCTCAGAAAGAATACCAAAAGGACACCGCTCACAACCAGATCACAGATCAATACACCAGTATTTTTGACGTAGTTAAAACCCTCAAAGAGGGAAACAGTCCACGGCCTGTCCCAACGTGGGTACTACAGGCAATTTATTAATCAAAGAATGAAAATTTACATAAGCTTCTCTCATGCACGGATTACCCGAACAATGACCCTCCATGCGCTTTAAATAGAAATCATGGACCAATCGGGTGTCAAGCCACGGATCAAGTGTCGGTAATACCGAGGAGAGAATGAACCGTCGGATCACTACATATCGTGACCGTCGGATTGTAAGTTACAAAATGTACAACGGTAAAGAAACACACTTTACCTAACTCTATACCTAACTCTACACTAGACCAAGTTGAACTTAACTATATCCTATGTGTCGGAATATCCTAACATCCCCCCTTAAGAACAACTTGGGATAGGATTGAAGGATTTACAAATATGACACAATAGGAGAAGGAAGGAGGCACTAGAGCCTATCCCCCCTTAGTGACAACTTCCTGAACTCCAAGCATATATCGAAGTTTAGTGAACTTCGCCTCTGTGAGAGCCTTTGTGAAGATGTCTGCAACCTGATCATCTGTTGGACAATATTGCACTTCAAGAACATGGTCATGAATGAGCTTTCTGATGAAGTGCATGTGTAGTTCAATGTGTTTGCTGCGCTGATGCTGGACTGGATCTTTGCATAGCTGAATGGCACTTTGATTATCACACCAAAGTGTGGTTGGATGCTGCTGCTCAAAGCCAAACTCTGATAGGATCTGACGAAGCCACAAGGCTTCCTTACTAGCTTCCACGGCACCACGATACTCTGCTTCTGCTGACGAAAGAGAAATGGCAGCCTGTTTCTTACAAGCCCATGTAATAGGTCCTGAACCAAGAGTGAAGACATAACCGGCAGTAGACTTCCGATCATCAGGGTCACCAGCCCAATCAGAATCAGTGAAACCAACTAACAGAGGAGCTGCTTTGGCACTGTAATGAATCCCAAACTGTACTGTACCTCGAACATAACGAAGTATTCTTTTAGCTGCTTTCCAATGACTTTCACGGGGGTTTTGCATAAAACGAGCAACAAGGCCAACAGCAAAGGAAAGATCAGGACGAGTATGGGTTAAATACAAGAGTTTTCCTACAAGTTGACGGTATAAGGTAGCATCAACTTCAGGAGAAGTACAAGAGACTGAAAGTTTGACTCCAGACTGAAAGGGAGAAGGGGCTGGCTTACAGTCTTCCATGTGAAAATGACGAAGAATATCACAAGCATACTTGGACTGGGAAAGGAAAATACCCTCCTTGGATTGCAAGACTTGAAGACCGAGAAAATAGTGTAAGTGTCCTAAGTCTGTCATTTCAAATTTCTTTTTAAGGCTGGACTTCACATGGTTTATAAGGTTGGGATCACTACCAGTAAGAATAAGATCATCAACATAAAGAACAAGGATGATAAGAGAGTTGCCCACTTTCTTGGTGTAGACAGTATTGTCAGAATGACACCTAGAAAAGCCAGATTCTAAAAGAAAGCTATCCATTTTGGCATACCAAGCCCGAGGAGCTTGCTTGAGGCCATAAAGGGATTTCTTAAGTCGACAAACAAGGCTGGAGTCTGTTTGTATGAAGCCAATGGGTTGTTCCATATAGATTTCTTCCTGCAAGTCCCCATGCAAGAAGGCAGATTTAACATCCATCTGATGGACTTCCCATTTTAAAGAGGCAGCAAGGGAAAGAACAAGGCGGATAGAGTTCATTTTGGCAACAGGGGAGAAGGTTTCAGTGTAGTCAATGCCTTCAACCTGTGAAAAGCCCTTAGCAACGAGACGAGCTTTATGTTTATCAACTTTCCCATCTGGTCCATACTTGGTTCTGTAAACCCATTTACATCTAACAAGTTTGCGTCCCTTTGGTAGAGGAACAAGATCCCATGTATCATTTGTCATCAATGAATGATATTCTTCATTCATAGCTGCTTCCCAATGTGGATGGCCTGAAGCTTCTGCAAAAGTGTCAGGATCATGATTTACTGGAGCTTGAGCCAGTAAAGAAGAGGCTCTTTCAAACTGAGAACGTGTACGTCGCTGATCTGTAGGATCACCGGCAAGATCACCTGCTGCATCCCGAGTAGCACGGACCCATCTTGGAAGTTGAGGATCCTGAGAAGGTGGGGGAGGATTATCATCCTCGCTTTCATCATCTGAAGAAGAAATGTTTTCAAAAGTAGAAGAGATAGGAAGAGGTGGCACATCCGCCGGACTAGGCTCGCAGGCCGATTTATTTTCATCAAATTTTACATCTCTTCTAATGATAACATTTTTGGACTTAAATGGAATAAGTCTATAACCTTTTACATCTTCAGAATATCCAACAAAAGTACATTTCTCACTCTTAGGTTCTAAAGCTTTATGCTTTTCATCTGGAATATGGGCCCATGCTTCACTTCCAAACACACGAAAGTGACTTACATCTGGTTTAATGGAACTCCAAGCTTCTTCTGGAGTGATATTCTCTAGAACCTTAGTAGGAGTGCGATTGATTATATAATTTGCACAATTAATTGCTTCGGCCCAAAAACTAAGACTGAGTCCTTTAGATTGCAGCATACAATTAGCCATTTCCTTTAAGGTGCGATTTTTCCTTTCAGCTACACCATTTTGTTGTGGAGTGTATGGAACAGTATGTTGCATTTGAATTCCATTTTCGGTGCAAAAGTTGATGAATGTGTTTTTAACATATTCTCCACCATTATCAGTTCTTAGCTTAAGAATTTGATGTCCAGATTGTTTTTCAACAAAGGCTTTGAAGGCCAAAAAGGTGTTAAATACTTCGCTCTTGAGTTTTAAGAAGTATACCCAAGTGCGTCTGGAGAAATCATCAATGAAAGTTAAGAAGTACTTGCAGCCAGAGAATGAAGCAACAGGAAGAGGACCACATAAATCACTGTGCACAAGCTGTAAAGGGGCTGAGGCGTGCCAAGAGGCACGTTTGTCAAAACTGTCCCGATGATGTTTTCCGAGTACACATCCGGAACAAACACCATCTCTGCAAGATACCATAGGAAGACCTGTCACCATATTTTCTTTACATAGATGCTGAAGGGAGCGATAGTTTAAGTGACCAAATCGCTCATGCCAAAGTTTGCTCACTTCATCATTATGAGCAACAAATACTGAGGGAAGATTGGATGACCCAAAGTTGTGAAACTTATACAACCTTGTGGAATCATCAGCAAGACCAGTAGCTAGAATCTGTTTAGGATCTTTTAGATCCTTGATTACAACATCATGAGGTGAAAATTCAACAATTTTACCTTCACCTGAATGAGTTATCTGATAGACAGATAGAAGGTTGCAGGATAAGGTTGGAACACATAATACATCATTAAACTGACCATTGTCTAGATGAACAGTTCCAGTCCCTACAACATTAAGAGATCTATCATCACCAACATATATATTTTTGGTGTTACAATCATTTAAAGAAGAAAACATGGCTTGGTTTTTGGCCATGTGATAAGAGGCTCCAGAATCAATGAGCCACTCATGAGAATGAGAAGAAGAAGAAGATACATTTAATGCATAACCAGACTGAGATGATTGACAACGACATGCAGAAAGTGCCATTCCGGAAGTTGAAGTTGAAGTAGGCTCCACATGGATGTTATGTTTCTTCATTGCGGCTTCCAAGGCTTCCATCTTCTTAAAGCATTTAGATTCTAAGTGGCCATCTCGATTACAAAAGTTACAATGTCTATCAGTCTTCTTCCATTTGTTTTTATTGGTCTTATCATTTTGCTGAAATGATCTTTCATTTTGAGGCTGAGTTGGTTTAGGACCATTCTTTTGAGGATATGACTTCTTAGGATTCTTTGAATTTGGTTGCTGCTGGGCGGCTAACGCTTTCGTGGAAGAGTTTCCAAGATTAAGAAGACCAAGGTGTAAGAGTTTTTCTTGTTCTCTTATTAAGGAATCACAAAAGGAGTCAAAGGAAGGGGCCTTGTAGTCTTTTCCTTGACAAATGAAAGCTTCCCTTGTAGAATGGAAAGTGGAAACAAATACAGAGTAGGCTGGTCCCAACTTAGTAAGGATGGAATAAATAAGGTTACCATCTTCTTTCTTAACTTTAACACCTTCCAAGAGATATCTAAGGGTCTTGAATTTGGACAAGAAATCTTCAATGCAAGAAAAATTATTAGGATCCAAAGTAAGCAACTCATTTTCAAGTTGATGGGCTCTAATTTCATTTTTAATCCCAAAAACTTTAGCGAGTTTTTCTAATGCTTCATGAGGAGTCTCAAGTTCTGCAATGTGGAATCTAAGATCAGGAGAAATAGACATCCCTATCAAACCACGTGCTTGATCTTGTCTATTTTCCCATTTTGCAGCCTTGTCTTCATCTTTTGGTTTCTTCTCTTGGTCTGTGGCTATTCTGAAGAGACCTTTACTTCTAAGTAAATCTTCCATGTAGGCTACCCATTGGAAGTAGTTAGTGCTGTCAAGAATGACTTGGCATGGACTTTCCATTTAAAAAAAAAAATGAAGCTGAAGATGCTGAAAGTAAGTGTTCCAATGGATAGATCTCGAAAAAATAGGCGGTTTTAAAAAAAACGGCTCTGAAAAAGGCTTCCGGATGAAGAAGTTATGGCTTTTTGAAAAAAAAAATTGTTGACGTTGCCGGCAAAGTGTGCGAATGAAAAAATCCGCCCCCACAAAATGGAGACTTGAACCCAAGACCTCTACTCTCTTAAAATAGCTTTGAACCAATTGATCTATACAAAAAATTGAGAGAGAGAGAGAGAGAGAGAGAGAGAGAGAGAGGGAGAGAGGGAGGGAGGGAGGGGGGGGGGGGCCTTGGTTTGCGTGCTTGCCTTGAGAAAGCTCTTTTTCCCTACAAAACACAAAACCCAACACGAATATGCAAAGAAAAACGAACCTTGCGGCTCGAAGTTAGCTTTAGCCAAAAAACTAGAAATTTTAAAAAAAATCTCAAAGTTAGCTTTAGCCGAAAAACTAAATATTTTTCTCAATGTTTCTGATTTTCCGAGATCACACTAAGGTGCAGGGAAAAGAGCATACGCATGAGAAAAATCCTTCCTTTCTGTTTCTGATTTGCCCAGATCGCACAGAGTCGCAGGGCAAAGAGCATACGCAGAAATGAAAGGTATAGATCCGGTTAAAAAAAAGGCTAAATAAACTGAAACCGAAATAAGCAGAGAGAAAATAACAGTAAACTACAAAAAACACTGTATACCTCCCGATCTGAAAAATGACGCAGCTAGGGCTACCGGAAACCTTTTCGCGTGAAACGAAAGGGGTTCCTCACTGGAACAGATGCTCCGAACGCAACAGAGCAGTCCTCTCAGCCCGAAAGCAGTCAGAAACAGCAGATCTAGGAAACGACAGCCGCATGCAGTTCTACCGGCTTCAGATTTGGATCACCAACGGACGCGGCCCTCAAATAGCTCCGATACCATGTAGGAATTTACAGGGTAAGTTCCTCAGAAAGAATACCAAAAGGACACCGCTCACAACCAGATCACAGATCAATACACCAGTATTTTTGACGTGGTTAAAACCCTCAAAGAGGGAAACAGTCCACGGCTTGTCCCAACGTGGGTACTACAGGCAATTTATTAATCAAAGAATGAAAATTTACATAAGCTTCTCTCATGCACGGATTACCCGAACAATGACCCTCCATGCGCTTTAAATAGAACTCATGGACCAATCGGGTGTCAAGCCACGGATCAAGTGTCGGTAATACCGAGGAGAGAATGAACCGTCGGATCACTACATATCGTGACCGTCGGATTGTAAGTTACAAAATGTACAACGGTAAAGAAACACACTTTACCTAACTCTATACCTAACTCTACACTAGACCAAGTTGAACTTAACTATATCCTATGTGTCAGAATATCCTAACATAGAATCATTCTATTGTTATTTTTGTGGCTTTATATTATTATTGTTAGGTTGGCTGGATTATATTGTGACTCCTTAGACTCCTATATATAGAAAGGAGGTTTTGTCATTTGTATCATCCAAGAATTGTTCATTTATGTAATGTAAAGGAGGTTGCCCCCTCGAAGAGGCTAAATTCTAAGGCGTTGATCTATCTTTTCTATCTTTCTTGAGCTTGTTTTATAACACAAGTCAAGTTGGAGAGGTTTTTTGTGGGAAGGTTTTTTTTGGCACATTTTTCGAAGGGTTTTTGGCACTCTTTGGGAAGATTTTTTGTCCTGGTTAGAAGGAGAGTTGCAAAGTTGTTCTAGAAGCCAAATTCTAGCCTCGTTGAAGGCTGAACTTTAGTCTTATTGAGCCAAGTTTTAGGTTTTTTTTAGGGGTGAATTCTGGTGTTTGAAGGTTGAGTTTAGGTCTATTTTGAAGGCTAGTTTGTGGTGTGTTGAAGACTAATTTAAAGTCTTGTTTGTGGCCAAAGTTGTAGACCATGTTCTGGTCTAATCTTTGAGGTGGCCAAAATTTGTTGGAAAACTATTGCAGGGACCTTTGGAAGTTAATTTTGGTTAGCTAAATCAGTGTTAAGGGAGTTGTTGGTTGAAGTAGGTGCAATGTTAAGGTGATGATAGTACCGATCCATATTATGGACAAAGGTGTAGTAAGAATAGGGCTATTGTGGAAAATTTTTGTGGTAGGCCTATGGGTTGGATAAAGTGAGTGTTTAGGGAAAAGGTTGATAGGTCACAGATTGTAAACGTTCGAGGTTGTAAAGGCCTATTTGGTTCCAAGTGTTTTGAAGAGCCCTATGTAGTAGAAATAAATCTACAATGTTTAGTACGATCTACCAAGTGGGCAGACCTTTTCTTTGAACATATAATAAGCCTAAGCAATGACAGCTGAGTAGTGAAAAACAAGAGTTCAGGAAGTTGAAGTGACAAATGGGTAGACCTCTTTTTGATCAAATACATATAACTGACATGTAGGAGATCAAGTCTAAAGAGTTAATAAGCCTAGTTGAAGAGAAAAAATTTGAGATGTATAGGTCAAGTGGTTATGATCAAGCTTGAAGGGGAAAACCTCAGGGTTGCATAGTTAGATGAAAACTCACTGAAGAACTTGTTGAGGACTAGGAATTAGTGATGATAGATCCAAGGAACAACTTAAAGAAGTAGGTTGGTACTTATAGTTTGGTGAGTTGGTGCTCAGCTGGGGGCACTAGTGTCTCTTGTAGGTCGATGCCTACATTTACTGAGTTGGTTCTCGACTAGGGGAATGAAATGTTGAGTACTTGAGTCGTAAAAATAGTCAAAGTTGATCATGTCAATAGTAGTGGTTTTGGGCCCATGGTTTTTTGGTTTCCTGTGGTAATTTTCCCTTAGAATGCATGTGATAGAGCCTTTAAAAGGTTGGGGAAAACTCTATTGTAATGAGCTAGGGAGGTGAGTGGAAAAGTCTCACTTAGCTGGCTTGGCAAAGGATCTAATGGATTTTTTGTTAGATGGGTTTTTCAACAGACTTGGGGTTTTCCTAGGGTAAATATGGTGTTGTGTCGCATTGATTTTATGATTGTTGCTGTGTTAATATTTTTCATCTCAGTAAATTTAATATTTTTTCGGTAATTTTTTTCTACATTTGGTATCAAAGATGAAGGTGGATGAGGGACGCCTTTGTTGCTAAGGGTTTAATTGGTCTAGTGAATGGAGAGATCAAGGCATATCTTGACTAAAAATGGAAGTTCGATGGCCTCATTATTCTCGAAGCAAGATGATGGGGTATCAACACAGAGGTTCTTAGAGGATTTAGGTTTTGTTTTGGAGAGTATCAATAGTACCCATGGGGATTCACATGAGGTTGTTGTTGAAGGCAGGTTTAGGGTCATTGTTAGTGCATGAGTTATGCATTAGCGGGTAAAGGGCCATGCAGGGTGTGGTGATGTCTTAGGTGGCACTAGACGTAATGACTAAGAGGAAGCAAAGGAAGATGAAGTTGTGGATTGATCCTCCCCTGAGAGTATTGCAACATCACTATTGAAACAAGTGTAGAGAAACCCTAAGCTCCTAAAGTCAATAACCATGTTGGTTGGGGACATGTTGAATCTCCACAACCGCAATCAAACTCTATGAATGGAGGGGAAATTGTAGGAGATGATAGGAAACATGAATGTAGCCATGTTTTACAACATTTTTCCCACTATTTTCACATGCAACTATGTAACTCTCCCTCCCATCCCCTTACATTTTCCAAGCAGAATGGGATTTGTTACTTAGTCGTAACCCAAGTTCCATGGTCTCATTATGGAAATGGGGTTACAAAATTTCCGCCCTTTCCAAAGTTAGCGAAATTAACTTTGGACTACACCATTACATTCAACTTGTCGACATATTTTTGGTGAAATAAATTTTATTGAAATCTAACGTACATATCAAAAGTTATGGCCATTTAAATTTTTGGCCTCAATAACCCTACCATGTCAACATTATTGCCACATGGTGCCACACTACCATGTCACCCTCAACCACCACGTGGCCTACCATGTGATTGTGCATTGTGCCATATCGTCACACCCCACCCTTCAAGTTCAAAGTTTAAATGAAGACATACCTAGGAGGGCCGCAGAGAAAATGAGAAAAGTCACATTAATTTCCAAGCCACTTTTACCATCCCCATGCCTCTATTACTGTGGCCTCTACTTAAAATGCACACCTTAATCCTCTGAGGGTCTGAAACCTGCGATGGCACCTTTCTCGTTCCCCAGCCCTGTTAATCACATATCGACCTATTTAATGCACCTCTTGGTCCTTCTTGGGACTTCGATGATGTCACACTAGCGTCATCTTGTAGTGACATTTCAATGTCATCATGACGTAAAATCCTCTTGTCGACTTCTGGAAACATTCCCATTTCCTCAGTGTTATCAATTGCAGCTCAACCTATGAACATGCACTTAGAACCTCTCGAGGTCTGAGCTTGCAATGATGTCATGTTGACATCACCTTGTTATGTGGCCTCCTTTACTGGTGTCACATGTCACTCAGTTATAGGCCAACAGGTCCTCCAAAACACCTCTTGTGCCTACCATGTGTTGCACCTCCCATATACCACGTAAGCTCCTCATCTACATCATGCTTCCACGTTAACTCAACCCTAGGTCCCAACTCCTTGTGAAAAACAATAATTCCCCGTTATACAAGTTTTTGGGGCTACTATGGAGCCTAGCCTTTGAGCCACCATGTAATCACACCCTGACCTTTTTCCTATTGCAATACTAAAAGGCCACCCCTACAATGGTCTGTGGTTTGAAAAATATATTACCGCCTACTAATGGGAAAACATTATGTCTAGTGGCTTCCATCTCTCAAGCTGCCTCAAAGTGGCACACTCTCTCAACTTTAAGGGCAAGAATAGGAAATATCACAGTTAAGTGACGAGAAAAGCCTCTTTGTCACTTCCCTTCGACACTTAGAGACTTTGCGTTTATCCCTCCTGACCAACAATGACAATAGAGAAGCCTGTTGGCTCTCAACGTAGAGTTTACATTCCCAGAGCCTTCTGCTCATAACAAATTCATTTGACTAGCTTAAAGGGAAACCCACAGAGTTTCCCCATCTTAATCACGAGTCTTCTCAACCTTCACATGGGGTGATGAGGCATACATACAAAATTGTAGAGAAAAATGTACACACAACCATCCCATTGCATTATTAACCATTAACATAAGCATATTATCAAAAACATTAGGCACAAGTGAAGGTAAAAAAATCATACAAATGTGTCCTAATCATGAGTGTGAGTCATTAATTCACGCAACAACATTACAATGCTTACCTTTCCCTCAAGAATAAGACAAGTAACTCATAACATATTGAATTATATCACATAGAGATGGACTTTTTTCTCTTAAAATTCCAATCTACCAATAGGTTTCAAGAGTATGAAAAATATTCACATTACATAAGAAAATATGGCTTGCACATGGCCACTTACCTTAAAAGTTAGATGATTGGAAAATGGAAGAGGTACTTCAACTCTCCTCCAAACTGTAGGTTAATTGCATTGTTGTTCATCCTTAAGGTCAGACACCCTTGAGCTAGATCTAGAGCTTACAAAAACGGGAGTGCTCAAGGGATATCAACTCCAGTAATATGCACATTCACATGGGAATCCAGAGTCCACCATGCCTCCACCTAGTCTCTAGTGATCCAGAGCACACAGTGTCTCCACCTAATATAATTAAGTTAGGGAATCTAGAGCATCTAAAGCTCCACCCCACAATAGGTTCAGGGAATCTAGAGTTGTTGCAACTCCACCCCACAATTAGTTCAGGGAATCCAAAACTTATAGTGCTCCACCCACTTTCTTCTTCAAGAATCCAGAACCACAGTGTCTCCACTTATCTCCTACAAGAATCTAGAGCACACTATGTGTTCCACCTGATAGGGTCCATGATAATCTAGAGATTTGGGTCTCCAATTGTTAACCAAAAATCATGATTCTAGAGGGCCAAGCCTCCACTAGATCAAGAACACAAGGATTTAGAGAACACTACTCCACCTATTGTTTGTGTCTCCTTAGTGCATCATCTCTCCTATATCTAGGTTCCCTTCTTCACATCTCTGGGTATTATTCTTGTCATCTATAGGCATGAATAAATGAATCCCTCCATGCGTCAATTCTCTCCTTTTTTCCATCTCATTTTTTTGTGGTGCGTTGACTAGATCCTTCCCTGCCACAATAGTGGAATGGGTCATCCTCTCTACTCAACACACATATGTAGCCTTAATTAACTGTGCATCTATGCCTTCAGTCAGCAAGGCACCCATAGCCTTAATGTCTTGTACAATTGTGTTGTTTCAGTGAGGAAATATCGGTGGCCAGTGTAATGTGATTTTAAAAGATTGCTTGCTTCTTCAAGCAAATTGACCACACTTCCCTTCTGTAGGCTCATGTCCCTCTTAGTCCAGTCATCTTTTATAATTTCATATTAATTACGTGATTTTATAATTCATAATGATATTTACAAGAGGGATTAGCACAGGGATTGTTACAAAATCTAACCTTAGTGCCCTCCACCAGGAAGGTGATCCAATGGGAGTGTGGTTATTATGCAGACTCAAGGATGGTGGTCTTTGGCTACATTCTAATCTTGTCAATGAGCTTCCTTCACAAAATATCAGACTAGTTAAGCTAGCCAACGAGTGTCAGGTTCTCATTATGCTTCTTGAGCAAGGTATGCTAAACGTCACAATGGACCAAATAACTGTAAAAGGGGTTATTAGGATTATTCAGGATATGCTGAGTCTAGAGATTCTCGCATTTGCACCGTGGACAAAGGAAAGGGAAGTTAAAGAAGAGCTAGGCTCACAACAGAAATTGGTGAATTCCCTTTATTGCTACTAGAATTGGATTCAAGACCAAGTTGTTGGATATAACGTTTTTGTGTGCATAAGGTATAGGGAGATTGAAAGGGGTCATTAGCGTTTGATACAAAAATGGGAAAACTAAGCAAGTTGGAGAATTCTGCCAAGAACACACTCGATAATCCCTATGAACATATAGAAGGGACCATGGATATGGAGGTCATGGAGAATATGGAAATGATGCCAACTATTTGTGTGGTGGAAAAACTCATGTAAGGTTGACCATAGAGGATGGTCAAGATTTTGAAATATGATAAATACAAAGTGAAGAATATGACTAGGAAGTGTATGTCAAGGATGATTGCAAAGTGTTTAACGAAATTTCTCAATGAGATGATGCTTTCATTGGTGAGATGCATCCATGGAAGTCATCTCTAGAGAGGAGAGCATAAGGCTTTAAGTGTGTCAAGGCAAGAGGATGGCAACTTAAATTGCGGAGCAACAACAACAAAAAATAAAAACTATTATAATGGAGTTCAAATGTTATTGCATGTAAATGGGCATATTGTTGTAACACCTAGTAAGGCGTGTGTACCCCTGGAAAATTTTTGGTAAAGTGTGGTGTTAGACCTAGGTAATAGGGGACATGTGGGGTTAAAATATACCATAGGTATAAACTTTGAGGGTGGTAAGGGCTAGAGTGTGTGGGGTTGACTCACTTGGATGGTTTGGCCAGATTTGGTTAAGGGAAATCCCAAGTCAAGGTTTAAGGGGGGATTGTTAGGTAAACTTGACTCAAGGAAAGAGTTAAAGTTGATGGGGTCAATAGTAGTGGTTTTGGGGTTTTCTCAGAGTTAGGTTTTCCTAGGGTACACTTGTTGTTATGTTGCATTGTGTTTATGTTTGTTGTTATGTTAATGTTTTTCCTCTTGGTAAATTTAATATTTCTCAGGTAATTTTTTTCTACATGAAATCTCTTGTAGGTTAGTGTCTAGAAAAGTTGTAAATTGGTGTTTACTTTGTAATAAAAACTTTACAAAATATGTAAATATCAGCGTTCCATGATATATTGTGCATCAAAAGATTTAAAAGATTAAAAAAGTTAAAAATAATGAAATACTAATTCACCCCTTTCTCAATATTTCCAACAATTAGTATCAGAGTGGGTTCCTTCATACACAACCTAACAGTTGGAAGGTAGACCTCAAAAGCACAAATGGAAAAGTAAAAAAGGTATGACTCCAAACCCCTGAAAGAAGTCTCCTGCATATTCATGAAGACAAAATCGTTTAAAGAAGATGAAGACAATCAAAAGAGATACTCATATTAGGTAGAAGGTTACACCATTGATTTTGAAGCAGGATTTGTGGATGCTCATGAATAAATAGTCAGGCTTAGAAAATAAAATATAAGGCCTAAAGAGTAGCTACAAATCCTTGAAGAAGAGTCATAACATTGATGAATCAAAAGTTGTCCTCTTGAGACTTCAAGCAAAGGAAGTAGAAAAGAGAGAATAATTGTTTTCAATACAACAAGGAAAAGGTTGAGGATTATGAGCTAAAAGTAGAAGTTGATAAAAAACTAAAAGAACAAGAGTAGAATTTTGAATAAATATTCTCCTTGAAAATTTAGCTAGAAGAAGCTAAGAGAATAAAAGAAGTGAGGAAAAGCTAGCAAAAGGAAAAACAAGAAAACTGTGAGAAACTTGTAGCATAAATTGTGTCATTAAGGAATGAAGTACAAAAGCTTAACAAGAACTTGAAAGTTTATCAAATGTTGGATGATATTCTGAATAGTCAAACATCATTGTATGAAAAGGTGAGATTTCATGCAAAGAATGTGCAAGTATTAAGTCACAAATTTTTTTGTTGAGGAAAAGCCTTAAGGTCATGATACCATTCTTCGAAGCCCTAACCACAATGGAAGCAAGGGAAGATATTAGGATGAGTTTGGAAGAGCTACTACACCTAGAATCTATGTTGATGCCCCCAAGAGGTCCCCACAAAATAAAAGTAGTAATGAAATAAGAGATAAGGATAAAAAAAGAGTTCAACCTGATAAAAAAAACAACTTTAGAAAATCTACTTCATCAAGACAATCCTTCTCAGCTAGGTATCAAACTATATTTCTCGGTCACTATTTTTTGAGGAAAATATTTGGACATAAAGCAAGGGATGGTATAGGTTATGTTAAGGACATTTTAGAGGTCTTTATCAGACATGTAGAAATAAAATTAAAGGCAGACAAATCAAAGGTCCTAATGGTTATAGCAGTATAAATCATAATTCATTCACTCCACTATTCAAGCACAATACAAAATGCTACAAATGCTACAATTTTTGGGCATATAGCACGTGACTGCAAAAGCAAAATGAAATGGTTTCCTAAAAAAACCAAGGAATAAAATATATATACCAGGTATAAAGAAAAATACAACAAAGCATGGAGAAGAAAAAAAGAAGAGCAAAAAATGGATCTAAATGCTCAAGGCACTGGTTTAAATTGTTGATGAAAGCTTCTTCAAGTACATGTAAGGTTGAATGCTTTGATGTAGTTGAAGAAAGGGAAGGATAGATAATTTTCTACAATGGTTGCAGTTTAATTGTTTCTAGCTGTGGGGTTGTAAAATCATAGCCTATAACTCGATTCAATTTATATTTTGAAATTGATTGTTGTATAGGTCAACTTCTTCTGGCTCCACTTAGTTTGGTTATCTCTCCAATGGTAGTACTACAAGATCATTCTTTAGGAACAAAACATGGAAAGTCATCTAAAGAAGGAGATGTTGATGATAGATATTTGGATATGCTACCCCCTACATTTGGAACTCCCCTTTCGTTTACTAAATATGATTTTTCACAAGTCAGGGTACCACACTCTATCATGCAACCAAGCCATAACTAAAAAATTGAAAGCAATAGTAGCGAGGAAACATTTAGTTGCAAAAGAAGGAAGTTACAACCATTGAGGCTAGAAATACAAGGCACACATGCAAGTGGAGATCTTGAGTTGAATAGATAAGGTTATGTGACTTGTACAAGAGGAAATGACTTGGGGAACCCTATTGTTGCAACTCTAAAGAAGATGAAGTTGTCAATTTTGTTAGTGAATTACGTGCATGATGAGGTTTTGTTGTTAAACAAAAAAACTCAATGTTAATAGTTTTGAAGACTTCCAAAAGTTAGTGGAATAGGGAAAGGCAACATAATCCCCACAATAATGACAATGAAGCAATGGGAGTGAAACAAAGTAGTGAAGAATCGAAACAAAAAGTTAGCTCTTCGAAAGAACCCTAAAGTGGAAGTCATTGCAAAGAATATTTCTAATATTATTAATGTTCATATTTGTTTAGACAATATTTCTATTCAAACAGTCCATGATGTCTTTTGAAGGACAACTCGATTTAAAACTTTTTTTAAAGAGAAAAAATGGCTCAAGAATCATATTTTGATAGGATTGAATGAACCTCATGTTATTGCATTGGAGGACATAACCATATTCTTAACAATCTAGAAAAATACTTCAACATTGAGAGCAAGCATATTGTTGAGAAACCTATGAACTCATTTACAATCATACAACCAATCGAGACTAAAATGGTAGCTAGTAATGTTTTCAAATGATTTGGGAGCAAATAGCCTCATGGAAAGATTGGTTCAATTTCTCCTTTCATGGAAGTAAAGAAAATAACAAATGGATTTAATAATGAATTTGTGGATCATGGGATGCAAGTAGGAAAGAGATTGTGTAAATGAAAAATTAGAAGTATATAGACTCTGGTTGGGATGATGTTGATATGAAGTAGAGAATAAGGGCTTTATTTGAATATGCTGAGCAATTGAGAAGAGCATCCAAAATGATGAGAATATTCTACTACCTAGGACTACAAAAGATTGATCCATTTTGGTCCTCTTGGCTATGATATGGAAGACGACCAAGTCAATAAAATTCTAAGCAAAGTCGAGTTTTGTCTGCTAGTTCAAAAATGGATATCTCATAAATAAGACTCTTTTTTGTGAGCCTCATTGAGATATGTGTACTTTCAATAACCTAGAGGATAATCTAGAAGAAACAAAAATTGAAGGGTTCCCATACTTGTTACTTCTGGTGGAGTTTCCATATTTGAGATTATAGATTTGGGACACCTTCATTACTAATTCCAAGATATGTATTCTGTATAAATTTCTCAATGGATCATCTAGCTCTGATACCATGTAGAAATTATCATTGTAGATCACCTGATAATGCAATGTAACTAAAGCAAAATAATCAATCTACTTCTACTGTCAAACTTTGCGGAAGCTTAATCAATTTGAGTAAGATCAATTGGAACACATATAACAGAGAAGAAGAAATCATACACATGAAACACAGAAGAATACTTTGGGGAAAGCCTTAGCTAAAAACCTCGCTATCTGTATTATCATACAAGTGGAAATATCTTAGGATTACACAAAGATTTAGCTCACAAGCTATCCAGCTCTCAGTACAATCCCTCACTGCTACTTATAGACAGACAAGGCTTCTCATAAACCTTCTCCTCTCCCCTCCAAGACTCCTATTTCCTTGCACAGTTTTTCCTGGGTCCTCAAGCTGCCACCTGTGTGTAATAATCCCTCACACACTCCTCTGACCTCTGTATGAACTGCGCAATCCCGAAGGAGATAATTCCTTCTGCATTGATGAGTTTCCTTTATAGGAAAATTCCTCCAACTGATAGTACAATGTCCCTGTCTTTAATCTCAACTGGGTCTTTGTCTGAACTGACATGCATGAGTTATTTATGAGAGAATATTCAGTTATATAAAGTACACTAGTTGCATGCATGCAGGCATTGACTAACTGAACTCACAATCAGTTCCACAAACTGTTGGAACTAATCTAACTGGACTTAACTCAGTTAACTGAGCTAACTAATTACAACTCAAAGTATAACTCATCCTGATCTCCTTAATTAAGGGATAACTTCCTCAATCAAAGGGATAACTGTTGCATGTCTTCACATAGACTTCATGTTTGATTTTCTCCAACTAATTAACTCAAGATGAATTAATTAATTATTTTACAAACAGTTGCTGAGATCAAATTCGAATTTTAATTCTCAATTTTAATTCAGGGACTAATTAAAATTGGAATATATCCTAAAATGTTATTTATAGCAATGTTATTTTTAGCATTTCTATTTTATCATTCCTTGTTGTTATTTTCAACACTGGTACCTAAAATTCTATTTATAGTATTTCTATTTTTAGCATTTCCTGTTGCTATTTTCAACACTCCCTCTCAACAAGAAAGGCATTCAACTCGAACCTGATCCTAAACCTTTGGAATGTTCTGCATGCAATGTCAGGCTAGGAGGTAACTCCTCAAAACAATTCATGATCTTGATTCAGGTTGGTCTTTATTATATACATGAGGGAGAGACTGTTCATTTCATCTCTCGGTGACTCTTCATATTTTCTATTATTTATTTACATCAATTACAGTTATTCACCCAATCCTGATGATTAGGTGTCAACATTCCCCCCCTTAATCTGAAGGGATGTTGGTGAGTCCAAGCATCGTTCTGAATCTTTTAAGCTTTTCTCTTCCAAGCGCTTTGGTGAAGATGTCTGCACTTTGCTCATTAGTGGAACAATGGCGGATATGGATTGTTTTGGCCTCAACATGATGTCGAATCAGATGATATTTAGTATTGATGTGCTTCGTTCAATCATGGAACTTTGGGTTCTTGGCCAACTTTATTGCCGAGGTATTGTCAATCATGAGTGGAGTCGATTGTATTTGTTTTACCTGCAAATCTTCAATAATTTTCCTGAGCCACACAATTTCTTTTGTTGCCTTAGCTACTGCCACATATTCTGCCTCTATTTTGGAATCTGTTGGAACTGATTGTTTGCGTGATCCCTAGGAGACATCTCCTGATCCAAGACTCATAGCATAACCTAAAGTAGATACCCCAGTTTCTTTGTCTCCATCAAAGTTTGAATCAGTGTATCCAATCAAGCTGAAGTCGCCCACCTGTGTATACTTGATTCCAAAGTCTTGAGTTCCCTTCAAGTACCTTAGAACTCTTTTTGTAGCAGACCAATGTCCCTCACAAGGATTTTGCATAAACCTGGAGAGGATTCCAACAACAAATGAAATGTCTAGTCTGGTAGTAGTTAGGTAGTTGAGACTTCCTACAAGGTGTCTATACTTTGTTGCATCGTTGAATTCTTTTCCTTCAATGGATGTGAGCTTTATGTTTTGTTCCATTGGAGTAGTAAGAGGATTGCATTCTGTCATGCCAAACCTGTTCAACACATCTCCAATGTACTTCTTTTGAGAAGGGAATATGGACTTCGGATGCTGAGTTACTTGAATACCAAGATAGTAATGAACATAGCCCAAATCAGTCATTTCAAAACCTTTCCTCAATTCCTCCTTTAAGGATGCAATGTAACTTTCATTGTTCCCTGTCATCAAAAGATCATCTACATATACCACAAGATATACAACTGTTTTTCCAACCTTCTTGACAAACAAAGTTGCATCATCAAGATCATAATGTTTGAAATTGAGTTTCAGAAGATGCTCAGTTAGTTTTTCATACCAGGCTCGCGGTGCTTGTTTGAGGCCATACAAGGATTTCACAAGTTTGCATACTTTATGTTCATGTCTTTTCACAGCAAATCCTTCAGGTTGGGACATAAAAACATTCTCTTTTAGATATCCATTCAAGAAAGCAGTTTTTACATCCATTTGATGGACTTTCCAACCGTTCTGAGCTGCTAGGGCAAAGAGTGTCCGGATGGTAGCCCATTTTGCTGTGAGGTGAAAGTCTCCTCATAATTGACCCCTTCCTTATGTGCAAAACCTTTTGCCACAAGCCTGGCTTTGTGCTTGTCAAGTGAGCCATCAGCTTTATACTTGTTCTTGTAGACCCACTTGTAGCCAATTGGTTTGGTTCCTAATGGATTCTTTACGAGGGCATCATACTCCTTTTGCAGTGCTTCTTTCCATTCATCATGAGAAGCATCTTTTTTGAAGGAAGTTGGTTCAAAATCTATAGACAAATTCAATTCAAAATCATAAGAAACATCCATATCAACAGGTGAATCAGAGTCATCTACATCACCTCCATTTTTGCCGGTTTGAATTTCTAGTTCCTGTCTTTCCAACCTCATCAAGTTGAACACTTTAAAGTGTTTTTGTCAGCCACTTTGGGGAACCTTTCTTAGATGGTCCAGGCTACTTCGTTGATTGAGTTGGGACTGAATCAAGATTGAGTCTCCCAATTCTATCAATCACATCACTTAAAGTATCATCCGTTGTTGGAGTTTCATGCGGGAGAGAGAGTGCTTCAGAAGAAGATTCCACGGGTTGATCTAGTATAGGAATCCCCCCTTCAAGATGTGGAATCTGATTATCAAATTATTGAAATGATTTTTCATTTGCGAATCTATCCAAGCGATCAAGTTGCCGCTCAACAACAAACTTTTTATTGACTTCATCATAGAGACGGTATGCTTTGGAGGTGTTTGAATACCTCAGGAAGATACACTTACGACTTCTTGCACCAAGTTTGTTTCTATGTACCTTTGGTATCAAGGCATAACAGGTGGAACCAAAGACCCTGAGATGCTTTACCGAAGGAATGTGCTCATACCACATTTCATAGGGGGTCTTGTTTCTAATAGCATTAGATGGACATCTATTCTTTATATATAAAACACATAGAACTGCATCAGCCTAAAACATCAATTTTACATTTTTGAAAAACATCATGGAGCGCACCATATTTAAGATTGTCCTATTCATTCTTTCAGCTACACCGTTCTGTTGGGGATTATAAGGCACAGTTGTTTGATGTTTGATCCCATGTTGGAGAAGATAGTTTTCAAATTCATTTGAAGTGTATTCTTTTCCATTATCAGTGCGAATAGAGCCAATATGAGATTGTGCATCATTTTCAATCCATGTATGAAAGTTCTTGAATGTTTGAAAAGCATCAGATTTGTTCTTCAATAAATATACCCAACACATTCTGGTGTAGTCATCAATAAATGTCATCATATATTTATTTCCATTTGCAGAAGGAACATGCATTGGACCACATAAATCTAAATGAATGAATTCAAGTTTTCTATGTGCTCTTGAATGTGAATCATGAAAAGACTGTTTGCTATGCTTTCCTAGAATGCAAGCATCACATTGCTTAAGTTTCCTAGGAATTGTAGGCAAACCAGTAACACCATTTTTCTTCAACAAGCGGAGGCTGTCATAGTTCAAATGTCCAAATCTAGCATGCCATAATAAACTTGATGGAAGTGTACCTTCTTCATAATGAGAATTGTATGAGAAATTTTGTGCACGAGCAGAGGTACCCTGCAGCTTGAGAAGCCTTTCTTCTTCTATCCCCCTCATGACAAGTGAGTGGTCAGATGCTTTTCTCACCTCAAGCTTGTCATCAAACATATGAATGGAGTGACCTTGTTGGCGGATGTGGACCAAGGACAACAAGTTTCTCTTCAGTTGTGGGAGATATAGAACATGATGCAGAAGAAAGTCTAGAAGACTAGGCAATTTAAGCCTGATTGTGCCAAGCCCTGATGGCTTGAGTTTTGATTGGTCTGCAAAGTATATTGCTCCATCAACATTGTCAGTAAATTCTTCAAAAAAATATTTTCTATGAGTCATGTGGCAAGTTGCTCCTGAATCAAGCAACCAATCATTTTTCCAAGAAGCAAGTGAAGCATTAAATAAGTCTTCATTTACTCCAATATTACATTGTGCCACAACATAATGAGCGGATTCAGGTGCTTTACCTTTGTCTGTGTCATTAGTTTTACCTTTGAGTTGGTTTCTTTGTTGCTCAATCAAGGTAACTTGCATGTGGAGGCATCATGTAATCCATTTCTTTTGCAGCGTATGCAATGCAAATCTACCTTTTCCCCTTGAGAGTGTTTGCCCCCCTTGCCTCTGAAATATATTCCTCTTTCTCTTCAACCACCTCTTCCTCTGGAAGGATCTTGGAAAAGATTATTTTCTTTATGAGCAAGGCACACAGCCTCTTCAGAAGATTCAGGGGTTGTCTTCTTTTTAAAAGCTTTCTCTCTTTCAGCAATTTTTTTCAAAAGAGAGTCAAAGGTAATATCTTTGAGATTTCCATTTGCTTGCAATGGCTCAAGATAATTGGAGTAAGTAGGATAAAGTGACTTGAGAAAAGCGATAAGAGAAATATCTAATTCAACCTTCGTGGCTTTGATATCATGCATTATAGATTTTACTTCAGATGCAAGAGCAAGAGGATCATTATTTTGTAATTCAAGAGTGAAGAGTTTAATCATGAGTTGAACAACTTCAAGTGCAGAGTGTGAGTCATAGAGTTCTTTCAGCTTTTGTAAGGCTTCAAAAGCATTTGAAAATGGCGAAATATGTCGACTCACCTCTTCACTTACAGATGCTGCAATTAATGCATAGGCTTTGCTGTTCTTATTTTCCCAAATGGCGAACTCCTTATCTGAGGTAGGATGTTCTGGCCTCTTTGCCTCTGTCTCCAACACACACTCCTTTCCACCACTCATTGAAAATGAGGGTGTGTTTTATCTTCCGGGACCACTCAGGATAGTTCTCCTTGCGAGTGAGAACTACTCCCACAATAGATATGATTGAATGCATTGTAAAATCTGTGTACTATAAAAAAAATACTTCTGGCAATATATTGTAAAAAAATTGTACTTTTGGTGGCAAACTCTGTTTAACTTTGAAAAAAAATAATGAGGGATAATATATCAGAGTTATTAACTGGGGGAGAGGTTATGTGGTGGAGGGAGTATTCAACGTATGGGGGAGGTATTACCACGGGAGGAGGAGCAGTGCAATGCCGATGGTATGTCCACAGGGATGAATATAGTCATCGCATTATGTAATGCAATATTGGTGGTATGTAATGCAATATATTGTGGGAGTGTTAAAAGGGCCATAGTGTTCCAAACAAATGGGAGCAGGACCAGCAACACAGTTCTCCAGTGAGGGAATCACGATTCTGCTCCAGTGTAATATGGGGCGGCACTCTACCTTCTTTAAACAAGCCCTTGGGCATTAGAAACACACAATTATCACAGTAAATGCTTGAGTCCTTTAGGCCACCACCATACCAGAATGAAGAAGAGCTTCAAGAGATTATCGTAGCTTACTAGAGAATTCTGTGAGTCGCAATTCAAGAACCGGCCCACGCCGGACTGTAACACTTGACGGAGCAGTAGTGTTTGCGCAGAGGCAGTGGTAAGTGGGTAGTATGGTGCTCAACGCTGTCTATAATATTTTTAAAATGCATATGACAATGTAATATGGGGTGGAGTTATCATAGTAAAGTGAAATGTAAAAAAATTGAGAGTGGGAGCGGGAGAAGATTGGTATGGGCAACGTGTGAAGCCGAGTATGACATTGACAACAAAGGGTGTGAATGTTTTATAAACCACTTCAATGTTTTATAAACCAGTGCGTAGTACAATTACAATATACAACAACTTATCATAGTCGCGATAGCACAACCAGGAAGCAACCGCACCACACCACCTTTGGCTTCAATTTACCAACCACAGCACACTATTCGACATAGCAAAAATTGCCTCAATGCAATGAATTGACTCTTCAACAGTAGAATAAAATGCACAGAAGATGATGGCAGAGATGAGCAGATATGACAGACTGCAAAAAATGGCAGAAGGGAGTTAAAGGCAGAGAGGGAAGCCAAAAATGGCATTGGCTCTAATACCATGTCAGGCCAGGAGGTAACTCCTCAAAACAATTCATGATATTCATTCAGGTTTTTCTTTATTATATACATGAGGGAGAGACTGTTCATTTCATCTCCCGATGACTCTTCATATTTTCTAATATTTATTTACATCAATTACAGTTATTCACCCAATCCTGATGCTTAGGTGTCAACATGCAACACTTCTCCCTAGTTTTGTTGCTCCAACAACTCTAGAAACAAAAAAATATCCAACCTAAATCAGAATGATGCCTCTGTCATCAAAGTATCTGACTGCTATTGCCTCTGTCGACTGAAAACTCTGCACCTATGTGACCTTCAATATCTGATTACTCTAGCCTCTGTCACTTTGATCTCTGAATGCATCAATCACACTGATTCCTACTGTTGCATCCGTGCTGCTGCTGGTCATATCTCCCAGCATGCATCTGCACTGCACCTCCTCTCATCACGTTGCATCGTGTTGCCCATTGCTGCACTGCAACTCAGTTACTGAGAAGTAAGTAACTGATCTCCCAACTGACCTCCCTGTTGGGCTAGAAACACACTCTGATGCTGAAGCTCCCTCTGCCGCTCCATCCGCATCTGTCTCTACCCACTCAGCCAGTTCTGCTACTCCTAGTAGGGGCTCCCGTAGCAAGGTATAATCAAAGAGGTTGGGTACCTCAAGGATCCTACCCCTATATCAGCCTTCTTGGGACTATCACTTCACATTGCCCCACCTCACACCTAGAGGTATGGATGCATGTGATCCCTCTGCCCACTTGGCTCGAAATTTCCCGCTATTGGAGGTCTCTGCATGAGTGGATGTCTCCACTCGATCTCCTCTCGAATTCTCTAGTTGTGGCTACTCCACAACCTCCTGAAGTTGCTTCACCAATTGTGGCTCCTCCACAATTGTCTAAGACTTCTTCTATTGCTTCATGTTGAGAGGTAATGTACTCTCCCTCTCAACCGCCAAGTCTCCAACAATTGCCTTGCTCCTCAAGGCTTTGCATGCATCTTGAACCTCAAGAGCATACAGGTTCTTGACTCGTGAACCAATCTGCTTCACCTGTCTCGTGGTGATGTGTCTACGGAAAACCTTTCCCTTAATGAAGACTACATCATAGCCTTTGTCCTCCAACATTGCGATCGATACCAAGTTCTTCTTCAGTCCTGACACATACTTCACATCTGTCAAGGTAATGCGAGCTCCATGCTCCCTCTGAAAAGAAATTGTGCCCACTCCTGAAACACTATACTTTTCATCATTACCCATCTCTATGAGTATCTTGATGTCTTTCTCCTCTAAGGTACTGAACAAACTCTTATTGCCAGTCATGCGGAATGAGGCTCCACTGTCAAGAAACCAACCACAACCCAACCACAACCCATCATCGATGAAACCATGCATGCGATGAGAGTAAAATCCAATTCGAACTGAGAGGCAAATGCCTCACCTTTAGATCCTTCCGAGGATCCCTTCTTGGATTTCTTTAATGGACAATTAGTTGCATAATGGCCCACCTCATGACAATTAAAGCATCTCACTTTAGATTTGTCAATATTCTTCCCTCCATGAGAAGAACTCGATTTGGGATGAGAATCCTTCTCCTTCCCTTTCATTACCTTACTCGCTAAGGAAAATTTTTATTCATCCTCCTTGGATGAAGAACCATCTTTGGTGATTCTCTTGATCTCCTCCTGCATCAGATCCGACCACAGTCGTTCCTAATCTGGCAGTTTCTCTCTTCCATTCACTGAGTCTTGGTAGCTATGCCAACTCTTAGGAAGACCGAGCAGAGCAAGACTCACCATGTCATCATCGAATGTCGTGATTCCTACACTTCCATGCTCATCTCTCCAGGTGGTGAGCTTGTTCAGATATGTAGAGACCGTGTCACCCTTTTCACACTTGATTTTCCGAAGCTTGTCCTTCAGCGCCAACTTCCTCTGGTCAATGTTGTTCTGATATAGATCCTTCAATGTCTTCCACATTGAAAACGGTGTCTCCATCGCATGGAGACTAGAGACAATATGGTCTCGAACTCCCTCCTGGAGAATCCTCCTCGCTCTTGCCACACATTTCTTCCATTCCGCCAATTCTTGGGCATTAGCTGCTGCTGGCTTGGGGACTTCTTGATAAATGAAGTCCTTCAAACCGTTGTCCTCTAATACCGCTTCCATGTGATCCTTCCAGGCTATGTAATTTGAGCTGCCATCCAGGGCATACTCGAGTCTCAAGCCATTGAACGCCATTAGTGAACTTTGAGATGTGATAAGAAATCGATTTTTTACCTACAATCAAGAACTTCAAACTTCAAACTTCTCCATTCTTTGTATATTGTTCTCTGCTTTGATCACCTTTGCTCCGATAAACTTGGCTCTGATACCATGTAGAAATTTCTCAATGGATCAGCTAGCTCTGATACCATGTAGAAATTCTCACTGTAGATCACCTGATAATGTAATGTAACTAAAGCAAAATACTTGATCTACTTCTACTATCAAACTTTGCGTAAGCTTAATCAATTTGAGCAAGATCAATCGAAACACATATAACAGAGAAGAAGAAATCATACACATGAAACACAGAAGAATACTCTGGGGAAAGCCTCAGCTAAAAACCCCGCTATCTGTATTATCATACAAGTGGAAATATCTTAGGATTACACAAAGCTTTAGCTCACAAGCTATCCAGCTCTCAGTACAATCCCTCACTGTTGCTCATAGACAAACAAGGCTTCTCACAAACCTTCTCCTCTCCCCTCAAAGCCTCCTTTTTCCTTGCGTAGTTTTTCCTGGGTCCTCAAGCTGCCACCTTTGTGTAATAATCCCTCACACACTCCTCTGACCTTTGTATGAACTGCGCAATCCTGAAGGAGATAATTCCTTCTGCATTGATGAGTTTCCTTTATAGGAAAATTCCTCCAACTGATAGTACAATGTCCCTGTCTTTAATCTCAATTGGGTCTTTGTCTGAACTGACATGCATGAGTTATTTATGAGAGAATATTTAGTTATCTAAAGTACACTAGTTGCATGCATGCAGGCATTGACTAACTGAACTCACAATCAGTTCCACAAACTGTTGGAACTAATCTAATTGGACTTAACTCAGTTAACTGAGCTAACTAATTACAACTCAAAGTACAACTCATCCTGATCTCCTTAATTAAGGGATAACTTCCTAAATCAAAGGGATAATTGTTGCATGTCTTCACATAGAGTTCATGTTTGATTTTCTCCAACTAATTAACATATTCCTTGTTGCTATTTTCAACATATTCCTCTCTCAAAATAAGTACATTGGAGAATTGTTGAACAAGTTTGGCATGGCTAAATGCAATCCTTTTTCCACTCCAATGGAACAAAATTTGAAGCTCACATCTAAAGAAGGAAATGAATTTGAGGATGCAACTAAGTATAAACAACTTGTGGGAAGTATTATCTACATCACTGCTAGTAGACCAAATATTTCATTTGTTGTTGGAATCCTTTCTAGGTTTATGCAAAATCCTTGTAAAGGACATTGGTCTACTACAAAAAGAGTTCTAAAGTACTTGAAAGGAACTCAAGACTTTGGACTCAAATTCATAGGTAAATGATTTCAACTTGATTGAATATTCTAATTTGGGCTTTGATGGAGATAAGGAGAATGGAGTGTCTATTTCCGGACACCTTATGAGTCTTGGATCAAGAATTGTCTCCTAGAGGTCACACAAATAGTCAGTTCCAACATATTCCACAATTGAGGTAGTATATGTGGCAGTTGTAGAATCAACCGAGGAGATTGTGTGGCCTAGAAAATTCTTGAAGACTTGCAGGAGAAATACGTGAACTCTACCCCTCTTTTAATTGACAATACTTTTTCAATTAAATTAGGAAAGAATCCCAAATTCCATGATCAAACCAAACATATCAACACAAAGCTTCATTTGATTCGACATCATGTAAAGACCAATGCTATTCACCTACAAAATTGTTCCACAAATGAGAAAATTGCAAATATCTGCACCAAAGCACTAGAAAGAGAAAAGTCTGAAAGATTCAAAATGATGCTTGGACTCATAAATACCCCTTCATATTAAGGGGGGCAATGTTAGACATCTAATCCTCAAGGATTGGGTGAAAATATGTAAATAGATTAATTTGAATAGTTAGAATAGGAAAATACCTTGGAATTGGAATCCCAACGGTCGTCAATCTTCCTACATATAATGATAATGGAAATCATACAATTCATGAGTTTTCCCTTGCCTAACATTTTTCAATGTTGCAGGAAATAACTTCATCTTTTGAGCATCAGTTACATAATCATAGCTTCGACAAAGGACACCAAACTCAAAAAGGAAGGTATCAAGATCTTCCATAGAGAGGTTTCGCAATGTTGAATAAGGAATATTCTTCATTTTAACATTCAAGTTTATTTTTGTGATGGGGAATATGAAGGATTTAGATTCTTCTTTGACAATATGATGTACCATATTTTCTAAAGGAGTATCTTCTTCTTCTAAAGGTGCCCTTGAAGATTCAAGAAAGCTATTGTCCTTATGGTTGTATTATTCCTTAGAAGGACATTGTTCACTTTTTGGAGGGTTTTGATTGCTGAACTAATTTTTAGGAGGGTATATTTCATTCTCTAGAGATTTTTTTCACACGAGATGGAAATATGGATTATCAAAAATCAAATCTTTTATTCTATAAGAGATTTGTTCGGCTCCAAACTTTTGTAATGGACAATGTATAGTGGAAGTAGAAGATCTAGGATTTTTCTTTGCAAGAGACTTTGTTGTTGGTGTCAAGTAGTTTGGTTGACCTTGTTCCCTTCCCTCTTGCATATATATTGCAATGTTAGTATGGGATTTTCTTGATAAATATACCAAATTGGTATCTACTCTTAATATTTAACAAGTCATACTAAAAGAAAATAAATTGTTAGAATAAGCAAGTTTTGAAGATCCAAAAATCAACAAATAAATTCAGATAGAAATTGACACAAAATTGACTGTACAGTTGACAGTTCCTCAACAATGGAGCCAAAAATGACAGAATTTTCAATCACTTCTATTTATCTTAGTGAGAAATTGATTAGTTATACGTTTAAATTGTCAATATGAGTTTCATTTCAAACTAACATGTGCAATATATGCTAGTGCAATCTATTATGTGTCTTAAAGTTGTAATAACATGATGGTTGTCACAATATAAGATAAAAATGCTTTCACAGGTCACTGATTTGATTAAACAAAACACACTTTTCTGTAAATAAATCACTCTTGTAGGAAAGTGAATTACAAGGAAATTAAATCACAATTCAATGAAAGTAAACACACTTGAAAAATAATAAACACACCAACTGACTTGTTTAAGTATAATAATATTCTTGGGTTTTTGTAACAAAGATGCAATGACTCATGCCTATGATGTAATGAATGAAAATAAAATAATCCACAAATAATTTACAAACATCACACAACTCATACATAATATGCTATTGAAAACATAGTAAAAGTAAGCTACAAGTGGGTTGCACAATAGCCAAAATTTCCTAAAACACACAAATATGTTAGTCAATTGTTAACTCTGGAATTAATGCATAGTTTACATAAGCTGGAGTTGTAGCAACAAGTAAGTACCATTGCTACAACATGAGAATATATTTGAATTGCAACAAAGGAAAACTAGTTGAGTTGCAACAAAAGAATATCAATGGAATTTCAACAATAGGAAATAATTGTAAATTAACAAAACTATAAATACTACCTATTTGTTAATGCTACCTAGTAGTACCAAGTTAAGGAGGGGCCCTACCTCCTTAGATGAGGTAGTGTGAAATCTCCAACCACACGATCATGAAATTAACATCGAGCAATTGGAGCAAAAGAGATTTTCTATTACAGAGAATAGAGAAATTACACAATTGCTTAACAATAAATTCTTCCTTTCCTTCTTCTCTTCTTGGTCTTCAAAAAAATCCAGGTATTTATAGAAAAGGATTTTCCATCTAAACTAAGTGAAATATTGGACAATCAGATCAAGAGAAGCAGACAACTTGTCTTGTTACAACGTTATGTTCATAAATTGGTATGAATTAAACAAAAGTTGACTCATATCAGTTGGGCGTTGTTGGAAACTAAGTTGTCCTTCTTAATTGATCGCCCACTTGTCTTTGTTGTATTCCATCATGGTAGATCTGTGTTGAGCATATAGCTATAGTGTTGAATGATAAGTTGGTATAGTATGCCGAAGTTGCAACAACAAAAAATCATGGGATTATATTCACAATGTGGCGTTCATGAGTTGTAAAAGCCTCATTGGTCACAAGTGAGTTGCAACATTCTCTTTTGTAAGTGGCCACACCGAAGTTGAAACAACATAGAGGAGTTGTAGAAATGGCATGGAGGAGAGTTGCACACTTTCATGTCTTGGTATGATGAGTTGTAACATCTGTGTGTCAGCCAGTAACACCTATTGTGGGGTTGAAACAACATGGAAGAGATGCATCCAGTGACTTTTGCTCATGTCTAATAGTGTTAGTATGAAAGATGATAATGTCACAACATGATGCATATGAATAATTGTAAAAGTGTCGAAAAAAATATTATTCATACCTACACCATATATAGGGTAATAATGGATAAAAAATGCACAAGGAAGGAACAAAAAGTGGAAGAATGACATAATTTTTTTTATGGGTGGGTGTTGAAAATGTGCCAAATTGGGCACTTGCCAATAAGCCCCATGTTAACCCTAAATCCATTTATTAAATCCTAGATAATGAGTGATAATATTTCTATTGTTATATTGTTGTGTAGGCTAGAACCTTTCATGATCCCATGTTATTAGAATTGTACCCTTTGTCTCTTGTGTATATACTGAGGAGACCTAGTCTTAAAATCATCAAATCTTGTCTTGTGCATTGTATTCATTTTAAAAAGAGGTCACCCCTTCGAAGAGGATTGTAGTTATTGGTTTCTTATCATTTTTAAGGCACACAGAAAGGTCAACCAATGAATAATACTAGAAAACTTTGAAGTAAAATGGAAGAGTTAGTCATGAATGTTCACATTTTGCTTGCAATGTAAAGAGGTGATGTTACAAATTTCATGTACAAACTATGTTAAGAAAAAAGCTAATTTGCATATAACTATGTTAATTTCAAGCAATGTGCCCCTTCAAGAGAGGGATATGGGTCCACAAAACACAAGCACACATCTTAAGAGGGCGACTAGCTCAATCTAACCAATATATAAAATTATAATAATGAGGGCACTTAATCATAAATAACCACATGTGAATACTACCAACATTCAAACCATTATTCCCAAGAAGCCATGTTCATGAGAATCTTCATGTAAATTTTTTTCCAATTAATCTTCATTTGTCCAATTTGTCGAGATGTAACTTAGGCTATGAGCTCTTCGAGTTTGGGCCTTGATAATTGTCTAATATGTACCATTTCAAATGTTGGACATTGTATTTTCATGTAAATATTTAAACAATGTGCATTATATAGATGATATATGCATAGTTTATAAACATGACCTTATTTCCATTGCATCAATATGTTATGTTATGGTATTCATGGATCTACTTCATTATATATGCATGGGTACATTTTTATCACTTACTCACTATGTCATTTTAACTCATAAACCAAATATTCTTCTATTAGCCCAGTGTTAATTAGCCTGATGTTGGTTACCCCTCATTTCTAACTTATCCCCCAGTCATCTTAGAACTTAACCATCGGTTATTTTCCAAGGTCAATTTTTCATGCCTTTTATAGCACAAAGGAAGGGTGATCGAATACAAGCTAGTTGCAACCCAGGGATGAAAATTTAACATTATATTGCCACCCTTTGCCCCAACAAATAGACTTAATGGAATATTGTGTAGAATAGGAAGTGAGGATGACAAGAAGGACAAGGAGATGAAGGATGGGGACAAGTAGGATAAGGAAGATGAAAAGTGGAACTAACGTTTCCCTTCAACACAGGGAAAATAAGTTTGAAGTTTTGGGTGAATAAGAATAATGGAAGAGATGGAAGATGTGTACGTGAAAAAAGAAGTGGAAATATTAAATTTTGTGGGCAGGAAATATGTGGGGTGAAGGAACAAGTGTGATCCTTAAATTTCTGTATGTATTCCACTTGATAGTTCATCACAACATATCTAATAAAATTATATTTAAAATCTGAAATTCTATGTTATTACAATTTTATTAGATTTATGGATCTGTAGATTTATTGTTAATAATGCATGCATGTGGATATATAATTATGCGGAAAATAGAGAACGAAAAAATAGAAGCTCACACACACATTTGACACAATATATGCTTTGGAAAACCTTTTTGGGAGAAAAACCCAGCTAGAAGGTGAGACCGCTCTGTTCTTTTTCTCTGAATGGATATATGGTTGCAAGTACTACAAAGAAGTATGGCATGTGGCCCATGGGCTGCTACAATGCACAAATCCTATCTATGTTCTTTATCCCCTATCCCTCCTATTGTCTGGTGTGATATTTATTGGATCATTATATTGTTTTCCATCCATATCAATGCTTTTAAAGTGGAAAAAGTGGAGGAATCAGCTCATGGGACCACTTTTACCGGTGGGACCCAATTTGGGAAAAACTTGGTCTAAAACCTTCCGAGAAAATTTTGAGCCATCAAATGATGTTTTTTGGGGGTTAAAAATTTTCCGCTTTAATATAGCACCTTTTCATGTTATTCTACACACAAAGACCTTTCCAACGGTGCAATAAATGCATCAATCAGAGTTTGTATGTGAAACTTATGCCACCCAGAAGTTGACCTTCATATTTTCACCACCATAATTCGAGAGGATGCCATGTCAGCCCCATTATTAATCGAAAAGGGGCTAGCCACATGATTATGATGTAGAAGACTCTATAAGAGTCAATATTATAACTCTGGTTAAGAGTTGAGGTAGTCAAACCTAACCACTAGTAGGCTATCGGGTTGTGTTATAATGAGGCCACTAAGAGGAAAAGGGGTTTCATTCTTTCGAGTGCATTTGTTCCATAATTGAGCAAGAATAGCTTGGAGAGATAAGAGATAGAGCACACATAGAGGATTTGTGCACTGTAATAGCCCAATGGACACAAGCCATACTTCTTTGTACTTGCAACCATATTTCCATTAAGAGAAAGAGAGTGGAGCAGCCTCACCTTTCAGCTGGGTTTTTCTCTCGAAAGGATTTCCTAGAGCGTATCTTGTGTTAAATGTGGGCGTGAGATTTTATTTTCCCATTCTCTATTTTTTACATAATTTTAGATTCACATGCATGCACTATTAACAATAAATCTACATATCCAAAAATCTAATAAAACTATAATAATGTAGAATTTCATATTTTAAATATAATTTTATCAGATCTATTGTGACAAATTGTCCATTGGAATATCCACGGCAATTTACAGATCAAAGTGAGAGATGAAAAACAATTGAATGACCCAATATAATGTACCTAGGGAGGTACCCAAAGTGAATAATGAATGTAATGTGACCATAATTGTAATATCCTTATCTTGATCCCTAGGTTCAAATTGCAATTTATTGTAATTATGTTAATGGTATTGTATTGCCTATATTGGCATTTAAATGTTGTCGCGACAAACCAAATTAGGTGATTAAAAATTATACACATCTAAATATTTGTTTGGTAATTAAAAATTTTAAGAAAGTGATTGGGAATGTGAGCACCGATACAAACTATGACATGAGTGGGAACTAATGAGGGGGTTATAAAAAATTAACCATGCCTAGAATCGCCAAAAAAAAATCAATTCATGATTTATGCTAAATTTTGAATTTAAAATTTTATTACCTTGTTTTCCATCAACCCATAATTCATTGAATGAAGAATTGAGTAGTTGGAGTAACCACCTGCCACATTTATGGAAGTTGAGTGGTGGTTGTGGAGTACTCTCAAAATTCATTGGGTGGCATGGGTAAGTACCCATCTCGAATTCAAGATTTGACCCATGAGTGGTTTTGGGAAATGGGAAAAACATGTGGAGGAGACATCCACAAGTTCATTTCATACCATACCCAAAAAGACTAGGGACACACATGTGCTTGGAGTGGTGATTTTCATGAGCAAAAGTTGTCATTTTCAAGTGGAAATATTGTTGGAATGTTATGAGTGTTTATAAAGAGTTTTGGGTGCCCAAATACACAAAGAAAATTTGCAATCATAATGTTGGTGCATTTTGGGTCTCTAAAAATGATTTTTTCTTGTCCATTATTCACTAGAGAGTTGTGTAACTTAGCTGAACAATGGAGGTCATGAATTTATGCATGTTGCACCAATATGATGAGCAAAGAGAAAGGAAATTATTTAATGAGAAATGGTCAAGGAGATCATTGAGGGACTGTAGTGCAATAAACAATTTTTTCTATTGCTATGTTGGTTAGCTAAGAGGCATCTAAAATTTCTTGGAGATCTCGGGCTTAGTAGGTAGAGGAGTTCTTTGATTTTTTTGTTCTTGTGACGGAGAGTTTCCTTCACCCATTCTAAATTTCTTCAAGTTGATATTATTCCCTTCTGGTATCATAGATGGGATAGGGGGTGGCCAACTATAGACAATATTGGTGCAGTTGTGTCTATGGTTGGGCATAAAAGGTTGCTTCCCAGGTTAGTTGCTAGCTTGAAATTTTAGATAAGTGTTGCCTTTGATTCCTATGATTAATTTTCATTTGCTCTAAATTTTTGTTGGTAAAATTAGAGATAATGTATGTTTTCTCTTGTATGAAATTTAAAATGTGTTGCATGTATTGAATTTTCATAGAAATCTAGTATGGTGATATGAAGGTGTACAAGTCTATTATTTGTTTCCTCCCCTGTTTCCTTGGTTACAAGGGTAAGATTTGGGTCTTGTATAATTGAAATAATTGAGTTTGCATGAGGAGTAAGCCTCACTTGTTATAACTATAAATAAAATCCATAAACATGTAAGTGCATAGGTAGAGTAAAAATATAACGATGCATGACCCAAATACATACTATATACCAATGTATAATATAAGTAATGGAGGCTTCGTAAATTTTGAGTATTACTAGGGAAGAGTGAGAGTTGCAATGTTTAATTTTTGATAGTGAACATTTGTTCATATGATTATGGCATATATTTATCTATTCATGCACATATTAACATCTAGTAAATTTTCACTTTTACTTCATCATTCTTACCTATCTTTGTGCTAAGAAATGCATAAATTTTGGTGGGTAGTAACTATTGTTAAGTATGCTTGTTGGGGAAATTATGTGTTATAATTCCAACATTAAATTATCAATTCGGGGCTCGTAAGCTTCGAGGCACAAGCGAAGGTAACGCAAGATCAGAGCATCTAGCCTAAATTAACATCATGAAATCTAAAATCAATTCCTAAATTAAGTACGAAACTTCTATTCCTGAATTAAGTACAAATCATTAAACAATTTTAATCTCAATCTAAGTAAAGTAAATCTTAATTTCAATGTAAGTAAAACTTAATTGCAATCCAAGAAATAAGATTTATTTAATCTAAGTAATAGAAATCTTAAATCACACAAAACTAATTACTATTCAAAACAATATCAAGCTTATGCTAATTTCAATCCAACATAATTCACTTTCACTCAAACAATGTTAAACTAAGGCAAAAAACAATTCAAACAAGACTTCAACTTATTAAAAAAAGTCTTTCGGTAGAAATCACATGAGAGAATTTTTTGGCCGACGCTCTTCATTCCTACAGAATGTAGTATCCTTCATTAGCAGCTTCTCCATCGATGCGATAATCTGGGCATAACTCTTAATAAACTTTATATAGTATCCTGTATGCCCCAACGTTGCGCGTAGTTGTTTCACACTTCTTGGTGCCTCTAAATAAATTATAACTGCTATCTTAGCTGGATCGACCATTAATCCTTGTCTGCACACCACATGGATCAAAAAGATTTCGAAAGGAACACAAAACAAACATTTCTTCAAATTGAGCACAATCTGATACCTCTGGCATGTATCCAACATCAATCGTAGGCTGGCTACATGGCATTTCACCAGCCCAAACACCGTCCAATCATTAAAGTATACCTCCAGAAACTTGTGAATGAAGTCCTTAAATGTCGCGATGACTACACGTGAAAATATCGCCGATGCATTCTTCAGTCCAAAAGGCATTACAGTATACTAAAAGCATCCCCATTCCATCGCGAAGGTCATTTTACTTTTATCTTCTGACAAGACCTTAATTTGATGGTCCCCCGAGAACCCATCTGTGAACGAATATGCTTCATGTCCTCCTACATTATCCAACACTTCGTCGGTGAACGGAGTTGGAAAGGGATCATGTACGCAGGCGTCATTCAACTTCCTAAGATCTACGCATATCCTTATTTCATCCTTCTGCTTCTTTTCCTGAACTAATATTGGGCTCACCCAATCAGATTATTCAATCGGTTCAATAATACCCGCGGCAAGCATTTTATCCAACTCTAAGCGGACCTTTTCTTTATACTTGGGGTTGAGGCGATAAGGCCTTTGCTTGATCAGCTTTGCATCCGGTTTCAATGTAATTTTCATAACTCCCAGGTCCCCTATTATCCCCCTTAGGTCTGAGAACTTCGTAGGGAACAACTCCTGGTATTCATAGAGAAATTCAACGACTTTATCTACTGTTGCATTATTGCAGTAGTCCCCAATATTTGCAAATTTCAACTCCGCCTCTGTTCCAATGTTCACTTGTCTTGTTTTTAGCGGCGCGGTGATATCTGGATTTTCAATTTGTGGTCCTTCAACTTCGCAGTGACCTTTAGTCTCTGGGATATTAATGTTCCTCGGGTCCTTGTCCTCCTCTTCAGCAGTCACATTGTAGCACTCCACCGTGTGGAGCAGTTGGGTGGTCCAATATGGTTGAATTAAGTCCAAGGGATCCTACGGTATTCTGAAGATTGCTGCCTTGACTTCTTGCAATGCCTCATCAATACATTCAAATCCATCCTCAAAGCTAAATGTCATCAAGAATCCCTGTTGCAAAACGTCCCATTCTTCAGTGCCATGGCAGAGCTCTATTTCCAAGTACCAATTCATCGGTATTACATCCAAAGTATGACAAAATAGATGCACCCATTCAGGCTGAGGCTCTACTCCATAAACCTTAGTCCATTTGGCCAGGTGATTGCGCAGATCATCCCTTCCATCATATTTCTCTATTAGCCAAACTTGTGGGTGACCAAACCGCAATCTCATCATCTTTCTGTACACGCGCTAATCATCAAAATTGTCTTTGTGTGTACCCCACCATCTCGCAGGTGTAGCGCGCAGCGCCCAATCCAAGGCCTGGAAGCGATGCTTCTTTGGCACTTCCCTTTCGAATGCATCCAAAAATTTATCAACATCAGTTAAACCATCATAATGGGGAAGACTCCTTACCTCCGATGATACACAGTGTAGCGACTTGGTCATCATATTACAACGTAGCATAGATATTTCATGCAGTTGATTCTGCTAGTGCTCCAACTCCTCATCTGAATCTGATGTGCAGGAACTTTCACCGTCCCAATAAATGTGACCATCTGTCGTCGAATTAAACCAATCTTGATCTTGTGTTGTTATCTTATAAATCTGGTCCAAATCATCATCGCTTTCATAATCGCAGACCGGTTCAGTATAACGCGGTCCTTCTGCAGGGTCCAGGGGCACTACTACACAAAGGGCTTTCTTCTCAAATATCATCTTTTGCTTCTTCAAATTGATTACCCCATTCATGTCAGTAGCCCAATCGATCCCAAGGAGCATAGGGTAGGGATTGATGTCATCGACAATCTTCAAAATCAGTCAATGCGCTCGTGCCCTCAATATCAACTGTCACTCCCTGCAATCTTCCCATGGGGATGATTTTTTGCTGATTTTCCATTCTTAACTGAATCGAAGACCACTGTAGCACAGGTCTCCCCATCCTCTCCCATGTCTGTTTAGGCAAAAAAATTGCGTCCGACCCCAGATCCAGAATAATTTGATCCATCTCATATTCTCCTATCTACCCAATGAGCCTCATCTCACACCTCGTTCTTGCCTTATGCTTACCAATCTTCCTGACTACGCGTGGTCCGTCAAGAGCGTTTTCTTTTCTGGCACACTTATTTATCATCTCCTGTAGTCCCTTCACAACCTTTCTATTGCGCAACAACTTCATACAGGTCTCCAAGAAAGTAGTAAGCATGGAAGGGTCCATATCTTTAGCTGGCTTATCCCGACTTCCTGAGGTGGAGGCCTCAGCGAAGCTTTTCTTTGCTGCCATAAATGTTTCCCTTGCTGTTTTGGGAAGTTTTAGTGTCTACGGATAAACGCTTAAACCCCTAGACTAGTAGCTAAGTCTAGAACAATAGTGCAAAGCATTTTCTACCTTTTCTATAACCAATAGATAAAATAAGACAGTAAAGAAGCCTACCTGTAGCTTTCGCTTACTCCTTATCTCCCTTGACCAATTCTATTGCTCCTTTCCGTACTTAATCCGCTTGAAAAGTACCTACACATAGACAGAAGGCAAAAATCGATCAAGGCATATGATAATGATCTATTGATTAAACATAGAATGGAATCAAGTTCATAATACACATATGAAAGCATCAATGGACAATACAAACATATGGAAAAAGCTTTGAACACTTTATTAATAAAAGGAAGAGTTACAACCCAATTTGCTTGATTCAGTATCACTCCAATTTAATCCCATCCTCTCCTCATAACAAGCAAGACATTTTGACATCATTACAATACTTGAAAGCAACTCAAGTCTCATACTAACAACATCTCCCTATAATTCAATGATTTCCAGCCCCTGATCACTTAGATGAGTGGTATTTTTATAGGTGAATGAAGGAAGTTATGCCATAAATGGTGATAATGAATGCCCTCCCAAACTTAGAATTTAGTTCCATGGAGGAAGGGATAAAGGGATTGATGTTCCTTAACTCCCTACCTCATCCAAATTTGAGCTCAAAGGAGTAGATAAACTTGGGAAGCTTCTAGATGCATCAAATGGATAAGAATATTCCCAAACCCCAATGAAATTTTGCTCAAATTCACCCAGTGCAGGCCAAAGAGGGCTCAAGTGCGCTGCATAGCACCTAGACAATGTACTGGACTGCACTGCAGTGCACCCTAATGAAGGCCTGCCTGCGCTGATCTTCTTAGAGGTAGTTTTTGGATGATTTTAGTCATGGAATCTCTTGGGAAGGAGGCATTCTGATGGTTGAATTCTTTTAGGGCATGTAACAACTAAATTAGGGTTTGATGGGCCCTAATAGTACTGATATGTAAGTTGGTTTTGATGTGCCCAAATGGATCTGTAACACTTGCGCGCTCTAGATCAAACCCAATCTCCTTTTCTGGAGCTTTACAGACCCATTCACTTTCTTCAGGATGCCTCCCCTTATCTTTTTCTATCATCATTCCATTCTGCAGCACAATATTTACCTTAGGGTCCTCTTCACGAGGCTCAACCCTCATCATCTGTAGGTTTTGAGCTGGTTGTTGAAGCTGCGCCCCCCTTTCGCGTATCTTAGCTAATAATACAAGGAAATCCTCTATCGCATGGTCAAACTGAGTACAATATTGGCATGACAGACGTGTCGGGTTTGTGCACTCTCGCACATAGTGTCCCGCTCCTCCACAGTTATAAAAAATAACCTGTCCCCGACCTCTGCTAGGTCCTCCTCCACCTTGGCCTTGTCTGTGCCCCTGATATTTGCCTCGCACTCCCCCAACACCTTGGTCTGGAGGCTGAGTTTTTGTCTGCACCCTATATGTGGGTGTTCTATCCATCATTAGCTCATAGCTACGATAATTACGCTCATAATGACCCACCGATTGACAGAAGTTGCAGAAGAGTTGTTGCGATGTTTGTACAAATTTCTGCAACAAATGACAATTGTCTGTTACATTTTTTCCGGCTACCTGGCAAATAGCACACCATAGCATAGGCCCTTAACTTGGCCCTGTTTGAGCTTCCAACCTCAAAGACATCTGCCCCCCTGCTGTAACATAATTCGTGAATACTGGACAATGATCTTTGTCATGCCCTAGAATTTTTCATTTCAGGCACCAAACTTCTTCGCACACCTCTGGTCGAGCTACTCTATCTTTCTTCAGACTCTGAAATTCTAGGCACAGGTTCTGCAACTATGTGTGAATCTGTTGAACTCCCAAATTAGCGTCCTGCATCGACGTCTCATGCAATCTCATTGCAATATCCATGGCTTCTGCCTAGGTCCCAATCTTTTGTTGCGATAAAGCAACCCTTAGATGAGGTAAGAGCGAAGCCACAAACCATTTGTGGTGCTGCCCATCCATAAGATTCATGTTGGATTTGTGGATTGTGCACTTCAACCTTTGATCCAAATCCTAGGGTGTCTCACCAGGCTTCATCATGATCTCCTTGAATCCCAAAATTGATTGAGCTTCAGATTTAGGCCTACTAAACTCCTTATTCAGTGCAGTCTGAATATCTGCTAATGAAGCCATCAGGTTATCAGTGCAGTACTTGATGTACCATGTTAGCGCGCGTTCCTGCAAAGCAGTAACCAATGTTGTTTTCTTCATCTGATCATCTATAATACCCTGAGCTTCCTATATAGCCTTCACGATGAACCAAAATTGGTTTGGGTCCTCAGTTCCCGACCCCTTGAACACAAGCAATTTTACTGAATTCACCATATTGGATGGTGGCGGAGGTGGAAGTGGTGTGGGTGAAGGCATATGCGGCGGAGGTGAAGATGGAGGTGGTGTGGGTGGATGGGGTATTCGCGGGAACCCTTGTCTTATTAGTTGAACAATGCTCTATGGAGAAGCATGTGTTGCTTCCTCATCGTCACTCAGAGGAGGTCCAATCAACGGGCTATATTCAGGGCCTGTTTTCCCTCTATCCCTGAAGATATTTCCACTTCGTGTAGCTCCAAACATCAAGGTAGTTGCATAACTTCTTTTCACACAAGAGCATCTTAATCCAAGTATTTAAATACCTTAAATACTTACCTTGCGGTCCCTTGAAGAAGCGACGCTCTACTTCGCTATAACTGACTAAAGTATTGATCGTGAACTCTGTCACGAATCCTCCTATGATACAATTGAGCCAGTGATTGACAACATGTGTGATCTTATCTTCATAGGCTTATAATCTCCGCACCAACTCCGGGGTCCAAACTATTGGACCGTCAAGCCTCCACCTTCCTTGGTTGTCTGCCAATTTCGCGATCCACTCGTATAATTTGACTGGGAAGGAATAGAAGAAGATTTTGTGTAACTCTGTGTACAAATATATGTCCAACCATTGTTCTTTCATAAATCATGGATTCCTATTCTCTTTCGTCACAAATTCATGAATCTTTCTATCCAACCAGTCTTCGATCTCCTTCTTAGTTGGATTCCAGCGATGTGACATCACATCTCTTTATGTAGATCCCGGTCTCGAAAACGGAAGCATTTCTTGGATTCATGGGCCCTGACCCAGGTTCAGTGTTAATTAGCCAAGCAAATCCCTACACTACTGGCCCTTTCAGCATCAATCCGCGGAGTGCAGACTGAAGTCTCACCCGAAGCAGTATGGGGGGATGCAGGAACCAAGTTTCCGCACCCAGAGATGGTAGTGATGTCATTTTATACCCTAAACCTTCCTTCGTGCAGGTCGATAAGCCTTTTAGGGCTTATCGATATACTCCTCTTAGTCATCCTCTAGACCTCCACGAAGGTCTATGACTGTCCTTCACGTACCCTAGATAGGCAGATCAGACACTTACACACCTCTATAATTACTCTTACTTCTGTATTTACCCAGATTAGCTTAAGTATCTGATAACTTCAACATGCATTAAGATGATCTTCGTGTAAACAGATATTCTTACTTGCGTTCATATAACAAAGCAAAACATATGGATTTGTGCATCAATACAACATTAAAACATAAACCCAGTATTCATCATAACATAATCATATGCATTTATAACAGAAGTAAAATAGATCATACATAGATAATTCTAGAATAATTCTCTTTATTGATGCTTCAGATCTTCTTTACAGACTCTAACCGCCTTGTGCACATAGCTGCAAGGGTTTGCGCACTCAGTTGCGGACTTCTACCCTAGGCCTTTGCGCACACAACTGCAGAGCCTCTTTCCTACACTAAGACTCTTCGCTCTTAGCTCTCACATACCCATTACATTCATCAATGACTCAAAACATACTAAGAACTAAACTGCCTTAGACTCTTCTAAGACTTCCTTTTTTATACAATCCCATGGTCCGTGGACCATAGGTAGATCTCCTAAAGCCAACATGACTTACATAAACTAAGGGCGGAAACAATTTCTGACACTTCACATCTTTGCACTCTGCGACACAAAATGCTGAGACTTTACACTTGTACAAAAACTTGGGCTTTCTGCCCCAAAAGTTGTGCTTTTAACCCCAAAAATGACCCTAGGGGACCCGTCCCAACAATGTCTGTTATCGATACCGCTTGACCCCATGACTTGCCGATACGGCACACAGTTCCTACATCTTACACGCCCCGCATCACACATCCATACACGCCCCGCATTCAGTTCCATACGCCCGCATATACGCTATCCATTCAGTTACATCCGCATTCAGTACGCCTTCTGTTCAAGCCGCTACTGCCAACACCAAACACAAGCAGGTTGACAACTGACATGGTGAAGGCAGAGGACGTAGTTATTCATTGGATTCTCTATATTGGATGGGTATTCAAAGTTGGTTGGCTGGTATGGAGCAATGGTGAATGCTTATGGTTATGCTTATGGGGGAGGACCAAGCAAGCAAGCAAGCAACTGAATAGAGAAATTCACTTCATCGAACACATTGTCTAAGGTTAGACAATACAACGGATGGATAACTGCCATCGGGATAGTCGGATCCCACGGGCACAGGATGACACCAACAAGGGGACAACTGACATGGCCTCGATGAGCACATAACCAGTCTACTGTGTTTGTCGGTCAAGCATTGTTGGCTCCCCTAGTTCATATTGACAACTCATTGTTCCAGATAGCCCTGGTTCATATATAGCCCCTGGTTCATGGAGATGACTAGTTGTTCCTTCTATACCCGGTTAGTTATACAGCCCCTGCTTCCTCTTGACGATGACTAGTGGTTCATATTGACTCCCCTGGTTGTAATAGAGCTGACTCCCAGCATTTGACCATTCGACCTTTCAACCATGACCCATTCAGTCCGCCTTCTGGCCATATGATGTTTGCTTCATGTTTGTTTCCGCCTTTCTGTTCGCCATAGGAAGGAGTTAGTTTTCCATTCGCATTCTATGAGAGGTCCGCATTACCCCTCGACCATGACCATTTCTGTGAGTTTTCTCTAGATCTGCATACACCCCCTCGACCATGACCCTTTTTGTGAGCTTTATGGTCTGCATGATGACCACCTTTCTGTCTGCTTCATGTCCTTTTGATGTCCACCTTTCTGGTATGCTTCCTATCTGTATGATTCTGCATTAAGTCTACAAGACAAGTATTAAAGCCAATAGGCTAAACCGAGCCAAGTAGCCAAGTATTCTAGCATAGCAATGACTAGAAATTGGTTATGTGTGGCTACGACAACCCGCTTATGATCTATGTCTATGATTGTCTATGATTGGCAGCTATACTCACTATGCCATGTTGGCTATGATCAACTGGCTCTGATCGGCGGCTATGTGGTCTCTATGTACAACTATGTGAGGTGCTTAATGTGACTGCCTGTCTACAACTGTTTCTAACCCATCCCCTGATCCCATCCCACTCGCTACCCAACCCTGGCTTCCTTAGTTCCGCCGGAGTGCAAATCTGAAAAAGCAAGAAATCCACTTCCATTTTATTACCCCACTAGCTAGGCAACTTGTTCTAGCAACACGTAGGGGTATGGGCTCTCGTTTGGGTCAATATTGACCTCTTAGGGGTCCATCTTCTCTCTTGGTCCTGGAACCTGGGTTCAATGAGAAAGCAAGCAATTGTTGGTAAGTTTTTCATTTCATATCCTAGAGCATGAGATATAAAGCACCTACCCCCAATAGGTATACAATCAATATTTCAATAACTCCGCTCAACCTCTTTCTGGTGAACCTGTATCTCTCTCGTATGGCGAAAACATGGCTAACTCAATATGTTTATATGATAACAACTTAGCTCAATCTATCAGGTATCATATGATGGGAAACTTTCTTACATATGGAGGAAACTTGGGTAAATCGATATAACGTATGTGAACAACTTGGCTCGATCTCTTTTGGTGGAGAACATAGGGAACTAACATAGAAGCCGCTCAATGAAGCCATTGTTAATTGAATCCATTCGCTGCATGCACCTAGCCCCGTGTTCATGAAATGCACATAGGACTTTCACTCACTGCACAAAGTCGTTCACTAAAGCCATTCACTGAAGCCTTTCACTCACTGCACGAAGCTTTTCACTCATTGCAAATAGCCTTGTCCCGGTCACATAGTTGAAAACATAACATAGTAATTGTATTCAACCCTTGCCCCACTAATGAGCTAGGAAACTCGCTCTAGGAAAACATCTAGCTATTATCGGCTCATGGTTCGTTTAGCGCTTTCTAGAAAAGCCCCTCATGGAAGACTTACCCTCACTATTTGCAGAAGACTGGCTCTGGTATGTGGACTCATTCATCCAGCTCCTCAAACTCCTCATAAATAGATTGGTTGGCTTAAGACTAATCCAAATCCTTCCTCCTCAAACTCCATAACATGTCCTATATCGATTTATTGGACTCTGCAACTCAACATCGACTCTGCTCTTCAAAAAATTGTGAATCAGTGAGCATCGAAGTCTAAATGAAAGCACAACATCCCTTGAAGCATCCACCCCGCCGTATGGGGTCATTCGTGTCCTCCCCCTACCCACATAGTCCTGTGTCGCCTGGAAACAACATACCTGTAGCCAGCAGGATAAATAATCCAACCGGCTCCCCCATCTATCTATCCACTACCTACGCGTTCTCGCATAATGTTATTGCATAATGGTTTTGTCAATCTAGCCAGCCAACTTCCTTCTGTTGGCCCACACAAGATGCTCAAACCTGTGGCAAGAAGTTCTAATAATCTACGCAGGGATGTCAAGAAAAAAAACAAGAAAGAGACCTTCCTTCGGTAAGCATAAAGTGGTATCGATTAGCAAGTAGTGTGCCTCAGAGTGTCGCCCCTGTGCTGTACCGAGTTTGAACATTTCTGTCGTTAACTACACATATCCATGGTCCCATGCACATAGCCATTACTAAATGCACATAGTTGCATCCCGGGGTATGGGAGAAAGAACCTCTCTCGGACATGTTGTGAAGGGGTACTTCTCCTCACTCGGGGGGGTGTATTGAAAGGGGATTTCTCCTCTCTCTATTCTGTTGATGGTGTGGACTTAGCTTTGTTCTGTCTGTGCAGACTTTTTGTCTTTCTCTCGGGTATGGAGTGAAGGGTTCTTTCTCTTCTGCCATCTGTTGGTAAGGACATATTTGCGGTAAGAACTTCTCTGCGGTAAGGGGACTTCCCTCTGGTCTGGTGGGAATGACGGGGCCAATGATAAAACAAGCAACTGTGGGAAATTTATTCATCTCCGGGTAGAGCAAGATCGCGAAAGTAAGAATAACTTCGGAAAGCAGTTCGATCGATCAGTGGGTAGGTACTCAAAGTGTCAATCATTACTGTGTTGGCTCGTCAATGTGGCTCATGTGAAGGTGAACTCAATCTCTCATCTATTGTGTGATGGCTAAACTGGGTATGCGTATTTTGGGATGTAAGCTAGCAGCCAACCAGCAATAAATAACCGATGTAGTTTGGGGAATGGGTGCTAAGTATCACCTCCCTCTGGGCTCCATCCGGCCAGCAGCATAAGCCATCAGATGCTTTTATCTATTCGTGCCGACTTGGTGGGTTAACTTAATCTCTTTCGTCTGACGGTAAAATGTTTCAATCGATATGCTCGTAAGTAAACAATGCTAGAGCGCTACAAAGTCTTCAATCCGACATTCTATATACGTGACTTGCCTTGTATCCTTCCTCATTCATTATTTCATTATGGGTTGAGCTGTGTTCCTTCGATCCCTTTCCCTTATCCCCTATCCTACGTCAATCTCCTTATGGTTTCTGTTCCTCGTCCCCTTTGCTAATGGGTTACTCTCCCTTTCCGTTATTTATTCCATTTCCTTCCTCTTTCTTCTCGCTCCCTCTATCTCTTATCCATCATCTCTATTCCCATCCCCGTTCACTCTATCTACATCCCCGCTCTATTCCCCTCTCTATCTATCCTATCTACCTCTCTCTGTTGCTTCCTATAGTCGTCCATCCCTTGTCCGCTCTATATCTGCCTCCTCTCTCCCTGGTCTCTTGTTTGCTTCCCTCCTTCTTCCTAAATCTCATGCCCACCTTCTTCCTTTCCCTTCCATCCAATTGCTTCTTGGGTTCTGTCCACTCGCTTTCTGGGCCCGGTCCTGCCTTCTCCTGTCTGCATTCCCTTGTTCCTGTCATACTTTTTTCCGTCCCTGGGTGCCTGCTTTTTTCGGTGTCTGCTTGTGCTATTATCGCTGCTTGCATAGGGGTCCGTGCCTTGTGGTGGGGAACTTCAAATGGGTGTAGGAAGGAGTTAGGGGAATAGGTGCTACCGCCTCCTAACGCTGGGCACTAAATCACCTCCCTTAATGTAACTACCCGCCCGACTAGCGTGAATGCCACTACCGGACCAGCATGAATGAAACTACCTTCCCTCCCTCTCTCTTGTCTGTTGGGAACGTGGGAACATAATCAATCTGTTCATTGACTCGATGGGTGAACTAACTCCTTCTCTTGGGTACCTCCTGTGATGTGTGGTCCTTATCCTATCGGCCAGTGATGCTTACCTCTCTCTTGTCTGGATGTATACGTGCTGCTATGTTCCGTGGATATGTATGGCGTGACTGATATGAAAGGCTATCGAACCCTATGGCAATGCCTTTCTGGCAATTATTGGCAATGATGGGCTATCTCCTACTACGATTTATCGGACACTACTACTGGGCTATGACCGGCTGTAAATGATTGGCTAAGTGAGATGCTCTATGTGATGGCTGCTATGTGAGGTGGCTATGTCTGTCCGCTATGTGAGGTGCTTCTGTCAGCTATGTGAGTCTTCTATGTCTGAATGTCATATTAACCTCTTGTGAATTAACGTATGTAACGCATCTTCATTCCTTACATTGAACCGTACCATGCAGTGAGTAACATGGATTGTTCCGAACCATTCAGTCCAGCCCAGGTAGGAACCATTGCAATGTTCCGTAGCGCTAAGTGTGGATAGGCCTTCTCTCTCTTCAGTATATGTGGGTTGTAGTCTGTCCATTGGAACCCCACTCGAATACCTGGTCAGTTGAACCCATCTCGAAAACCTAGTCTGTTGGCCCGCCCATCTCAAAGAATGTAGTCTGTTGGACCACCCATATCGAAAGATGTGAAAAATCAATCAAGATCTATCCAAGCCTAAATCACCTCCCTGACTGTTTGGGTAGCGGGCGATCTCCAGCAGGCCAGGTGGTGTATCAAGAAGATTCCAACCAATAAAGGCAGGCACCCAGAGATATAGCTCAAAAGGCACCCTTGTTGGTCCGCGAATTCCTAATACTTCTAAAATACGGGTTTGACTTAGGCAAACCCTCGCCCTCTTTCTGTCGAGCCAAGCGTTCTACCATGGTCTTAGTCGTTGGCTGGGTTAGTCGAGCAAAGCATCATCGTCAGGTTAGTTCGTCAAGCCTCGGGTTCTACGAGACTAACATTATAGATCATGGGTGGGTCTAGCATCAAAGTCAATCCCAATCAAGTTCATCATGGTCAGGTAGGTCTCAAAATCAATACGGGTGGGCCTCAAGATCGAAGATAGATGGCAGGCGATAAGATCGATCACAGCAGGTAGGTGTGACTCATTCACAGTGTCAATTATTTAGTACTGTATCGTGTTGTTTCGATGTGCCCTGTATGGTTACAACTTGGTTTCCCTAATTTCTCACGTATGGTTTGATGAATGTGATGGGTTCTTGCCATTCTCAGATTGTGAGGTCTATCCACTACTACACGTTCTCGCATCACTCGACCAGCTTCGTTTTAGTTCATGATGCCTCGGTTTGGAACCTTGAGAACCATATTTATACCCAATTGTGAAAGCACATGAAAGAATTTTGTTTGCTCTCTGGTCATCGCGTCGGCTCCGTCCACATAGTTTTTATTTATTTTTTAATCCCGTAAATAAACAACATCACATAGTTTTTATTTATTTTTTAATCTTGTAAATAAACAACATCACATAGTTTTTATTTATTTTTTAATCTCGTAAATAAACAACATCACATAGTTTTTATTTATTTTGTAATCCCGTAAATAAACAACATCACATAGTTTTTATTTATTTTTTAATCCCGTAAATAAAAAACATCACATAGTTTTTATTTATTTTTTAATCCCGTAAATAAACAACATCTACCATTACCAGCTAATTTTTTGTTTTTTAAAAAGCCCGTACACAAACAACATCTACCATTACCAATTATTTGGAGGAACTTGACATTGGCTTCAATCATCTATCTACTTGCCATTCAAAAAAATCAAGGTAGATAATTGCGTTGCATACAAACATGTCATTGTATGAGATTCAAACAATCAAGGTAGATAATTGTGTTGCATACAAACATGTCATAGCATGAGATTCAAACAATCAAGGTAGATAATTGTGTTGCATACAAACATGTCATAGCATGAGATTTAAACCATCTCCAACACACCACCAACACTCACTATAGCTAATAAATGGACCATTTTTCATAAAATATTATAGTTATATTTGATTAATGAGAATTTTTATTATGGAATTTTATTTGTAATTGGTTTAAGTTCATTTTAAAAGGGTTTAATTATTAGAATTTTGAAACATGAAACCAAACCACATTAATTTTTGTGTTTTTGTGGGAATGGAATAACATTCTTTTATTTTGATTGTGTTAAGATTGGAAAATCTGGATTATACAAAAATAAATAAATAGAATAGAATAGAAAGCAAATTGTATAAAATAGTTTGTAATACCAAATATTTAAAAATATAAAATTTGTCAAACTTTATGAAAAGGGTTTTGTTAACTTGAGGCTTTAAATTATGGTGAACAACTAGCCCATAAATATCAATATTTTCAATTTCTAGGAAATGGAGATGGTCTTATTTGAGTTGCAAAAACAAAATAACTAAGTTATTTATAAGGCTATCCTAAATTATTAGATTCATATCAAAGTATACTCAAGAAAACATTTCCATAAACACATTCAACTTTAACATACAAGATTCAACAATTGTTGGGCGTGGAATCCCCCCCCCCAAGGCATGTTTTGGGGCTTAAAGCCCAAGTTTTGACCAAGTCCATTGTAAAGACTCCGCGATTTGTGGGCGGGAAGCACGAAGCCATAATAGAGTCACAGGGTTGTCCGCCATTGTTTTTTGTAATGTAATGTCGGCTTGAAAGATCCACACATGGTCCGCGGACCATGGGATTGTATAAATAGAGTGAGGCTCTAAGTGTAGAAGAAAAAGAAAAGAGAGGAATAGAATAGAAGCATGATGAGTTTAAGAGATTGAGTCGAAGTGTAAAGTGTGTCTTTGGGTCATAGAGTAGGAGAAGGCTCTGCAGCTATGTGCGCAAAGGCCTAGTAGTTCGCAACTGAGTGCGCAGACCCCTGCAGCTGAGTGCGCAGACCCCTGCAGCTGAGTGCGCAGACCCCTGTAACCGTGGGAAGAATTAATAAAGAGAAGTTTTACCATATTTCTGTGTATCTTTTCCTGCTTTATGTATTATTGGGTATAATTTGCAAGTTTACAGTTTATTTGTTGCGTGAACTTATATGAATGTGTTGTATAAATAAATATAACACAAGGCATCTATTTACGCGAAGATAACTAACTGGTGTAAAAAGGTAAGTAAGATCTCGGGTGTGATTTAGGGGAATAGTGCAGAACGTTGCTCCAGCAGCGTGGAAGCCCCACAACCCCTAGTTAGGGTTGCGTGAAGGCACGTATATCATGGCACGAAAGTGTGCAAAGTAACCTACACGAAGGGACTAACAATTGGACCAAATTAACCTCTTAGACATCTCAAGGGTGTGGAAACCTAGTTCCAACACCCCCCCATACTACTTTGGGTGAGACCTTAGACCGTGCTCTGCGGGCTGTTACCGAAAGGGCTAGTAGTATAGGGATTTGTTTGGCTAATTAACTCCAAACCTGGGTCAGGCCCCAACAAGCCAACAAATGGTTTTGTTGTCGAGACTGGGATCTGCATAGAGATGTTTCATGTCGTATCACTGGAATCCAACAAAGAAAGGAATTGAAGATTGGTTGGATAGGAAGATTCACGAGTTCGCGGCGCAGGAAAACAGGAATCCGCAACTATCGAAAGAAGAGTGGTTAGGCTGCTACTTATACACAAAGATCCACGAAATTTTCTTCGCATCTTTTCCTACTGAGCTATACGAGTGGATCGTGAAGCTAGCAGATAGCCAAGGAAGGTGTAAGCTCGACAAACCTATCGTGTGGATCCTAGAATTGGTGCGTAGATTGGAAACATCAGAGGATAAGATCGCGTGTGCTGTTGATCACTGGCTTGATCGAATTATAGGAGGATTCATCATCGAGTTCATAGTAGATACTTCAGTCATCTATAGCAAGGCAGAACAATGCTTCCTCAAAGGACCGCGAGCTAAGTACATTAAGTCTTTGAACACTTGGATTAAAATGCTACTGTGTTAAAAGCAGGTTATGCGAATAAATTGATGTTTGGGGCTACACAAAGTGGGAGAATCTACAGAAAAGAAGGTAGTACAGAGCTAGAAACTAGCCCCTTGATTTCACCTCCGCGAGGGGACAAAGAAGAGCTCGTGAAGGTCTCACCAAGAAGTGCGATCAATTTGATAAGGTAGAGGATTCCGCGCATACCACCCCCACCCACACCACCGCCAGTTTCACCATCTTCACCCCCGTCTTTGCCTGTACCACCTCCACCACCACTGCGAGTCAATATAGCGAGCACGATAAAGTTTCCAGTATTCAAGGGAGTAGGGAATGAAGATTCAGACCAATTTTGGTTCGTAATAAAAGCTGTATGGGAGGTGCAGGGAGTTACGGATGACAATATAAAGAAAGCAACGTTGGTCAGTGCTCTGCAAGATCGCGCGCTGACCTGGTACATTAAGCATTCCAACGACAATCCAAATGTGGGGATCGTGGATATCCAAACTGCGCTAAACAAAGAATTTAGCAGGCCAAAGTCAGAGGCACAGTCAATCATTGGGTTCAAGGAAATCACAATGCTACCAGGCGAGACCCCTTGGGAGTTGGATTAGAGACTGAAGTGCACAATTCACGAAGCTAACATGACATTGACAGATGGACAACATCGCGAATGGTTTGTAGCATCATTAACGCCGCATATAAGGAATGCATTGTCACAACAGAGGCTAACAACTCAGGCCGAGGCCTTGGAGGTCGCGATGAGATTGCACGAGACCCCGATACAGGATCCCAACCTGGGAGTTCAGCAGATTCACACACAGTTGAAAAACTTGTGCCTTGAGATGCAGAGTCTGAAGCAAGACAGGACAACTCACCCAGAAGTGCACGACAAGGTATGGTGCATAAAGTGCAAGGGTTAGGGACACGACAAGGACCACTACCCAGTGTTCGCGAATTACCTCGCGGGAGGAGGACCAATTCCATTGAGACCAGAGGCATAAGTAGGAATGAGCGCATCACCTACAATATGGTGCGCGATTTGTCAGATAGGAGGAAAGCATGCTACAAGTAAATGCCATTTATTACAGAAGTACACATAGAATTCACAATAGTTGTTTTGTAATTTTTGTAGATCAATGGGACATAATGAGCGCACCTGTAGAAGTTATGAGTTGATGATGGATCCGACTCCTACCTACAGAGTTCAGGCCGAAATGCGTCCGCTTGAGCAGAATGCAGGGATGGCGTGAACCAGATTTCAGGGGCACGGATGAGGCCAAGGTGGAGGAGGACCTGGAGGAGGTCGAAAATAGTTGATATGTTACAATTACTGAGGGCCAGGACATTATGCCCGCAATTGTACAAATCCAATGCGACCATCATTCTTGTATTGTACATTTTTTGATCATGCGACGGAGGATTGTCCCACACTAATAGCACGGTTGCGCGATAAAGGAGCGCTCAAACCTCCCCTGACTCAGAACCTGCAAATGATGAGGTTTGAGCCGCACGAGGAAGACCCTAATGTGAATATTGTGCTCCGAAGTGGAATTATGACAGGGGATGACAAAGACAAGCAACCTGAAGAAAGTACTTGGGTTTGCAAGGCTCCAACGAAGGAACCAGAGTTTGATTTGGAGCATGCTAAGGAAACCTTCATGGAAGCCAAGAAGAGCTTTTCTGATGCCTCCACTTCAGGAAGTAAAGACAGACTAAAGCCGGAAATGGACCCATCAATGCTCACAACGTTCCTGGAAACATCCATGAAGCTGTTACGCAACAGGAAGGCTGTAAAGGGGCTGCAGGAACTCATAAATAGATGCGTTGGGGCCACGCCAAGAGAACCGCACGTAGTTCGGAAGCTCAGAAAGCACACGACGTGAATGGGAAGGGAAATGAGATTGATCGCACAGATTGGAGAATATGAGATGGACCAAGTGATTTTGGATCTAGGATCGGACGCAAACGTCCTGTCGAAGCAAACATGGGAGTGCATGGGAAGGCCTACGTTGCAATGGTCTCCTATCCAAATGTGAATGGAGAACTAGCAAAAGATCCTACCTATGGGGAGATTGCAGGGAATCACAGTGGATATCAAAGGAGAAAGCGCGCTAGAAGACTTAAAAGTAATAGAGATTGTTGATGACAGCAACCCGTACCCCACGCTATTAGGAATAGATTGGGCCATTGACATGAATGGGGTGATAAATCTAAAGAAGTGCAAGATGATTTTTGAGAAAAAGTCTCTACGTGTAGTTGTACGTTTGGACCTTGTTAGGACTCCAAATTGACCATTTTTGACCTGTATTTATGCTATAATATTACCCTTTTTCAATCCATAAGTTGAAAGCTTTGATTATATAATGACCTAATCATTCCAAGGTATAAAGTAACTCTCCGCATTACTATATGTTTAATTATTCATTACATATTCATGTTATCTTTATAATTATCTTTGGAAAAGTTAACCAAGTTGCTAAGTAACCGTTGAACTGTCTAAAGTCTGCAGAAATTATAATTCATAGTTGCTGTAACACCAGAAACAACAACTACGTAGTCGCTGCAACACCAGAAACAGTAACTACGCAGTTGTTGCAGCACCAGCAACAACAACTATCTAAAGCAGAGAAAACATTATTTTGCAACAACTGGAATACCAGAAATGACAAACAACAATTATCAGAAGAATCGGCAGAGTTCCATGCTGACACAGCACGATCAACAACTGTCCAGAAAGGGTAAAACACGGTTACAGTTGCTAAAACACCAGGAACAACATGAGCTTACTAAATTAGCAACAATGGGGAAGCGACAAAGGATAGTACGAGGATTCCAAGAAGACAGTTGAAGTTTGTTTACCAGCTATGTAACAGTAAGAGACCCAAGAAAGAATACACCGTCACACTGTTGTAACGACATCCTGTAACAAGGATGGATTTCTTATTTTTGACAAAAAGGTTTAACTGAATGAACTATGATGGTCTATTGTAATAGATGTCTCCTCTATAAAGAGACATCTACATTAGAAAGGGGGAAGAAACAAGTTTTAAGGGAAATTTTGAAAAACAAAAGCAAGTCTGAATCCTTATTGTAACTGGACATTTTGGCAGATGAATAAAAAGTTGTTCTGAGCATCTAATCCAGCATTTGTGTTCTGGGGAATCTTGTGAGAGGGACAGGGCCCACCTTCTTCACAAGATTCACCCATTTATTTTCTGTTAGTGTGTGAGTGTGTTTGGCAATTTCCTTTCTGCTGGTACTCTGTTTGGATTCTGTAGCATTACCTCTGATAATTTCCTTTTACTGATACTCTGTTTTGTTAATTGCTTGATGCTGTAAAAGAATACTTCACCGGTGAATTAGAATTGCAGTGTGTATTAGAAACCTGGTTACAGGGGCAGGTGCTGAACATCCTTACCTTGAGGATAGGGTCCTGATCCTCTGCTAACAGAGCAACCATTACTTTTCTTTTCAGATTTGTATTCTTAGTTAACTGCTTTCATTTTATCTTTGCAATATACTGTAACTGTTATAACATAGAGTAAGGAGTTTGACAAAAACATAATCGTGTATACTACAGCTTTTAATGCTTTTAGAATTAAGTACATACAGTATGAGGTCACCTTTGAAATAAAAGGACTTTCCCAGGTTGACAAATTAATGTGGTACTTGACTGTTTAATCAATAAACAATTCAAGTAGCCAACATTTTGGTGTCGTTGCCGGGGAAGGCGACTAGAGATTTTAAAAGCATTAATGATTCCTTTTTAAGAATAACAGGTGCATGAGAGGACACAGGAAACCTAATTTCACAGGTGGCAAAGGTGGAGGAGGAAGAAAAACCTTTATTGACGAAATTATCTCAAAGGCCGAGACATCACAGAGGACGAGTTCCCGGAGACCTCAGATCCAGTATTCCTCACAAACAGATCGACAGACGGAGGAAGTACTAGGACCTGAAAGGAAGCTGGAAGTACCAGAATACACTGAGGAACTAGTAGAAGAACCTGAAGAAATAGAAGATACAGAAGATAAAGCAAGCGATTCAGGAAAAATACCAATGGAGGATAACAGAGCAGAAGGAAGGGGGGAAAACTCACTCTCTACGCTAGAGTTCCCTATTGGGGAGCTCTTGAGAGGAGAAACCCCTATGAAGAACATTCCACTTTCAACATTACCCAACTTTCGTGGGTTATCCTCTGAAGACCCGGATGAATTCCTCTTTGAATTCGATATACTATGTAGGAGTTATGATTATGTGAGCCCTAATCAGAAACTGAAACTGTTTCCAGCAACACTAAAAGGGAATGCGTTAAGGTGGTTTATGAGCTTAGGAGCTCAGGCAATCACTACCTGGGATCAGGTGAAAGAAAGCTTTCTAGCCAAATATCAGGATAACTGTCGAACAAGAGAAAGGAAGGAAGAGTTGTTTAAAATGGTTCAGAAGGAGGACGAGAATTTAGAGGACTTTGTGGAAAGACTGCAGTATAATTTGCAGCGGTCTGACCACCCTACCATGAGTAAAGATATTCGAAAGGGGTACGAGATGACTGCTTGGACATGTTGAATATGCTGGGTAAAGGGGACATTTCCAAGGAACCATTTGATGAAATTATCAACCTCTGCATGAGATGTTCAAGAGGAGCAGTAAGCAAATCAAAAAGCAGGGACAATGTATATTCAAAAGTCCAGAAGTCAGCAAGTGGAGGAGAAACAAGGGCTGAAATAGGTAATTTGTTGGAAGAATTTAAAACTGAGATGTTAAGCTCTTTTGCTTCACAAATTGATGCTCTGCAGGTAAAAAAGAAACAGGCAGAAGCAGAAGCTGCCCTAGCTATTTTTTGTTCTAAATGAAGAGAAAAACACCCACTCAGGGAATGCCCACTAGATAAGGTACCAATCTGCACGATCTGTGAAAAGGACCATGAAACCCAGTAATGCCCCTCTCTGCCTGGAATAAAAGCAACATTGCAGTCAACTGAAGAAGAGGCTGAAGCAGTGTACCTGATGACACAGAGGAGGCAATGGCCACAAAGACAAGGTATGAATTCTAACACAGCATTTAGTCGTTGGAATAATCATTCTCCTTTTCAAACAAATTACCCACCCATGAACCAAATGCAGTACCCACCCTTTAACACAATGAATTTTCTACCCATGCAGCAACCAAGTCTTCCTTTTCCTGATCCTACCATATGGAATCCTTGGGCTCCCCAGCAATCGTATTTTAATCAATGGAATCCGAACTGGGCAGGCCAGCAGATGCCATTTCCTCAGCATCAACAGTCTCTTTCCTTACCATCCAATACTCCTCCGAACAACCAAACAATTAGACCACAGTTGCCTGTGCAACCCAACCCCAACCCAAATAACAATAAAGCTCTACAAGTAATTGATATTCAAAATCAGCCTGCCTCCCCCATACAATGTAACGATATCCATCTTCGCTCAGGGAGAATTGTTGAACCCATCATTGACGACATTACTGACTCTGATAAAGAGGAAGTTAGAAAAGAAAAACCAGCTAACAATAATGCTAAAACAGTCGAATCAACATCTAACAACAATGCTCAAACAGCAGATCCGCCATTCCCTGAACGTCTGGCTCTCACCAAAACACTTGAGCAACCTGCTTTTAACCTTTTAGGCGAACTACAGAATTTATATGTTAAAATTCCATTATTGCAAGCGCTAAGAGATGTTCCCATTTATGCTAGGACTATTAGAGATATCTGCATAAAAAAACCTGGAAGAAAACGAAGGACCCCCTCACAGTTCATGTGATGGGAGAGCTGACTTCTTTAATGACAGAAAAAGATCCTCCTGTGAAATATGGTGACCCTGGTCACCCTACAGTAACAGTTCATGTTGGAAAAACTTTTGTCTCTAAAGTTCTAATAGATTTAGGTGCTGCAATAAACATTATGACACTTGAAACATCACAATTGCTACAGTTAAAAAAACTTTATTAGGGAAACTACAACCATCCTAGAGTTGGTTGATCGATCTACAATTAAACCCGACGAAGTCATAGAAGATCTAATAATTTCTGTAGAATCCTGGAATTACCCAGCTGACTTTGTGGTGTTACAAACTAAAACAAAGTTGGGGGGTCATCCGCTGATTCTAGGAAGACCTTGGCTAGCTACAGCGGATGCTTTCATCAGCTGTAGATCAGGATCAATGACTATCTCTAATGGGAAGGAAACCAAACAACTTACCCTTTATCCTCATGCTACACCCATGATTAATAATGACAATTCTGTATGGGTAGATTATGAGGATGAAGAAACCCAACCTATCTTGACTATCGGACAAGCTTTAACTTTCAAAGACTCTACCGAAGATGAATTAATCAGCAGCTTCATTTCTGAACCTTCTTCGGTCAGCCCAGAAATGTATAATCACTTCACTGCAATCTTGGAATCTGAATCTCAGCAGAACCTGAAAGATAAAAATTTATCTCAGACAACAGTAGGAAACCCCTCCAAAAGTACAACAATAGAAAATGAGCCTGGCAAAAAATTAAATATAAATCCTAACTTAACTGATAATGAAAAACAACAGTTAATAAAGTTACTCTGGGAAAATAAAGAAGCATTTGCATGGGATTATACAAACATGAAGGGGATCTCTCCTGAGCTATGCACTCACCGCATTTATATTAAAGAAGGATCCCGTCCAGTCTGTCAACCCCAGCGGCGGATGAATCCCAATCTAAGGGAAATTGTGAAGCAGGAACTTCAAAAACTGTTGAATGCAGGATTTATATACCCTATATCTGATAGTGAGTGGGTTTCCCCACTTGTAATTGTACCCAAGAAAAATGGCAAATGGAGAGTATGTGTGGATTACAGAGCTCTGAATAAAGCCACCCAGAAAGACCATTTCCCTTTACCATTCATTGATAAGGTATTAGATAATTTGGCAGGTAAGGAATTCTTTTCATTTTTGGATGGATTTAGTGGATACAATCAGATTAAGATTGCACCCCAAGACCAGGACAAGACCACGTTTACTAGCCCATGGGGGACCTTCGCTTACATGGTTCTTCCATTTGGGCTATGTAATGCTCCAACAACATTTCAAAGAGCAGTGATAGGGATTTTTTCTGATATGATAAATGATTCCTTAGAAATATTTATGGATGAATTTACTCCTTATGGAGTGACTTTTGAGGATGCACTGCAGAATCTTGAAAAAGTACTTAAGCGATGTGTAGAAGCACACCTTGCCTTAAGTACTAAAAAATGTCATATGATGATGAATCAAGGTATTGTATTGGGTCACTTCATCTCATTCCTAGGAATTCAAGTCGATCCAGCCAAAATACAGGTAATTCAGACCCTCCCTATCCCCAAAACACAAACTGATGTAAGAAGCTTTTTAGGACATGCTGGATACTATAGAAGATTTATCAAGAATTTTTCCAAAATAGCTTCTCCTGTATTTGTGTTATTGACAAAAAATGTTGAATTTAAGTGTACTAATGATTGTGAAAAAGCATTTAATGAACTTAAACATCAGTTGTCTACAACTCCCATTTTGAGAGGACCTGATTGGGCACTACCCTTTCATATATCCTCTGACGCCTCAGATACTGCAATTGGAGCTGTCTTGGGTCAAGAAGAAAATAGTCTTCCCTATGCCATTTATTTTATCAGTAAGAATATGACACCAGCTGAACTGAATTACACAGTCACTGAGAAGGAATTCCTAGCAGTCATTTATGCCATCAATAAGTTTCGACATTATATTACTGGCTACACTACTTTTGTGCATACTGATCACTTGGCCATTAAATATCTAATGAATAAATCAGTTACAAATGCTCGAGTTACCAGATGGTTATTATTATTACAATAATTTGATATCACAATTGTAGATAGGCCAGGAAAAGAAAATGTAGTTGCTGATTTCCTTTCTCGATTAAAAACTGATGAAAACATTCCAGTAGATGATTCTTTTCCTGATGAATATTTCTTTGCAGTATCTGCTCACTCACCTTGGTATGCAGATATTGCCAACTATTTAGTTGCAGGAAAATTACCGTCGCACCTATCACACAGGGAAAAAATAAAGATCATCCAGCAAAGTGCTAGGTACAGCTGGATAAGCGGGTGTCTTTTCCACACAGGAATCGATCAGGAAATCTGGAGATGCATTGGTGAAGATGACATTTATGATGTATTAAAAGCTTGTCATGATGGCCCTTGTGGAGGGCATTTTGCAGACAAAAGAACAGCACACAAGGTACTCAGAATGGGTTATTATTGGCCCTCACTCTTCAAAGATGCAAGGAAATATGTGAAGGCCTGTGATAGCTGTCAAAGAATGGGCCAGCCTAATCACAGGGATGAAATGCCACTCAATCCCCAGGTAATTCTTGAACCTTTTGAGAGATGGGCATTAGATTTTATAGGTCCCATTAATCCCCCATCCAATCAAAGAGTGTACATATTAGTATGCACAGATTATATGACTAAATGGGTAGAAGCTAAGGCACTCCTTAAAGCTAATGAAGAAGAAGTACTAACATTTTTATTTGAAGAGATCTTTGTTAGATTTGGATTGCCTAGAGAACTAGTCACGGATGGAGGACCTCCTTTCAACTCTCATGGCTTCAAGGATACACTTCAGAAATATCATATTAAGCACAAAATGACTACACCTTATCACCCCCAGGCAAATGGGCAGGTAGAAAGCACCAATAAAGTCATAGAAGCCATCTTGACAAAAACAATAAAGGAGAATAGAAGGGACTGGTTTCAAAGGTTGCCTGAGGTATTATGGGCCTATAGAACTACTTGGTGGAATACTACGGGCTTTTCACCTTATGAATTAGTTTTTGGAAAAAATGTTGTTTTCCCTGTAGAGTTTGAAATCAAAACTTTAAGAACTGCTTTAGCTGTTAACCTTGACTTGACTGATGCACAGATAGCCAAGTTGCAGCAGCTTCAGGAATTGGAGGAGAAGAGACTGGATGCCATCCATCAAACAACCATGATACAACAACAAAGAAGCAGATGGCATGACAGAACCATCAAGCAAAAGCAGTTCTAGAAAGGTAACTGGGCTCTACTCTATGACTCCCGTTTCGAGAATTTCCAAGGTAAGTTAAGAACAAGGTGGTTAGGGCCTTATGGAGTGGATGTTGTTTTTCTAAATGGGACAGTCAGACTTTTAACAATTGATGAAAGGATAACACCACTACTAGTGAATGGGTATCGACTCCGTTTATATCAGCGGCCTGTTTCTAAAGAAGATTTTAAAGCTACTTGCATGGCAAATAAACACTATGCTTCCGTAGGGGAACTCGCTGTCCCTCAAGGCACTTAAATCTCTGTTTATTTATGCATTTTTTTTTAGATTAGATATTCTTTTCAACTAATAATCCCTGCCAAGGGTTGCCATATTACAATTCATTATTTTGCAGATCTTAGCTTTGGAAAAGGGCTGAGAACAAAAGCTTCAAAGGGATCACTTTGCGGACTTGGGAACCCCGTTGCTGCAACACCACTCCCGTTGCTGCAACACCATTTCACCGTTGCTGCAACACCACTCCCGTTGCTGCAACACCATTTCCCGTTGCTGCAACACCACTCCCGTTGCTGCAACACCATTTCCCGTTGCTGCAACATCACTCCCGTTGCTGCAACACCAACTCCCGTTGCTGCAACACCATTTCCCGTTGCTGCAACACCACTCCCGTTGCTGCAACACCATTTCCCGTTGCTGCAACACCACTCCCGTTGTTGCAACACCATTTCCCGTTGCTGCAACACCAACTCCCGTTGCTGCAACACCATTTCCCGATTGCTGTAACATCACTCCCGTTGCTGCAACACCAACTCCCGTTGCTGTAACACCACTTCCTGATGCCGTAATGCCTTTTTCAGTATTTCTCTCATTTATAAAAGCACCAGTTTCTCCACTTCAGCTCCCAAAGAAATGAATTGTTATTTGCATAAAACATACCATTTTCTACCAAAAGAACCAGCCATACACTATGATGATTACAATCCTCCACTATTACTTCCCGTTAGTACTAAAAATCGTCGGTATTCTCATACTATTGGATCCGCTTTAATCATTGTGAATTCAGCAAAAGACAAGAAAAAACTTTTCGACGCAGCAACTAAAAAGGTAAAACATAAAGGTACGCATGATTATGTATGGACATTAAATAATAGTTAATGTGGAGACGTTGATAGGACTACTGAATAATTGTACTTCCAATCATATCACTTACTCGTAGCTTTTTGGGGGGGGATTACCAAGGTGCTGTCATAATTGTATAGCACGCCAACTGTCGCTGCCCTTAACTCCCCTGGTAATATGTAAAAGTCATCTCATCATGGCATGTTACCATTTGCAACGATTTACTCTGGACTGAACTCGGAAGCTCGGCTCTGAACTGATAATTTTCACTGAAACAGCAACTATGGGAGGAAATCTCATCACATACGAACCTGGCATAACAACACTTCTTGAGCTCTATCCCGAGGCCTATCAAATCTTCTTGCAAGTGGGATGGCTAGATTATTTTAGGAGACTTCCAGACTTCGACGCACAACAAGTCCTCGAGTTTGCATGCAATTTAACAGAGGGGTTTTTCGTCGTTCAAGGAATTCAAATTCCAGTCACAGAGGAAGTCATAGCCCAAGTTACCGGGCTACCAGCTAATGGCATGCGATGGTTCAGTAGGAAGCACCTGATCCTCAATGCGCAACAAGATTTTCTTCAACCAGGCGAGCAGGTGGAACCCAAGGGCAGAGGCGTAGCATTTCAATCACTGCCTCAACCATGGCCGAAAGTCACCGAGTTTGTAAAGAAATACCTGATGTGCGAAGGCCGGTACCAGGTAATTTACCAGCACGATTTTGTCTTGTTGAATCACTTGAGGCATGGTCAGTTGATAAATATGCCATATTATCTATTGGGATGTCTTAAAAATATGTCACGTTACACTGTCAACGCAAAGCGTCCGCTCCATTCCTTGAAACACCACCGTCTAGCTCAATTGTTGATAAATAGAGGCCTTGCCTTAAATAACCCCCCCCCTCATTAATCCCCATCAAGAGGAAGAAATCCCTCAGCAAACAGACGATATTCCAGAGAAAATACCCGAAGAAATCCCTCAGCAAACAAACGATATTCCAGAGTAAATACTCGAAGAAATCCCTCAGCAAACAGACGATATTCCAGAGCAAATACCTGAAGAAATCCCTCAGCAAATAGACAATATTCCAGAGCAAATGCCCAAAGAAATCCTCCAGCAAACGCCCCCACAAGTTGCTGAAAATGTACAATCAGCAGTAGAAATACCCACGGAAACAACCCCATCCCCCAATAAAACCGACCCATCCGTTCCTATACTTGGTATTTCTACCGATGACTCTGATGATAACATCCCTATTACCCTTCTCAAACGAAAGATGTAGTAGAAAAATGAAACCCCGCCGAAAAGAAGAAGAACTAGGGCTTCGGCTAAAGCAGCTGTTATTTCCGCCACTGCCCCTATTTTAAAGAAAGCTGGCCTAAAAAGAAAAATTTCTGAATTCCCTGCTTCTCTACCCAAGCAAAGGACTCGGTCGTCTGTAATAGCTGAATCCCCTAGCCACACCCTCCCCAGCTCCCCACCCATCATGTTAAAAACTCGTACTCCCACCAGCCCTGGAAACTTCTCTCCCTCACCCTCGGGGGCTGAGATGTAGAGTGTTCACAGTGTCGTGACATTATCTTTTGAGGCAACTGTCACACAAGAACCAGCTACCGACACCCAAGGTAATATTGGCCAAGTGGCTGCAACACAAGAAACAACCACTACCCCACCAGGTGACACACAAGAACCACCTGTTGGGGGTATAAATGTTCAAATGAATGCTGAAACACAACCTCTGCCTCCACTGGAACCTGCCGCTCCACAAGCTCAGCCTACCATATCTGCCCTGCAGGAAGAAATTGAATTTCTGAAATCCCAAATTCAGGATTACCAGGAGGAAATAATAAGGGTCAAGGAAGCTTATCAAAATGAACGTAACCTGCACATTTTAGCACGGGTAGCATCTGCAGCAGAGAAGAGTAAAGAGAGTGAATATATGTGCGCCAACTGTGGTGAGATATACACTCAAGCAGGATACAAGATAGTTGCAGAACCAATGACTGAAGTCATTCCAAAATCTTCTGCTGTTGTGGTTAAAACGAAAGAACCTGCTGTTACACAAACTGCAGAAGCAAAACCACCGCAACCCTTTGCTGAAACAGAGCAACCTGTTGTAACAGAAGAACCAGCAGGCTCTCCAGAAACGGTGCAGGAGCAAACAGAGCAACCTGCTGTAACACAAGAACCAACAGGCTCTCCAGAAACAGTGCAGGAGCTAACAGAGCAACTTGCTATAACACAAGAACCAGCAGGCTCTCCGAAAACGATGCAGGAGCAAACAGAGCAACCTGCTGCAACACAAGAACCAACAGGCTCTCCAGAAACTATACAGGTGGAAATAGAGCAACCTGCTGTAACACAAGAACCAGCAGGATCTCCAGAAAGTGTAAAGAAAGAAGTAGAATAACTTGTTGTAGCTCAAGAACTGGCAGGCTCCGCAAAAGCTATGGAACAAGAAGAAGAAGCATTTACACAGGAATCAGCAGGGAATGGAAAAGAAGACATAAAATCACCCCGGCCTACCCAAACTGTTATGGAATAGGAAGAAGAAACATTAGCTGGAAATGGAAAAGAAGACATCGAATCACCCCGGCCTACTCCAATTATCACAGAGCAGAAAATTCTTGTTGATGCCTTTACACAAACTGAATCTCCCTCTGTTAGTGATGCATGCATAGAGACCGCTAGTTTTCAAGAACTAAAAGGAAAATGGTGGAGAGAATATGAGTTGTCACAAGGGAAAGCATTCCAACAGCAAAAGGGAATCTGGTTCAATTATGCATATAAGAATTGGGAAGCACTTGAGCAGTCTAGAGATCAGTACAAAGAAATTAAGGAACTAAAAGCTAGACTGTCCCAGATGTTTGAGTTGGTTCAAAGAATACTTGCTACAAGGAAACCCTCTTTCAACTATGCAGCATTTTTGAGGGAACGACTAACATTCTTACAGATAAAGGCAGTTAGAGATGGTAGACCTCATCAGGTGATTACATCAGAACAATTTATTGAAACCTTTGCAGAGGCACCTAAAAATGATCAGAATTTGTTGTGTGAGCTTTATCTCCACAACGAAGCCATGTCTGAAGACAGAAAAATGAATATACTCCCTCTTGTTGGCAACATACAACTTAGAGCTTTCATTTCCTTTCTAGCCAACCAACTCACTTGGAAAAACGCCTTCATCTCAGCACAACATAATGAACAGAACTTCCTCCTTTGGATTAGGGCTGAACCTCAAAATACAACTACTTTCATTGCACAACACCAAAGAATTTTAAGTGAACCTGGAATGACTAATCACATTAGGCAACTACAAGCAGTGGTCCTGCGAGATTGCCAACACTATGTGAGAACGAAGGCACCTTTGGCTATTAAAGCCAACAACCTATTCTGGGAAAACTGTCCCAAGAAAAGGCAAGAGTATCATCCCTACAATCCACCTAATTTACAGGCAGCAATTTCAAGGGTACCTTACTATGTTAGATGTATGGAACAATGTGCTGAAAATTGGATTGGCTACAGATTTAAATTTCCACTTTTATGGTTATCTGGTCAGCAATACAAGGGTTAGTTTGGATTATCCAAAAAGGAAGAGGCGGAAGCATGGAGGCAACTAGAGACTGTCTGTGGGTTCAGAGACAAGTTTGATAACACTTTCTATAGCTACTGTCTCAGTAATTTACATTGTTCATCCCAGTACTCCGACTCAGATTCAGAGTAAGCATTGCATGAGGACATGCAACCCTTTCAGTTGGGGGGGATGTTAGGACTCCAAATTGACCATTTTAGACCTTGTATTTTTGCTATAATATTACCCTTCAGTCCATAAGTTGAAAGATTTGATTATATAATGACCTAATCATTCCAAGGTATGAAGTAACTCTCCGCATTACTATATGTTTAATTATTCATTACATATTCATGTTATCTTTATAATTATCTTTGGATAAGTTAACCAAGTTGCTAAGTAACCGTTGAACTGTCTAAAGTCTGCAAAAATTATAATTCAATGTTGCTGTAACACCAGAAACAACAACTACGCATTTGCTGCAACACCAGAAACAACAACTACGCAGTTGCTGCAACACCAACAACAACAACTATCTAAAGCAGGGAAAACGTTATTTTGCAACAACTGGAATACCAGAAATGACAAACAACAACTATCAGAAGAATCGGCAGAGTGCCATGCTGACACAGCACGATCAGCAACTGTCCAGAAAGGGTAAAACACGGTTATAGTTGCTAAAACACCAGGAACAACATGAGCTTACTAAATCAGCAACAATGGGGAAGCGACAAAGGATAGTACGAGGATTCCAAGAAGACGGTTGAAGTTTGTTTACCAGCTGTGTAACAGTAAGAGACCCAAGAAAGAATACACCGTCACACTGGTGTAACGACATCCTGTAACAAGGATGGATTTCTTATTTTTGACAATAAGGTTTAACTGAATGAACTATGACGGTCTATTGTAATAGATGTCTCCTCTATAAAGAGGAGACATCTACATTAGAAAGGGGGAAGAAACAAGTTGTAAGGGAAATTTTGAAAAAAAAAAGCAAGTCTGAATCCTTATTGTAATTGGAAATTTTGGCAGATGAATAAAAAGTTGTTCTGAGCATCTAATCCAGCATTTGTGTTATGGGGAATCTTGTGAGAGGGATAGGGCCCACCTTCTTCACAAGATTCACCCATTTATTTTCTGTTAGTGTGTGAGTGTGTTTGGCAATTTCCTTTCTGCTGGTACTCTGTTTGGATTCTGTAGCATTACCTCTGATAATTTCCTTTTGCTGATACTCTGTTTTGTTAACTGCTTGATGCTGTAAAAGAATACTTCACCTGTGAATTAGAATTGCAGTGTGTATTAGCAACCTGGTTACAGGGGCAGGTGTTGAACATCCTTACCTTGAGGATAGGGTCTTGATCCTCTGCTAACAGAGCAACCATTACTTTTCTTTTCAGATTTGTATTCTTAGTTAACTGCTTTCATTTTATCTTTGCAATATACTGTAACTGTTATAACATAGAGTAAGGAGTTTGACAGAAACAGAATCGTGTATACTACAACTTTTAATGCTTTTAGAATTAAGTACATACAGTACGAGGTCACCTTTGAAATAAAAGGACTTTCCCAGGTTGAAAAATTAATGTGGTACTTGAATGTTTAATCAATAAACAATTCAAGTAGCCAACAGACCCTACAGAAGGATCGCGCTACACAGAGCCAATGCGCGACTATGAAAGCGATGACAAATTGGACTACATCTACAAGATAACTGCACGAGAGCAAGGTTGGTAAACCCAACCGCAGATGGATGAATATCATGGGAGCGCGAAAGCTTCTAGACATCGGATTCTGACGAGGAGATAGAGCGATGGAAAAATCGGTTACATGAGGTAACCACGCTGAACTGTAACATGATGACAAGATTGGTGCGCTGCGTATCAATGGAGGTAAGGGATCTTCCTACATATGATGGGTTAAAAGAGGTGGATGACTTCCTGAATAGATTTGAAAGAGAGGTGTCAGAACAGCAACGTTTCAAAGCTTTGAAATGGGTACTGCGTGCTACGCCCGCGAGGTGGTGGGGTACGCACCAAATAAGCTTTGAGGACTGGTGAAAATGCAGGAGGATGATGCGCATGCGGTTTGGGAAGCCTTAAATGCGATTAACAGAAAAGATTGTTAGACGAAACAGTCTGCTTGCCCACCTGTCCAGATGGATACAAGCATATGGTACGAAACCTATGCAGATGCACACAATATTCGCGTTAGGAGACACAATCAGTAAGCATGTGCGAGCGAGGCAATGGCGCGAATGACCCCTCTGGTTGGAATCACGGAGTATGGAAAGACCAAGTGCATAGAAGGTTATCCACGCAGAAGCCTTTAATGAAGTATGCAAAGCATTGAACAAGGTACATAGTGCGCAGCGGACTGATTAGGACCTGCGCGTACCAGCGGTTCTATGGGCTTATAGGACCACGTGCAAGAAACTGATGGCGCAGGCACCTCCAAGGCTGGAGTATGGAGCGAACGTTGTAATCCCCATAGAGCATAAAATGCCTAGTCTGCGCATGGTAGCACCTATAGATACGACGGTTCGCAAAGCCTTGGAAGAAGGGATCGCATAGCCAAATGAAGCAAAACGCTTGGGACCTGAGGAAGAAATCTGAGAGGGTAATTTTAGGCTCCAAGAACTTGGGAAAGAAAGGGTGCGATTAAGGGAGAAAAGCGCTCTGGTGGAAGTGGAAGCCAAGAAGCTGGAGGACGGGATCAAGAAGGATTTTCTCGATAAAGAGACCAGGATGATAAAGCAGGGTGCACACGATCACGTTGACAAATTTTGGGACTATCGCCAAGAATTGATCAGCCTGATGCCTTGGATTGGACCACATATTACCAAACGGATCAACCATGGTGGCACGATGCCGATGATAAAGTGCGCGACACAGCCAACAATAATAAAAGATGGGTATTTTCCAGGAAAATGGACGGATGACCAAATGAAACCCTACACCAGTGGTGTGACCACCTGACTAAGCATGGGAAGTAAAATCTTAGCACTCCTAGAAGTTGAAAGGAGGCGTGGGACTATAAACTACTCTGCCCAGGAGCTGCGCGCCAGAGTAAAGTGTCACAAGGTCCGCGACTGCGCAAGGGGGGCTACGCTGCAGCGTGGGTTGGCTGGAAAGTGATCGTTGGAGTCACTATTCACGATGTGATGCTTGACTTGAGGCCAAATGGAGCGGGCGGAAGGCATTTAAGATGTGCTTTATGGGCAAGATTTGGGAAAATCTGTTGCGAAGGGAGCATTAATGAACCGGATTTGGGGGGAACGGTCGAATTCAAATTCAAAAGGTGCTATAAATTACAAAGGGGTGCCCATCAAACAACATTTGGTCATTTGCGAATTGAGTTGTTGTATACCCCACGTATTATGAGCATAGCCTTGTTTGACCTGTGCAGAGCGTTGATTGAGCCCCTGATTACGTGAGTGATATATTTCTGGTCGGACAAGATGGCAGCATCTGAGGAAGTTATGGAAATTGCAGAGATGACCGCCGAAGAGGCCGCGCAAGCCCTAACTATGGGTGATGCCCCTGAAGGCGCTGAGATTATGGTGGAAATCCCTAAATCACCGCGCATGCCAAGGCCAAAGAAAGATAAACAGTCGATGGTTCTCATACGTGTGTCCCCGCGAAACTTGCTGCACACCAGGCTAACAATGGAGGAGAAAGGGAAAGTCGTTAACATGGAAACCAACGAGGAGGAGGAAGACCTGGAGGACCTTATCATCAAAGAAGATTAGGACGAAGGCATGGAGGAGGAAACTGAGCTTGCACACCCTCCAACAAAGCTGCCTTCCTATATCCGCCCGCAGAAGGGGAAGGCAAAAGTGCCCAAGGATCTTGACGAGAGCAAGAGCTCTCTCTAGACCCCGCTCCTCCCGGACGACATCATTTTTGAGGGCACGCACCTGGGATGGGTGCCTAGCTTGAAATTTGAAGATTGGGATCTCGTTGACCACGAGAATTTCCCTCACCTAGAGACCATGCAGCTCATGAAGCCTAAGAAGAACACCGCGGCGGGGGTTACCGAATTGGAGCCGCGAAAGTGGTTACACAGAGTGGAAAAGGTAGGGTTACTAAACCTGCTCTAGGTGTCGCATTTCCACTGCGCCCCAATAACAATATTCATCATTAGGCAGCTGCTCTTCCTGGTGCATGGTGGGTGTTTGTGGCTGGAGGAGCCCATCCCCATCACAGACCACTTAATCCACCACATTACCCAACTCCCATGCAAATGAGAGGACCCCTCAGACATCTTGGAGGGGAAGAGTAGTGACTTGGCTATCGCGAAGGCCATGAAGAAAAAGTACAAGTTGGAGAAGAAGAAAAGGGGATACGCCATATCCAGCATCAACAACAAAGCAGTTAAAGCGGCGACCCAAATACTGGCAAGTAAAGTTACGTGCAAGTGTCATGAAGATGAGGTACCCACGCCGGTGGTGGAACTTGTTGAGAAATGCGTGGAGGGGGTCCAGTTTAACTGGTCCAAGTTCCTCTACAGGGAGTTCCTAGAAAATTTCCGCGAGGCCCAGGAACAAGGCAAAACGTTCCACTGTGCATGGCTTCTACTTTCCATAGTGCTCGTGGCAGGGGAATTGCTAGAGGACAGTCAGCTCCCCACAATTGACAGGGATCTGCCGGAGGTCATGAAGTACGCTTCGCTCTGGGCCACGAAGGATGCAAACCGGAGCCGCGTTATCACCCACTGTCTACAACAGCCTGCAAAGTTTTGCAAAATTTAAAGCGGACCTCCACAACATCTATATCAGAGCGCACAAGGACCCGGCTAAGAAATGGAGTGAGCTACCCTTTGTAGCCATGGATCACGTAATTTTTGATGTAGTGAAGACATGGCCACAGAAGTGGTGCACCCCAGACATCGTGGCAATGGAGAAGTCTGCGGCACAGAAGAAGAAAGAGGAGGCCAAACTGTGCATGGCGTAGTTGGCAGAGAAAAGAAGGCAAGAAATAATGGCAGCAAAAGTGCAGGAGGTGCGCGATGCTGCACAGACAACAACAGAACATGAAAAGGCTGCAGCAGCAGCAGCAGCACATGAGGCAGCCGAGAAGGTGCGCGAGGGACAAAAGTCGCCTTTGCATGGGCAAGAAATAGAGGAAGAGGAGGGCGGTGCAGACCCACAAACCGTGTCAACACCACTGAAGCATCAACGCCCAAGCAAGCGGATGGGGCCACACAAGAAGGTCAAGGCATCAAAGTTGTCTATTAACCCAATCACCCTTACTAAGGGTGATCTGCACAACATCGGTGAGACGGTGCGTGATGTCACCTCCGAGGCCTTCCATAACTTTGCGCAAGAGAACCAGATTGTGTTGGGGACCCTCAGAGTGTAGCTGCAGGCGTTGCGGGTGTGAACTCCTCAAGCTGGTACCCTCTCAACCAGCCTCGCAGTAGGGAAAACTACAACAAAGCATACGTGCACGCTCAGACAACAAATACAATAGTGCTTCCAGAAGGGGCATTGGTGACAACCAATGAGGCCTACAAGCCTACGATTAGTGCACTGAAGGGTATCGGGATCAACATGGCTGCACTCCTGCGAGAGACGCTATACGTTCTACAGGATGGGATTACTGTAGAACTACGGGCTAGGGAGAGCCGCGCACTGCAAGTACTAAGCGAGCAAAAGATCAACATGGAGCAGTTGAGCTTGCAATGTGACAAAGTGCTAGCACATAACAGGTAGATGGTACAGGTACTAGAAGAAGCTTGTCAGATGGTCCCTGAGTTGGCCATCCTAACAGATGCACCAGTAGAAGCGCGCATCCAGAGACTAGCAGCAGGGATGCGCGAGGCGCGGGAAGAAATGACTAAGGTTCAACTGGAGTTGAACCTTCAGATAGCAGAGTTGTGGTTGAAGGCGCAGCCGTCCACCCCTCCGAAAGTAAGAGAACAACACGAAAGCATTATTACATCAGGGCTGGACGAGATCGACAGTGCAGTAAGGGACTGCACCAGAATGTTGGAGGATTCATTTGAGGTCCTCACGAATCTGTAAGAGGACCCCAACATCCAACGCTTAGAGACAGAGGTGTGTGAACTCCAGCAGCAGTATGACAACGTCAAAGGGACTACGCAGACGGTGGCCCTCACCCAGAGACTCGCACAGATGAAACATGCCAAAGAACTGAAAGAATAGGTGGACGCAACATGGCACAAAGAAGCAATCCTGAAGGTGCGCGTTCAACCTTGGATCGACAAGGCCTTCACCATCACAACAACAATTGAAGGCAAGCTCGCACAAATGCAGGGGACGCAGGAACAGATGCAGGGTGTTATCACTCAATATTTTCTCAAGGTTAAAGAAATAAATCACCGAGGTAACCACAAACCAACTTTTAGGCTTTGGCTCTAGCCAACCTAAGTCCAGAGAGGGCTCTCTCTATATGATTTAGCTTTGTTTGATGGGATATTAGGCTAGTTATGAAATTTCAGGGGGGTTTTGATTTGTGTTGAAGATTGGGTGGTGGAATTCTTGGAGCAGATGGATAGAGCTAGGTCTTCAAGCCATTTGGCTATGGAGTCAACAAATGGATAGCATAACTAGACTAGATCATTAAAGGGAATGTTCACAGGGCAGGCTAGCAAAGCAAAATGCAAATCTTTAGGCCTAATCGGTGAAGTGATTCTAACCAGGGTGAAAGGGAACTTAAGAATCCTTGGACCGGGATAAGAATGAAGAATAGAGGGTTATCATGAACAAAGGGCAATTAAGAATCCTTTGCTATAGATCAGAGGAGAAACTACGGAAGCTAAGGAGCAGTTAAGAATTCCATAGCTAAGATAGTTTAGGAGAAAACATTTAGAATGTAAAACAGTCAAGACAGAGTGCATTTAAGCAATTTTTGAAATATCATTCCTTGTTATACATTTAGATTTTATAAATTTACACAAAATATTATGGAAAAAACATAAGGAAAATAACATTGAACATAGGAGAATACTTATTTGTATTTCGCTTTACACAAGAATCCTGCAAAATATCTGATCTTTATTCCTTGATCCAGCAAGCCAATCCAGTCATTGATACAATAGAACTCTGATTTGAGAGAAAAAGTCTATAGAAATGTCTTGGAATCCACCCAAAATACTTCAAATGAAGAAGTATTTATACAAATTCTAAACTGAAATATCTTGAAAAAATATCAAGATTGGTTTTACAAATATCTCAAACTGTTTTACACTAATAGAACTCAAATAAAGGACATTAGTGAATCTATTTGGCACTATATTTATGGGTTTATGGTGATAAAAGAATAAAAATTTGAATTTGATGGCAACTCTTAATTGATGATGAGGCATCCAAGTCACTAACTCCATCCTTTCTTTGTGCATTCTACCCCAACAATTCTGCAAAATTAGGGTCCATTGATACCTTTTGTATATCTCAATCTGAGATAGATATGTAAAAATTGAAATATTTTATTGTAGATAAGTATGTTTTTGAGATAAACGTCTCTTAGTTTCCCAAAATTCAGCTCCAGCTGTTCACAATATTCTCTGCAAAAATATGTCAAAAACAAGACTTTGCACAGTCTGAAAAATAGGCTATGAAGACATGCACTTATCTCACTTTTGGTAATACCTGTGTAAAAAGTGAGATAATTTTTTGTAGATTAGCCTTTTAGGAACACAAACCTCCTCCAGTTTCTCAAAATTCATCTTGGATTGGATGAACTAGTTTATGAAAAACTATGACTTAAACAGGAAATTTCTGAAGAATGTACCATTTCTGCTCTGATTTCATCTTTTAACCTTAATTTATTTTAACTGTTTTTCACTTTTACTTTGGATAAACTTCATTGTTGCTGGTGAAAGTGTTTTCATCTCTGTTTAACCCTTACTACCTCCATGTTTACTTTTACTGTTTACTTTTACCGCTCTGTTTTTTCATCTATCTTCACTTTGACATGAATCTGTATGCTTTGTAATTGTCTTCCCTGCTGTTTGTCTTCATGCTAGCTGCTTTACTTGACTTGGTCTTCAATCTGATACTCTTTAACCCTGATACACTTTGACTATTCTTTACTGTGTCCTTTTACCTTCACTGTATATTTTAGGTTTTTACTGTCTATTTCAACAGTAAATCATTTAATTCCATGTTTCCTCTGCTTGTCTTTTAACTGTATGTTTTATTTTCCATCTCTGTTTGAATAGATTTGATAACAATCTCGGAGTAAATAGGTCTTATGACTAGTATTAAGACTGTTTATCCAAGGTTGCGGTCTTTTGATCGCCTGTAAAATAAAACAAACTGTTAGGAAAACGTTGGGTTGACAGGGAGGGTCATTAATGGCTTTATCGAGCTTTATAGGTCTATGGAGTGAGTCCAAAGTGCTTTTAGGAGGTAAACCATGCTTGAATTGGTTAGCAAAGGCTTCAGGTGGCGCAGAAGGGTTACACAGGGTTTTACTGCACAAACAGGCAAAAACGAGCAAAACTGGGGTTTTCGTGTTTAAACGGGTAAAGGTTTGATTTTTTTGAATTTTGGCACAAAGTGAACAGTAGATGGTTTTGTCATTTAGCGAGAGGGCGGTAAGCGGTTTATTTCACACCGCTTTTGTGGGCTTGGTGGTATTCGGGAGGGGTCACCCGATTCCATTCATTGAATGAAACATAGCATTGGGGGTCGGGCGGAAAACCACTTTTTCGGGTGGGTATCGTTGGGCGGATGCTCCCACCCGGAATGGCTTATGAGCTTTGGATGTGTGCCTTCAGATCGGACGGTGATCGCGCTGCGAACGAGCACGGAGGGTTGGGGGGGGGATGGGTTAATTGGGGCGATATGGTGATTAAGCATGGGTTAATGATGAACTTAGGCGGTGGGGGTGATTTGCAGAGTTTTACTTAACGTAATCACGAATCGATCAGTTAATGAGCTTCGTCGGGGTTTGGGTGAAATTCGTAGTTTTATAGTTAAAACTAGGTCTAGGGATATTAATGTAAGGGATTTAATATATACATACGAGAAAGGGTATTAATGGGAATTAATATATAAAAGTTATAAGTTAATATGAAAACGGCGGAAATGAATTACGCTAAGCATAATGTATTTTCTATGATTTGTTTGCTTTTTGCATATATGCATTATAACTTAGGCTAAAGTGTTTTTGTGGGTTTTTGGGAAAAAGGGGTTTTACATGGGGGTGATTACTTTCCCTAGGAAAATAGTGTTTTAACCTTAGGAAAAGGGGTTTTATTAGGGAAATGAGGGGGAATCTAGTACTTGTTGTCCTTAAGTCATTAAGCCGAGGGTCTGGTCCCTCCAAAAGTCAGAGAAATGCTCTGAGCCTCTTTGACTTAAAGGTTTTTGAGCACTTTGAATTTATTTATGGGAAATTAGTAAAGTAAAGGGGTGAAATGAATGGGGGAAGTTAATTAATTGACTTTGTAAACCTTATGGATGCTTAATTGCCCATTCACATTTGAAATATATGTTGAAGGATGATAAATGTGCTTTTGTCTAATCAATCAACATACTTCTACAACCTTTCTTCTACTTACCCATCTACTCATCCTACCATTTTTTTCTTCATTTTATTTGGGTGCATTTAGGCTAGCAAACCCTTATCCATTTTCTTTTAAAGCAGGAAACTATCTAATTCTAACCTTATATCATCCAAGGGCTCAGATTAAACTAATGAGCTCCTTTTATTTACTCTACCTATCTAATGATATGCCAAGATTAAACAATTTGGTCAGATTTTATTCCCTAACTATCAACATGAAATTGAAACCATGGCATAATCAAGATTAAATAGTTTGATTACCATGGATTGTGGCATGAATAACAAGCTGCACACAATCATTATTATGCATAAAAGTAAATAGTAGTGGCATTTTGACTTGCACACTTTCATGGTATTTTGTTTTTGGGGTTCATATTTTTCACCTTTTTGGACCTTTTCTTATTCTTTTTGTCCTTTGATTTTTCTTTTAGGACATACCCTCTTTTCATTTTTTGATTTTTCAATATGGAAAACATTTGAAAAAAGAAAATGTATGTACATATTACAAGGCTTAACCTTAGCCATTCAAAATTATGACTCCTATTGGTATAGGAACCTAACACAGGGAAGCAGTTCCGACACCACTGTCTCAGAACAACGCGTACATGAGATCCAACAGGCAGCCGCCCAGTGTGCTTCCGACCTTGCATCTATTCGAGCAGAGTTGGAGGGACTCCGCGCGAAGATCTCCGCACCAATAGAGTGACTCGAGGGTGAGTCACGATGTTTGTGTTGGGGGCCTGTTGGGCGTGGAATCCCCCCGCCCCCCCCAAGGCATGTTTTGGGGCTTAAAGCCCAAGTTTTGACCAAGTCCATTGTAAATACTCCGCGATTTGTGGGCACAGAGCACGAAGTCCTAATAGATTCATAGTGTTGTCCGCCCTTTTTTTTGTAATATAATGTCAGCTTGAAAGATCCACCCATGATCTGCGGACCATGGGATTGTATATATAGAGCAAGGCTCTAAGTGTAGAAGAAAAAGAAAAGAGAGGAATAGAATAGAAGCAAGACGAGTTTAAGAGATTGAGTCAAAGTGTAAAGTGTGTCTTTGGGTTGTAGAATAGGAGAAGGCTCTACAGCTGTGTGCATAGAGGCCTAGTAGTCCGCAGCTGAGTGGAAAGTGCAGGACGAGTTTGTAACCGTGGGAAGAATTAATAAAGAGAAGTTTTACCATATTTCTATGTATCTTTTGTTGCTTTATGTATTATTGGTTATAATTTGCAAGTTTACAGTTTATTTGTTGCGCGAACTTATATGAATGTGCTATATAAATAAATATAACACAAGGCATCTATTTACGCGAAGATAACTAACTGGTGTAAAAAGGTAAGTAAGATCTCGGGTTTGATTTAGGGAATAGTGCAGAATTCTTCTCCAGCAGCATGAAAGCCCCACAACCCCTGGTTAGGGCTACATGAAGGCAAGTATATCAGGGCAGGGAAGTGCACAAAGTAACCTGCGCGAAGGGACTAATAGTTGGACCAAATCAACCTCTCAGACATCTTAAGGGTGTGGAAACCTGGTTCCAGCACCCCCCCATACTACTTCGGGTGAGACCTCAGTTTGCACTCCGCGGACTGTTGCCGAAAGGGCCAGTAGTACAGGGATTTGTTTGGCTAATTAACTCCGAACCTGGGTCAGGCCCCAACAAGCCAACAACAATAAAGATACATACAACACTTCATTATCCCATTTGGACCACATATCTATATAATGCTTCATATATGAACTTCAGCAAATAATCCATTAATACACAATAAAAAATATCCAACATAACACTAAATATTAAGGAATGAAGAATCAACTAGGATATTTGATTAACTCTAGGTATAAACCAAATTCATTTGCCTTTCTCTTACACTCAAAGGAAAAAGCTAAGATCTAAGGGCTCGCAACTCCAAATAAAGGACCAAAATATTTTTTTCCCTTCCCATATACATCGTTTTATAATCCCTTCCAACCTAACTGTCGATTTGTTAGTTACTAGGTGGTTACAGCTAACATACTCCCCCAAAAATTCCTCAAATTGTTATTATTCCATTGTAATCCTTGTGCAGTATACATAGCCATCGTGATGGTAGACATTCACACAGAATGGATGTGCATGGTGCTTGTTTATAGTATCGTTGCACAATGAAATCCCTTGTGCGCACAACATACATTAATCTATACGCTCTCATGGATATTCCACTAAAAATATTTTGTCACAACATATCTTATTAAACATTTTGCAATCTTAGAATATGAAAAATTATTTACTTAGATTCTAGATTGGTTAATTGGTAATTTTGGTCAAATTTATGAAATATTTGAAATGATAAATGGAAAGAACAAGCACCTAAAAACACCATCCACACAAATGAACATAAGTCTTATATTTTCAAAACCAATACGGGAGAAAACCCAACTAGATGGTGAGGCTTATCTCTTCTCTCTTTGCTTCAGTTATAAAATGCACACACAAAGAAATGGGTACTCCTATGGACTTAACTTTGACACTGTAGCATGAAATACTGCTAAAAAATTTCTCCTCCTCCTTTGTTACCTTTTGAAAATACTACTCCGAAATGTTATGCTCCGAAAATACCACTATCCTTCTTGATGCATCAAAATGATTTCACAAGGTTCCATACCCCAATTGTCCAAACCAGGACTTGCCACTAAAATGGGCCCTACAAGACAATTCCTCCAATTTTCTGCCCAAAAAGTATTTGATATAGATGAAAAATGGTATGATAATAGAATGAGGATCATAACTCCCCATTTAGGGAGGATTTTTGTCCCCAAAATTTATGTTGAATGAGGTGAGGAAACGTTTCCCCTCCCTTCTCCTGGAGCACCATTTTGCTTTGCCTACAAATTTTCCTTTCAATCTAATTCGCTAAATTTCATACTAACCCTATATTGTAGTTATAAAATTCTTCTAAAAAACTTTGTCTTCTACCAACTTCACCTACGTATTTGGGGTTACTTCCTCTATGGTAGGTTGGGCCTACTCCCCTTCCTGATCCAACAAGAAAGGATCACAGTGTTTCAAATTCTCCACATTCATCATTGAGTAAATGTGCATTTATAAAGGTGAATTGAGTCTGTAAGATTTATCTCCCACCTTCTCCAATACTTCAAAAGTAACATACCATAGACCCTTGATCTCCTTATGAATACCTCGTAGTATTTCCTTATTCAACTATACCTAAACTTTGTCTCCCACATTAAATGATTTCTTTGTTCAATTCTTGTCATGTTGATCCTTGTACCTTTCCTGTTGTCAAGCCAGGTATGTAACACCGAATGAATTGATGATTTTCATTAAATATATACAATATATACATTAATTTCCAAATCCCTTATGATTAGGTGTCAGTATTCCCCACCTTAATCCAAAGGGACGTTGGTGAGTCCAAGCATCTTCCTAAATATTTCAAACTTCTTGACAAACAAAGTGGCATAATCAAGATCATAGTGTTTGAAATTTAGTTTCAAAAGATGCTCAATCAATTTCTTGTACTAGGCTCGCGGTGCTCATTTGAGGCCATACGAGGATTTTAGAAGCTTACATACTTTATGCTCCCAAACCTTCACAACAAATCCTTCGTGTTGAGACATAAAAACATTCTCTTTCAGATATCCATTCAAGAAATCAGTTTTTACATCCATTTGATGGGCTTTCCAACTGTTCTCAGCTGCCAAGGAAAAGAGAGTCTGGATGGTAGCCCATTTTTCTATAGGGAAGAAAGTGTCCTTATAATTGACCCCTTCCTTTTGTGAAAAACCTTCTTCCACAAACATAGCTTTATGCTTTTCAAGTTAGCCATATGCTTTATACTTTTTCTTGAAGACCCACATGCAACCAATTGGTTTGGTTCCCAATGGTGGATCAACCAGCTTCCAGGTGTCATTCTTTATCAAAGCATAATATTCTTTTTGCATCGCTTCTTTCCATTTATCATGAGAAGCAAATTCTTTGAAGGAATTTGGTTCAAAATATGTAGAAAAATTTAGTTCACAATCATAAGAAACATCCAAATCAACAAGTGAATCAGAATCGTCTACATCACCTCCATTATGTCTAGCAAAGATTCTTGTTCCTATCTTTCCAACTCATCAGGGCGAACACTTTCAATTGTCTTTGCGAGACATTTTGGAGGACCTTTCTAATATGTGACAAGTTGTTCAATTGACTGAGAGGGGATTGAATCATGATTTATTCCAATTCTCTTAATCACATCACTCAAAGTGTTTTCTTGATTGATTGTTGGAGCTTCATGGGGGGAAAGAGTGCTTTAGAAGGTGATTCCAGAAATTGATCTAGTATAGCGATCCCCCCCTCAAGATGTGGAATCTCATTATCAAATTCTTGAAAAGACTTCATATGCTTGAATCTATCCAAGTGATCAATCTTCCGCTCAACAACATTGTAAGTCTTGGAAGATTCAAGAAAAAGCACTTCTCTAGATATTATAAACTTCTTATTTACTTCATATAGATGATTTGCTTTGGAGGTATCTTAGTACCCTAAGAAGATACATTTTTGTCTCCTTGCACATTTGAATTGTAGGTGAGATGAGATGAGCATCTTATTTTTTTGGGTCCTCCAGGATGTAACCTGCACCAACTCCATATTTTGTTTTAGATCCGCTATAATATAGAGTCCAAATACTATTATTATTTACATAATTTTTATTATATACACTAAGCCTATTCCCATCTATAATATGTTTTTCATTTTCACTAGTGAGATTACAGGGAAGGAGTTCAGACTGTATTTTTGAAAGTTTCAATGTTGGATATGTTGTTGTTGGGCGTGGGATCCCCCTAAGGTAAGTTTTTGGGCTTAAAGGCCAATTTTTTACTAAGTCCATTGTAACGACTCCGAGATTTGTGGGCGCAGAGTGTGAAGATGTTAAATGAGTCAGAGGGTTGTCCGCCCTCATTTTTGTAATGTAATGTCGGTTTGAGAGATCTACCCATGGTCTGTAGACCATGGGATTGTATAAATAGAGTGAGGCCCTAAGTGTAAAAGGGAGAAGGATGAAAGGATGAAATCAATCGATGAAGTAGTGAGTCTAAGTGTAGAGTTGCGTTGTTGGGTCGTAAAGTAGGAGAAGGCTCTTCAGCTGAGTGCGCAGAGGCCTAGTAGTCTGCAACTGAGTGCGCGTGTTGGGTCCCTATAATACTGGTGATTACCCCATTACTATTGTAGTTATACCCCTTATTTATATTTTTGTGCCCCTATTACCCCCATATTGTTATTTCTGTGCCCCATAGAATCCCTCTATTGTTATTTTTGTGGCTTTATATTATTATTGTTAGGTCGGCTGGATTATATTGTGACTCCTTAGACTCCTATATATAGAAAGGAGGTTTTGTCATTTGAATCATCCAAGAATTGTTCATTTATGTAATGTAAAGGAGGTTGCCCCCTCGAAGAGGCTGAATTCTAAGGCGTTGATCTATCTTTTCTATCTTTTCTTGAGCTGGTTTCATAACATTTGGTATCAGAGCTTTGGATTCTAGGGTTTCGCTGCTCCAAACAGGTCATCGTGGAATTTTCACTATAACTTTTTTTCTGTGATGTTTCAGAAGTCGCAAAAAAAACCCATTTGAGAAGAAATCACGTTGAACCTTGGGTCCGAATTTCAGAGCTCTTCTCGCGATATTTACGGAGATATGATCTGAGGAAGTTTGTCTTTTTGCAGACTCCTGAATTACATTCAAAACAGGTGACCTGGGGAAAATCGTCATAACTTTCTCTCTGGGAATCAGATTGAAATTTCGTAAGAAGGTACAGAAAGAGGATGGACTTTAGTTTCTTTATATATTTTTCAAAACCAAATATCAAAAATTGTACACGTGGCACTTCATACAAGTTCGCTCTTCTGAAGGGTCTATAATCAGGTCATCTGGGAGATTGTGCATAACTCTTTCTTGGAGAATCCAATTTGGATCAGACTGGTGGCATTGGAAAGAGGACACAGAGAGCTACTACAGGTCACAAATTCAGAACTAGATGATTGAAAGTACAGAGATACATCAGAGGCAATATCGAGCTCCTACAAAGTGAAAAAAGGTGTGTAGATTTTTTTAAATTTTTGCTTAAGCTTGGTTTGAAAATTTATTTTGAAGGAATTCAAAGGGCATAGTAGAGAATTATTATCGGTAACTGATGGCCCGAGGAAAGAAATGCAAACACCTAGTAAGGAACCTGAAATCTCTAGCATGACTCATGAAGAAGAGGAAGAAATGCTACATGATATATCAAAATTACAAGAACAAGTGCAACAAATGTCACGCTCACAAAAGTTAACAGAAGCTAAGATAAATGGCATGGAAGCTAAGATGAATGGCATGGAAGCTAAGATGGACAATTTGAAGATAGATTTGACACAAATTTGAAGACACGCATGGCAAATTTGAAAACATATTTGACAAATTTTCTACAAGAAATACTTACTAATGGTGAAAAGGTAGTAAAGGAAACTCATGATGAGAACAAAAGAAATGTTAATCATGATTCCATAGACGCTAATGTTGGATCGAAGAATCACCATATTCCAAAAATCGATATGAGGAAGTTTGATGGCAAGGATCCCGCCACATGGATATTACAGATGGAGCAATTCTTCGATCTCAATAATGTGCAAAACACACAAAAGGTACGTATGGCAACTGTATATTTGGAACCAAATCAGTTTGTATGGTATCAATGGCTTTGTTCTCGTAAACAATTTATCACTTGGGCAATTTTTACGGAAGAATTGATAGCACATTATGAGGATACAAAAAGCAACACTTTTTTTAGCCAATTGATAAGTCTCAAACAAAAGGGTTCAATAATGGAGCACATTGAGGAGTTCCAAAAATTGAACATAAGGGTAAAAGATATTCCAGAGGAGCATAGGATTGATGTGTTCATAGGGTCTTTAAAGGATAATATCCAACATGATGTTCGCCTTTGGGAACCTGATTCATTAGAGAAGGCATTCAGGTTAGCAAGAAAAATGGAAAGCAAAATTATGGCAACTAGGAAGCATACCACTCACAACTATAAAGACGGAAGTGTTGTTGCCCCTAGTCTTCCACAACCTACAAGGTTGACACCACAACAATTGGAAGAAAAAAGAGCAAAAGGGCTTTGTTACAATTGTGATAGCAAATACACAAAAGGTCATAAGTGTGCTGAGAAGAAATTATTCTACATAGATTGTGAAGAGGAAGAAGAAAAGGAGCAAGAAAGGTCAAAAGAAGAGGATATACTCCAGGAACAAAGCCTAGATGAAGAACAAATAAATCCGACCATATCTTGTAATGCATTGGCGGGAATTACCACTCCTCAAACCATCAAGATAGAAGGACAAATCAAGAAGAAAAAGGTAATAGTGTTGATTGATTCAGGAAGCACCCACAATTTTATTCATTGTAGGGTAGCAAAAGAATTGAATTGCTTCCTATATCCAGCACCAGAGTGTCAAGTGATGATTGCAAATGGAGGAACAATAAATTGCTCTGGAAAGTGCCATAATATCAAGCTATCCATGGGAGAATATGTATTGACTAGCCCAATGCTTTCCATTCCAATGGGAGGTGCTGATGTTGTACTAGGAGTCCAATGGCTACAATCCTTGGGTACAATAGCTTTTAATTTTCAAGAACTTTTCATCAAATTTTCTACGGAAGGAAAGGAAGTTGAATTAAGGGGTATTGCAGGGAAACCAGGAAAGATAATCAGCTCTAATGGCATGACAAAGCTTCTAAAAAAGGAGCAAAGAGGTGTAATTGCACAATTATGTTCGCTAGATGTTTCCACATTGGAATCATCTATTTCTCCAGATCTCCAAAAAGTCCTGGACAATCATTCCAAGGTATTTGAGACTCCCAAAGGTCTCCCACCTATGCGTGATCATGATCATGCTATTCATCTGATTCCAGGAAGTGTTCCTCCAAACATCAGGCCGTACAGATATCCCTATGTCCAAAAAAGTGAAATTGAACGTATGGTTGCAGAAATGCTAGAGGCTGGTATAATTCAACCGAGTCAAAGTTCTTTCTCAGCTCCAGTAGTATTGGTGCACAAGAAGGATGGATCATGGCGCATGTGTCCGGATTATAGGGAGCTCAACAAGCTCACTATTAAAGATAAGTTCCCCATTCCTGTCATTGATGAATTACTGGATGAATTGCATGGATCAATTTACTTCACCAAGTTGGATCTTCGTTCGGGATATCATCAAATCAGAATGAAGATTGAAGACATTCCGAAAACGGCATTTAGAACTCATGAGGGTCATTATGAATTTTTGGTCATGCCTTTTGGCCTTACCAATGCACCTTCAACATTTCAAGGTTTGATGAATTCAATTTTCAAACCATTCCTTAGAAAATTTGTGTTAGTATTTTTTGATGATATACTAATCTACAGCAAGTCTTGGAAGGATCATGTTGAACATGTTGACAGGGTGCTACAACTATTGGAGGAGAAACAATTATATGCAAAAAGATCCAAATGTTTCTTTGGAGTCCAGGAGGTGGAATATTTGGGTCATATTGTATCTCATGAAGGAGTTAAGGTAGACCCTAGCAAAATTAAAGCCATTAAGGAATGGAAAATCCCACATCCATAAAGCATCTGCGAGGATTTCTTGGGTTGACAGGGTATTATCGCAAGTTTGTTAAGAATTATGGGAGAATAGCAGCACCTCTAACAACATTATTGAAGAAAGATTCATTTTCATGGACTCCAGAAGCAACAAAGGCCTTTGAACATCTTAAAGAGGCAATGTGCCAAGCACCGGTCTTAGCTACACCGGACTTCACAAAAACCTTTATTGTGGAATGTGATGCTTCAGGAAATGGAATTGGTGTTGTTCTAATGCAAGATGAAAGACCCATTGCTTTTGAAAGTCGTCCAATCAAGGGAAAGTTTTTAAGCAAAGCTATTTATGAGAAGGAAATGTTGGCAATACTCCATGCACTTAAGAAATGGCGACCCTACCTAATGGGAAGACACTTCAAGGTAAAAACGGATCATGATAGCCTTAAATACTTTTTAGAACAAAGATTATCCTCTGAAGAGCAACAAAAGTGGGTCACAAAGATGTTGGGTTATGACTTTGAAATCATCTACAAAAAAGGGAAGCAAAATGTGGTGGCAGATGCACTCTCAAGAAAGGATGAGGATGTGGAAGCATTGTTGTGTGCCATTTCTATTATCCAACCAGATTGGATAAACGAAGCAAGGGAGGAATGGAAGAATGACGAAGAAGTGTGGGCACTTATTCGAAAGCTACAACAAGATTCCAGTACTTCTGATACATTTAGCTGGAAAAATGATTCGTTATGGTACAAAGATCGCTTATACCTCTGTAAGAATTCCCAGCTAAAACAAAAGATTCTTATGGAATTGCACACTTCTCCCTTAGGAGGGCACTCAGGATTTTTAAAAACTTACCACAGGGTTAAGAAGGAATTTTTTTGGGATGGCCTTAAATCAGATATTCAAAAGTTTGTGGCGGAATGTTTGGTTTGCCAACAAAATAAAGTTGAAACAATTAAGACACCGGGTCTATTACAACCTTTATCCATTCCAAGCCAACGTTGGGAGGAGGTTTCAATGGATTTTATCACAGGTTTACCCAAGTCTGAGGGAAAGAGTGTCATCATGGTGGTAGTTGACAGACTTACCAAGTATGCACACTTTTGTGCATTATCACATCCATTTAAAGCCAGTACAGTTTCTACTGCATTTATGGAAACAGTTCAAAAGCTACATGGAAACCCAAAGATTATTGTAAGTGACAGAGATCCCATTTTCACTGGAAATTTTTGGACAGAATTATTTTCTTGTCTTGGTACTCAGTTAGCTCATAGCTCATCTTATCATCCTCAATCTGATGGGCAAACTGAGATAGTAAACAAATGTTTGGAAGGATATCTTCGTTGCTTTGTATCTGATAAACAGACACAATGGGTCAAATGGTTGCCTCTGGCTGAATGGTGGTATAACACTTCCTTCCATACAACAACAAAAATGACCCCATTTATGGCACTTTATGGGTATCAACCACCATCCATCACATCATATTTAAGAGAAAATTCTAAGGTTCAGGCAGTGGAACATCACATCGAACATCAACAACAAGTCCTCCAACTCTTAAAGGATAACCTCGTGTTGGCACAAAATAGAATGAAACAACAGGCAGATCAACATCGCAGTGAAAGAAGTTTTGATGTAGGTGATTGGGTATTCCTACGGCTACAACCATATAAGCAAATGTCCCTAAAGCAAGCTAAGAAGGATAATAAATTATCACCAAAGTATTATGGTCCGTACAAGGTGTTGCAAAAGATTGGTACTATGGCATACAAATTGGAGCTTCCTGCAGCTTCTCGATTGCACCCAGTTTTCCATGTTTCATGTTTAAAGAAGGTTATAGGCAACAAGCTCCCAATTCAAACAATATTGCCAGAACTTGACGAGGAAGGAAAAATTATATTGGAACCGGAAGAAGTCAGTCAAAAACAAGAACTCGACAGCTACGAAATCGATCAATTTCAGAGTATCTTATCAAGTGGAAGAACTTATCCGCTGAAGATTCCACATGGGAGGATGAGAATTTTATGTAGAAGTATCCAGAACTACTCAAGCGTTGAGGACCTGGAAGAGGTCGTGGGCAGCTGATATGTTACAATTGCCGGGGGCGAGGATATTATGCCCGTGATTATACGACTATGATATATCCATCATGCTTGTATTGTACCTTGTTTGATTATGAGATTAAGGATTGTCCCACACCGATAGCGAGGTTGCGTGATAAGGGAGCGCTCCAACCTCCCCCGACTCAGAACCTGTAGATGATGAGGTCTGAGCCGCGCGAGGAAGACCCTAACGTGAACATTGTGCTCCGAAGTGGAATTACGATAGGAGATGATAAAGGCAAACAACCTGAAGATAATACTTGGGTTCGCAAGGCTCCGACAAAAGAACCAGAGTTTGATTTGGAGCGCGCTAAGGAAACCTTCATGGAAGCTAGGAAGAGCTTCGTTGATGCCTCCACTTCAGGAAGCAAAGACAAACTGGAGCCAGAAATGGACCCATCAATGCTCACGATGTTCCTAGAAACATGCATGAAGCTACTGCGTGACAGCAAGGCTGTAAAGGGATTGCAGGAACTCATAAATATATCTGTTGGGAACATGCCAGTAGAATTGCGCATAGTCTGGAAGATTGGAAAGCATGCGATGAGGACAGGAAGAGAAATGAGGTTGACCATGCAGATTGGAGAATATGAGATGGACCAAGTAACTTTGGACCTAGGTTCAGATGTGAATGTTCTACCGAAGCAGAGATGGGAGTGCATGGGAAGGCTTACATTGCAATGGTCTCCTATCTAGCTACGAATGGCGAACCAGCAAAAGATCATACCTATGGGGAGATTGTAGGGAATCACGGTGGATATTTAAGGGGCAAGAGCGCTAGCAGAATTTGAAGTGATAGAGATTGTGGATGACAACAATCTCTATCACTATTAGGAATCGATTGGGTCACTAACATGAATGGGGTGATAAATCTAAAGAAGCGCAAGATGATTTTTGAGAAAAAGTCTTTACACGTAGTCGTACCTTTGGACCCTGTAGAAGGATCGTGCTACATGGAGCCAGTGCACGACTATGAAAGCAACGACGACTTAGACTGCATTTACAAGATAACCGCGCAAGAGCAAGACTGGGTAAATCCCACCGTGGATGGATGAATCTCATGGGAGCGTGAAAGATCCTGTACGTCGGATTCGGATGAAGAGATAGAGCGATGGCAGAACCATTTACACAAGGTAACCACATTGAACTGCAACATGACGACAAGATCATTGCGTTGCGTATCAATGAAAGTAAGGGATCTACCTACTTGTGATGGGTTAAGCGAGGTAGATGCTTTCCTGAACAAATTTGAAAGAGAGGTGTCAGAACAACAACGTTTCGAGGCTTTGAAATGGGTACTACGCGCTATGCCTGTGAGGTGGTGGGGTACGCACCAAGAAAGCTTTGAGGACTGGCGCGAATGCAGGAGAATGATGCACATGCGTTTTGGGAAGCCTCAAATGTGTCAAAAGACAAGTATGATGGAGGGGATGATCCAAGCGTGCACCTTGCCAAGTGGACAAATGTCTATGGGGAAGAGCCACAATCTGAGTGGGTGCACCTGTTTTGTCATACCCTGGATGTTATACCCATGAACTGGTATATAGAGATGGAGCTCTACCATGGGACGAGTGAATGGGATATCTTGCGCGAAGGATCCCTATTAACCTTCACTTTTGAGGATCGTTGGTGGGACACTGTTGATGACGCGCTACAAGAAGTAAAAGCAACTATCTTTAAGATACCCTAGGAGCCAATAGAATTGATTCAGCCTAAATGGGCTACTCAGTTGAGCTGTGCGCTGAAGTGTTACAATGTAAATACTGAAGAAGATGACGAGGATCCGCGAGAAGTTAACATTCCAGAAACTGAAGGCCATCACGAGGTTCAGGGACCACTAATTGAAGACCCTGATATAACCACGCCAATAAAGACAAAGTAGGTGAACATTGGTACAGAAGCCAAACCTAAGTATGCAACGCTCGACGACTACTAGGATGACGTGATGATGGATAAGGTTGTTGAGTTACTCTGCGAGTACCAGGACTTATTCCCGACCAAGATCACAGACTTAAAAGGAATCATCGACGATTTAGGAATGATGCACATCACATTAAAGCCCGACGCAAAGCCAGTTAAGCAGAGGCCTTACCACTTGAATCTGAAATACAAGGAGAAGGTCCGTGTAGAACTGCACAAAATGCTCGCAATAGGAATCATTGAGCCGTAGAAGAATCCGGTTGGGTAATCCCTATGGTGGTGCAAGAAAAAAAGCAGAAGGGTGAGATAAGAATATGCGTGGACCTTAGAAAATTGAATGACGTGTGTGTGCATGACCCATTTCCAACTCCATTCACAGATGAAGTATTGGAAAATGTCGGTGGGCAGGAAGCATATTCTTTCACTGACAGATTCTCAGGGTACCACCAGATCAAAATCGCGTCAGAAGATAGGAGTAAGACAACCTTCGCAACTGAGTGGAGCTGCTTTCAATACACTGTTATGTTGTTTGGATTAAAGAACATGTCGACCATGTTTTCGCGCATAGTTGTTGCAACATTCAAGGAATATATCCACAAGTTCTTGGAGGTTTATCTGGATGATTGTACTGTATTCGGATTGGTTAAGCACTAGGTAGGGAGCTTACGCTTGATGTTGGATACCTGTTGAAGATGCCAAATCGCGTTGAACCTCAAGAAGTGTACGTTCCTCGTTCCCTTTGGGAACTTGTTGGGACATGTGGTTTGCAAACAGGGACTAATGGTAGACCCCACAAAAATTGTGGTGATTCTGAATTTGGAAGCGCCGCGAAGTGTCAAACAGTTGTGCGCTACCCTGGGACATACAAGGTACTACAGGAAGTTCATCAAAAGTTATGCCCAGATCACTGCACCGATGGAGAAGTTGTTGAAAAAAGATGTCACGTTCTGCTGGAACGATGACTGCAAGAAAAGCCTAGATGTACTAAAAGAAAAAATGGCCTCTGCGTCGATCCTGGTCTTCCTGAAATGGGACGAGGAGTTTCATGTCCATGTTGACGCGTCGTGCATAGCACTGGGAGCGGTACTAACACAGGAGGGTGGAGAGGGCTTGGATCACCCTATCGCGTTCGCGAGTCGCAGGTTGTCTAAAGCAGAAAATAACTATTCCACAACTGAACGTGAGGGATTGGCTATGGTGTACGCACTCCAGAAATATCGGTACTATTTGCTAGGGGGACACTTCAAGATGTATACAGATCATTCTGCGTTGAAATACTTGGTCAATAAGCCTGTGTTGGGGGGGCGCATATGCAGGTGGCTTTTATTGTTCCAAGAATATGATTTTGAGGTCATTGTGAAGCCTAGGTGCTTGAACGTGGGACTGGATCACCTATCTCACATTGAGACAGGAGAGGAACCTACGAGTTTGGAGGAAGGATTACCTGACTCGTTGGGTAGAGTCGCAGCCTGTAAAAGATTGCACGACCGCCATGGCCGTGAAGTTTATGTTTGAACACATATTGAAATGATTTGGATGTCTGAAGATCTTGATGAGCGATCACGGTACACATTTCTTGAATGAAACAATCAGCACGCTGACAAAAGAGTTTCAGGTGTATCATCAGAAAATCACCCGTATCACCCACAAGCCAATGGGATAGTAGAAGGATTTAACAAAATACTGGAGACTACGCTGACCAAAGTATGCAACGCGCAATGAAGTGATTGGGACCTGCGCGTACTTGCAGTATTATGGGCCTATAGGACAACCTGCAAGAAACTGACGGGACAAACACCTTTTCGGTTGGTCTATGGAGTGGAGGTTGTAATTCCAATGGAGTATATTGTGCCTCATCTGCGCATAGCAGTGCTCACAGGTATGACGGACCGCGGAGCCCTGGAGGAGAGGCTCACGTAGTTGGAGGAACTTGAAGAGGGACGGTTTGTGGCTGGATTCCATTAGCAAGTACAAAAGCAGTGCGAAAAGGCCTGGCACGATCAACATATTAAGTTGCAAACCTTCAAGGTAAACGATTTGGTGTTGCTATATGACAGTAAATTTGATAAATTCCTGGGAAAGTTCAGAATGCATTGGTTGGGACCATATGTTGTTAAGGAGGTCATAGACACAGGCACGGTGCAGCTGATAAAGCTAAATGGAGAACCTTTCACAGGCAAAGTGAATGCCAATTGATTGGAGCCATACACGGGTGGACCGACTCTTTGACTAGTCGACAAAAGCACAGTCTTCGCGCTCCAGGTAGCTGAACGAAGGTGTGGGACTATAAGCAGATGTACGGGACGCAGGAACAGATACAGGGGAGCAGTTTCGACATCGCGATCTCAGAACAACGCGTGCAGGAGATACAACAGGCAGCTACTTAGTGTCTTTCTGACCTTGCAGCCATCCGAGCAGAGTTGGGAGGTCTCCGCGCAAAGCTCTCCGCACCGACAAGGTGACTTGAGGGCAAGTCACGATGTTTGTGTTGGAGGGATGTTGGGCGTGGGATCCCCCCAAGGCAAGTTTTGGGGCTTAAAGCCCAATTTTTGACTAAGTCCATTGTAACGACTCCGCAATTTGTGGGCACAGAGCGCGAAGATGGTAAATGAGTCAGAGGGTTGTCTGCCCTCACTTTTGTAATGTAATGTCGGTTTGAGAGATCTACGCATGGTCTGTGGACCATGGGATTGTATAAATAGAACGAGGATCTAAGTATAAAAAGGAGAAGGACGAAAGGAGGAAATCAATCGATGAAGCAGTGAGTCTAAGTGTACAGTCATGTCTTTGGGTGGTAGAGTAGGAGAAGGCTCTGCAGCTGAGTGTGTAGAGGCCTAGTAGTCCGCAACTGAGTGCGCAGACCCCTGCAGCTGAGTGCGCAAGGCAGGTTGAGTCTGTAACCATTGGAAGCATTAATAAAGAGAAGTTTTACCATATTTCTGTGTATCTTTTCTTGTTTTATGCATTGAAGTATATTGGGTATGAATTACAAGTTTACTATTTATTTACTGCGTGAACTTATATGAATGTGTTGAATAAGTAAATCTAATAGAAGGTATCTATTTACGCGAAGATAACTAACTGTTATAAGAATATAAGTAAGATCCATGATGTGACTTGGGGAAATAGTGCAGATCGTTGCTCCAACAGCACAAAAGCCCCACAACCCCTGGTTAGGGTTGTGCGAAGGAAAATATAACAGGGCGAGAAGGCCAAGCAGAGGCCAGGGAAGGGCGCGAAGTAACCTGCGTGAGAGTACTCACAGTTGGACTAAATCAACCTCTTAGACATCTAAAGGGTGTGGAAACTTGATTCCAGCATTCCCCCATACTGCTTCGAGTGATACCTTAGTCCGCGCTCTGTGGACTGTTGCCGAAAGGGCCAGTAGTACAGGGATTTGTTTGGCTAATTAACTCTGAACCTGGGTTAGGCCCCAATAAGCCAAGGGTTGTGTAGCAACCAATATTTGATTCCAAAAATAAATTTCCCACAATATCCTGAGAAAAATTGATGGGTATGTTGGGTCCTTCTAATTCCCTCACTATATACTTCATGTGTGGCTCACTATCAATTGTTATTTGATTATTGTTTCCTTTGAATGTGAGCCACAGTTGAGACCAATCAATATCAAATTATTCCTGAAGTTTCTTTGACCAATATCCACTCAAAATAATACCACAGGCTTCAGGAATGTCAACCACCACTATATCGATAGCTTGGACAACCATCGCATTTGATGATAATCGAATGAGTACATCATTGAGTTCACCAATTACTTGTACTTCAGTCCTATCTAGTTGTGTAATTTTGGAATTGTTTTTCTCGAGTGTGGTGTTTATTTTATTACAAATTGACCATGGGATAACATTAGTTGAAGCACCAAAATATACTAAACAATTATGAACATTATGATTAAATATCTCAAAAGTAAATAGAAAAGTTAAATTTTGTGATCTAGAATGAACTCCAATACTCGTTGCATTAATTATAACCTTGTTAGTTTATGTAGCCTTGGTTCGAGCAACTGATGTGGTATTGCCAGAATTGGCGGATGCATAACCAAACATACTCGGCACAACTGTCAAGTTGAATGTTTGGATTATTAACTCTCTTTGTTAAGGAATTTGACCCATCTCATAGAGTGTTACATTTTCTCTAGTCTTCTTCATATCATCAATAATGTTTTACTCCATACACCACCTTCATTCTTACACTTCGTTGGGTGGGTTGAAGGTGTGGCTTGAGAAGACTTACTAGATGCTTCAGGGCTTTTGGATTTTCTATGGTATTTTTGTATGCATCTTTGGTTTGTTGACTTCTTTTAGGTTGAGAAGGCGAATTTTGATTATTGTTCCTTGTAGGAAGTATCTGTCTCAATAAATCTTTACCCTATGGTTGAGGATTAGATTCAATCTACTAGCCTTTTACTTCGTATGTTGTAAGATTTGGAGGCCTTTCTCCAACTGAAACTTATTTGATTGTTTTTTACTCTTTGTCAACCACTACATCCCACAATGGCATAGTTGATCCTACATTAGAGTTATCATATGCGGGGTTGGATTCTTCTTCCACCTGTTGTTCAGATTGATCTTCAATGGATTTATCATCCAACAATTTATTTATTACCAAAGTCATAAAATTAATCCATTGTACACAAGTTTTCTCCAAGTGACTTGCTTGATGATCCAAATAGAAATTATCCAACCCAAGCTCTTCAACATTCATGTTTACACTAGAGTTCTAGGTAGATTTAGCCAGGGGGTTGTTTTATGCTTAAGAAAGGAATTTGAAATATCTATTGCTTGAAGAACTTTCGCCAACACTATTCTTCAAATCTGTAACTTCATTGATTAACTTCTTCATCATTTTAATGACACTCACTAGGTCACTAGCCTCTTTCTAAGCCTGTTTATTCACAGTTTCCTGAGGCTTCTTCCCACTAGCCTTCAAATCTTCTTGTATGTGATGTACACCAATAGAGAGCATGCATTTTTTGACTGCCTTATTATCGCTTTTCACAAACATTACTATGTTAGAATGTAGGGCTAATGTATAATATGAAATAGCTATTGAATAATGAGGGTGTACATTGGCGATGAATTTATTCAATTTCATAGTGAAGCGTTCGTCAAAATATTTAACTTTCTATTTTTTCTCCATTTTCAAAACACTTAGATCTTTTAATAGTGTAGATGAAATTTTCTCTTCTCCAAACTTATCCATAAACACATTTTGAAATTGCTCCCAATTTATAATGGAAACCACCCGAAGATTATAATGCTAGGTGGAAGCTTTATTCTCAAAAGCGTAAGAAAATAATTTGCATGCCACATCCTTATATTAAACACTCATTAATCTTAAGGACATATAGAAATTTTGAATATGATCTTCTGTGAATGTTAATTTATTTCGGTCAATTTCAGAAGAAAATTTTCTTAACATTGAGGCAAATCATGTAAGTGACCTTGAAGTTCAAATCCCCTTGATCCATCCATACCAATTGGTTACCGACCATATTTTTTCTACATGCTTGTCTTCACTTTTTGAACCGGTATGTTCTTCGTCACCTTCTATATTTTCACCATGTTTTGACCCCTCGTCTTCCTCATCAAAGGGACCAAATAAATGACACTTTTCAATATATTCTACTTTATCAACTAAATATGTGCACACCAATTATTCAAACAAATCTACTAGTACACCATGATCAGTCATTGGTCTCCTTACTGCACGCCTGCAAGGTACATAATTGTGTTGCATACAAACATGTCATAGCATGAGATTCAAACAATCAAGGTAGATATTGTGTTGCATACAAACATGTCATAGCATGAGATTCAAACCATCTCCACCACACCACCTACACTCACTATAGCTAATAAATGGACCATTTTTCATAAAAGATTATAGTTATATTTGATTAATGAGAATTTTTATTATGGAATTTTATTTGTAATTGGTTTAAGTTCATTTTAAAAGGGTTTGATTATTAGAATTTTGAAACATGAAACCAAACCACATTAATTTTTGTGTTTTTGTGGGAATGGAATAATGTTCTTTTATTTTGTCTGTGTTAAGTTTGGAAAATCTGGATTATACAAAAACAAATAAATAGAATAGAATAACAAACAAATTGTATAAAATAGTTTGTAATACCAAATATTTAAAAATATAAAATTTGTCAAACTTTATGAAAAGGGTTTTGTTAACTTGAGGCTTTAAATTATGGTGAACAACTAGCCCATAAATATCAATATTTTCAATTTCTAGGAAATGGAGATGGTCTTATTTGAATTGCAAAAACAAAATAACAAAGTTCTTTATAAGGCTATTCTAAATTATTAGATTCATATCAAAGTATACTCAAGAAAGCATTTCCATAAACACATTCAACTTTAACGTACAAGATTCAACAATAAAGATACATACAACACTTCATTATCCCATTTGGACCACATATCTATATAATGCTTCATATATGAACTTCAGCAAATAATCCATTAATACACAATAAAAAATATACAACATAACACTAAATATTAAGGAAGCAAGAATCAACTCGGACATTTGATTAACTCTAGGGATAAACCAAATTCATTTGCCCTTCTCTTACACTCAAAGGCAAAAGCTAAGATCTAAGGGCTCGTAACTCCAAATAAAGGACCAAAAGACTCTTTTCCCTTCCCATATGCATCCTTTTATAATCCATTCCAACCTAATGCCTGATTCGTTAGTTACTAGGTGGTTACAACTAACATACTCCCTCAAAAATTCCTCAAATTGTTGTTATGCCATTGTAATCCTTGTGCAGTATACGTAGCCATCGTGCGTGGTAGACATTCACACACAATGGATGTGCATGGTGCTTGTTTATAGTATCGTTGCACAATGAAATACCATGTGCGCACAACGTACATTAATCTATACACTCTCATGGATATTCCACTAAAATAGTTTGTCACAACATATCGTATTAATATTTTGAAATCTTAGAATATGCAGATTTATTTACTTAGATACTAGATTGGTTAATTGGTAATTTTGGTCAAATTTATGAAATATTTGAAATGATAAACAGAAATAACAAGCACATAAAAAAACCATCCACACAAATGAACACAAGGCTTATCTTTTCAAAAACAATACGGGAGAAAACCCAACCTGATGGTGAGGCTTATCTCTTCTCTCTTTGCTTCAGTTATAAAATGCACACACAAAGAAATGGGTACTCCTATGGACTTAACTTTGACACTCTAGCTTGAAAGACTGCTAAAAAATTTCTCCTCCTTTATTACCTTTTGAAAATACTACTCTGAAATGTTATGCTCCAAAAATAACACTATCCTTCTTGATGCCTCAAAATGATTTCACAAGGTTCCTGTTGACGATGCTGGATCCGCCAACATGTCAGGGGATCTCCCCTGTAAGAAGTCCCAATTAGACCTCAGACCATTTGGTGTAGGAGTCCCAACAGTGGGTCGTACAGTAATGCCTTGACCGTGATTTCGCACAGAGGCAAGTAAGATAACTTTATTGGTAGCAAGGGTGTGACAGTTGCAATAAGACAAGGAAGGTGCATGAATAGTTCTAACACACACAGAGTTGGGTGAGTGCACCCCTTGGAAACCTATGGTAGCACGTGGCTTGGAAGGGAACACACAAGTGAAGATGCATCACAAACTGGAAAGAAATTTAGCTAACAATCCAAAGTGATGGTTAAACCAATCAACACATTTCAGTAAGATTCATACATACTTATACAGAATAGTCCATACATGAATGTGTAAGCAAATAGATACATATACCATTTAGAGTAAACAAGATAGCTGGAATACAATATGACATATGCATGAAACGTGTTGGCTCTTATATTAAGAAGTGTAATTTCCAGTCATACAATACATCCATGTCCAACCACTAGTTCTGATAACAGAACGTTACAGCCACAACCGCCTTCTCCTCCAAAGAGATGTACTAGCTTTGCGTAATGGAGAAGCCAAGGCTCGTTGCAATACTGTCCAAGCTCTCTCAAAGATAGTCTTATCGGAAGATTTGTTGACCAAAAGCCTCTACAATGAGTTATGAGGGACTATTTGTAGCAAAGGTTGGGGTGGCCCTTGACATTCCCCTTTGTGACAGTTCATCTACCCTCATGACTCTTCATCTACTCTATGACAGTTACATCCACTATTGACACTTGAACTTACACTTGACAAGACGTTACATACAATCTTAACATGTAACCATGTGAGACAAAATGGCTTGAGCAAGCCATGCAAGACATCACTAACACTCAGACCGTTGTGGTGAGACCAACTCTTGACATCCTTGTGATGATCGATGGTGGTGAACTGATGCCAAGATTGTTCATCCGTGATGGTGTCTATGCGCTCAATGGTGACATCTTGCAGAAGCAAACTCTTGCCTCCATTGCATATGGGTACATTGATATGTCTCCTCTGTCTAACTCGTCTGATAGCATGCACATGGTCATCCTCATGTGACCAAACCAAAAACACTCTGATGCATAGTGTCCATGTTGATCTCCCAGTCTGTGCCGGTGGTCATGCGCATCAACTGTCAACTGCATGTTCAGCTCTAGTCACACTTGCTTCTTGACCTTGCCTCAGTGAGTGTGTTGAATGGGCGGGATCGCATGCATGCGCACAATGACATGCATGCTGCTGAATATCCTTGCATGTGATAAAAAACACTTCTCACCATGTCTACTTTGTGCCATCTGCTGGGATGGATCTATAACTTGTACGGGTGTAGTTTCATCCATGAGTGCATGTTGCACCCATTGTTGTACATGTTCCTGTTGCAACTCATTCTCTTATCTATGCAGCTCTTGTTCTTCCTTGAGTTGTTTCTTGAGCACATGCAACTCCTTCTCCGTTTCATTCTCCACCTTCGCGCAATCTTCATGTTGCACGGTCACCTCATATTCTGAGCCTCCAAAGATGCTTTCATCACAAGTGGATCTGGTTGAGCTTGCAACTTTGTTCCGCCTATGTTGTAAACAACCTTCCTCTTGCGTTTGTTGCATCCTGTATGCTGCCTTCAGCTGTTATTGATGGAGCTGCTTGTTGTGATGCTATTCTCATCATATCTTGATGTCCTTGTCTATGAACAAATTGATGTCTTGGTGGGTAGGAAAGTTCATAGAAACTTGATCGACTTCATCCCGAAGTGTACTTTGAACGGTGTCTTCGACTCTGCTCTCCTGGAAACCATTGTACATGTGTTGTTGAGAGGCAGATGAACACCTACGACACCTAGAGACATGGCAACACTCATGGCAAGAAATTTGTCAGTTGAAAACCAAAATTAACTTGAGAACTTACTTGCAACATACCTATGTCACTGATCGTGAAGGTTGGATAATTTCTGCCAGGAGGTCGGGAGATTGACTGCCAAGACTGCATAAGGCACAGTTTGGGTTGTCAGGTAGCTGATTGACTGCTTGAACTATGTAATGTATAGTGCAGCCTAGCCTGTTGAGGACTGAAACACCGCAATGCACAATTTCAGTCAGTAGTGACAAGCAACCAGCAAACTGCATTGCACAGTTTTTGGGGCCAGCGAGACACTGCCTCCAAGAATTGTGCAATGTAAGTTTGGAGTTCAGTGCCTGGCTAGATTTGTGCAATTTCTAGATGGAAGGCAAAGCCTTCACTTCCAGAAATGCGTAGTGCTAGGCGGGCAAGGCACGGTCCGGGCCAAGGCAGCCCAGTCCGGCTGACGGATGACTGAAAATATGAGAAGTGTGAATGCATGAGGAGATGAGTGCAAACAAGAGTGAATGATCATTCATGCAAACAACAAGTGCACGATTCAAGAAACAGAAAAGCATGACAGTGTGTGAAGCGAGTCGCTGCAACAACGATCGTCCGTGCAAAAAGAGTTCCATGCATGCGACAACAGTGAGATGCAAACGAAAAATGAAATGGTGCTAGTACAAGCTAGTATGCATGTAAACAATAGCAAGCGCTCACTGAAATTGAGTAGACAGCACTCACACAAAGCGAAACACAAAAAGTGACAAAAACGCAACGCAACTCATGAACAACGAGTTTACCCCAAGACAACTGAGCTGAATGTGCCGACGACTCCTAGATGCAATGTGGGATGACAAAGCTGCAAGGTCGATGTGAGGAATGAGCTCTACAGCATCCAGTTGATGATTTTTGATAAGATCGAGGTTGTGACACGCATGCCACAAATCTAGGAAAAACAACACTTGGAGGAAGGTCTCTGAGATGATCCTTGCATGTAACCTCCAACTGCTAAAAATAGATCCCTGAATCAAGGGATGCCTTTGCATGTTGCCTTGGGAGGAGCAGTCCATGCATGCAAATCAGTTTTTCTCGGTCCCAGAGGGAACCGGTCAACTCAACTGCACATGCAAGAGCCTCCTCAACTGCTAGGAGAAAATGCGCATTTTTGGGAGGGAGTTGGGCTGGCTGCCTGGAAGATTTCCGCAATTTCTGGGCAGAGCAACTGATTGTTGCCTAGGATTGCACAATTCTTGGGTTGAGCAACCTTGTTGGAAAGAATTGCGCAATTTTCTGGATGAAGCCTAACTGGCAGATTTGCACAATTCTGGAGCCCAGCAGGCTGCCAGACAAAATTGCGCAATTTCTGGAGGGAAGGTTGGTTTCCCTCTAGAATTGCACAATTTCTTAAGGGAGCTGCTCAGCCTGCAGTTGGACCAAGTTCAGGAGAAAAACCTGTGAGGGGAGTGCATCAAGATTTGATAGACAGGTTGTCTTTCTATAAGAAAATCACTTAAGCTTGTGTACTTGATGAAGCAAGACATGCTGCTGTGAAAGGTTGGTAGGGAGGCTCCAAAATGAAGCTAAGGTAAAATTTTGGAGGGTGGTTGTAGCCGCTACAACACTTGGCGACACACTGGTAGAACTCCAGCTCTCTGAATGGACCTTGTTCATGAAAAACAAGTCTAACACCTCCGGAAGTATTGTTCATTTCTTAGTTCATCTTGGTTTCACACTAGCCTAATTGTAAGATGTAGCATCTGCCAAACTCTTGGTCGATTGACACACATTCCAAGCCAAGGCAACACAGTTGTTTCAATTGGGGTTGAGGGGTATATTGGTGCACAAGCAATATAATCGTCAGAGTCTTAGTTTCATCTCTGGTGTTGCTTCATTGCCAGCTGGCCTGGACAGTACCCCGATGGAGTCACACAGGAACACAAGCATTGCTCCACTACTAGCGAGTCTGGTCAGTGCCTCGGCGGAGTTACTTGCATCACCCCTCTACGTAGGAAGCCTTTCTATTCTTTCGCCTTATTCATTTTTAATTTTTTCCATTTTTTTCATTTTCACAACTGTGCATAGCACTTATTCATTTCAAAGGCGGAAGAGGGATCCCGACTTATTGAGAGCAGAAGAGGTTGTTCCTTCAGAGAAGTAGTTTATTATATACCTTTGACATGCTTGTTAAGGTTTCCCCCCTCACCTTACTCTACTTGACTGAGCTGACAAGTGTTAACCCAAAAACAACCGACTAGAGTAGGTGACACTAGTTAGCGCACAAGTGTTGTGTTTTCAGCAAGGTTCACTTCGAACAATACATATTTTCCATCAACATATCATGGACTAAAAGTAACAAGTTCTTCATACAGAGGCAGGATGATAGATAACCAAGTAGTGATATCTGTACAAGGCCTCTTGTACTTTACCCATCTAGTTTCAAGACTCATACATGGTTTCATGTGAAACTAACCTATGAACAAAACAAGCAAACAAATAACAAAGAAAAAGCAAAGTAAGCAAGCAAACAAACAAACAAACAAAACAAGTAAGCAAACAAGCATGCAAGAAAACCAACTAAAAGCAAACATTACTCTTACTCCTAAGCTAACGGTGCATGGACACGATAATATGAAGTGATATTTCCAATGCATCCACCGGCGCATTGGTTGACCCATGTTGGTGAAGGCTTGGTCCACGAGCAACCCAATTGTGCAGACCAGCAAGCAAGAAAGATATAACAATGAAGACAAACACACTTCATGTTTAAAAGATTCCACGAGACACTGCGTGCAGCTTTGAATCATGCGCATACTCTTGAATGTGACATGCAAGAAAACGAAAGAAACAAAGACAACTTGCGTCGTGCACACGTGCTTGCAATGTAAGATTCCTACAATGTATGAGCGATGGGATCGTGCAGTTCAAGTGGAGGAAGCATGATCTGTGTATGATATTGATCTTCAATGCATATAGATGACTGATGAGGAGCCTTGGGTGATTGAACAATTTCCTGATTAGAAGTGAAACTAACCTCAGGACATCGAGGGACTGACATAACCATCAGCTCAGGCTGAAGTGCCTCAACAGCCTGGGGTGTTTCAACTTCATCGTCAAATAGATCATCATAAACCGGTGGCTTCGAAAAATAAATTGTGATAGAATCATGATCATGATCGAATATGGGAGTAAATAGATCACGATAGCCACGATCAGAAAAATCGATGATTTCATCGACATCCTCATGATCTAATGAATCAAATAGAGGGGTAGATGAGAATTGGACAAATCCATCCTCTGTGTTTCTCGAAAAGACAGATGAAAGATCAAGTGGATTTTCAATTAATAATGTATCCTCTCCATTGTCAAATGATGGACTGACATCCGGTGTGTCCTGCGAGTGATCAACAATGGGTGCATCCATGGATGAAGATACACATGCGAAATCATGGATGGCAGGTTCACCAAAGATGTCAGGAAAGAATGAAGGGGGCTCAGACAGAAGGGAGTCATCCTTCGCCGAGTCTTGATACTCAAGCTCCCAGTCATACTCTTCATGAATGACAATGAACGTTGGTTGTGCAACACCAACTCCGTCAGTGGCTTGATCCTCGTTCACAACAAGTGTAGAGTCCAGAATGGGAGAACACAAGACAGTATCATTTGGAGGATTATCCGAGTACGAAGACGGAGGTTGTGGTACAAAATGCATACGAAAACTTGATGGACTCACAACCAAATCTGTGTGAAAAATAAGCAAAGTGATGTTGGGAGGATGTGACAGCTGAACTAATGTGTGAGCATGATCTCCCATATCACTCTGCAGTGGTGGAGTTGTTTGATGAGGGGATGGCAGACAGTCACTTATGAAAGTGACCGTCTCCATCTGAGATTGTGCAACTCCATCGCTGAAGAATGTTGAGATGGGCTTTATTTAAAACTTCTTCTTGGGACGAGAAGATTTCTTAAGACAATACTCGAATCAGTCCCAAAGATAGAAAAATTTCATCTGGCTCTTTGGAGCTTGAAACTGAAAATCATGGAAGCGCTACCAAAAATCCATAGGTGATTCATGCGAAGCCTTCCATTGTTGTAGCAGTTTTTGGTCAAGATGTTCTGCATAAAAATGATAGAAAGTGTCTTCAATGAGATCACAAAAGTACTCAAGTGAGTGCACACTGTTAGCCAGCAGGCTACATAGCCATCGATGTGGAGATTTGTGAAGTGTGTATGCAAGCAGCAAACCAGCTTGTTCGTCAGAACATCCATCTTCTTCATGAAGCATGGAAAGAAAGTCATGTAAGAACTCAGGCCAGGCCACTTCGCCTTCACCATCATACATATAAGTGGACAAGTGATCAAAAAACTCCCTCTTGATGGTGACATCTTCGCGATTCGAAAAACATTGTGGAGGGAGAAGAGTGCAAGACTCCATGCTAGATATAAAAAGGTTCAAAACAAGATGAGAGGACACAACTTGTCATTTGGCCCTCCTTCTAACACCAGAAATGTTGATGGTGCTGGTCCCGCCAACATGTTAGGGGATCTCCCCGGTAAGAAGTCCTAGTTAGATCTCAGACCGTTTGGTGTAGGAGTCCCACCAGTGGGTCGTATGGTAATTCCTTGACCGCAATTTCGCACAGAGGCAAGTAAGATAACTATGTTGGTAGCAAGGGTGTGACAGCTGCAGTAATATAAGGAAGGTGCATGAACGGTTCTAACACACAAAGAGTTGGGTGAGTGCGCCCCTTGGAAACATGTGGTAGCACGCGGCTTGGAAGGGAACACACGAGCGAAGATGCATCACAAACTGGAAAGCAAGCTAGTTAACAATCCAAAGTGATGGTTAAACCAATCAACGCATTTCATTAAGATTCATACATACTTTTATAGAATAGTCCATACATGCATGCGTAAGCAAATAGATACATATATCATTTAGAGTAAACAAGGTAGATGGAATACAATATGATAAATGCATGAAATGTGTTGGCTCTATTATATTAATAAGTATAATTTCAATTCATACAATACATCCATGTCCAACCACTAGTTCCAACAACAGAACTTTACAACCACAACCACCTGCTCCTCTAAAGAGATGTACTAGCTCTACGCATTGGAGAAGCCAAGGCTTGTTGCAATACTATCCAAGATCTCTCTAAGATAGTCTTATTGGAAGCTTGGCTGACCAAAAGCCTCTACAATGAGTTATGAGGGAATATTTATAGCAAAGGGTGGGGTGGCCCTTGACATTCCCCTTTATGACAGTTCATCTACCCTCATGACTCTTCATCTACTTTATGACTGTTACATCCACTATCGACACTTGAACTTACACTTAACAAGACATTATATACAATCTTCACATGTACCCATGTGAGACAAAATGGCTTGAGCAAGCCATGCAAGACATCATTAACACTCAGACCAACTCTTGACATCCTTGTGATGTTCGATGGTGGCGAACTGATGCCAAGCTTGTCCGTCCATGATGGTGTCTGTGCACTCAATGGTGACATCTTGCTAAAGTGAACTCTTGCCTCCATTTCATCCGAGTACACTGATATGTCTCCTCCATCCAAATCGCCTGATAGCATGCGCATGGTTGTCCTAGTGCAACCAAACCAGCAACACATTGATGCATAGTGTCTGTGTTGATCTTCCAGTGTGTGCTAGTGGTCATGCACATCAAATGTCAACTACATGTTCAGCTCCAGTCGGACTTTCTTCTTGTCCTTGCCTCAGTGAGTGTGTTGAATGGGTGGGATCGCATGCATGCGCACAATGACATGCATGCTGCTGAATTCCCTTGCATGTGATCAACAACATTGCTCACCATGTCTACTCTGTGCCAGCTGATGGGATGGATCTATAACTTTTACAGGCGCAACTTCATTCGTGAGTGCATGTTGTGCCTGTTGTTGTACCTATTCCTACTACTGTACATGTTCCTGTTGCAACTCATTCTCTTGTCTATGCAGCTCTTGTTCTTCCTTGAGTTGTTGCTTGAGAACATGAAACTCCTTCTATGTTTTGTTCTCCGCCTTCACGTGATCTTCATGTTGTGCCATCACCTCATAACCTGAGTCCCTAAAGTTGATTTCATCACAAGTGGATCTGCTTGAGCTGGCAACTTTGTTCCGCCTCTATGTTTTTAACAACCTTGCTCTTGTGTTCGTTACATCCGGTATGCTGCCTTCAACTAATGTTTATGGAGTTTATTGATGTTATGTTGTTGCCATCATATCTTGATGTCCTTGTCTACGAACAACTTCATGTTTTGGTGGGTAGGCAAGTTCATAAACACTGGATCGACTGCATCCACAAGCGTACTCTGAACGGTGTCTTCGACTCTGCTCTCCTGGAAACCAATGTACTTGTGCTGCTGAGAGGCAGATGAACACCTGTGATACTAGGAGACATGACAACACTCATGGCAAGCAATTTTTCAGTTGAAAACAAAAATGAACTTGAGAGCTTACTTGTAACATACCTGTGTGATTGATCATGAAGGTTCCGTAATTTCCGATGGGAAGTCGGGAGATTGACTGCAAAGAATGTGCAAGGCACAGTCTGGGCTATCAGGTGGTTGACTGACTGCTGGAACTGCGCAATGCACAGTCCAGCCTGACCTGTTAAGGACTGAAACTGCAGAATGCACAATTTCAATCAGCAGTCACAAGCAACCAATAAACTGCATTGCGTAGTTTCTGGGGCTAGCAAGACACTGCCTCCAAGAATTTCACAATGCAATCCTAGAGGTCAGTGCTTGGCTAGATTTGTGCAATTTTTGGAGGGAAGGCAGAGCCTTCACTTCCAGAAATGTGTAGTGCTAGCTGGGAAAGGCACATCTGATCCAAGGCAGCCCAGTCCGGTCGACGGTTTAGGGTTTAGGGTTTAGGGTGTGAATGCATGAGGAGATGAGTGAAAACAAGAGTGAATGATCATTCATGCAAACAAGAAGTGTAAGATTCAAGAAACGGAAAATCATGCAAGTGTGTGAAGCGAGTCGCTGCAACGACGACTATCCGTGCAAAAAAATTTCCATGCATGCAACAGTAGTGAGATGCAAACGAAAAATGAAATGGTGCTAGTACAAGTTAGTATGCATGTAAACAACAGCAAGCACTCACTGAAATTGAGCAGACAACACTCACACAAAGCGAAACACAAAAAGCGACATAAACACAACGCAAGTCATGAATAGCGAGCTTACCTCAAGACAACTAAGCTAATGTGTCGACGACTCCTAGATGCAATGTGGGATGCCATAGTTGCAAGGTTGATGTGAGGAATGAGCTCTGCAGCATCTAGTTGATGAGTTTTGATAAGATCGAGGGTGTGATGCGCATGCCACAAATATAGGAAAAGAGACACTTGGCGGGAGGTCTCTTAGATGATCCTTGCATGTAACCTCTAGCTACTAAAAATAGATCTCTGAATCAAGGGATTCCTTTGCATTTTGCCTTGGGAGGAGTAGCCCATTCATGCAAATCAGTTTTGCTTAGTCCTGGAGGGAACTGGTCAACTCAACTGCACATGCAAGAGCTTGCTCAACTGTTGGGAGAAAATGTGCATTTCTGGGAGGGAGCTGGACTGGCTACCCAGGAGATTTGCACAATTTTTGGGCAGAGCAACTAACTGCTGCCCAGGATTGCGCAATTCTTGGGCTGAGCAGCCTTGCTGGGAAGAATTGCACAATTTTCTGGATGAAGCCTGACTGGAAGATTTGCGCAATTCTGGAGCCCAATAGGCTACTAGATAGAATTGCGCAATTTCTGGAGGGAAGGCTAGTTGCCCTCCAGAATTGCGCAATTTCTAGAGGGAAGTCTAGTTGCCTTCCAAAATTGTGCAATTTCTTGAGGGAGCGGCTTAGACTGCAGCTGGACCAAGTTTGGGAGAATAGCCTGTGAGGGGAGTGCTTCAAGCTTTGATAAACAAGTTGTCTTTCTGCAAGAAAATCACTGAAGCTTGTGTACTTGACGAAGCAAGACATGTTGTTGTGGAAGGTTGGTAGGGAGGCTCCAAAACAAAGCTAAGGAAAAATTTTGGAGGGTGGTTGTAGCTGCTACAATAGTTCCATACCCCAATTGTCCAAACTAGGCCCTGCCACTAAAATGGGCCCTACAAGACAATTCCTCCAATTTTCTGCCCAAAAAGTATTTGATATAGGTGAAAAATGGCATGATAATAGAATGACGATCATAACTCCCCATTTAGGGAGGATTTTGGTCCCCAAAATTTATGTTGAATGAGGTGAGGAAAAGTTTCCCCTTCCTTCTCCTGGAGCACCATTTTGCTTTGCCTAGAACTTGTCCTTTCAACCCAATTTTCTAAATTTTATACTATCCCTATCTTGTAGTTATAAAATTCTTCCGCAAAACTCTGTCTTCTACCAACTCCACCTGTGTATTTGGGCTTACGTCCTCTATGGTAGGTTGGGCCTACTCCCCTTCCTGATCCAACAAGAAAGGATCACAGTGTTTCAAATTCTCCACATTCATCATTGAGTAAATGTGCATTTATAAAGGTGAATTGAGTCTGTAAGATTTATCTCCCACCTTCTCCAATACTTTAAAAGTAACATACCATAGACCCTTGATCTCCTTATGAATACCTCGTAGTATTTCCTTATTCAACTATACCTAAACTTTGTCTCCCACATTAAATGATTTCTTTGTTCAATTCTTGTCATGTTGATCCTTGTACCTTTCCTATTGTCAAGCCAAGTTTGTAACACTAAATTAATTGATGATTTTCATTAAATATATACAATATTTACATTAATGTCCAAATCCCTTATGATTAGGTGTCAACATTCCCCCCCCCCTCAATCCAAAGGGATGTTGGTGAATCCAAGCATCTTCCTAAATATTTCAAACGTCTCTCTTCCAAGTGCATTGGCGAAGATATGTGCAATTTTCTTATTTGTGGAACAATGGCGAATGTGAATAGTCTTGGCCTTAGCATGATGTCAAAGGACTCATCATATGTTGTACTAATATGCTTGGTTTGATTATGGAAATTTGGGTTGTTGGCCAACTTTATTGCAGAAGTGTTGTAAATCAAAGAGGAGTTGAATGCACTTATTTCTCCAACAAATATTCTATAATTTTCTTGAGCCACACAATTTCCTTCATTTCTTATGCAGTTTCCACATATTTAGCCTTAGTTGTGGAATCTGCTGGAACTGACTGTTTGTGTGACCTCTGGAGACAATCCCTGATCCAACACTCATAACATAACTTGAAGTAGATACTCCAATTTCTTTGTCTCCATCAAAATCTGAAGCAAAGTATCTAATCAAGATGAAGTCATCCACCTATGTATACTTGAGTCCAAAGTCTTGAGTTCCCTTCAAGTACTTTAGAACTCTTTTTGCAGTAGACGGTGACCCCCACAAGGTGTTTTCAAGGATGTGAGCACTAAATTCTATTCCATTGGTGTAGTCAAAAGATTGCACTCGTCCATGCCAAAACTTTTCAACGTATCTCCAATGTACTTCTTTTGAGATAGGAATATAAACTTCAGATGTTGGGTTACTTCAATACCAAAATAGTAGTGAACATATCCCAAACCTATCATTTCAAAAGCTTCCTCCGTTCTTTCTTTATGGATGCAATGTAGTTTTTATTTTTCCTTGTCACCAAAACATCATCTGCATACACCACAAGATATACAATTGTTTTGCCAACTTTCTTGACAAACAAAGTGGCATAATCAAGATCATAGTGTTTGAAATTGAGTTTTAGAAGATGCTGAGTCAATTTCTCATACTAGGTTCGCGGTGCTCGTTTGAGGCCATACAAGGATTTTACAAGCTTACATACTTTGTGCTCCCAACCCTTCACAACAAATCCTTCTGATTGAGACATAGAAACATTCTCTTTAAGATCTCCATTCAAGAAAACAGTTTTTACATCCATTTGATGGACTTTCCAATTGTTCTCAGCTGCCAAGGAAAAGAGAGTCTAGATGGTAGCCCATTTTTCTATAGGGGAAAAAGTGTCCTTATAATTGACCCCTTCCTTTTGTGAAATAACTTTATGCTTTTCAAGTTAGCCATATGCTTTATACTTTTTCTTGAAGACCCACATGCAACCAATTGGTTTGGTTCCCAATGGTGGATCAACCAGGTTCCAGGTGCCATTCTTTATCAAAGCATCATATTCTTTTTGAATCTCTTATTTCCATTTATCATGAGAAGCGACTTCTTTGAAGGAATTTGGTTCGAAATATATAGACAAATTTAATTCACAATCATAAGAAACATCCAAATCAATAGGTGAATCAGAATCGTCTACATCACCTCCATTGTGTCTAGCAAAGATTCTTGTTCTTGTCTTTCCAACCTCATCAAGGCGAACACTTTCAAGTGTCTTTGCGAGACATTTTGGAGGACCTTTCTAATATGTCCCAGGTTTTTCAATTCACTAAGAGGGGATTGAATCAGGATTTAGCCTTCCAATTCTCTTAATGACATCACTCAAAGTATTTTCTTGATTAATTGTTCGAGCTTCATGAGGGGGGGAGAGTGCCTTAGAAGGTGATTCCACAAATTGATCTAGTATAGGGATCCCCCCCTCAAGATGTGGAATCTCATTATCAAATTCTTGAAAAGACTTTGCATGCTTGAATCTATCCAAGCGATCAAGCTGTCACTCAACAACATTGTGAGTCTTGGAAGATTCAATAAAAAAAACACTTCTCTAGATATTATAAACTTCTTATTTACTTTGAAATATAGACGATATGCTTTGGAGGTATCTTAGTACCCTAAGAAGACACATTTATGTCTCCTTACACATTTGAATTCTAGGTGAGATGAGATGAGCATCTTATTTTTTGGGTCCACCAAGATGCAACCTGCACCAACTCCATCTTTTGTTTTAGATCCGCTATAATATAGAGTCCAAATACTATTATTATTTACATCATTGTTATTATCTTCACTAAGCCTATTCCCATATATAATATGTTTTTCATTTGCAACAGTGAGATTACAGGGAAGGAGTTCAGACTATCTTCTTGAAAGTTTCGATGATGGATATGTTGTGTAGCAACCAATATTTGATTCCAAAAATAAATTTCCCACAATATCCTGAGAAAAATTGATGGGTATGTTGGGTCCTTCTAATTCCCTCACTATATACTTCATGTGTGGCTCACTATCAATTGTTATTTGATTATTGTTTCCTTTGAATGTGAGCCACAGGTGAGACCAATCAATATCAAATTATCCCTGAAGTTTCTTTGACCAATATCCACTCAAAAGAATACCACAGGCTTCAGGAATGTCAACCACCACTATATCGATAGCTTGGACAACCATCACATTTGATGATAATCGAATGAGTACATCATTGAGTTCACCAATTACTTGTACTTCAGTCCTATCCAGTTGTGTCATTTTGGCATTGTTTTTCTAAGGAGTGGTATTTATTTTATTACAAATGGACCATGGGATAACATTAGTTGAAGCACCAAAATATACTAGACAATTTTGAACATTATGATTAAATATATCAAAAGTAAATAGAAAAGTTAAAGTTTGTGATCTAGACTGAACTCCAATACTCGTTGCATTAATTATATCCTTGTTAGTTTATATAGCCTTTGTTCGAGCAATTGATGTGGTATTGCCAGAATTGGTGGATGCATAAAAAAGTTAATTGATACTGAAAACCCCTATTAAATAAAATAAAAAAGCAATATTCATAATAATTAATAAATATATAATCATAATAATAAAAATAATAATAAATATATAATAAATAATAATTATAATAATAATAATGAATAAATAAAAATAAATTAATAAATAATAATAATAATAATAAAATAATAAGTTTATTTTATTTGAAATTTAAATAACAAATTATATATATATATATATATATATATATATAAACAATAATATAATAAAATTATAACCAAATAAATAATCAATAATAATATATAATAAATATAATTAAAACCTATCTGAATAAATAGGTATTTATTAATTTATTTTTATTCACTTATAATAAATAAATAAAAATAATTAATAAATTAATAAATATTAACAATAATAATAATAATCCCGGATGCGGGTGTCAATGGCGTTAATGTCGCATGTTAATGGAGTTAAGAGGCATGTGGCTTGTCACATGGGCAACTGTCAGCCCGGACAAGCCACGCCACTCCAGGACGCAGGCCCCTTAAATTCGCCGGAAGACGAAGCAATGGGCTCGTTTGACATGGTTTCTGCAGTGGGGAATGTCGTTGGAACGTCCAGTCGATTGCAGGGGGATATAGTTGGAGTGTACAGTCGATTGCAAGCGCCATTCAATGCGCTGCAACATCCGAGGAATATGGGGGCTATTAAGGTTGCAGCCCATACCACTCTGCCGCAATCCTTCAAGCCATTTGAGTGGGTGTCCGCCTGGTGTAAGATTTCTCAGGGGAATTTGGGTTTGGGAGGTAATAGTCAGATGTCCAGGGAAAGGCTCCGGATGAGCAGCCGCAGAGGAGGGTCACGAGGTCGTTCTGCCTCTCAGAGGCCTGAAATTTCGCCCTCCTCCTCAGTAGAGATCACCTCTGAGCATAACAGGCCTCCGGGCAGCAATGTAAGAGGCAGCAGGGGTATTCCGGAGTGTGGTCACGCGGAACACCCGGCCATCCGCTACAGAATCCCCTGCGCATTTGCAAACAACACTCTTATAGTTTCGGTGACCGTGGAGCACTGCAGCAGTATTCGAGGACGTTTGGATACTGTGACTGTGCCGAGGGTTGATATGGAAACTCCTACTGTCGATTTCAGGCGTCCAATTCAGAAGGATGAAGCTGGCCCCAGTGAACCGGTTCAGAGGAGTGCGCGCCAGGAAGAGGAAGACTCGAAGAAGCTCAAGGGCCCTGCAACGGACGAGCCTCATACCACGGATGAAGATTAACTTCGAAGACGCCAAGTCTGTGCGGCAAGGAATGAATCTTTCTGACCATCTCATTTTGCTCACTTTGTATGTCTGTCCACGCGTCAGTCTACATGTTCACAGTGTCGATTTATGTTTACACCGTGTCGAATTATGTTCACCGTGTCGAGCTATGAATCCATCGTGTCGATTTCTGTATTCACCGTGTCGTATATGTATCCATCGTGTTGCATCATGTATCCACCGTGTCAGCAGGAAGGTAAACTGGTCTCTCTGCAAGTTCTGCTATGATTGTCATCTTCATGAAAAATCTCTCTGAAGAAACAGGGCCTAGGCCCAGATGTAATTTTGATGTAATTTTGACTTTTTTGTAATATAATTAGCTCAGTTTTAACGAGAAAAAAAAAAAACAATAATAATAATAATAATAAACTATATATAAATAAACAATAATATAATAAAATTATAACCAAATATATAAATAATAATAATATATAATAAATATAATAAATTAAATAGGTACTCATTATAAATAATAATATATAAATAATAGATTTATTTTATTAAAAATATAAATAATAAATTATATATATATATATAAATAAACATATATATATATATATATATATATATATATATATATATATATATATATATATATAATTTATAGTGAGCTTGGGAGGCTTCTCTCCAAGCTTTTTGAGCATAGGAATAAAATCTTAAATCAAAATAGATAATTTGTTTCTTTAGGTCCGATAGACCATTATTTGGTCTCAGCGGACGTTAACCATCATCATCATAATAAAATTATAACCAAATAAATAAGCAATAATAATATATAATAAATACCTATCTAAATAAATAGGTATTTATTAAATTATTTTTATTTATTTATAATAAATAAATAAAAATAAATAAACAATAATATAATAAAATTATAACCAAATAAATATATATAAATAAACAATAAAATTATAAAATTATAACCAAATAAATAAACAATAATAATATATAATAAATATAATAAAAACGTATCTAAATAAATAGTATTTATTTATTTATTTTTATTCATTTATAATAAATAAATAAAAATAATTAATAAATTAATAAATAATAACAATGATAATAATAAAAAAATAATTATTTTATTTTATTTGAAATTTAAATAACAAACTATATATATAGATATAAACAATAATATAATTAAATTATAATTAAATACATAAATAATAATAATATATAATAAATATAATAAATACTTATCTAAACAAATATGTACTTATTAAAAATAATAATATAGAAGTAATAGATTTATTTTATTAAAAATATAAATAATAAATTATATATATATATATATATATATATATATATATATATATATATAAACAATAATATAATAAAAATATAACCAAATAAATTAACAATAATAATATATAATAAATAAAATAAATACCTATCTAAATAAATAGGTATTTATTAAATTATTTTTTATTTATAATAAATAAATAAAAATAAATCAATCAATCAATAAATAATAATGATAATGATAATAATAAAAATAATAATAAATAGATGATGGAGTTATTTTATTTGAAATTTAAATAATAAATTATATATATATATATATATATATATATATATATATATATATATATATATATAAATAAAGAATAATATAATAAAATTATAACTAAATAAATAAATATTAATAAATATAATAAATAGCTATCTAAATAAATAAATTAAATAAGTATTAATTAAAATACCATTCATAAGCCGACTACTAATGAAGACAACAACAATATTTTTCAAATAACTATTAATAAGCTCCGTAATTTTCACGCTCTCTCTTCTCAAAAACAAATCTCATTGCCCTGATGATGGACTCACTAAGCTAGTCCGAAACGTTGGTTTCAAATCTGTTCACAGGTTTTTCCTCAAAATAAAAAATAAAAATACTTGGAACAACTCTCAAGTTGAATGTTTGGATTATTAACTCTCTTTGTTCAGGAATTTGACCCATCTCATAGAGTGTTACATTTGCTCTAGTCTTCTTCATATCCTCAACAATTTTTTACTCCTTACACCACCTTCATTCTTACACTTCATTGGGTGAGTTGAAGGTGTGGCTTGAGAAGACTTACTAGATGCTTCAGGGGCTTTTGGATTTGCTCTGGTATTTTTTGGTGCATATTTGGTTTGTTGACTTCTTTTAGGTTGAAAAGGTGAATTTTGATTGTTGTTCCTTGTAGTAATTATATGTATCAATAAATATTTACCCTACGGCTGAGGATTAGATTCAGCTGCTGGCCCTTTACTTCGTATGTTGTAAGATTTGGAGGCCATTCTCCAATTGAAACTTCTTTTATTGTTTTTTACTCTTTATCAACCACCACATCCCACAATAGCATAGTTGATCCTACATTAGAGTTATCATATGCGGGGTTGGATTCTTCTTCCACCTGTTGTTCAGATTGATCTTCAATGGATTTATCATCCAACAATTTATTTATTACCAAATTCATAGAATTAAGCCATTGTACGCAAGTTTTCTCCAAGTGACTTGCTTGATGATACAAATAGAAATTATCCAACCCAATCTCTTCAACATTCATATTTACACTAGACTTCTGGGTAGATTTAGCCGGGGGTTGTTTTATGCTTAAAAAACAATTCGAAATACCCCAACACTATTCTTCGAATATGTAACTTCATTGATTAACTTCTTCATCATTTTAATGACACTCACTAGGTCACTAGCCTCTTTCTAAGCATTTTTATTCACGGATGCTTGAGGCTTCTTCCCACTAGCCTCTATGTGGTGTACACCAATAGAGAGCATGCATTTTTTGACTGCCTTATTATCGCTTTTCACAAACATTACTATGTTAGAATGTAGGGCTAATGTATAATATGAAATAGCTATTGAATAATGAGGGTGTACATTGGCGATGAATTTATTCAATTTCATAGTGAAGCGTTCGTCGAAATATTTAACTTTCTCCATTTTCAAAACACTTAGATCTTTTAATAGTGTAGATGAAATTTTCTCTTCTCCAAACTTATCCATAAACACATTTTGAAATTGCTCCCAATTTATAATGGAAACCACCCGAAGATTATAATGCTAGGTGGAAGCTTTATTCTCAAAAGTGTAAGAAAATAATTTGGATGCCACATCCTCATATTAAACACTCATTAATCTTAAGGTCATCTAGAAATTTTGAATATGATCTTTCGCGAAAGTTAATTTATTTCTATCAATTTCATAAACAAATTTTATGGATGCCAAGGCAAATCATGTAAGTGACCTTGAAGTTCAAATCCCCTTTATCCATCCATACCAATTGGTTACCGACCATATTTTTTCTAAATGCTTGTCTTCACTTTTTGAATCGGTATGTTCTTCTTCACCTTCTATGATGTTTTCCTATAACGTTTACAATGAAATTTTTCAGCGTTTTAATTTTCTAAAATTTGTGATGTCGAAAGTCAGTCCATCTTTCCATTTCCACAAGACACATGAGCAAGGTCTCGCTCCCAACTCCATATTGTGATATTTTAAATAGTCGAGGGTCAGAGTCATAAATATCTAGTTGGCGAAGGAAATAACCCTAACCTTAGTCGAGCCTGACAGATAGACATAGGCATGTATTAATTATTAAAAAGAATTAAAAAAACATTTTTTCGCACACAAGTAATAGGAATTTATTCAAAATGAAATCTTGTAGGGGATTTTGTTTAATAATCAATATAAAAACTCCATGTTTTCCTATAACATTTACGATGAAATTTTTCAGCATTTTTAACTTTCTAAAATTTGTGAAGTCGGAGGTTGACCCATCTTTCCATGTCCACAAGACCCGTGAGCAAGGTCCCGACCCCGACTCCATATCGTGGTCTTTTAAATAGTCAAGGGTCGGATTTCTATTGGCATAAACATCTAGGTGGCGAAGAAAATAAACTCGAGCCCGATGCATAGACACAAGCATGTGTTAATTATTGAAAAATAAATTAAAAAACAATTGTTCACATTGGATTGCAATGACTTTTAAATCCATTATTTCATGCAAAGTGAAAACTATTAGTCAAATTTAGAGGAAGCAGACAAAGAAATAGAGTATATTCAACTATTTATGGATTGAGGAATCACGAGAAGCAAAGAAGCATGCTTGCATGTGAAAATATATAAATATTTATAGTGGAATTAGAACTGGCATGTCTGGTTATAAATGTTGCCACACGCAGAAGGCAAGTTAAAATATGAAGTTATATGAAATTGCAAGGTAGAAACTAACCACAACTAATAGAAATTTATTCAAAATGCAATCTTGTAGGGAATTTTGTTTAATAATCAATATAAAAAATCCATGTTTTCCTATAACATTTACGGTGAAAATTTTCATCATTTTAACTTTCTAAATTTTGCGAAGTTGGAAGTCGTCCCATCTTTCCATTTCCACAAGACTCGTGGGCAAGGTCCCGACCTCGACTTCATATCATGGTTTTTAAATAGTTGGGGCGTCGGAGTTCTATTAGCATAAATATCTAGCTAGCGAAGAAAATAACCCTGACCTCAGTCAAACCGACGCATAGACACAAGTATCTAGTAATTATTAAAAAAATAAAAATAAAAATAATTGTTCAAACCAGATTGCAATGACTTTTAAATATATTATTTAGTGAAAAGTGAAAACTACTAGTAAAATTTAGAGAAATCAATCAAAGAAATATATTATATTCAACTAATTATGGATTAACGAATTACGAGAAGCAAAGAAGATGATGCTTGCATGTGAAAAATATAAAAATACTTATAGCAGAATTACAACTAGCATGTCTACTTATAAATTTCCTTACACGCAGAAAACAAGTTAAAATATGAAGTTATATGAAATTTCAAGGTAGAAACTGACCACAACTAATAGAAATTTATTCAAAATGCAAACATGTAGTGAATTTGTTTAATAATCAATATAAAGACTCTATGATTTCCTATAATGTTTATGATGAAAATTTTCAGCATTTTATCTTTCTAAAATTTGCGAAGTTGGAAGTTAACACATCTTTTCATTTCCACAAGACTCGTCAGCAAGGTATCGACCCTGACTCTATATCGTGGTCTTTTAAATAGTCGAGGAGTCGGAGTTCTATTGGCATAAACATCTAGCTAGCAAATAATATAACCTCGACTTCAATCGGGCCCGACGCATAGACACAAGTATGTGTTAATTATAAAAAATAATAAATAAATAAATAAACAATTGTTCACACATAACTAGTAGAAATTTATTCAAAGTGCAATGTTGTACATAATTTTTTTTAATAATCAATATAAAAACTCCATGTTTTGCTATAATGTTTACGACAAACTTTTTTAGCATTTTAACTTTCTAAAATTTGCAAAGCCGGAAGTCGGTCATCTTTCCATTTCCACAAGACCTGTGAGAAAGGTCCCGATGTGACTCCATATCATGGTCTTTAAATAGTCAGGGGTTAGAGTTCTATCGGCATAAACATCTAGTTGGCGAAGAAAATAACATTGTCCTCAATCGGGCTTGACGCATAGACACAAGGATGTGTTAATTATTATATATAAATAAAAAAACATTGTTCACAATGAATTGCAATCACTTTTAAATTCATTATTTCATGCAAAAGTGAGAACTATTAGTCACATTTAGGGAAATCGGACAACGAAATAGAGTATATTCAACTATTTATGGATTGAGGAATCACGAGAAGCAAAGAAGCATGCTTGCATGTGAAAATATATAAATATTTATAGTGGAATTAGAACTGCCAAGTCTACTTATGAATTTCCCCGCAGAAAACAAGTTAAAATATGAAGTTATATGAAATTGCAAGGTAGAGACTAACCACAACTAATAGAAATTTATTCAAAATGAAATCTTGTAAGGAATTTTGTTTAATAGTCAATATAAACGTTGCATTTTTTCCTATAACGTTTACGATGAAATTTTTCAGCATTTTAACTTTCTAAAATTTGCGAAGTCGGAAGTCAACCCATCTTTCCGTTTCCACAAGACCCATGGACAAGGTCCCAAATCCGACTCCATGTCGTGGTTTTTTAAATGGTCGGGGTGTTAGATTTCTATTGGCATAAACATCTAGCTGGCGAAGAAAATTACCCCAACCTTAGTCGGGCTAATGAATATACACAAGCATGTGTTAATTATTAAAAAAATATAAAAAACAATTGTTCACACTCGATTGCAATGACTTTTAAATCCATCATTTCATGCAAAGTGAAAACTATTAGTCAAATTTAGAGGAATCAGACAAATAAATAGAGTATATTCAACTATTTATGGATTGAGGAATCACGAGAAGCAAAGAAGCATGTTTGCATGTGGAAATATAAAAATATTTATAGCGAAATTACAATTGGAATGTCTGCTTATAAATATCCGCACACGAAAAAAACAAGTTAAAATATGAAGTTATATGAAATTGCAAGGAACATGCTTGCCTGTATTTACAACATTATACACTAACAACATAGGTGGCAACAATAGTTGTCTTGGAAGCGTTTGTATCTGAGGAGATATTCGTTGAAAAGGGATTTGAATTAAAAATTTCAATATGTCGATTTAATTCTTTTATGTTTGGGTTTTTCTAGGAATGTGTTTTGGTCTTTTAGGCAGTTCAATTTTATTTGAAATTATATTTCTATGTTTGAGTTATTTTAGTATATTTTCTTTTATGTTTGGGTTTTTCTAGCGCATCTTGATCGGTTTTATTTGAAACTATACTTTTATGTTTGAGTTATTTTGGTAAAAAAAAATTATTATTTTTTTGGAAATTATTCTTTTTTATGTTTGAGTTTTTTTTTTTTAATCAATTTTGTTTTAAATTTGAAAATTATTTATTTAAATTGCAATTTTAGACAATGTACTCTAAAATATTAAATTTATATATATGTAATCTTGTCAAAAATATATAACCAAATTAATTAAAAATGTATATTAAATAATTAAACTCTTAATAATACTTAATAATATTTGAGGACGATTCCAAAATCAATTAAAATTTGGATCACAGAAGCTTGAATACAATAATTAAACTATTTTATATGTTTTAACTATTTTATCTATTTATATGTAAATACACCTTTCCAATATATTTAAATTTTGGTTTATAATATGATTTATATAAATATCTTTTTTACTTTGCTCGCTACCCATCTCTTGTTTTTTTTCTTCACAATATTTTTTAATTGTATAAAGCAATTAAATTATTAAATTTTACTTAAAATTGAGGATGATTCCAAAATCAATTAAAATTTGGATCACCGAACCTTGAATACAGTAATTAAACTATTTTATCCATTTATGTTTAAAATACACCTTTCCAATATATTTAAATTATGGTTTATAATATGATTTTACTTGAAATTATACTCTTAAGTATATTAAATACTTAATAATATTTGTTTTTAATATATTAATAAATTAATATTATAATTTAAATATTATTGTTCAAATATGATCATTACTTGAAATTATGTCTCTACATTGCTCTCTATTTAAGCCTATGCTATCGTGATGGACCACACTTGTTGGTTCCTGCCAAAAAAAAATTCTCTTATGTGATTTCTACCCAAAAACTTTGCTTAATTCATTATGGATCACAAAAGCTTGAATACAATAATTAAACTCTTTTATACGTTTTAACTATTTTATCAATTTATATTTAAAATACACCTTTCCAATATATTTAAATTTTGGTTTATAATATGATTTATATAAATATCTTCTTTACTTTTCTCATTAGCCATCTCTTTTTTTTTTGCTTCCCAGTGTTTTTTAATTGTATAAAGCAATTAAATTATTAAATTTTATTAATTTTACTTAAAATTGAGGATGATTCCAAAATCAATTAAAGTTTGGATGTGTGTTTTAATTATTTTGACTAAACTTTATAAGAGTAAAAAGGACTTAGTTTAAAGCGATGTGAATGCAAATTTAAATTTTATAAATTAATTATTTGAAATATTAAATAATTAATTAAATTTAAAATAATATATATATATTTCAATAATGCTATATTATTTACATAAAGCTAAAAAGTTTTATTATCAAATTGTAGAATAAGTATTGTTTTTATATATAAATAAAGTATTATATTATTATATTAAGTCATTTTATATTTGGTTATCTTTAATTTTATAGGTGTTAAAATTCCTTACTACATGTCATCTTGATATGACCTCACTTTTATATATATATGTGTGTTATAGTTTATATATATATATATATATATATATATATATATATATAAACTATAACATATATATATAAACTCTAACCTTATATTTATATTTATATTTATATATATATATATAGATAGATATAACATTATTGTAATTATTATTATTATATATAACATTATTTTATATATATATATATATATATATATATAATTTTTATTTTTATTTTCTAGGTTAAGACTAAACTAAGTACCCACGGGGAATTGAACCAGTGACCTATCGCAAGGAGTGCCTTAACATCGCACCCATTCACCGTCAATCCAAAGCCCCGTGGGCTATATATATAATTACAATAATGTTAGAGTTTATATATATAGGTTATAGTTTTTTTATATATAAACTATAACATATATATATATATATATATATCATTGTGCTATCAATCGTTTTTTGGTTACTTATATACTATTATTATTATTATTATTTAATGATGTATAGTTAGAAACATTTTATTGTCTCTATTAGTGGTTTTTGTAAATCATGATGCATTGCTTGATATTCAATGGAGAGAGATTATAAAAAAAAAAAAATTGATTTAAGCAATAAAGATATAAAATCATAGATACGAATTAGTACAAATTATTTTATTTAAGTATTTTATGTAAATAGATGATGCACCAATTTATTGCCTCCATAATATTTATCCTAGGTCTTTGAAATATATATTTTTAGGATTCCATAAAGTGATGGCTATATTAGCTGAGAAATAATTGATTATGCATGTGCTTCTTATATTATAAAATTGGGATCCTAATGATTAAGATGTTGTAGACATCTATGCAAGTTTGAAATTGCTCTAAATTTTAAAGTGTTCAATACTTTTATCTAGATGAGGCAATATCCAAGTTACACATTTTTCATAATTTTATATAAACTTTATTCTTTTCCATCAATTTGGAGTTAAATTACATGTTATTTATGCCTAGGTGGTAATCTAAACTTTTTGAAAAATATTAAGTTGTGAAATAATACTAATGCTTTTATGTAGCAATTATGTCCATTTTCTTTTCAAAGCAAGTGAAAAGCAATAAAAGATAGATGGGAACTAGAAGGAATTAAAGAACCTTACAACCTTTGCTATTGGCAATGGTGGTAATTAATAGCATTTAATGTCTGAACACTTAAAGACAATTATAAGATTTTTCAAATATTTTTAGATACTTACATTTGACTTTTTGGTCAATCGACAGTATGATTGGAAGTATAATGTCCAATCTGTTTACATTTGAACATCTTCAAAGGAATTAGTTTTTTAGAGCACTTTTTCCTAGTATTATTTATTGTAGTTGATACTGAAAATCCTTTAAAGAGCAAAATTATTTAGATTGTTAAATCATTCTTTGACTTGATGATATACTGGATTCAGGTGATGTCTACTAGTTTGGGTGGAATTTGTTAAAAAGCAGTGTTATGCAACCGTGAATAATTTTGACTCATGGAATGTGTAGTTGTGCAATTATCAAAATCGCTACAACAACTTATAGAAGAGGAAGAGGATAATCACAAATTGGATTGTGCAAATAAAGCGGAGAAGAAGAAAAACAATGAGCACTTTAAATGCAATTTTCGTGGCAGGTGGATTAGTTGCAGCTTAAATTGGTGCAAATGTTGGTGTTGTTGCATGCAATATCTTTGTTCAAATCTAGAGAACATTGAATGAGTGTCAAAGGCCAACATGCAACAATTTTATTTGTGTGATTTAAATGATAAATTTGTTGATTCACTAGGCCTCATGTGAGAGAGATTTTTCACAAATTATAATGCTAAAATCAACAAATATTACATGTACCTCTAAATCTCATAGTCATTTCTCCTGTCTATGTCTACTTGGAATATTTATTCCAAGATGAGCGGCTACAAAAGCTTAAACTATTGCATTTTTAGTCAATTTTGGTGCAATGTCTTTCGCTTAAGCTGACACATTTACTAAGTGCATATGCAATTTAATGTAGTTATAGTACTATGATTACATTTGAACAATGGTTTTTATTTGAAACTTCTTTAGTCATGTACGACTAGAATGTTATTTTTTATTTATGACATAGTAGATAATGCTTTCAATGGCTAAGAAACAGTATAATACAAAGCCACATTAGCCACCTTTGGTCATTGTTTTTTTTTTGTGTAAAGACTATTCTATTATAATTAAAAAAGAAGAAAGATATTTACAAAGAGGTTTGAACCTCTGAGGGAGCTGTAGCCTGCCCTCTGTCAGAAAAACCGTGGCAATTAACACTTAGCCTTATGTTTACAAAGATGAAAATCATAGACCCAAGACTGAATCGAGCTAGATAGGATCGACGCTTTAGTATGAGCCGCCCTATTACAAAATACTGTTCTTTGCCACTATTACAAAAAAACTGGAAAGCCAACATCGTAACCTGGAGGATGAGAAAAAACCATACTGCTGATATCAGAGCCGTACCCACTGAGAATTGCATCCAAAAAAAACCAGCATTTCTGAGATGACTTGCTGAGGCATAAGTAGTTATGCCTGAGGTGGTGAGTCTGTGTTGTCTTCATTTGCCTTGTTGGGAGAGATTACCCAATGAACCAAGACATTATCTTCAACTTCCATCATGTTGCAGCCTGAAGGAGTCACAAGGTGCAGAATGCTGCCAGAGAATTGCGCCGACGCTCAAGCTATGATATCCTCTTGAGAAGAGTCTTGCTGATGGCGAGAATCTTCTTGTTGATAGTCTTCCTGCAACGCAGTGGGATTATTGAGGACATCACCCGCCAAACTGCCCTGAGAGTCACTGGAATTTTGAGAAAGAGACTTTTCCTTGGAGGTCTCAACTGAGCCTATGAGCTCATCTTCTTCCTCCGAGAAGATGACAGTTATAATAGCTGAGATAATCAGTTTGTTAAGCCTACTTTTAAATTTGAACCAAGATGAGTGAAAAGAGTTGTTTAGGGAGGGTCCGGAGTGGTCTGATGGCGGTGAGGCCGGCGAGGCAAAGGCTAACGGGGAGATACGACGAGGTCCAGAACCACCACGACCCCGAAAACCACCACGGGATCCTGAATTACTACCCCGCCTGGGAATACCACGACGCCTGGCCATTGCAGAACGGATGAACAAATTGAAAGTGCTAACGGACAGAGGGACAAAGAGAAGCAACCCGCCACAAACTACGAGAAACCGGAGAGAACAGACCTCTGAATTTACGACCTCAAGAAATAACCCTGCACAGAGAGTATAGACGACCACGAGAAATAACCCAGCACTGACAGAATGAACCCAATATCCAACCCAGACACCTTCAGCAAAGACCGAAACGAGACCCCTTACAGAGATGGGCAAGAAGACTGGTGTAATACACCCGACACAGATAGATGAGACTGACTGACTATACCAGATACCTTCGAAAAAAAACACAACCAAATACCTGAAGCGAGCAAGATACGAGTGTTTATGAAGCCATGGTGGCTTCCAAATGCTCTGTACTGCGCCAAAGTTCTGAGGACATAACCACCAAAGAATATCACTACCTGAATAACCCGGAGCACCTCTGCAACTGTTCGAAGAGACCAGAACGAATGAGCCGAGAATTGTGCGCACCATCCTGAAATCCTTTCCCTGCTTACCTTGAACCCAATGCATCATAAATGCGAATTAATGTCCTGCCACAAACCGCCAAGCCAACTTGAGGTCTTGCCAGATGCCGGCGCCACGTGCTCGAGCATTAACAAGTCATTAAGGCACCCGCATCCGGGTGCCACCTTTGGTCATTGTCATTTGCACAAAATAGATTAAAAAAAATATATTACTCCACTATCACTGAATCCAATGTTTCTTTGTCTTTGTACACAATTCCTGTGTACCTTGCACAAATTCAAGCATTGCAATGCTATAAATTATACTATTAATATTGCAAATAATGCTACTTTTGAAACCATTATGGTTCTCATGTACTCTCATTTTAAGTATGTCAATCTCTTAATGATTGACGACCGATCGCGAATACAACTGAACTACATATAAGTAGTGCATCAAAGCAAAGTATATAGAACTGACGTGATTAATTTTATTATATCATAAATTATAAAGAGGCAATTTACATAAAAGAATTCTAAAATCATATATATAGAAAAAATACTAGAATTTTTATGACAAAAATTTCCATAGGTGTTTGTGTGAAAAACAACAATGTGTACTCTATTTTACTAATCAAAACATGTACAATGCTTTTTTGGTGCTTCCTGCTACATAGAGATATCAATTATTAGTTTTCCTCGTTGTCGTTTTTTCCATTAACTTCATGCATTGTTTTTGTCCACCCATTATCTCTAGGTTTTGTCCCCCCGTATGCACACACTAGCTATGACACTCACTCCAAATGTTATGATGTGCATATGTCAAAAGACTACTATTATCATGTGTTAAACATTGGTATGCTCGATAAATTGGAAGTGCATTGATCTACACAAGTCTTAAAGAATATATACTACATTATTCTAAGAACCTAAATACTTTACTTTTTATAATGTCTTTATAATTCAGCACTAAGTTAGTAACTTATACATGGTGCAATTGATAGGTTTATAGTAATAAATTTTTGAATATGTTTATTACTTCAATAAACTTTTGAATATGATTATTCTTTTAAATAGCATTATGATTATTATTTTAAACTAAAGGTGTTTATTATACAAGGCTATATTGTAATTGGCTTTTGAAATTAATGCTTGACTTCTTTTTTATTTATACATTTTGAAAAGAATTTAGAGAATTTGTCAAAAAAATTTACAAAATTTTATAAATTAAATATAGAGTTTTGAAATTTTTTAAAACTATAATAACACCTTCTTCTTTTTCTAAGTAAAGGCTAATTCTATTAATAAAAGGAAAATATAGTTACATGGAGGTCAAGACCTCAGAGGAAGCCGAAGCTGTCCGACAGAACTGACAAACTATCCCCGGGTTGAGATAACCAGATACAAAACACCCAGAAGCCATACATACAAAAACACTGGCCATAATGGTAAACAACAGTACAGGTCAGAGGAGAGTTGTGGCCATATTTTCTGTGCTGCCCGGATAACCATATGCAAAATTGAAAGACCAAAGGCCTGATAAACTTGTCGAGCCAAGACCTGATATAAAACATATTGACAGAAGATCTGATAAACTTGTTGAGCCAAAACCTAATACAAAACACATTAACAAAAGCTAGAATAACACAACACATTGGATAAAAGAACCAGAAGGGACGCTGCGACATCAAACGAGGTCCCGGAAGCATCAATCATCTGTCTGAGGGTCCCGAGCATCCTTCTCCACCCGGCAAGGAATGCCCATCCACGAGTCATCAACATTGTCCCCAGCACCTGTACCGCTACCACCTGGAGGAGCTTCCAAGCGCTGATTTCCATCGGGGGGGGTTCGCCGGATTAACAGAAGCCGAGATATCCTGAGTATTGTCTTCTGGAGGCTTAAGGACATTAGGGACACTCCCCTCAGCCTGCAATTCACCACAACTGAACACAATGCCCACATATTCTCCTGGAGCTCGCTATCATCCTGAGACTGTGAAGTTGAGGTATGCACAGAGACACTAGGCCGAGCTTCTTCCTCAACCAAAATTACAGTGATGCTGGCCGAGAGAACCGGTCTGTTGAGATGACTATGGAATTTGAAGCAGGTGGTTTGGAATGAATTGTGCAGGAAAGGCTTGCCATTTTCAGAGGATGGGGAAGCCGAAGCCAGGAAACTGTAGTTGAACCAAGGTTGAAGATTCCTCCAGAAGTGCTCTTCTAGTCTGATGGACTACCAGCCAAATCTGCATCCATGAAGCCTTGTAGCTTCACTCCCTCTGTCCGTCACCGCAAAGCATAAGTCGGGTCATGTGTTCACCAAATACATAAGTGAACCCACCAGCTACTGATAAATAGTAGCAGCTACTACCTCACCTGAAGTAGCATCCTCCTTCCTCCAGTTCCCAGCTAGAGGAGTCTGCATGGATTTGCACTTATCCATGTGAAAGCGTCTGAGTATCTCATTGGCATACTTGCCTTGAGACACAAATACTTCCCCATCTTTCTACCACACTTCCATGCCTAGAAAGTAGCACATGAGGCCCATGTCCTTCATCTCGAACTCTCTTGCAAGGTCCTCCTTGCAAGACTGTATAAGCTGGTCATCACCTGTCAAAATCAGATCATCGACATAAAGTACAATAATCAATGGCTTACCATCTACCATGATGTGGTAAAGGTTCGCATCTGCTTCACTCTTGATGAAGCCCAATCCGGTGAAATAGTTGTCGATCCTGGTACACCAAGCATTGGGTGCTTGCTTCAGCCCATACAATGCTCGCTTAAGTCGGCAGACATGCAACTCAGGATCGAAGATCTCAAATCCTTTGGGCTGCTCAATGTATACCTCTTCCTCAATCTTCCCATTGAGGAACGTCATCTTCACATCCATCTGATGGATCTTCCAATCCATCTAAGCTGATAGAGCTAGCATCGATCTGATAGATGAATACCTTACTACGGGAGCAAAGGTCTCTTCGTAGTCGATCCCCTCAACCTGTGAGAAACCTCGGGCAACAAACCTTGCCTTGTGTTTCTTAGCACTACCATCAGCTGCCTACTTTACCTTGTAAAGCCAGCAGGAACTAACCACTGACTTGTCCCCAGGTCTAGGGACAACATCCCACACACTGTTCTGTATGATAGAATCATATTTTTCTACCATTGCATCAACCCAGACTAGTTGTTGCACTGCCTCCTGAAAAGAAGAAGGTTCGGTCGCTACACACTCCCCAACTAGGGCCATTTAGCTAGTGTATCTCTCGGGAGATCTCCTCTGTCTGTGCTGAGAGGATGGCTGCCCCACATTCTCTCTTGCATCTAGCATCAATCTGTCAGCTTCCCGCAAGCATTTTCGCCCGTCTCTGGAAGACTCTCCAGGAGTGGTGGTCTCCACTACTAGATCCTCTGCATGTGGTTGATCCACATCATCAAGAGGCTCCTACTCCTTTAGAACTAAAAGTTCCTCATCAACATGCAACTTGAGCTCCCTCTCAAGTGACACTCGCATGGATCTCTACTCGTCGAACTTCAGATCCCTACGCACTACGGTCCTCTGGTTGGCAGGCAGAAACACATGATAGTTGTGGGGTGTATATGTGTACCCCACAAGTATCCCCAACTCAACTGTTTTGTCTAGCTTCTTCCAAGCATCTTTGGTCACATGACAATAAACTGATGATCCAAAGATGCGGAAGTGACTCACATCTGGTCGCTTCCCCGAAAAAGCCTCCATAGGTGTCTTCATCCCCAAGATACGAGGAGGACTTTTGTTCTGAAGGTACACTGTTGTATTGCATGCCTTAGCCCACAGATGAAGTGGCAAGCCTTGGTCATGCAACATCACTCGAGCTGCTCCCACAATAGATCTATTCTTCCTTTCGGCCACCCCATTTTGTTGTGGGTTATGAGGTGCCATCAGTTCCCATTTAATTCCTTCTGCAGCACAGAAGTCTTTAAACTATTGGGAAACATACTCTCCACCATTGTCGCTACGTAAGGCTTTTACTTTCTTTCCCGATTCTTTCTTTTCCGACGCTTTAAACTCACAAAACCTCAAGAAGGTCTGATCCTTCTTTTTCATAAAGTAGATCCAACATCTACGAGAAAAATCATCAATAAAAATAACATAGTACCTTTGCTTAGTGGTGGAGGCTGTAGAGAATGGTCCACATACATCTGAGTGAACTCGCTCCAAGATTGCTCTAGCACTACTATCTCGATCCTGAAAGGAAGCTTTCGCATACTTACCCAGGGTGCATCCTTTGCATGTATCTGTTTGCTCTAGTTTTCCCTTGGGTAAGCCGATAGAAATTTGTTGCATGATCTTCAAGGCCCCATGATGCAAGTGGCCCAGTCTTCTATGCCACAACTCACCAACATCTTGTATTTTCACCACCTCTGCTTTGGAACTCAGTGCAGCACAGTCTTCTACCTCTAGCTTGTAGAGATTCTTTACTCGAATCCCAATTCGCTTGGTCTGTCCGGTGTCGATATGCCTCAGGAAAACTTTTCCTTTACTAAAGACTACATCATAGCCTTTATCTTCTAGCATAGCAATAGACACAAGATTCTTTTTCAAACCTGGTACATACTTAACAACAGATAGGGTGAGAGGAGCACCATGCTCCCTCTGAAACACAATTGTACCTTCACCTGAGACACAGTACTTTCCATCATCGCCCATCTTGATCCGCATCTGGAGATCCTTCTCCTCCAATGTACTAAAAAGATTCTTGTCACCCGACATGTGGAAAGAAGCTCCACTGTCCAGGTACCAAACACATCCCACCATGGATGAAACCATGCATGTGATAAGAGAGAAATCTAGCTCAAACTGTGAGGCTAATGCATCACCATCAAATCCCTTGGAGGAACCCTTCTTGGATTTCTTTTGTGGACATTTCATTGCATAATGGCCCACTTCATGATAGTGAAAGAATCACACTTTCGTCTTGTTAACCTTCTTCCCACCATGAGAAGATTTGGATCGGGACACCTTCCCTTTCCCTTTCTTAGCTTTACTCGCTAAAGCTAGATTTTCTTCATCATCTTGTTTTAATGAAGATCCATCCCTAGTGCTTTGCCTTATCTCCTCCTGCATCAAATCCAACCAAATTTGTTCCCAATCTAGCAGTTTCTCTCTTCCATTAACCGAGTCCTAGTAGCTATGCCAGCTCTTAGGAAGACCGAGGAGTGCAAGACTCACCATGTTATCATCAGCTGTCACAACCCCTACGCTTCCAAGCTCATCCCTGCAGGTGGTGAGCTTGTTCAAGAATGTATAGATTTTGTCACACTTTTCGCACTTGATCTTTCAAAGCTTGTCTTTCAGCGCCAGCTTCCTCTGATCGCTGCTATTCTGATAAAGATCTTTCAATGTTTTCCACATCGAAAACAGAGTCTCCTTCCTACGAAGGCTCGAGACAATGTGATCTCGAACTCCCTCTAGGAGGATTCTCCTTACTCTAGCCACACACTTTTTCCATTCCGCCAGTTGAGTAGCATCAAACGGCTTCTGGACTTCTTGATCAATGAAGTCCTTTAGGCCATTATCTTCCAATACTACCTCCATGCGATCCTTCCAGGCTATATAATTCGAACTGCCATCAAGGGCATATTCGAGTCTTAAACCACTGAACGCCATCGGTGAAATAGATGTGATAAGAACTCAATTCAATATTCAGAAATCAAACTTCGTACTTCTCCTACTTGTATACTGTTCTTCCTTGATCACCTTTGCTCTGATACCATGTAGAATTTTCACTGTAGATCACCTGATATATGCAATGTCCTAAAGCATAATACTAGATCTACTTCTACCATAAACTTTGCGGAAGCTTAAACAGATATGAGAATCATCAAGCATGAACAGATATAACTGAGAATGAGAAGTAATCAACCATAAAACAGACGATATAACACTAGGGAAAGCACCAGCCTAAAACCCCAACTCTGTATTATCATACAAGTGGAAATCTTGTTCAAGTTACAAAAAGAATCAGCTCTCAAGTTATCCTGCTCTCTCTGTAATCAAACAATACAGCTCACAAACTAAATAGACATAGAATATATCTTCCTCAAGCCCTCCAAGCCTCCTATTTCCTTGCGCAGTTTTGATTGGGGTCCAATGATATCACATGTGTGAATTGGCCTCATCACACTCACTGTAACCTCAGGTCCAACTGCGCAATCCATAAGGAATAATATTCCTTCTGCATGAAAGCAATATTCACCAAGGAATATCCTAGCAACTGATAGTACATTGTCCCTCCACTGATCTCAACTGGGTCTCTGATTGAAATGACATGCATGAGTTATCCATGAGTGAATACTCAGTTATCTGAAATACAGTAGTTACATGAATGCAAGCATTAACTAACTGAACTCTCATTAATTTAACAAACTGTTAAATTAATCTAACTGGACTTGACTCAGTTAAACTAAGTCAACTGATTACAATTCAATATTACAACTCATACTTATCTCTTTAACTGAAGGTTAAATTCCTCAATTAATGGAGAAACTGTTGCATGTCCTCACATAGACTTCAAGTTTGATTTTCCTTAACTAATTAACTCAAGATGAGTTAATTAATTAATTTCCAAACTGTTGTTGATATCAAATTTGAATTTTACTTCCTATGTTTAGTCCAGGGACTAACTCAAATAAGAAGGGATCCCGAAATGCTATTTTAGCACTTTCACTTTTCACCCATTGTTACTAAGATCACCAATGGCTGAACTGCTATTTATAGTTGGGCTATTTATAGCAGTGCTATTTTTAGCATTTTCTATTTTTAGCATTTCTTGTTGCACACTTTTCAACAAATTTGTTGTTAACATATTCTCCACCATTATCAAATCTTAGCGTAAGAATTTGATGTCTAGATTGTTTTTCAACAAAGGCCTTAAAGGCCAAGAACATGTTAAATACTTCACTCTTGATTTTTAAGAAGTATACCCAAGTGCGTTTAGAGAAATCATCAATGAAAGTTAAGAAATACTTGTAGCCAGAGAATGAAACAACTGGAAGTGGACCACATAAATCACTATGCACAAGTTGTAAAGGGGTTGAGGCATGCCAAGAGGCACGTTTTACAAAACTATCCCAATGATGTTTTCTGAGTACACATTTGGAACAAACACCATCTCTTCAAGATACCATTGGAAGACCTGTCACCATATTTTCTTTACATAGATTCTGAAGGGAGTGATAGTTTAAGTGACCAAATCGCTCATGCCAAAGTTTGCTCACTTCATCATTATGAGCAAAAAATACTCAGGGAAGATTTGATTACCCAAAGTTTTTAAACTTATACAACCTTGTAGAATCATCAACAATGCCAGTAGCTAAAATCTGTCTAGCATCTCTTAGGTCCTTAATTACAACATCGTGAGGTGAAAATTCAACAATTTTACCTTCACCTGAATGAGTTATATGATATACAGATAGAAGGTTGCAGGATAAGGATCCAACACATAATACATCATTAAATTGACCATTGTCTATATGAACAGTTCCAGTCCCTATAACACTAAGAGATCTATCATCACCAACATATATATTTTTGGTGTTACAATCATTTAAAGAAGAAAACATCGATTTGTTTTTGGCCATGTGATAAGAAGCTACGGAATCAATGAGCCACTCATGAGAATTAGAAGAAGAAGATACATCTAGTGCATATCCAGACCAAGATGTTTGACAACCACATGCAGAAAGTGCTATTCCTGAAGATGAAGTTGAAGTTGAAGAGTGCTCCAAATGGATGTTATGCTTCTTCATTGTTGCTTCCAAGGCTAAGACTTTCTTAGAAGAGTTTCCAAGATTAAGAAGACCAAGGTGTAAGAGTTTTTCTTGTTCTCTTATTAAAGAATAACAAAAGGCATCAAAGAAAGGGGACTTGTAGTCTTGTCCTTGAGAATGAAGGCTTCTCTTGTAGAATGGAAGGTGGAAACAAACACAAAGTAGGCTGGTCCCAACTTAGTAAGAATGGACTAGATAAGATTACCATCTTCTTTCTTAACCTTAACACCTTCCAAGAGAAGTCTAAGGGTCTTGAACTTTGACAAAAAATCTTCAATGGAAGAAAAATTATTGGGGTCTAATATAAGAAACTCATTTTCGAGTTGATGGGCTCTAAGTTCATTTTTAATTCCAAAAACTTTAGTGATCTGTTTCATTGCTTCATTAGGAGTATCAAGTTCTGCGATATGGAATCTAAGGTCTGAAGAAATAGACATCCCTATCAACCCACGTGCTTGATCTTGCCTATTTTCCCATTTGGCTGCCTTATCTTCATCTTTCAGTTTGGTTTCATGGCTTGAGGCTATTCTGTAAATACCTTTACTTCTAAGCAAATCCACAATGTAGGACCACCATTGGAAGTAGTTGGTGCTGTTAATAATAACTTGGCATGGAATTTCCATTTTAATAGAAACTGAAGCTATAGATGCTGAAACTAAGTGTTCCAATGGAAAGATCTCGAAAAATTAGGCTGATTAAAAAAAACGGCTCTGAAAACGGCTTCCGAATGAAGAAGTTATGGCTTTTTGAAGAAACATTGTTGAAGATGGCGACGAAGTACGAGAATGTGTGGAAATGAATGATAATGTTATATTTAAAAAAAAAATCCGCCCCCTTTCCAAACTTAATCTAATTAGCTCAGCAAAGAGAAAGACTTGAACTCAAGACCTCTATTCTCATAAAGTAACTTTGGACCAAGTGAGCTAGTTTAAAAGGTTAGTAATTTTTGGAAAAGGAGGAAGGTGGGGGTTTTTTCTTTGGTTTTTTTTTTTTAGTCACCGAAGCTTTGGGGTGCATGCTTACTTGAGAAATCTCTTTTTTTCCTACAAAACAAAAACCACAAAACTTAAAACGGACATACCTTATCGTTTGAAGTTACCTTTACCCAGAAACTAACAATTTTCCTCAATGTTTCTTATTTTCCGAGATCACACTAAGGCACGGGAGAAAAGAGCATACACATGAGAAAAAAACTTCCTTTATGTTTCTGATTTGCCCAGATCGCACAGAGTCGCGGGGCAAAGAGCATACGCAGAAATGAAAGGTGTAGATCCAGTAATAAAAAACAAAGAGATAAATAAACCAAAATAAATAGAGAGAAAATAACTAGAAACTGCAAATAAACATTGTATACCTCCAGATCTTAAAAATGAAGTAGTTAGGGCTACCGGAAACCTTTTCGCATGAAACGAAAGGGGTTCCTCACTGGAACAGATGCTCCTAACACAATAGAGTAGTCCTCTCGGCCCGAAAGCAGTCAGAAATAATAGATCTAGGAAACAGCAATCAGATGCAGTTCTACCGGCTTCAGATTTGGATCACCAACGGATGCGGCCCTCAAATAGCTCTGATACCATGTAGGAATTTACAGGGTAAGTTCCTCAGATAGAACACCAAAGGACACCGCTCACAAATAGATCACAGATCAATACACCCGTATTGTTGACGTAGTTAAAACCCTCAAAGAGGGAAATAGTCCACGACATGAGCCAACGCGGCCACTTCAGGAAATTTATTAATAAAACAATGAAAAATTACATAATCTTCTCTCATGAATGGTTACCCTAAAAATGACCCTCCATGCTCTTTAAATAGAGATCATGGATCAATCAGGTGTTAAGCCACGGATCAAGTGTCGGTAATACCGAGGAGAGAATGAACTGTCGGATCACTACATATCATGACCGTCAGATTGTAAGTTACAAAAGTACATAGTAAAGAAACACACTTTACCTAACTCTACACTAGACCAAGTTATAATTAACTATTTCCTATGTGTCAAAATATCCTAACACCTTAAGGGGAGGTCTCCTTTGTGCCCATTGTTCAATGAATTCTTTCTTGACATTGACCTCCTCCACTGGTCTTGTAGCTGGTGTGGGGCCTGGTGGATCATTAGCACATGTGTCGAATGGCTCCACCTTCACTCTTACTTCTTTTATTTGCTTATTAACTTGAGTGGTGTCCCCTTCATTCCCTTCAGGAATTTCCGTGTTTGGGGGTTCAACATCATCAACTTATTTTCCCCCGCATGTTCTTCCATATGTTCCAGAATTGTCTCTGCCTCTCATGGGTCAATTTCAATAGGCATTGTGTCTTTTTGTAATTCTTGAGTTGTCTTGACAACCTGTGGAATACCATCCTCAACATTTTTCCTATGTGCTTGCTCTGTCGCCCTGTCATCCACTATATGTTCGAAAGTTGACTCAAACCCTTATGGGGCGAGGTCAACATGAATGTCTTCCTATGGTGGCTCTGTAGGGCTAGCATCCATCACCACTTCTTCAATCTATTCCCTGGTCAGCGTCGGTTCTTATGTAGAAGCACGGACTCCCATGTCTCCAAATTGCTTCGTCTGTGCAATAATGAGTGCCAGCACTTAAGTGGTCGCCTCAACCAGTGCATCGAATATTGTCCCAACAAATTTTAAAATTAGGGGAATGACGTTTTACTCCTTCAAGTGCCGAGGAGTCCGAGATTTCCTCACCCCCCTTGGTAGAGTTGCATGGAGGGAACAATGAAGAACATATTCTCCCATTTCCGTCTAGGTTGTGCTTTCTAAATCATGCCCCTCAACCCCTACATTTGCTTTTTGAGATGAGTCACCCTATGGCTCTGTTTAAGCCTCAGATTTCTTCTGCTCCAACATAGGGGATAATCACCCGATTCGAACCTTAAGAAAACTCCTTTTCTATTTAAAGTGGTGGCTTCAACTAGGGATAATGGGACCAATTTCCCAATATGAGTTTTAAAATGAGAGTGGGTGGTTTATGAGTGATTGCAATAGAATAATGATAAATCCAATGACCTATTCTATCATGCAAATCTCTAGCTAACTTAATCTAATATAAATCCGGGTATTTCTGTATAATATGCGATCTACAAAGATATATTCTTGACATGTGATAATAAAGATCAATCACAAATAAAACAGAGATGATAACGTGTAAAGATAATTTCTTTGACTAAATAGTTAGTCAAAGAAATGTATAAACTATATCGCATATGTGATGATATATATATATATATATATATGAAAATAAATAATCTCATCTAGGCATCCTACAATAGTGCAATTAATGCTTTAATAGAAAAAACATATCTCATAGACAATTCATGAAAATAAATTGTTGTCACTAATTAAACAGAAACAAGGCTAATCATATAAGATAGAAGTACCATATATGTGAAGTTCTGCTCATTTGACTAATGACATAGATCAACTCCTTTCTTCAGATCAAATTATCTTCCAAGTATACAAAAGTGCATCAACAAAGGAAAGTAGTCTGATATTTAAAAGAAACGATCATGTTCCATAATTTCACCAAAGCATTCACAAACTTACAATAGTTCATTCTTTACAAATGTTTTTGATAAAATTCTGGACCCTTCTCTAAATGCATGAGAAGGGTATAAATACTATCCTTACTAATGTTCAGAAATAGATTATACAAAAATTTCAGGAGATTTCAAACAACCTTCCTCCTAACTAGTTAACTAACTCCAAAAATAAACAGTGGCTTGATGAGCAGAGGCTATGATGATGATTTGTTGTTTGCCAGCTTATCCTTCAAATCGCATATATCAAACATCGGTTTGACTTGAGGAGGTGCCCCAAAATGTGTTATGATCTGTCCTGCAAAGATTACATCTGTGAGACTGTGTGGCTTGACTGTGTGGCTTGACGAGGTATTGCCAATATGACTCCCAATCGGTCTTTTCCAACTTTGTGATTGCTTCCCTTTGAGTTTCTTCTCTTTCCTTCCATCTATTATGCAATTCATTCAAATCGGGCAGTTCTTTCGGGTTGCCTTCTTTCACCAAGTTGGTGGCAAACAAAGTATGGTTTACCACCTTTACTATATTCTTTGACACCTCGACCACTCTTGCCACTGCTAGTTTAGCTTGTTTGATCCTTGCGTCCCAATCTGTGAAAAGAATGTCCTTGTGTGTCTCCTCAATCTCAAGCAGATTGGCTTTCCTCCCCTCTTCTGTTTCTTGCCATTTGATGAACTCTGAGATTCTGGTGTTCAGATTAGTAAACTCAGTTCTCTGGTCAATCGCTTTATCCGTTAGCTGGTCACTAGTGATCAGATAAGGAGTGATATGTGACATCTTTTGGAAAAATTGTTCTTGCTACTTCAATAAGAGAGAATTAAGCTCTAGCGCCTCTTTGATAAATTCCTCGATAGTAGGAACATCCTTATATTTTTCCATAGCTTGCTGCAAGTCTTGGAGTTGCATATTTTTGGCTGATATGTCTACTTTGTGGCTTATTTTCAACACCTCCATGCTCTGTTGCAATTGGGCTAGCTACTCAGCGGCCTGCCTGTTCACACTTTCCCTTTCTGTTTCGAGTTGTTGCTCGAGCTGTGCAATCTTTTCTTCTTTTTCTTTCAACAAAAGAGATATTTTGGTAGCCTTGTCCATGGTAGCAGTTGCGTATGCTCCTGTAAACTGTGACAATCTTGTCAAGTTTTCAGCTGGTTGGAAAAAGGTCTTCAAAATTATTAGCCTCATGGTTATAAGGCTTGATCTTCACTGAAGTGGTGATGTTATATACTATCTTGTCTGGATCAAATTCCCTTTTGGACAAAGTATGGAGCCTGAGACCTTCCAAGCTTATTGACTCCTTTATCGCATGATTAACATTTGCTAAGGAAAAAGAACCACACCGGATAGGAAAAGATGGCCATAACAACATCTTACATTCTTTGAAAACTTTGGTAAGGCCTTTTCCCACAGTCTGGTGGGCTATTTATCTTGCTAACAATTTATTAGAAACATACAGAGGGATGACATGTGGGTCTGTTGTGCCACCAAAAACCAATGTAAGTGAACCATTCTTCAACAAAATATTTTCCGACAGCTAGAAGGTCTGTAGCGGCTTCTTGGGAAAACCTGGGGGCTTTCTTATTGAAAATTAATTGATGCAGTGGCAAAATAACAGCATGACATATTTTATAGAAATGGGGTACATAATGGGATTCCCAAATTTTCTTATGGCTGAGATGGATAGGGTAGGGCTCCTACAAGGTCCATTTCCAACCCATGATTGGAAATTTAGTGCAGAAACAGATGGCATCCATAATGTAGGCACTAAAATGGAATGGAGGAAGGTTCTCTAGAGAGGAGGATCTCTTCTATTGATATTTGGTGATGATGGTGGCCCAATTCATGGTGTGGGAATTGACACAAGCATCATTCAGAGGAATCCATTCTATGGAAAAATTAGCATTATTAGGTAACCTATATAGTCTACATAACATAGTAGTTGCATAGTTGTAGGAGGTTGCCAAAGAGGCTATAGGATACATACCTAATTTATCAAATTTGAACTTGTTCTCCAATATTCTCCAACCTTGAATCATCTTGAGGGGTCTTTCGTTCTTCTTTGCGAAGTTGGCCACGTATGTCTTATCATATATATCATGAGGGTCAGGTATATGGTAGATTTGCTTCAGGTCTTCTACTCTGAATGACCCCATGAGTTCCATTCTTGAATTCTTGAATTTACTATATTCAATGGTGAGGTTTTCCACCACCCACCTGATCATATTAGTGTATGGGAGGATTTTAGCTCTCACTCCTATCCTATGAAGGAAAGAACAGGCGACATCCTTGAATTGGAGTCCCAAAGGTCTTATTGAGTCAGTTGTTTCTCTTGTGACAGTAATCTTGGGACGCTCGTCCTCAAGCCTATTGTATATCACCTCCCAAGCTGTTGCACCTTCGTTAGCGTTGCAGACCGTATCAGAGAATATAGGAGACATTTCTGTAAGCTTGGACTCTGCAATGCTCAACTTTTTATGTTTCTGCATCACCTTATGCAATGACATATATTTTGTAGCTTGCCTGAAATGGACGAGATATATCAGCGCAGACAATATTGGGCGATTAAGGTTGAAATCTTTGTGAAAAGACTTTGAATCGTGGGAGGATTTCAAATGAGATATTCAGTATTAACTAGCCATAACTTGCAAAATCATTATCTCTCCTTGGACAGCTAAATATTAATTACCATGTCAAACCATTCATTATTATATTTAAAACACAGTTACTTCCCACGCGTGCTGTCTGATTCGTGCATCGCAATTTTTAAAACAATGTTATATAGCGTTACATATTCATAATCCGAAATGTGATTGCGGATATCGCATTTTCCAAATCGTTGGCGGATGACATTGTGGTAGGTCTTATTTACTTGCAACTCTTGTGAAATGCGATTGCAACTTCTTAAGGGGTTTTGATCGGTATGTCGCAGCGAGAGGTTTGATCGCATATCGCAATTTCTTTAAGGTGTTTATGATCATCACATGGAAAAATGTGATTTTCGATTTGCGATGGGGATCCTAAACTTGGGTCGTTCTAAGAGTTTTTTCAAGGCGATTTCTTAGAGTTAGGATTTATTTTCTAAAGACTAAAAATTTCAAAAAAGGGTCCCCATTTATATGTGTAACATTAGCTATTACTATACATAAATGGGGGGGTTGTTTCATAGTACAACAGGTTCTTGAATAACTGTGTCAATTGCATGTTCTTTTTCTTTCACCAATTCCAGGGTTTCTCATGTCAGTGGTGCTGGTTCTTGTGTGGCAGCACCACTTACAGTTTCTGCTTCGGACCCCAAGTTTTCTTGGATGAGTGGTGCTAGTTCTTGTGTAGTAGCAGCACCTGCACTTTCTTCTTCAAACCTCAAATTCGTTTGTTCAAGTGGTACTGGTGGAAGTCCTTCTCGAGAATTGTCAGCTAATGCTGAAACAACATCGACTATGTCCTCAATTTCCATCCTTTCCACTTCTATCGAGCCAACAAGTGATGCTGGTTCTTGTGTGGCAACATCGGTTGTGGCATCTCCCATTTCAATTGAGCCAACAGGCGATGCTAGTTCTTGTGGAGAAACATCGGTTGTAACATCTTCCATTTCGACTGAGCCAATAGGCGATGCTAGTTCTTGTGGAGCAGCACCAGATGTGGTGCCTTCCATTTCAACTGAGCCAACAGGCAATGTTGGTTCTTGTGGATCAGCATCGGTTGTGGCGTCTTACATTTCGATTGAGACAATAGGTGATGTTGGTTCTTGTGGAGTAGCATTGGTTGTAGCATCTTCCATTTCAGCTGAGCCTTCGTTATCCTCCTCCCTTGCAAGTATAATGCCCTCCAATTCTTCTTCTGACAATTCAAGGAATTGTGAGCAAGGTACAGGAATTCGAGCCAGCGCTTGAATTACCAATAGTTGGAATAACCTGTGATTCGTGAGGACTGCTAATACTTGCCGAGAGCGGCGGGCAGATTGTGCCATCAGTTGAAGACTTTTCTAGAGGAAGAAAGGCATACCCAACAAATGGATTTTCTCATTCCGGAACCAAAGGGACGCCAAAAACTTGAAATGATACTTGAACAACACAGTAAAGCGCCCTTCATAGGTAATGTATCTTAACACAAAGTATGCAACTTTTCCCCAGGGATAAGGTAGTGACTTACGATCACATCCCCTTCCTTTTTGAATTGTTGTTTCTTCGGCTTGTAAAAATACTTTCGGGAACTCCGGCAAGGGAGCCTTCCACGAAAACCACTTCTTACCTTCCTGAATCAGTCCACTGACGGCCAAGATGGCTTCCTCTGTGACAGGGATATCGAGACCCCGAACTCTGGAATGATCTCCTTCCAAGTTCAATGCAAATTCAATTGTAACAGTCTCGTCGAACCCCTACAATCTCTCAAAGTATCTATCCCAGCCTGCATTTACAAAGACCTGCCATACATATGCGTTACTGCAGACCAAAATTGTGCTCTCTGGTTCGTGTCTCATAGCCGCTCCACCCATTCTGCTATAGCTCAATAGCAACACTTTAGAGTAGCAGAAAAACCGTTAGGAGGGAGTATTGGCAGGTAATTTTTTGCAGAAAGGCATAAAAAATGGTAATAGCGGGGTGTATGAATGGAAATTTTTAGAAAGATGGGAAAAATCCATGATAGATTATGGAAATAATGGAGATCCATTATGGTAATTACTTCGCAAGTTTCAAAGGGATTGGTTCATTAATATCCAATATCTATTGATAATTGTGCAGAGTAAGGTGAGGATCGTGGAGTGTACGTATTGGCACAAGATTTTATGATGACGTCGGCAAATCATTGTTGGAATTGATTATGTCATTGTTTTTTAAATATAGTTGTACCTCCCCCCAACTGAAAAATGATCGTTTGCGGTCACCTCAAGTCATGTCAAAAGAATTATTAATCAAATATGTAAAGTTTGGTCGGGGACATACCTGGCACTTACTTGGTGGAGTAACAGCCTCGGAGAAGTAATCAAATTGATGGTGTAATGACATCAGAGGAGTAACAACATCAGGTACCTAGAAAAAATTTCACCACGGAGTAGCAGCATCGGAGGAGTAACAGCATCGGAGGAGTAATAGCATTGGGTACTTAGAAAAAATTTCACCACGAAGTAGCAGCACCGGAAGAGTAATAGCATCAAAGGAGTAATAGCACGGCAGGAGTAACAGCACCAGGTACTTAGAAAAGTTTTCACCACGGAGTAGAAGCACCGTAGGAGTAACAGCACCAGGTACTTAGAAAAAATTTCACCACAAAGTAGCAGCACCGGAGGAATAACAACATTGGAGGAGTAATAGCACCGAAGGAGTAACAACACCAGGTACTTAAAAAAAATTCACCACGGAGTAGTAGCACCGGACGAGTAACAACATCAGAGGAATAATAACACCGAAGGAGTAACAACATCGGGTACATAGAAAATTTTCTTACCTCCGTAGGATATAAACACCAGTGGTAGTACCTGCAAGAAAACAATTGAGTGGTAACAGTATTTATTTATATAGATTATATATTATTATATATATATATATATATATGTAGAGATATATATAATTTTGTTTTTTTATTTTTATTTTTTTTAATCAGAGAGATGTTTGATGAAGGCATCCTTAAAGGCTGGACAATGATACAGTCTGAGACGATGTCCATTTACAATCAAATAAGCATGTGTATCATCGATCGTGACAAGTCTGACAGTTCCATTATCAAATACCTCATCAATCTCATAAGGCCCCATCCAACGAGAGAAAAGCTTCCCCTTAAAGTCCTTAAAACGGGAATCATAAAGTAATGCCCAATCTCATTTATGAAACACCTTATTCTTAATAAATTTATCATGCCATTTTGTTCTTTGCTATTGAATTGTAGTAGTTCTCTGGACATGCATTAAACGAATTTCATACAGTTCATTTAGTTGTTCTAGTCGGTGTTTTTGGGCTTCTAAAAGGTCCAATCCTACTTCAAGATTTTTCATAAGCATATTAATCTCAAATTCTATTGGAAACAATGGAGATTTATCGTAGACAAGCTCAAACGGTGAAAACCCTGTTGTATCCCGCCATGATGTTCTATACACCCAAAGAGCTTCAGGAAGTTTTTCATCCCAATCTCGGCGATGTTTTGCCACAATCTTCGTGAGAATGTTTTCTAATACCTTGTTCATGCTTTCCACTTGATCGTTCGCCTGAGGGTGGTATGGAGATGTTATTCTATGCTCGATCCCATACTTGTTCATAAGCCTTGCTATCATATGTGATGTAAATTGCGCTCCCCCATCTGAAACTATCTCTCTAGGGGTGCCATATCGAGCAAAACTCTCTTCGAACAAAAGTTTGAGACAACCTATTCTGTGGCTTTTTCCATAGCCTTGGCCTCAACTTACTTCGCCAAATAATCTGTGCAAACTAAAATATGAACTTTTTGATGTGAAGACAGATTAAATGGGCCATCGAAATCGATAACCCATTTCTCAAAAGGTTGAAGGACTACTTGAGGCTCTAACGACATTTCATCTGATCAACCAGGTTGACCCATCCGTTGGCAGCTATCACATCTTCGGACATAATCTCTCGCATCCTGAAAGATGGAAGGCCAATAATATCCCATTTGTAGCACCTTATGTCTGGTTCATTTGTCTGCAAAATGTACCCCATAGGGTTCGTTATGAGCAGCCTTCAGGACATCATAGATGTCATCTTCTGCTACATAGCATCGGATCTGTTGGTCGATTCATGTATAAAAATGATATCCTACTATCCATGAATAACAGGTACTATGATGAATGATTTTTCATTGTTCCATGTATGACAAATGTTGGGGTACCTTCCATGTAGAATGATAATTAGCAATATCTGCATACCAAGGAGTATAAGTAGAAATTGCAAAAAGATATTCATCAGAAAACTATCTTCTGTGGGTGTAACTTCATCATTATTATCTAATCTAAATAGGAAATCATTAACTACATTATCCTTGCCTGGTTTGTCGATGATGGTAATGTCAAATTCTTGAAGTAATAATAACCACCTTGTGACACACCCAAGGGTTATAGGTTTATTCATCAAGTACTTGATTTTTGCATAATTAGTATGCACAAAAATAGGATATCCAGTAATGTAATGCCAAAATTTATTAACAGCATAAATAATAGCCAAGAACACCTTTTCTGTTACCGTATAGTTTAATTCAGATGGTGTCAAATTCTTGTTGACATAGTATACCGCATACGACTTGTTGTCCCAAAACTGCCCTTATTGTTGTTTGAGAGGCATTAGTGTGGATATGAAATGGGAGTTCCCAATTAGGACCTCGCAAGATCAGAGCTTGGGAGATCAGTTCCTTGATTTTTGCAAAAGCCTCTTCACACTCTATTATAGACATTTTTGGGCATTGCAAACCCAAGCATAAAATGTCCATAAACCAAGGGACCCTAAGTCCCTAAAAGTATTGTTCTAACCCCTAAAGGAACAAGGTCAACTGATTACAGCTTCTCCCAAAAGTTCTCCATGAAAAACTGCTCAGAACTAGTCAAAACAGGATCATTTCAGCTGCTCCATAGGCAAAGTGCGTTGCATCTCACCTAAATACACTGTGTGGGTGCATTGCATTTCAAAAATCCCTTCTATGGGGTGCGATGGGCGAGAAGTGACAAATGGCAGTGTCATTCCGCGAGGTGGAGAGGCATGGAATCTTCCAGAAACTTCTCCTGTTACACTTGCCTCTCTGAATTCGACAAAGGATGAGTAAGAGATCATCAATCTCCAAGTGGAAGCAAGAACTATCAGAAGGAAGACACTAATCAAATCACAAGCTGACTCATCTCCCTTATAGATATCTATATATGGATCCCTCATCCCAGAGATCCAGAGGCTGGAATTTTGCATATTGTACGGAATTGTTGTTGGTTTCTTGAGACAACATCAGACTGTTGAGTGATCTAAGCTTTGTATGAGGTGAAGAGGGGCTTCCTTGCTGAGAGGATGATGCTAGGTCAGAACAACTGGTTGTAACTCCCCTTGGCTCTTTCTTGTTTATCAATAAAAGCTATTCAAGTTTTCCTCCATACTCTTGTGTCATTCATGTTTGTTGCATTTGTATGGTCAATTTACATCTGATCCTAGATTGTTTATGATTATAGATCCATGTTCTTGTATAGTGCTATGCTACTGTGATCTTACAGGTACTTGGTGAAGCTGGGCGTGCAAGGGAACAAGTAGCGAAAGACTATCAAGAGAGAGAGGAATCGAACTAGGAGATTAGCGCAAGACAGAGGTTGGTCTTCTTTGTTCTTCTCTCATTTATACTTCATAAATGAAAAACGAAAGTAGCTTTACTTTGTTTGTTTCTAAGGTAGCTATCAAACCTTAGTGGGATAAGCAGTTCTGTGTAGACACTTTTCCCTGTAAAAAAATGGCGACTCCGCTGGGGACGAATTAGTTTGTTTGTTTATCTTCCTTGTTGTCTATTTTATAAACTTACAGACGGAGCCTGAAATCGAGCCAGGTAGCTTTCGAACTGCATTTGCTATGCAAATGCAAAGTAGATAAATGTCGCTTTAGTCAATCTCCGGGATTTTTTTATAAATTAAACCACTGATTTATAAACTCTCTGATTGCCCTTGTGATAGCTCTTAGATCCTCTTTAGATCTACCCCTGATTGTTGCATTACTGATTACCATTTGCTCGGCCAAAACCCATGAACTGAACTGCAAACTGTGACCCGGAACCCAAGCCAAGTCTCGTCTCTGGCCCAGTGCAGGTACTGTTCTGTGAATCTGAAATTTAGCGCACTTCCTGAGTGTAGTAGGTGCGCTGCATTTAAAATTCCCTGTGTTACAGGTGCGTTGATCAGAATAGGCATTGTCCAGTTTTGGTTCCTGTGATTCATTCTTTCCAATTCTATTCAAGAAATTTTGCTGCCTGTGATAAGTATATCTCTGTTTGAAACCCCTTTTCCTTGTTGTTATTCGGCCTCCTTTGTACGAAAGAGTTGTAAATGTTTTTGTGTATTTGTTGAGTCATTTTCAGTTCTCCTTTCCAATAGTAACGTAATCGTATTGTCATCCTTTGATTTGAAAGTGTCGCGAGTGTCGTTTTCAGTCATAGGAAAGAGTTTGCTTGTTGTAGATAGTCGATTATCCTGTTACTATTGTATTTGGTCTGAATTTGTAATTTTTCTAAGTGTCGAAAGCAAGTATTCATTTCTAAATCGTAAAATGTTGTGATTACCTCCATTTTTTATTTCTAAAAGAAACTTGTTGATAATTGTCGCTTGAAAAGTAATTCAGATTTGTGCATTAGCTTTCTTTTCTCCATTCCCATACTAAGAAAGCCGAAAACAAATAGATGCATGTGCATTTGCATTTAGACTGTTTGATTGGTTTGATTTAGGAAAGTACATTTAGAGTATGCTCTTTGCTCTTTGTGAAAGAATATTGTCTCTCTTTCCTTATTAGCTAGGATTTTCATTGCACAAAGAAGATAAAAGACTGTTTATCATCTTAGATTGCATTTTAGGAATTACACATCTACATCTCGCGGTGAACCTGAAAGGAAAACTTCATAAACAAGATCAACTATAAAATAAACTCAATGAATCTGTTAACACCCAGGTTGTTCCCTATGACTCCCAAGGGAATACGGCCGGGGTAACCACTAACCAATCTTTTAATCACTGTTTCTAGCCAAACTGTGATCAGAGAGGGCTCTCTCTTTATGATTTGTATCTGTTTATGATAAGATTTTAGGCTAGTATATTAAGCACAGGTTTTGTTTATGTTTTGGTTGATGAATTTCTTTCAGATCTCTGTGATATAGTTTTTTAAAGAGTTGAGTACCATTGGGCAATGGAGTCTATGGTTGTGTGTATTTTAAACTTTGTGATGAACCAGTGTGACTTACAGGGCCATTTGAGTGTTTGACAGAACAAATTTTGAGTAAATAACAGGAAACAGGTAAGACAAACAGTGAAAGCATTCAAGAATTTTCACTCATTGTTTGAATGTCTCCACTGAACTAGTTATGAGGAAGGACAGATGTCACAGGGGCAAACTTGAATCCCTGAGAATGTCTATCACAGCGAAAAATACAGTTTTAGAGTGTAGCAACTAAGAATTACACTTCTGTTACTGTATTTGAGGAAAACATGGATAATAGCTCAGTTTGAGTTCAGGGTAATCATGGATTAAGTCCTGGAACCATTCTTCTACTTTGCTATTAAGTGTAAAACATTTAAGCAATAAAAGAGAACAAAAGACTCGAAAATATGTAATACAGAGATTTGAGAAAACTTATTGTTTTATGAAACACTCTGGAATCCTGCAACATTCACCATTCACCACAACGCATCAAAGTACACCAAGCCTTGGAAATTCCATCCTCCCTTTGTATTATTTCTCTGAAAATATTACAGCAACTGAGAATTCCAAAAGGAAAATTACAACAACCCCTTCAGCTTCTGTGAAGGGTGAATATATACTTGCGGTTCTTTACAAAAATATCTGAGTTCTGAGTTATCTCAGACTTAATAATCTCACCAACTTTTGAGATATTATGACCAGAAATTTATTACAGCATTGAATACAAAATAAATGCGCCTTATCGTTCTGTCAGAAGATATTTTAGCCTTTGGGATCAGCTGAGTCGGTTGAGATACTCTGAGTAAATGCCGGAGAACCTGACTTTATGGCTTGTACGCTGTATTTTTTGGGCTCGTCACCTGTGATTGTGACTGCTGCTGTGATGAGTCAATGGTTCTGCTGAGTTGGCTCAGCATCCGCCTCTTCCTTGTAGATTTTGTTCATCAAAATTGTGCCTGCGCATGTCTGCTTATTTACTGGAGAAAATTTGCGCTACGGGTTCTGGCCTGACAAAATTATCTGTGTCAAATTCCTCCATACTTCCTGTGTGGGCAATTGATGATTTATGATTGCCCCTAAAGTTTCATCTGCTTCTGTGAATTTGAAGAAATTAGGTGGTGTATCAAACAGATGTTCAATTTCATTCATGATAAAAAAACAAGTTATCCACCCTATCATACATATTATGCCCTGTTGTTGGCCCTGTGTCTGCTGAAGTACTGGGCGGTTTTGCAATCTGTGCTACTGCATGGGCATCAATCCTTTTGTTGTAATTTTCTAGGGTGAGCAGTCTTCCTACACTGCTTAAGATGCTGGGGAGGCCTCTGTTTTGTAATGCTAAGAATCTGTCCAGGAACTTGTTGACCTCTGTCTGCATATCCTGTGTCCTCCTTTCCAGCGTTCCAACTAGGCTTCTCAATGTTAGGACTCTTTTGGCTACTGAGATTGTTTCAGTCCTGTTGGTGATTCCCATGACAGCTAGTTGAGAGCTAGTCTTGTTGTTCAAAATATTAATCATCCTGGTGGCAGCATCTGGCATGTGTCCAAGGCTTGCCCTGGCTCTCTGTATTTCTCTGTTTGCCTTGGTGATGAGCACTATTTGCTCATCCATAGTCTCAATATATTGCCATTGGTTGGCAATGGACCGCCCAATGTTACTCCAGAGTACTGCTTTCATTTCTGCTGTTACCTTTTCTAGTGCAAGCTCTTTTTCCAGTTCAGCTATTCTCCTTTTGAGAGCTCTTACCTCTCTCTCCTTTGCTGCCTCATTCTGTTTGCTCTTGTCAAACTTTTCATTCACCTTAGCCAAGGTTTTCTTGACTTCATCAAGCTCTTTCATTTGAGATTCCAGGACTTGGATCTCAGCTTTCAGCTTCTGCATGTCTAGACTAGGAGTCTGTTCTGGTGTTGGTGTAGTTGTTGATGTAGATGGTGCGGTAGCTGGTGCTGTAGTTCCTGTTTGCTAAGGAGGAGGAGTAGTTGTTGGAGGGACTTCCTCAAGATTTATTATCACAGGAGGAGGCTGGGAGGGTTGGCCCTCTTCTCTTTGCTTCAGTGCTTCTTGTAGTGCTGCCTTTGCAGTTTCAGTTTGTCCTAGCTGGTCTTGAATCCTAACCAGCTCTTTGTATAGGGATACCAGCAGGTCTGTAGCATCCTTTTCTTGCCTTTGCTGGGCAACTTCATCTGTTTGTGGATGGATGGTGGCTGGGAGTTTGATTTTCTTTCTTAGGGCCGCCATGTCTGCATCCCTTATCTTCAGGAGTTCTTGGATACCTTTGACATCTTTAGGATCATGCCCTATTTCTATAATCACCTCTTCCAAGGACTTGATCCTGTTGTCCTTGGCTTGTGATGATGCTCTTTCTAATTCCAACTGAGAGGCTGTGTTATCCAGGCTGCTCTTCAGTTTGTAGTTCTCCAATGTCTCATCTGCCAGGGAGGCATACACCATCTCACCAGTTTGTTTATGTAATTCAATCTTATCCATAGGGTGTATGTCTTTGGCAAGAACCTCCAAGTTGGTTCTTAGATAGTCCGAGGTGGATTGAGGATGCAAAGTTGTAGGCATGAAGTGGCTCATTATCATTTTGCCTTCACTTACATCGAAGGCAGACATGAGTCTCTGCTGGTTGGTGGGAGCCAAGTTCAGCAAGTGATTGTATAGCTGCACCTTAATTGGATCGCTCCTCCTCTTGATATCAATAAACTGTTGTTTGATGCTAGACTGTCCTTCTCTGTGTTGACTGGAGGAGCTGACCTCTCCTCCTGTAGTTCTATCATGTTCATGCTGGAATGAACTAGCTGAAACTTCTCCACTGGGTGGGCCCATGCCCATGGCTTGCCTTACTGCTATATCCTCCTCTTGAGAGTCATTCAGTCTTTGTCTCTTTTCTCCTCGATTGAAGGATGAGGTCAGGGGGGTCTCTCTATCCCTTTTCCTGGTCAAGTCCTCCTTTTGTGGTGTTTGGAGGACCGAGGTGTCAACATTAGTTTCTGCCCTGGGAGGCACCACTGTCTGAGCCTGTTGCTCAGTGGAGCTTGGTGGATCCATCACCTTTTCTTGCTGCAAGGGCTGCTGTTCACTAGGCTGTTCCTCTTCTTGTTGCTGCCCGAGTTCTTGCTGTTCCATTTCTTCTTGCTGCTGCAGCAATGTGTCCACTTGTTCTTCTTTCAATGGAGGTGGCTGTTCCACCTGTTTCCCTTTGTCTTTGCTTGCTGCCTGTGGTGTCTTCTCGGCAGTTTGTTGCTGTGCTGTTGAAGATGTAGTGGCTGCTCCAATTTGCTTTCTGTAGGAGAGGGGCACCTGTCCACAAATTTCCAAGTCAGCTTCCTTTTGCTCATTCCTAGCCTCTTTCTCAAGTAATTCTTCATTAGTGACTTCCTCTACTAGTGTACCCTCTTCCCAATTTGATGCATTGGCATACTTTTCAATTTCAGGTTGTCTTTTGTGTGCATAGTTACCCAATTTGTATCTAATCCTCCTGAGGGAGATAGAATGATTGGGGTCATAGGGAATCCATTCAAAACTGGTCTGCAATCTAAGGCCTTCCAGGATACTGTCTGCCTCCTTCCACCCTTCCTCTTTCCTGTTATATAGGAAGGGACCTAGCTGACTCCTTACCTTCAATTGTGACTTCTTGTTTTTGCTCTGAAAATGAAGGTAATCTGAGTTCCCAAATTGCCTGAAATATTCCAAGGCAAAAAGCCTCATGGGGACATACCTTGGCAACCTAAATGGGTTCAATTCACAGCCATATATCCTAATGACTGTGTGGTTCTGGTAGAAGTACCAGTTGCCAATGTTGTAGGCCTTATTCAAGTGGAGAATCCTCTTCATATCATCGGTTAATCTAGGAGGAGGAGTACCTTGCAGTACTGTTAGGGCTGGATGAACAAATAAATCAATAAACTCACAGTATGTATAGGGTGATACTGAGGTAGAATGAAAAACAGAGGTCCAGAAAACCACTGATCTTGGACTTCCTTGGGCATTGAGTGGCTTCAAAGGAACAGAGAAGGTGGCTGGCTGGTAAAAGAGGAATAAGTGGTATATATATGAGGTATACCTGAAGAGTCTCTCCCTCCTTAAATTCATGAACTGCTCATGGATTTTCTCTGCTATGTAAGTTGCATAATCATAGTGCACAGCTGGAGGCTTACCAGGAGCAAATATAGATAGCATTGCCATTATGCTGTCATCCACATCCTCCATTCCCCTGAATCCTAGGACATAGCCAATTAAATCCACCAACATTCTGCCCAAGTCATTCAGATATTGATACCCAATAGGAGGGGTTCTGATTGTTTCAGAGCCTGGTCTGACAAACAATTGGTTGATCTTGATAATCTGGTCATTTGACAGTTTGCTCCCTCTGTTTATCAAATTCTGCATATATAGAGGGGTCAATTGCTTGGCAGTATGGAAGTGCAGCATCTGATTTATGCTCTCTGGGGTGATCTGGAACAGGACTAGGCCTGTGGGGCTAATGACCGCTCTTTGGCTTGGGTCATAGCATTCCTGGCAGCTGTAAATGAGCTCTGGCATAGGATTAACTTGGGGAAGGTTGTAGATGGGCAAATTTGAATCCCAAATTCCCAAGATATCTGCCCCACTCAGGTGCTGGGCTCTTAACTCATTCATCATTTGGACATTGTATTTGGTTCCCATGGGGAACCAGTCCAGCATTTGGTAATCCATGTCTCCCAGGGCTTTCCATGCTAATTCCTGGTGAGGAGCATTGAGGGGCTTGATATTTAGAGCAATAGGGGTCTCCATAGTTCTTCAAGTTGCAAGAATTGCAGGTGGACAGGTAAAATGGTAGGAACACAGAATAGAGGTGGTTCTCTGTGGAAACAGTTGATATTTTGGGTATCAGAGGGGAATTCTCCCAACAGCAATTGAAATACTATTGGTCTTTAGTGACAGAACTTCTCTATGGTCTGACTGTACTCTTCGAGCGGGTGAATTGTATCTACCAGGAAATCTGCCGGGAAACGCAGAGTTACAATGGTTTTGAGTGAATTACAGGTTTTTAAGGCTCGGCAGGTACTTGTTGGCCCTCACAATTACAATGGTGGACGAGCAGATGGAAATGAACGGTGCAAATATCGTTTTTAAGGTTCCTTTATCCTTCTGAGCAATTGAAAGTTTAATGACAGTCGTATGGAGGGCAGAACACTGTAAATACCTGTAATTTGACGAGCAGAGGTCGAACAGAGGTGCACGGTTGCTGCTGAGGAGGTCGCCCGGGCTAATTCAACAGGTTGGTGGAAATTCGGGTGCAAACGGTCATGCAGAGCGACCAATAGAAACAGGAGTAAAAGTGAGAAAAACACGGGATTTTTGGGTAAATATGGGTTTTTTTTACCATTTTTGGCGCTTTTTAGTGATGACGTCAGCATGACGTCATTGGTGGGTCACGGTGATGTGACGTCAGCTGACGTCATCGGGTGACGTGGCAGTAGATTACTGGTCCAAGGGGGCGGTGAGGTGGCGACCACGTCAGAGGCCAGGTGGACGAATCACGGAGGCAAGTGCGAGCGGACATGACGTGGCGGTGGGTCAGCGGCAAAATAGGTGGCAGTCGAGACCGAAGCAGTCACGGTTAAAGCTTAACCGCCACGGTTTCTCGGGGCGGTTTGGGTACGGCGCAAAGGTTGTCAGGCCCGGCTCCGAGATAGGTTAGCGCCCGACGCGTGGAGGAGGCCTGACGTGACGCAACGTCATTATCTCGGGAGTTAAAGTACCGCCACAGGGGCCGCTCCGATATTGACGTGGACCGTCGGATCTAAGGAGCTTGATCCGACGGTGGGTGGAGCAGGAAGATGCACGGTTTATACGCGGGCGGAAAATATTACGTTTTGTGGGTTTTGTATTGGTTTTTCAAATGTTTTTATTTAACCAATCATGCGGTAGCATTTGGGAACGTGCCATAGGCGGGTTTTGATCTTAATAACCTTTGCAAATGATTTTACAGGCAAAAGGGGTTTTGATAGGGATTTTATCAATGCAGAGGTGGTTTGAGGGGTAAATTGACTTGCAGCAAAGGGGGAATGGGGTAGAACAGGTTCACCAAAGTGGCCAGATGCCATTTTGGTCCCTTCTGAAAAATATATGGCTATTATGCCAAGGGGAGAGAATATATATAAGATTTGGGGCTTTATACACCTTAGTGTTAGTATTATTAGGGGAAGGGGTAAAATAGGGGAGCTATATAGTAGAATTAGAGGTTAATATGAATGAAGGAGGGGGATGAAGGGATTTCACTGAGTTTATCCGAAATTGCCTTGGTCTTAAGAGTAGATCAAAATGAAAAGATCTCAGACCAGAAATGTGCATTCTGAATGAACTAGAACCACCATACAACCATGATCTTTCTTCATAAATCTCAGCTAACAGAAAGGGGGTGTTAGTAATGGACTAGAGAGGGAAAAGGGAGGTTAGTGATGCTCTTTGCTGTGATTTGATGGAATTAACCACTTTGTTTGCTGATAGATTTTTTGCCTTGGCAAAACACCTCTTGACACCTGTGTAATGGTGATCATACCCTTTCTGCAACCACAACTGCCTACCCAGCTATTTTGCCTAGCATTTTTTGTTTCTTCTTGGAGGGGCACTTGGACTTGCAACCCTCAATTGCCTTTTCTTTTCTTTGGCTTTTTCCTTTTTCTTTCTATCTACTTCTACCCTTATCTCTTCCAAGGTCCCAGATTAAACTTTTGGGAACCTTTGCTTCTCTACCTGAACTACTTGTCTGCCAAGATTAAGCTGTTTGGACAGACTTCTTTCTCTATTCTATAACTCAAAATTGAAACATGGCATGATCCAGCTTGAACTGTTGAATCATCCACAAAATTTGAAATAAGGTCCTCAACAATTGGAACACTTTACACACCTCTGATTTCCTGGGAAATATGGGATCTTTGTAATACCAAAGCAGAGCATATTTGGATTTTGTGTGGTCAATCATGAAATATGAAACCTATTACTATAGGTATCCAACAGAATCTAACAACGCTTTGGAACCTAACGCACAACATTTAGAAGTCTAGGCTAGAGACGTATTCTAGCATCGTAAAGCCTGGTAACTGTTGTTCTCACTAATGGTTGGGTGATTCCTCCACTTTGAGATGATAAGTGCGAGTACGGACTTGTGCTCCCACATACCGTCGAGTATATTTTGGGAGATCACAATAGGCTTAATCCTTTATCCATAGGAAGCCGTGTCTGCCGCCCTATCGATCGCAATGCACTGAACACAGCATTCGGGAAGATTGACTGTCGTACCGTAAAAAGTATTCTGCAATTTTGCGATTGGTTTGGTGATCCCTCTACCTAGATTTCCGGAGCAGTCCCTTTCGTTCCTTTTCAGACTCCTTAATGGAAAAGTTCCATCTAAGCACTTGTCACTTCAGGCTCACTAAATATCGAAGGCGACTAGAGTCATATTTTGTTTTTTCTCGACTCTTAAAAATTGAAAAAACAAGTTGTTTCAAAGCGTCTAAAATTTATTTTAAACGGAATAATCATCACCCTTTCCTACGTTGATCTTAGGTTGAGAAAATGGAACCCACCAACCAAGGAATTCCCCTTGGAGGAAATCCTAGTCCCTTCTCCTCTTGGGGAGATGTTGGTGCACCCCATATGGCCACATTTTCGCTTCCAGGATTGATAATCGGCTTGCCTGTATGGCTCTTCTCAACCTCTATCGTTCAGAACACTGCAATTCCTAAACAGTCGAGTCAGCAACTAGACGAATCCAGAGTTACCCAGCAACCTTCTACTTCCTCCAATTCTTCCTCTCCTCCTTCTTCGCTTGATGGGGTTGGTAAAACCAAAAATCAAGTACCTGAGAAGAAGAAGGAAAAGAAGAAGAAAGAGAAGAAGAAGAAGGAGCCCAAAGCGAAAGGGGGCAACCAAGCGTCGTCTAGCGAAAATCCACACACTACACCGACCAGGCCTAAATCGCCATGTGTCATTTGCAAAGGAGACCACTATCACAGAGATTGTCCTTGCATCCCTCAGATCTTAAGGGACCGGTCTCCTCATTTGCACAACCTGGTGTCATCAACCTCTGATGATCATGTTGAAAACACACCATCGACTAGCGAAAGTGAAGCCCCAGGACAAAAGGGAAAATATAGATTTCCTTGTAAACTGTGCGAAGGCGACCATGCCATCCACCGTTGTCCCTTCTTAGACGAGGCTAAAAGAGTTTTGGACGATCGTCTGGTTTCATCGTTACGACTTCCTCCTGGATATTAAAAACTCTTGCCGAGTCCGTCACTAGTTGAAAAGTCGGTTGACCCGCCCAGGTGGTCGGCCAAAGCATCTATCATTGAAGACAAACCATCTGAAACCGTACCAAACGAAAGTCAAAAGGTCGAGGCGGCAGTTGACCCGGTCTTGCCTTCAGAGGTTCCATCTTCAGATGATACAATCACAAAAGAGAATAAATATGACACCGTCCAAATTCTTTTCGTAAGCACAGACTCCAATGAACATGGGGGCAATTTACCCGTTCCTTTACCGCAAGAAGGAAGTTCGTCAGAGTCGTACTCGGTCGTCTATTCGGTCCCACCTCCAAGCAACCTAGTTGTTTCCTTCGACTGGAATCAACTAGGCAATCCCCGTTTACTGGCTAGTGTACCATTCCGAATTATTGCTCAAGTATATAGAATGGTTATGGCCGGTACCATCATAGATGAAGGGGCTTCTGTAAGTATCCTTTCCTCGACTGCTTGGAAAGCGCTTGGTTCGCCATCACTTTTGCCTGAGATGAGAAATCTAACAGGTTTTGACAAAGGAACCAGTCGACCGTTAGGGATCCTTCCCAATGTGCCCATAACATTGAGAGGAAAAACCGTTCACATGAATGTAATGGTAGTTCAAGGACCCCTGGATTATAATCTACTCCTTGGACGAGACTATATTTATTGCATGGGAGCCATTGTCTCCTCACTCTTTAGAGTAATGTGTTTTCTGCACGAAGGAAGAGTGGTCAAGCTCGTGGACCAGCTTTCATTTCTCGGATCACGCATAGCAAATAGTCATATACCATACCTAAATGGTCTTTTCACATAGGGAATGTCTCATCAATCCCCAGTCCGCCCACCCGATGAGCGCGAGTGATTCGGGGGACATGACTGAAACCCAGGGGGCATGCACCCTGGTCTGCTTCAGCAGGAAAACTTTGGGTATAGGGTAGGTTTCCGCGAGAGATATATGACTAGTCTGTACTCCCGTCCATGATTGGAAGAGGGAGTTATTTTGGAACAATATTCTCTTGTCAAAGTTACGTGAGTGGAGTAGTCTCCTCCACTCACCTTTGTTTATTTCGGTAGACATCGTCGAAGAAATGTTTTGATTGCGCTGTGAATCGAACAATCTTTGGGTAACCTGAAAGAGGTATACTTTTCCTGATAAAACAAATGTTTTTTCAGTTTGAACAAAAGGTGGCCTTGAAATTTTATTTTATACCTGGGGCATGCAAACCTTTTGGCATGCAAGCGAAGAGCGACTATTTATTTTTTTAAATTTTTAGGTCCTCTAACCCTTTAAACTCGTAGGATTGGTCGTTTCCTAACTTGCATAAAGAAAGGATGTGGGGCAAAAATCTAAAAATTGTCGTTTTTTAATGGGACATTCTTATTATACAACTGGATTAATCGAGCAGTTTTAGCGCATAGTTCAAGCTCGTTAAGAAATAAACATAAGCCATGAGCAAATGTTTCCCCCCGCGTTTAAGCTCATTAAAAATGAAATATTTCCTGGTAAATAACCATCGTGAATGTAGTACTTCAGCCTTTAAAAGCCTTGGTCGTGTTCTCATCATCACCTCCACTCTGTATTAGCTGATCATTCACCTCCATTTGATTGTTTACCCCTTTTGAGGAACAGCTGCGAAGAGTGATCTCACTAGCCATCCTTGTAACACTGTCGCGATTGGAACATTCCAAACCTTACCTGGAATCAGCTGCTACCCAATTTTATCACTCGTTCCTCAAAAAACGAGTCTCCTTTAAGCTCTTTTCAACTGACTCGTAAAATATGAAAAGATTGCCAAGCCATTGGCCTCTCCAGCTCGTTAAAGGGACCGGAAGTGCTATCCCTCCTCTAAATTTTAATCTTTTTGGACCTGAGGGATTATTACACAAAAACACTGAGCGCTTGTTTTGTTCGGCTCATTAAAAGTATCGAAAATTCATCCCTTCTGTATTGTTTTATACTTTTTCGGACTTAAGGGATTAGATGATGAAAAAGGAATTTTGGAGTTTCCTTTACGTTCCTTTTCAGACTCTCTAAAATTGAAAAGGACCGAGTTATCTTTGTCGTTAAACTCGTTAAAACTTAATAGCGACAAACTTGTCCATAGCAGACAAGAACGAGTTTCACTATCGCTAGGCTCGTTAAAACATAGCGATGGGTTTGCTCGAAGGGAAAATTATAGAACAAGCATATGTTATCCTCCTCAAGCTTGACAAAAATAAAGAGGTACTGGTCAGCAATGACTGGGGAAAAATTGGGAAGAAAACTTGAAGAAACTTTGTTGGTAGCAAGTCGCTCTTGAACATGACACTTTCACTCCGCATCCAAGTTGGGTTGGGTTGTTTCATTCACCGGTCACATCACCATGGTCCCATCACACCATCCACATTTGGGGTTAATGCTACCAATCCATCACGTCAGTGTCGACGATATGTTCAAGAGAAGTCATTCAGAGAATTCACCTGTGTCTCACCCGCTACAATACATTTATACTCCATTATTTCATGACCGCCACCCTGAACCGTATGTCATCAAATCGTTTTCACCTCCACTAAAATCATTTTCTCTGTTCCGTGTCATTGATGTGGGATTCATTAAGGCCCTCCTGTGACGGATCGCTTCTTGTCGACATCAGCTCATTATCCAAGAAGTCGATCTAGGAACACCCCGTTTAGTACTTTGAAGCTTGCATGCCTCAATGGCAAGTTTCTCACTTCCGGCGACAGGTTTACATCAATGGCCTTCGACCGAAAGATTTTGCGTGGTGTTCGATGCCAAGTCCTTTATTCACACCACGTGAATTGTACTGCAGTACCTTGATGGTCATTATCATTATCGGTGATTCCTCTCGCGCCTGTTAACAGCTTACATCATTGGCTGGTAATCAGGCGATGTATTTCCATGTTCGACTCCAAAACACCTCTCACATGGATAGACTTGTACTTCGAGTGAAGATCGGACGAGATTGAAGACCCCGGATCTAGTTTCATCCATCCGGGCTGCGATATATATTCAGGGAAATAAAGACATCAAATGTACATCATTGATGCACAAATAATCATCCAATCAAAGGGATGATGGCTCTACCAGAATCATCAGTCTACACTCAGACGATTGTCTGTCCTATCTACATGAAAATGAATTATAAAGCTAAGCATGGGAATGCCCGCCTTAGCTAGATCATGAAAATATTATGAAGATAATGTATTGTATTGTATCTTATTACAAGTCTCCTCTCAGCTTGAAAGAACTTTGGATCCTCATAATAAAGCATTTCACCCGACATCAAAAGATTAAGGACCTCATGCTTTAGGGGGCAACTGTTATAGATATTTTTGGGCACTTCAACCCCAAGCATAAAATGTCCATAAACCAAGGGATCCTAAGTCCCTAAGAGTGTTTTTCTAACCCCTAAAGGAACAAGGTCAACTGATTACAGCTTCTCCCAGAAGCTCTCCATGAAAAACTGCTCAGAACTGGTCAAAACAGGATCATTTCAGCTGCTCCATAGGCAAAGTGCGTTGCATTTCACCTAAATACACTGTGTGGGTGTGTTTCATTTCAAAAAGCCCTTCTATGGGGTGCGATGGGCGAGAAGTGACAAATGGCAGTGTCATTCCGCGAGGTGGAGAGGCATGGAATCTTCTAGAAACTTCTCCTGTGACACTTGCCTCTCTGAATTCGACCAAGGATGAGTAAGAGATCATCAATATCCAAGTGTAAGCAAGAACTATCAGAAGGAAGACACTAATCAAATCACAAGTTGACTCATCTCCCTTACAGATATCTATATATGGATCCCTCATCCCAGAGATCCAGAGGCTGGAATTTTGCATATTGTAAGGAATTGTTGTTGGTTTCTTGAGACAACATCATATTGTTGGGTGATCTAAGCTTTGTATGAGGTGAAGAGGGGCTTCCTTGCTGAGAGGATGATGTTGGGTCAGAACAACTGGTTGTAACTCCCCTTGGCTCTTTCTTGTTTATCAATAAAAGTTATTCAAGTTTTCCTCCATACTCCTGTGTCATTCATGTTTGCTGCATTTGTATGGTCAATTTAAATATGATCCTAGATTGTTTATGATTATAGATCCATGTTCTTGTATAGTGCTATGCTACTGTGATCTTACAGGTACTTGGTGAAGCTGGGCGTGCAAGGGAACAAGTAGCGAAAGACTATCAAGAGAGAGAGGAATCGAACTAGGAGATTAGCGCAAGACAGAGGTTGGTCTTCTTTATTCTTCTCTCAACTATACTTCATAAAGGAAAAACGAAATTAGCTTTACTTTGTTTGTTTCTAAGGTAGCTATCACACCTTAGTGGGATAAGCAGTTCTGTGTAGACACTTTTCCCTGTAACACACTCATCTTTCCACAAGAATTCTGCATCTTTAGTTAACAGCTAAAAAAATTGAAATGCTATTTTGGAAAAAATTTCTATAAAATGTCTGTAATAGCCAGTAAATCGATAAAGCTACGTACCTGCGTCAGTGTCTTTGGTATAGGAAAATGCAATATTACCTCTACCTTGGCTGGATCAACTTGAATTCCAGTAGTTGAAAGCAAGTGTCCCAGCACTATTCCCTCTTCTCTCATCATATGACACTTAATTTTACTCAGAGAAACATGCATTTGTATACATCCTTAAGCACCTTCTCCAAGTTTTCCAACCCTTCCTCAAATGATCCCCTCAATGGTGTAAAATCATCCATATAAATCTCGACACTATCATTGACTAGATCAGAGAAAATCCCTAATATTTCCCTCTGGAAGGTAGTAGGCGCATTACAAATACCAAATGGGAGGACTTGGTATGTGAAAGTTCCCCAAGGTCATGTAAAAGTGGTTTTATCCTAATCCTTAGGAGCTATTTGGATTTGGTTATACCTACTAAACCCATCTAAGAAGGAAAAAAACTTCTTCCCAGCTAAGATATCAAGGACTTGGTCAATGAAGGGCAAAGGAAAATGATCTTTCAAGGTTGCTTTGTTCAGCTCCCTATAGTCCACACAAATCTGCCACTTACCATTCTTTTTAGGAACAATAACTAGCGGGGACACCCATTGACTGTCCGAGATAGGGTAAATAAATCCTACATCCAATAACTTCTAAAGTTCGTCTTTGACAATGTTTTTCAGGGTGGGGTTCATTCTTCTATGGGGTTGTCTCATAGGTCTACAATCTTATTTAATGTGTATATGATGAGTGCATAAATCAGCATGGATACCCTTTGTTAGCACCTAAATCTGCCTTAGGCTGAAGGAAGGCAAAATTCAGGGTAACCACAAACCACGCTCAGCCTCGTAGCTAGCCCTACGAGGACAGGAGAGGGATCTCTCTGGGCCACGCTCAGTGAAAAATAAACGAATAGGGTCTGAGAATGAATTTAAAATGGATACTGATTTTAGGCTAGGTAAATACATATGAAAAAGGAATTTTGATGAATGACTGAGTTTTCTGGGATGTATGGGACCAAGGAACAGCATGAGCAGAGAATTTAACTTAAAGACGCAGATTATTTCATGAGGAAAGACAGGTGGAAAGTATAGCAATTAGATTTGAAATAATATGAGGTGGAGATATTGTTTGAGAGCATGAAAAGGGCATAAATACATGAATCCTTTTCAACAGAAGAAAACATAGAATGTGAAAACTATCCTAAGGCAGAGCAGTACACTGAATTCTACCTTTTCACTTAGAAAGCTTTCACTGGAAATGAATATGAATGAAAATATGAAACATAACGAAATACATATGAAACATAAAGAAGATACATTTGCTAAACTCACGCCACAGGGATCTCATGAACCAGAGCTGCAATCTTTCATTAATTCTTTATCAAAATGTACAGTGAGTGACTGGGTCTCTCTCCCACAGTTTCCCAGAAATTCCAACCCTTTACAAAATGACTCTCAATACAATAAATAAGCTTTTCCATGAGAAATTTGATCCACCCAGGAGATGAAGAGCCAACCATCAGCAGTTACATTCAATTTTCTATGAGGACCAATTAGAAAAAAGCAAATATGAGCGCAGATTTTTTGGGTCGTTGTTCACCTTCATTTGGCCACTTGGATAGAAGCCAAAAATGATTTTTAAACTTTGACTTTGATGTCGGGAAAAATTTATTGTAAATGAGCAGGCCCACTTGGAGAAAATTGCGAATCGAAATTTCGCGAAGCGGGAGTGATTTTGGCCTTTGGGTCTCTGTGCGCCGCGCCAAAAACTATATGTGTTGCGCCACTTTGGAGCTGGTTTTGAGGCACTTTATGAAGTCAAAATTGAGCCCAAGTGGGCTTGTTGGAAATCCCTGCCTGTCTACTCTCCAACCCAAGTGGAATTTCTAAATTTGGTGCCCATTTACCCCTCCAAAACTGCAATCTCCCAAGACTGCTTCCTGTGTGTCAAAATAGGGGCAAAGAGGTCATTTTTTGGGTGTTTTTGACCTCCTGAGGACTCAAAATTGGCCCAAAATTCTTGGCCATGTACCAACGGTCATGATTTTCCATGGAAAATCCAAAAATGTAAACCTTTTGTCATTTTGAGCTCCCTATTGTAAGCGCGCCATGTGGTGTGGCACACAGGGAGAAAAACCCTGTTTTTTGCACAAAAATTTCCAAAAATACCAAAAATGCCCCAAATTTCTTGAAATTTGGGCTGGATTTTCTTCATTAAGTGTTATGGTGGGCCAAGGATTGCCTCGGCCAATATCCGGAGTTGATCATGCTCTTTTTTCCTCTTTTGCCTTTTTGATGCCTTCTTGGTGCATGCAGTTCAGTGGTGGAAATCACTGTCTTGTTAATATGATGTTTCAGTGTCTGTCTCCATAATGTCCATGCAAGGTGTATGTTTAGAAACTTGTTGAGAAAGAGAATTTGGTACCCTTTATTTCAATGCCAAATATGTGCCAAGTAGGAAGGGACTATGATGAATAGGGACAGTGGGTATAGTGGAGTGTGGGAAAAATGTGGTTCAATCAAGTGAAGGTGAGGATAGTCACTTGACTATGTTTGGGAATTGGGATTTGAGGATTTTACAAGTGAAATGAGAGAAGGAGAGTGATAGGGAATGGTAGGGTTTAGGAATAGGGATAATAGAACTTAGGGATAAGTGATTTGGGAATTGGGAGCATGGCCTTAGTGAATTTTGGGGGTATGTTAACTTGGGGAATAAGGGAAGTAAGGAGAGTATAAGATTAGGGAGTGATGAGGTGAGGGGATAATTAGTTTCAACGCAAAACCCTAGCAGCAATCTCCTTGGCAAATTTTGAAGAGATAGAGTTTGTTTTCTTTAACACACTTCACCATTCATCAAACACCATCAACAACCATCAATCTTGGATGAAAAACCATGAGAGAAGTTCAACCTACTTGTACCAATAGCAATCCATGCATTTTGGGGCAATATTGGAGCAAATTTTTAAAAAAAATCAGCGTTGGCAGCTCTATGCGCCACGCCTTCCCAGTGCGTCGCGCCAGTGTAAATTTACACTGGAAATTTTCTCCCAGTGCTCCACGCCTTTTTCCAGGTGACTTTTGGAGGCCTTTCCGGTGTCCAAATTGGGTGTAGGATAGCTAGTTGGAAATTTATTTGAGTCTACTTTCCAACTCAACCAGAATTTTTCAATTTGGAGCTCATTTTCCCTGTAAAAAATCAAATCTCCAAAGACTGGTCAAAATGTGCCAAATGAGGTTGCCTCAAGGCAGAGTGCTATTACAATCAACTTTTGAATGTCCTTATCAACTCAAAATTGAGCTTATGATATCTCATTGGAAATATATTTGTGTCTAGTTATCATTTGACTCATCAATCAAGTCATTTGGCCAACCGAGCTAGGAGAAAACTTGATTTTCCCAAGGTCACTTTAGAGGTTCATCAATTCTCCCAAGGCAATTGTATTTTTGACATTTCTCTAAAACCATGACACCTGTGTAAAAAGTGAAGGATTTTCTTCTTTGGCTTATTTTGGACAAAAACCTCTCTCAGTTTCCCAAATTCATCTTTTATCGCTCAGAAACATCATTGGAGTAAAACCTATCCCGATGTGTGGAACAAGAGATTTGTCGAAATGAAGCGAAATGAAGGGGATAAGCGGCTTACAAATTCTTGGGAAAATTCTTGGAAGTAGGGAGGGATGTTAAGAAGCAGGGGAAAGTGGAATTTCAAATATTGAGTGAGGGGAAGGGGTCCAAAAAGGCAAAACACAGGTCCAACCTAGAAAATTGCCAGGTTGTAGCAAGAAACTAGGGTTTGTGAGAAAATGAGGAATTTGGGGGATCTCAGTGATGGGAAGTGTTTGATAAGGTACTTTAAAGATAGGGGAAGGTGTATGAACATCAGGATACAAGTTTTTCTGATGATTTGACCATCTAAGATAAATTGCCTTCAAAACCCTAGGAGAGGGAAATGACCTTACCTAGGCGCAACTGGAGCATGAACAAGGTGTAAAATGACCCAGTGGAACTTGACATCATAATGATGACCCTCCGAATGATGGTACACTTAGCTGAACGGTGGCATGGACCGAAATTTGGACAACTTTTACAGGAATAAAATCAAACCCTAGATCTAATGCCTAGTGACCAAATTTTGCTTGAAGACTTACTGAAATGACAAAATTTGACCTTGACACTCTGAGACCACTTTGTAGGAGCATATTTGATCACTGGAGGAAGACTGCAAATACTGACACTAACACCCTTCATATATGTATAGCCCCATGCGAATGCTTCCTTATGTTCACGAAGGACTTTCAGGAGATGTTCGGTCTGGGATGGTGAAAGATTTGAGTTAATATTCAATGTCTTCCCTGGATCAATTTCTATAGGGATATTGTCACAGGGTGAAACTACATGGATATATTTGTCTTCAATTCCTGAATCAATAGTTTCTTGTGTTTCATAGCTCATAACAGATTCTAGAAATTGATGAGTTGTATCTGAAACGACATGGGGGCTACTAATAAAATTATTAATAGTATCATTTTCCGTTTCATTTTTAAAACAAAGTGTTTGACTAATAGTAAGGACTAGTCTAGTTTCCTCACTTTCGGTTTCAGTTCCTTTAAAGTTAGGCAATTTTGTTTAAATGCTACCTTACCTGATGAACTTGGTTCTGCAGGGGGTAAAGGATAAGGTTCTTTGTATTTTCCCCATTAGATATCACCATATTTCTTGGTCGACATCTTATATCGACGTCTGCAGTTGCAAGCCAAGGTCTTCCTAAAATCAGAGGGTGACCACCAGCTAGGGACTATATATGTAGTACCAGAAGAGCAACGGGATAACGCCATGAGTCTACTGAAAATGATTATGTCTTCCAATTTTCCTATTGGTCTTATTGTAGATCTTTTTGCTAATTCCAAGATAGTAGGAGTTGGTTTCAGATTTCGTAGACCTGATGTGAGCAAAGTTTCAGATGTGATAACATTAATCCTAGCCCCCATATCTACCAGCACATTTGGGATGTCAACCCCGTTAATTTTCACTGTCAACGTTGGGTTCCCTGGATCTCCATATTTCGCAGGTATAGATTTTCCCAGTATAATGTCTGATATCTTCCCCATAACATGAATGTAAGCAATCCTTTGTTTTCTTTCCACGTTTCTTGGAACAGTATTCACTAATTGTCTTAGCATAAATAGGCGCATCCTTCATAGCTTGGAGTAAGGGAATTTTGAAAAACGAATTTTACAGTTCCCCTAAAAGGTCAAATTCTGGTTGAGGATTATGTTTACTCAGGGTTAATCTCTCGGGATAAGGTGGATCAGTTGGGCAGCCCTGAGTAGCACTCGAATGAGGAGGGGGGTGTTTGACAGAATTCTGATTTAACTCATTCCTAGCTACTCGAGATTTTGGTTCTGGATCTTCATCACCAATATGTTCAATGATAATCGATGAAGTCTAAGCATTCACTACCTGACCAGATCGCAGATTTATCTCATTACATTATGTGGTAGAAATGCTATATGAAGGAAGGTTGAGAGTGTCAGTCTGTTGAACACCCTTATTATTAGGATTTGGATTAGGTTGGATAGGAAGCTGAGGACGAAGGGGAGGAGTACTGGAGGGAATGTTGGAAGGCAGTTATAACTTTTGTTGTTGCATAGGTTGAGGGAATTGACCAGGAGGAGGAGAAGGCCCTCGCCAATTTTGAGACCATGAAGGGTTTGAACTAGAATGAGGGAACCAAGACTGCCAAGGTGGATATTGATAAAATTGAGGCCATGATGGTGAAAAAGGTATTGATTGAGGGCCCATATTTAAATTGTTAAAATATTGAGAAAGGTCCTGAGACATACCTTGATTTGGGCTTGGTGGTCGTGGCTGCCATGGTTTCTTGGAAACCATAAAGCATAGTTGCTCTACTCCTTCATTTGTTCCCTGGAATACTACCTTCAGCCCAGGAAGAGACAGACATGAGTTGGTGGAGTGAGCATGTTCACATATTGCACAAGTCTCCATAGTATTTCATGGACATTATTTTAATGGATGTTTCTTCCTGCACTGAGGACAGAAAATGGCCATGATCCTTTCTAACTCCATTTTCTTTTTTTTTTCTTGTAACGTGTCCATTTGAGAGGAAAGTGTACTCAGGATGTTAGTCTTCAAATTACCCAGCAAATTCCAAATCTCTGCCTTCGTAATTCCTCCACTGATGTTTTAGAGGTCTGAATTCCTTGCTTATTCCTTGCAGCCCCTCATGAACATTGAATGCATAACTCACAGATAGATTCAAAATCCTCTTTAGATATATCACCCTTTCCTACTATATTCAAAAGCTCCATAGAATCCTCCCTTAGGACCCGGAGAAAAATTATTTTCAATATATCCTTATCCAAGTCGCTATGGCCGAATCTCTGTAGGGTATATTTGAAATGTTCCACACAATCCTCCATATTCTCATCCTCCTTCTGCATAAACTTAAAAATTTCTTCCTTTATATCCCAGGATTTACAATAATCCTGGTACTTCTCCAGAAAATCTTTCTTCATCTCGTCCCATGAGGAGATAGATTTTCCACCTAGACCCATAAACCATCACAGAGCTATCCCTTTTAAAGTAGCAGGGAATATTTTCAATTTCTGAGCACCAGCTACGTAGTTGTACCCCCTACAGACAATATCAAATTCGAACAAAAATGTGTTTGGATCTTCTGAGGAAAGCCCATGGAAGTTAGGCAAAGCGGTCAGTGGAATGGGCTTCATCAGTGCATCACCTCTAATGTCCCCAATTGTGAATTCAATTAAGGAGGTCGGAAGTTCCATGAATACCCTCCAATAATCACTCTGAATTTCAACAGGGTCCTGTTGTATGACAACCGATGGTTGAGGTCATTTGACAGCACTTCCCTGATCACGCAGTGAAGCAAATCCTCTCAAGTTTCCTTCTGCTACACTTGGATTGATTTCTTTTTATAACCCTCTGCTCGCTAATTCCTCTTATTTATTTTTTGAAAGGAGTAATTTTATTTTCTCTGATGTCTTTCTCTCTACTTCCTCTCCTTATGTTGCTGAAAAGGGGTGTTCTCACTCCTGAGGGTAGTATTGGTTGTTCAATGGATTGCCCCTCAAACTACGTGTGAGTCCTCACCCTAACAGCAGCTCGTGAACATGTCTCAGCTTTAGCTTTCACGATGGTTTCCTGGATGTATGTGTTCCTGCCTAAATCCTTCCTTCCTTTCCTTGGGGGTCCTCCTTTTCCCCTTTTATTTCGATCTTTATTCATGCAATTAAAACATTAAGAGTTCTCACATCTCAAGGTCAAGAGCAGGGTAAGAGAGCTTCCCTCCCCAGGGTGAGAGAATGGTTTGGAATAGAAAAGAAAAAGTAAAGAAAACCCTACACTCGGGGCCTGGAGTAAGGTAAGAAACTTCCTTCCCTAAGGCGAGAGAGCAATTCTCAAGAGGAAAAAAAAACAACAAACTAGTCAAGAAAATTCTAGACTCGAGACCTGGAGCAGGGTAGTAAAACTTCCCTCCGTAGGACGAGAGAAAGGTTTTAAGAGCAAAGAAAAAGGAAAATAGAATAAGCAAAGAAATCCTAAGCTCAGGGCCTGGAGTAGGGTAAGGAAACTTCCCTCCCCAGGGCGAGAGAGTGACCCCTATGCAATCAATTGAAAGAAAGACAGAAAAACAAAAATAATAAAGCTTGGAAACTAGTGAAGGGTAAGAAAACTTATCTCCCCAGGATGCGAGGTTGATCCAGAGACCAATGTCGGCTATGCTCTTTCACCTTTGATATCCTCCCCGGCAATGGCGCCAAAATGTTGGTGTCCAAGTATGAATGACACTATTCAACCCTTTCCCACATTAATTATGAATCTGGGATCTATTGGTTATTGCAAGGCTAACGCGCAATGTATATGCAGGAACAATTATACAACCCAAAATCGATCAAGGATTTATTGAAAAACAATAAACAATTGTAACAACAAATGGAAATGACAGCGATAATTAAATGTAACAGCAAATGGACATGAGAGCAATAATTAACTGTAACAGCAATTTGATTCATAGCATTTACATCAAACCATCACAGCGAGAAGAAGAAATACATACATGAAAAAGAAAACTAAGCACACACTATCTCAGCAGCACCTGATCAGGAGAGTGGGCCCAACTCCCTGATCAGGGTTGTGATGAACTCACGAACTTAGAGAAAGATCAGAAAGTTGTAAATTTCATTAATATAAAGTCACTATTACAAAGCTCAACTCTCTCGTATGCCAACTCCATGTTTCAAACTCTCTATCCTCTCTTATACAAAACAGTTCTTGAGATTAAGGTAATTATTGCCTGTGATTACACAATGGTTGTAATAAGCCAAAACTGAATACAAAAGATAGAAAGAGTAAGTCTGGATTAGTTCCATCGTTACAGCTGTTGTTTAACAATAGTGTTTCCAGCTTGATGATTAAACTTAGCCATTTGACTTGGAAATCTGCACATAAGATAAATTTTAGCAAGCGCTTTTGGTAATAATCCCCTAGACTATGCTTCAATGATTAATTAATTCATAAAGACATGATTAGAGGTATACCTACGTGATTTAGGATATGAAATAACTTAGTTAGGAGTGAAAATGTGAAGGAAAATAGGATAAAAAGGCAAGTAAAAACATGCAAGTTTAGCTCCAAACACTTATAATATAGTTGACTCATCTATTTCTTATTATAATGTTTATCATTGTATATGGTGCAATCGATTTAATATTTTTTTCAGCAATTTTCTACAAGTTTCCCCAAGAGGGTACATTCCATTAGTTTTTGTTGCAATATTGTTACTTGTAATGTATGTGTGTCATTATGTCCATGAAAATAGTTATGCCTATGAGATGAAGCAAAAGGTGACACCTGATTTCATGTTGAACCTGGGTTCGACACTGGGTGTTCCCAAAGTTCTAGGAAAAAAGTTCTTATACACAGAACTAGCACAAGGAGTTGTGGCAATATTTGCACATTTCGTCAAAAACTTCCTTGTCATTCACAATGTCATTGTATTCATTTGTTTCAATTATTTAGCTATGAATACAACTGCAACTAGAGAACTCTTCTTATTTAGCCACATTGATACCAAAGGAAAAAAATGTAGAAATGGATTGCTAGGTATGGGTGTAGAGACAAATAGACAGGAAATGTGGGCTTTGAGAATCAATTACTAAAATTTTAGAAATACTTTATAGTGTCAAATAACATATACACTCATGATATCAATAATTGACCTGAGACTCAAGAAAATAATTGCGACTATGCACACAGTATCGTATTTTGATAGCCTCTTGGACAGAGCCAAATCTAGTCTTATTTATTTGTTCTTTATATTGAGTCAGTTCAATATCAAGTTTCTTAATCTTCTCATTACTTGTGTCAAAACTCTTGTTAATATACATGCATAGGAAACACAAATAAAATAATTAAACTCATATGCATCGCGTGCAAATTATCATCTAAAAGAGACATGTCAAGATATATTTATGTAACAATTTGTTTAATAGGATATGATTTGATTGTGAACTTAAACTATAAATATATTGGTTTCAAATAAGTTAAATATGTAACAATAATGACAACAAGAAATTAATTGAGCTTTTTCTTCAACTATTTTCCAACCCAATTTTAAAAAATAACTTACAGTCTGGACAACAATCTTAGACTATTCACCAAATCAATTTTAAAAAATAGCTTACACTTTGGGCAGCATCTTGAAGCAGTCGAGGAGGGGGCTCCTAGTCTATATTTTTCTTAAAGGAAAACACAGTTTGGGACTAGATTTGCCAATAACAACTACCCTTCCTTAGTGAGGTAAGGGGGTTTGTTAGAATCTATTCATCCACTCATGGAAATGGGATTATGAGGGTCACACCCTCGGTTTTCTTTTCTTTTCCATCCGCTTTTGTGCATTTCCGTCCTTACCTTTCTCATTCACAAAGTATGGTGAGAACCAATTGCATGTTAGCACGCGGTGGTCCACAACAGGCCCGCTAATTCAACGGATGGGCGGATGGTTGGGGCATACGCATCTCTTACTTCACAGCATCATCTCGCTCCCGACTACAGACTTCTTGACCTAGATCGGTTCATACTGGATATTGTAACTTGGGCTCCCTCCAACCACCAGACCCCCGACCTTCAACCCAATTGATTTGACATATCACCCACACGTCCTTCCACTACGCATACGGCTTGACATCCTGACCTCTGACTAAGTTGCGGTCAGCACCATTTCTCTTATGTTATTATCCAAGTATTACTTCATCCTCTTATTTCTGGTTTATCTGCATGGTTGTGTGGTTCCCGCTGATAATCCACGTCTAATCTCCAATCGATCAAGAGGAGAATATGGCTGCTCCAATTGGAATCTTTCCCTCCTGCAGTCTCGACTGCAAGAGGATAAGCCTTATCCAACCCTTTCTTTAAGTTCGGGGTTTCACCCCTTTTCTCCACAATAAACACCCTTCCTTATTATTCAAGAATGGATCGATCATGGATCTTTGGTTCTGCACCATGCAAAGCTTTCAATGGAGATTTTTGTGCTCTCCCTAGAGACCGGGTCTACTATTGCGCGAATTACCTTGAGCTAATCCTCTCAACTATATCCTTCTCACAAGGATCATTTTGGCTTCTAGATCTACATCAAGATCTTGCCACTCTGTCAAAGTCATACTAAGAAATTCCATTGCGCTACCCCTTATGATCTTGGGAGATATCTACTGTTGGGTCCCTATAATACTAGTGATTACCCAATTACTATTGTAGTTATACCCCTTATTTATATTTTTGTGCCCCCATTACCCCCATATTTTTATTAATGTGCTAATAGAATCCCTCTATTGTTATTTTTGTGGCTTTATATTATTATTGTTAGGTCGGCTGGATTATATTGTGACTCCATAGACTCCTATATATAGAAAGGAGGTTTTGTTATTTGAATCATCCAAGAATTGTTCATTTATGTAATATAAAGGAGGTTTCCCCCTCGAAGAGGCTGAATTTTAAGACGTGGATCTCTCTTTTCTATCTTTTTGTGCGTTGGTTTCATAACATTTGGTATCAGAGCTTTGGATTCTAGGGTTTCGCTGCTCCAAACAGGTCATCGTGGAATTTTCGCTATAACTTTTTTTTTGTGACGTTTCAGAAGTCGCAAAAAAAACCCATTTGAGAGGAAATCACGCTGAACCTTGGGTCTGAATTTCAGAGCTTTTCGCGTGAAATTTTCGGAGATATGATCTCAGGAAGTTGGTCTTTTTGCAGACTCCTGAATTACACTCAAAACAGGTGACCTGGGGAAAATCATCATAACTTTCTTTCTGAGCATCAGATTGAAATTTCGTAAGAAGGTACAGAAATAGGACGGACTGTAGTTTCATTTTATATATTTTTTAGAGTCAAAGGTTGAAACAGTGACACGTGGCACTTCATACAAGTTCGCTCTACTGAACTAGTCTATAATCAGGTCACTGCGGGATATTGTGCATAACTCTTTCTTGGAGAATCCAATTTGGTTCAGACTAGTGGCATTGGAAAGACGACACAGAAGGCTACTACATATCACAATTTTAGAACTGGGTGATTCGAAATTACAGAGGTACATCAGATTCAATATCAGGGTTCTACAAAGTAAAAAAAGGTGTGTAGTTTTTATTTTTTATTTTTGCATCAGCTTGGTTTGAAGGAATTCAAAGGGCATAGTAAAGCATTATTATCGGTAACTGATGCCCTGAGGAAATAAAATGCAAACACCTAGTAAGGAACCTGAAAGCTCTAGCATGAATCATGAAGAAGAGGAAGAAATGCTACATGATATATCAAAATTACAAGAACAAGTGCAACAAATGTCACGCTCACAAAAGCTAACAGATGCTAAGATAAATGGCGTGGAATCTAAGATAAAGGGCATGGAAGCTAAGATGGACGATTTGAAGATAGATTTGAAGACAAATTTGAAGAAAGACATGGCAAGTTTGAAGACAGATTTGAAGACAGACATGGCAGATTTGAAGACAAATTTGACAAATTTTCTACAAGAGATACTTACTAATGGTGAAAAAGTTGTAAAGGAAACTCATGATGTGAACAAAAGTAATGTTAATCATGATTCCATAGATTCTAATGTTGGATCGAAGACCCACCATATTCCAAAAATCGATATGAGTAAGTTTGATGGCAAGGATCCCGCCACATGGATATTACAGATGGAGCAGTTCTTCGATCTCAATAATGTGCAAAACACACAAAAGGTACGTATGGAAACTTTATATTTGGAACCAAATCAATTTGTATGGTATCAATGGCTTTGCTCTCGTAAACAATTTATCACTTGGGCAATTTTTACGGAAGAATTGATAGCACATTATGAGGATACAAAAAGCAACACTTCTTTTAGCCAATTGATAAGTCTCAAACAAAAGGGTTCAATAATGGAGCACATTGAGGAGTTCCAAAAATTGAACATAAGGGTAAAAGATATTCCAGAGTAGCATAGGATTGATGTGTTCATAGGGTTTTTAAAGGATAATATCCAACATGATGTTCGACTTTGGGAACCTGATTCATTAGAGAAGGCATTCAGGTTAGCAAGAAAAATGGAAAGCAAAATTATGGCAACCAGGAAGCATACCACTCACAACTATAAAGACGGAAGTGTTGTTGCCCCTAGTCTTCCACAACCTATAAGGTTGAAACCACAACAATTGGAAGAAAAAAGAGCAAAAGGGCTTTGTTATAGTTGTGATAGCAAATACACTAAAGGACATAAGTGTGTTGAGAAGAAATTATTCTACATAGATTGTGAAGAGGAAGAAGAAAAGGAGCAAGAAAGGTCAAAAGAAGAAGATATACTCCAGGAACAAAGCCTAGATGAAGAACAAAAAAATCCAACCATATCTTGTAATGCATTGGCGGGAATTACCACTCCTCAAACCATCAAGATAGAAGGACAAATCAAGAAGAAAAAGGTGATAATGTTGATTGATTCAGGAAGCACCCACAATTTTATTCATTGTAGGGTAGCAAAAGAATTGAATTGCTTCCTATATCCAGCACCAGAGTGTCAAGTGATGATTGCAAATGGAGGAACAATAAATTTCTCTGGAAAGTGCCATAATATCAAGCTATCCATGGGAGAATATGTATTGACTAGCCCAATGCTTTCCATTCCAATGGGAGGTGTTGATGTTGTACTAGGAGTCCAATGGCTACAATCCTTGGGTACAATAGCTTTTAATTTTCAAGAACTTTTCATCAAATTTTCTGTGGAAGGAAAGGAAGTTGAATTAAGGGGTATTGCAGGGAAACCAGGAAAGATAATCAGCTCTAATGGTATGACAAAGCTTCTAAAAAAGGAGCAAAGGGGTGTAATTGCACAATTATGTTCGCTAGATGTTTCCACATTAGAATCATCTATTTCTCCAGATCTCCAAAAAGTCCTGGACAATCATTCCAAGGTATTTGAGACTCCCAAAGGTCTCCCACCTATGCGTGATCATGATCATGCTATTCATCTGATTCCAGGAAGTGTTCCTCCAAACATCAGGTCGTACAGATATCCCTATGTCCAAAAAAGTGAAATTGAACGTATGGTTGCAGAAATGCTAGAGGCTGGTATAATTCAACCGAGTCAAAGTTCTTTCTATGCTCCAGTAGTATTGGTGCACAAGAAGGATGGATCATGGTGCATGTGTCTGGATTATAGGGAGCTCAACAAGCTCACTATTAAAGATAAGTTCCCCATTCCTGTCATTGATGAATTACTGGATGAATTGCATGGATCAATTTACTTCACCAAGTTGGATCTTCGTTCAGGATATCATCAAATCAGAATGAAGATTGAAGACATTCCGAAAATGGCATTTAGAACTCATGAGGGTCATTATGAATTTTTGGTCATGCCTTTTGGCCTTACCAATGCACCTTCAACATTTCAAGGTTTGATGAATTCAATTTTCAAACCATTCCTTAGAAAATTTGTGTTAGTATTTTTTGATGATATACTTATCTACAGCAAGTCTTGGAAGGATCATGTTGAACATGTTGACAGGGTGCTACAACTATTGGAAGAGAAACAATTATATGCCAAAAGATCCAAATGTTTCTTTGGAGTCCAGGAGGTGGAATATTTGGGTCATATTGTATCTCATGAAGGAGTTAAGGTAGACCCTACCAAAATTAAAGCCATTAAGGAATGGAAAATCCCCACATCCATAAAGCATTTGCGAGGATTTCTTGGGTTGACAGGGTATTATCGCAAGTTTGTTAAGAATTATGGGAGAATAGCAGCACCTCTAACAACATTATTGAAGAAAGATGCATTTTCATGGACTCCGGAAGCAACAAAGGCCTTTGAACATCTTAAAGAGGCAATGTGCCAAGCACCGGTCTTAGCTACACCGGACTTCACAAAAACCTTTATTGTGGAATGTGATGCTTCAGGAAATGGAATTGGTGATGTTCTAATGCAAGATGAAAGACCCATTGCTTTTGAAAGTCGTCCAATCAAGGGAAAGTTTTTAAGCAAAGCTATTTATGAGAAGGAAATGTTGGCAATACTCCATGCACTTAAGAAATGGCGACCCTACCTAATGGGAAGACACTTCAAGGTAAAAACAGATCATGATAGCCTTAAATACTTTTTAGAACAAAGATTATCCTCTGAAGAGCAACAAAAGTGGGTCACAAAGATGTTGGGTTATGACTTTGAAATCATCTACAAAAAAGGGAAGCAAAATGTGGTGGCAGATGCACTCTCAAGAAAGGATGAGGATGTGGAAGCATTGTTGTGCGCCATTTCTATTATCCAACCAGATTGGATAAATGAAGCAAGGGAGGAATGGAAGAATGACGAAGAAGTGTGGGCACTTATTCGAAAGCTACAACAAGATTCCAGTACGTTTGATACATTTAGCTGGAAAAATGATTCGTTATGGTACAAAGATCGCTTATACCTCTGTAAGAATTCCCAGCTAAAACAAAAGATTCTTATGGAATTGCACACTTCTCCCTTAGGAGGGCACTCAGGATTTTTAAAAACTTACCACAGGGTTAAGAAGGAATTTTTTTGGGATGGCCTTAAATCAGATATTCAAAAGTTTGTGGCAGAATGTTTGGTTTGCCAACAAAATAAAGTTGAAACAATTAAGACACCGGGTCTATTACAACCTTTATCCATTCCAAGCCAACGTTGGGAGGAGGTTTCAATGGATTTTATCACAGGTTTACCCAAGTCTGAGGGAAAGAGTGTCATCATGGTGGTAGTTGACAGACTTACCAAGTATGCACACTTTTGTGCATTATCACATCCATTTAAAGCCAGTACAGTTTCTACTGCATTTATGGAAACAATTCAAAAGCTACATGGAAACCCAAAGATTATTGTAAGTGACAGAGATCCCATTTTCACTGGAAATTTTTGGACAGAATTATTTTCTTGTCTTGGTACTCAGTTAGCTCATAGCTCATCTTATCATCCTCAATCTGATGGGCAAACTGAGATAGTAAACAAATTATTGGAAGGATATCTTCGTTGCTTTGTATCTGATAAACAGACACAATGGGTCAAATGGTTGCCTCTGGCTGAATGGTGGTATAACACTTCCTTTCATACAGCAACAAAAATGACCCCATTTATGGCACTTTATGGGTATCAACCACCATCCATCACATCATATTTAAGAGAAAATTCTAAGGTTCAGGCAGTGGAACATCACATCGAACATCAACAACAAGTCCTCCAACTCTTAAAGGATAACCTCGTGTTGGCACAGAATAGAATGAAACAACAGGCATATCAACATCGCAGTGAAAGAAGTTTTGATGTAGGTGATTGGGTATTCCTACGGCTACAACCATATAAGCAAATGTCCCTCAAGCAAGCTAAGAAGGATAATAAATTATCACCAAAGTATTATGGTTCGTACAAGGTGTTGCAAAAGATTGGTACTATGGCATACAAATTGGAGCTTCCTGCAGCTTCTCGATTGCACCCAGTTTTCCATGTTTCATGCTTAAAGAAGGTTATAGGTGACAAGCTCCCAGTTCAAACAATATTGCCAGAACTTGACGAGGAAGGAAAAATTATATTGGAACCGGAAGCAGTTATAGAAACAAGAACTCGACAGCTACGAAATCGATCAATTTCAAAGTACCTTATCAAGTTAAAGAACTTATCCGTTGAAGATTCCACATGGGAGGATGAGAATTTTATGCAGAAGTATCCTGAACTACTCAAGCGTTGAGGACAACACTTTTTTGAAGGAGAGGGGCATGTTGGGTCCCTATAATACTAGTGATTACCCCATTACTATTGTAGTTATACCCCTTATTTATATTGTTGTGCCCCCATTACCCCCATATTGTTATTAATGTGCCCATAGAATCCCTCTATTGTTATTTTTGTGGCTTTATATTATTATTGTTACGTCGGCTGGATTATATTGTGACTCCATAGACTCCTATATATATAAAGGAGGTTTTGTTATTTGAATCATCCAAGAATTGTTCATTTATGTAATATAAAGGAGGTTGCCCCCTCGAAGAGGTTGAATTCTAAGGCGTGGATCTCTCTTTTCTATCTTTTTGTGAGCTGGTTTCATAACATCTACATTGAGAGGTTATTACCCCGCAGGCCTCCCGTGCTTTCAGGTGGGGAATTCCTTGCATGGCGACGTAGGTGTTCCTACATCTCTTATCTATCAAAATCCTGGCACAACCTTACAGGGGGCTTCCACCTCGCCTTCCATGCACCAAATGTTCCAAAATCCTCACGAGCTCTCTCAGTAGCTCCTCGAGATTTCTCATGGGTATTCAGAGCCTTTGGCTATTGGCAGGTGCTTGTGGCCCTCATTACCAAATTCTCTATGGAGGGAATGGAGGATTGTGAACAAGCAAGGCTAAATCCTATGGAAGTACAACAACATGGCATGATCATCCCTGGGACACTCCCTTGATCTTTTGCATGGTGTTCACCTCTCGACACAACAATTCGTAAACGAATACCCTAATGTAAACATTGACCCACTCTGGCTAACAGAGGTTCTTTCTTATAAATTTGTACATTAATACAAAGGGTCTCAGAACCCACTTCTTCTAATTGATCATCGTTTGCAACTGGAATAGATCATTGAGCTCCTTAACTTTAGTTATTTAATTATTTATGATATCATTAGGCATTTAGGCAACATTGTTATGGGACTCTTCTCCACTCTGAACTTCAGACACTATGTGATTACCATTTTTTAGGATATTAACTTATTTACTTTTTTCATGTAAGCATAGCACAAATGTACCCATGCATAATCATAGCCACAATCAATATACAAATTAGGGAAATATCCCTTCACAATTACATCACATATATATACACAACGACACATATTACAGTCCATGTTTATCCATATCTATTACAATGACAATGCAGCATAACCCATTAATTTCAAACAGTAATCATACAATATTTATCTTTTCATTTGCGGAAAAACTAAGTCTGGCACTATGACTCTCCACCCAACCATATATTATTGCAACCATTGTTACTTGCAGCTATCACCCCCGAGCCAGATTCCAAAGTCTGGGGGGATTTTTATTGTTGGAACCACAATCCAACTGCAATATGTTCCAAGGATTCAAGAGGACCTCTTGCCTCAATCCCCATAATTGTTTTTCTTTCTTCTTGCCTTCACGGGGAGTCCATAGGTGCCCAACCTCACCCCCTTGTGCAAATATAGTGTTTCACCCCCTCCCAGGGAATCTAGAAACCTTTGTACCCGTCCAGGTAGTAACAAGGAACTGTGATCAAACTTGTATTTGTCTCGGCTTCAACATGGACTCCTCCCAAGTTGTTACAAGGCCCTAGAGTAGCTAGCTCAACCCAAAGCCTCCAAGGAATCCCAAGTTGTTACAGGGTTCTAGATATTCAATTCCACCCATAGCCTCCAGGGACCCAAGCTATTACAGGGCTCCATAAACCTCTTGTCTCAACCCATATCCTCCACGAACCCAAGTTGTTACAGGGTTCCAGGAATCATATCTCAACCCACAGCCTCTAGGGAACCCAAGTTGTTACAAGGCTCTAGATGCTAGCACTCAACCCACAGTCTCCAGGGATAGAGAATTGGTCCCCTTTTCTTCTATTCTCTTCATTTCTACATGCTAGAAGTTGTTTTTTGTTGATTCACCTCTTTCCCTTCCTCAGTTTTATTCTCCAACAGGAGTGAATCTTCTACTTCTTACAACTCTATAATCCTCTTCTAGGTTTTTGAATGCTCTTTTCCTTCTCCCCCTTGTTCAGGAATCCCCCATCTCCCTCTATCCACGTCCTCTTTTCCGAATGCCTCCCATTCTTCTAGGGCAACCTTCCTTCCCCTTCATTACTATTGTGTCCTTGTTGTTGCATTCCCTCCATAAATTACGTCCTCTTTTGCTTCTTGTATTATCTCAAGCAAGCATGGGCCTGATTACTTTCCTCGGGCCATTTAATTTTAGGAACCAATCCATTTACTTCATGCACCAGCTAGCCTTTAATGTATGTCCTCAAGTTCAAGTTTCTTCTTTGCATAATAAATCGTATCAACCCTAGCAGCAATTCTCCATCCCCAGCTCTGGAAGCTATGTCCCAAGACTCAACCCCCTTTTTATGTTATTTCAAATATTGCAAAATATTTACATCCTTTTTACAATGTGGCTCATACCAGAACCTTTGGCGAGACTGTCACATAGATAATAAAATTTTATTCAAATTCTAAAAAATGACAATCACCACAACCCGTTTTCTTTTGTTTATCCTTGTTCCTTTATCTCATGTAAATTGGAGCAAATGCCAAAGTGCTCCAACTATTTTCTCATTTTTTATAAGAAATAAAATTTATATTAAAATAATAACTCGAAATATCGGCTAAATCATAAACATGATTACTTACATTATATTAAAAAGTTAGAAAATTCCCTTCACGATATAAAAATAAAATAAAGTGATTCCTTTAGTATTATAGGTTGGGATTTTGAATAAAGTTTAGGGTTTCAGGGATCGGGTTCCTAGGGTTTGTTGCGGGATGGTAGCTCTAGCTGCATGAATGAAATTTGATGTCAGATCCCAGTCAACTTTTGGACAACCCTTGGCAACAGGTGAATGTTTTTGGGGACTCATACACAATGGGTGCAGTTGGAGGCTTTGTCGCATAATGGAAAGGACGGTTAACCATTTTCATCGATGTCAAAGTTTTGGAGGATCCAATTGCACGGGGAAGTTATATAACAGCCTCGGGTTAAAAGTTCATGTAATAAAAGTTAATAAATGGAAAATAAGACCAGGGTTAAGGGACACTTATTCCAAGCTGAATGTTGGGAAAAGATATCCTAGTGGGAATCACTTGATGTGTTTATGGCTAAAGGGAAATTGGCAAAGGCAATGGCTAAGGCATTAAAAAGGAAAAAAGGTATTTTTGGCATTTTATTTATGAAAATAAAGGAAAATAGGAGAAAAGGGAGGTGAAAGGTCACAGGTTGCATGTGAGGAGGAAATTGAAGGAAAATAATGGAAAATTGAAGAAATTAGAGGCATGAATAATAAAAAGACCTCAGAGCATCAATTTGGAGCATTTTTTCAGTTCATTTTCAGAATTAGTCTCAGAGAGGAGAAGAAGGTCAAGAAAGCAAGGAAAGAAAGGACAAGGAAAGAAAAGGAAAGAAAATATCAAGGAAAGGTTGGATCAAGCAGCTTCAACAGGAATACTTGCAAGTAACAGATTGCATGTATGATTTCCTAGTTGGTTTTGACATGCATGGTATGTGCATGTTGGTATTTTGTTCTCTTGTTGTTGGTGGCATGGTTTGTCTCGTTTTGATAGTGGTTTTCAGCATTTCCTTGCCATTTCCAGATAGCAATGGTGTGATGTGATTGTTCTCTATTTTGAGATTTGGAATTTTCGGATGGTTTCAGAATCTGGAGTGAAGATGGTCTCAGGAAAATTACCAAAGGCCTAGGAATCCCTTCACTGGTAATGGTGAGATACACGGTAAGGCCTGAGGTAGGAGATGGGAAAATTCCTTAAGGATGGTGAAGGAATCCAGAGGCATTCCAAGCTCAATTTGGTTTTGTGATTTCGGGAACGGCTTAGGTGAGATCACAGTAAGGTGAGGGTGGAGGTGGTTTAACCTCTGGATTCCCTTGGTTGTTTCTAGATTGGTTTATCCATGAGATCCCACATTCATGCTTGGAATATGGCATGGGGGTGACTAGTTGAAAGAAGGATTTGGTTCAACCATATCTATGGTAGGTTGATACGTGGAAGTCTCGAACCTGGTTGGCTCTTGCCTATGTATAATGAAAGCTAAGTTCTCATGCTTTGATTGCTAAAGGTACTTGTTATTATGTGGCTTAATGGTTGTTCTCTTATTGTTATTGATATGGTTATATGTTGGTTATAAGCATGGTTATGTGATATTTTTCAATCATGGTTATTTTCATGTTTTTACTTACAACTGAAAGAATAATGGATGCAAGACCTAATTTATGTTAACCTAGCTAATGTGAGAAGGTGGTGACCCTTCTTCTTAAGTCCCAGATGATTTTTCATTCCTTTATATTCAGACTTGCATTCATGACCTATAGGTTGCATATCTACCAAGTGTTTGACGGAATGTCAATCCCGGTTGGGTATGGTCAGGTATAGTCTTGGTGTCGGTTTTTGGTTTATAATAATTATCCTTGTTTATTTCATGAATTCTGAAAGTCACATGGATTTATGGGAAGAGGCTTAGCCCCAACCCTAGAAAACAGCCTTAAATTTTGTAGTCGTTGACAAAGAACTGGCAAGAAAAGTCCACAATCACACTCATACAGGCTCATGGGAGCAACTGGGACCCACATTTGCATGGATGTCTTGGCAAGGAAGTGATTGGGGGTGAAACTCAGTGAAAAGATGAGTTGTCTTAGGGGATGGACTCTTGGAGGAGTTGGGATTGTTGGGTGTGGAGCCTAATTATCTTCTTTATTCAGAGGTATCGCCGCATTGGACCCCAGTTCGTAATGGGGCTGGAACGCCCCCCGTAATATTTGCGCTGCAGGGGGGGTCCAGGGGGGTGGCTGTGACCTTTGGGAGCCCCCCCTTGTAAAATTTTGTAATTTCGTAGTCAATATGGGTCATTCATTAGGTGGAGATATGACGGTAGAAGTTATGTTTAATTTAGGGTTTTTTTCCCTAGAAGGAAACCCCTCGCTATATATGAGGGAATTGTATTGCGTTTATGTAGATCTATATTCTGAGTGAGGAAGAGAGAGGAGATTGAGAGCGAAGAGGGAATTACAGCGGATCTGCTGTAGGTTGTATCTCTTCAGTTTGTTGGATAATATAAAAGGAAGGACTGGTTGTTTTCTGTGGACGTAGCCCAAATTGGGTGAACCACGTACATCTGTGTCTCTCTTCTTTTATGTGTTTTCTGTGTTTATATTTCTGCAATATTTTATGTGTTCCATTGCTCTATAATATATAATTTTCTAACGATTGGTATCAAAGTCGAAGGTCTATTTGGTTGATAAACTCGCAGGAGAAAAGGGTTCCTGGTTCGAGTGGGAGCAATGGCGGAAGATGGTAGGTTTAGGGTCGAAAAATTTAATGGCCAAAACTACCAGCTGTGGAAGATGAAGATGGAATATTATCTGTATTAGAGAGATCTGTACCAACCATTGAGCGGAAAGGTAAAGAAGCCGACGAGTATGACAGACACGGAATGGGATATTCTCAACAGAAAGGCACTTGGAACAATACGGTTGTGCCTAGCAGCTTCGGTAGTGTTTAATATTTCAAAGGAAATGACAACAGTGGGTTTAATGTCAACATTGGCCAAACTATATGAAAAACCCTTGGCCTCAAATAAGGTTTTTCTTATGAAGCATTTATTTAATATGAAAATGTGAGAAGGTGGATATGTTGCTGATAATTTAAATGAATTTAATATAGTTACCAGTTAGTTAAGTTCTGTAGGGGTAGCTTTTGATGATGAAGTTAGGGCTCTGTTATTTTTGTGCACATTGACAGAAAGTTGGAATGGTTTAGTTATGGCCATTAGTAAATATGTCTCTAGATCTAGTACTTTAAAGTTTGATGATGTTGTTGGTGCAATCCTTAGCGAGGAAATGCGACAGAAAAGCTTCGGTGAGACATAAGGTAATGCTTTGACTACAGAGACTAGGGGAAGAAAAATGGAAAGATGAAAGAGCCCAGGATATCTCAGTAAGTCAAGGAAAGGAAGATCCAAGTCCAAATCGGGGATAGTGTGCTGGAAATCCAGGAAGAAAGACTGCAAGTCTTGGAAGGGAAAAGAAGTTGACACGCAGCAAGAAAACAATCATGAAGTGAATGTGACAGGTGATGTGTTGCAAGATGCTTTGATTCTTTCATTCTTTCATTAGAAAATATTATTGATGCCTGGGTGGTAGATTCAGGGGCCTCATTCCATGCCACACCTAATAGGAAACATTTTCATGATTATGTTCAAGGAGATTTTGGAAAAGTTTGATTGGGTGATGATAAACCCTGTAAAATCATTGGAATGGGTACAGTTTTCATAAAACAGTAGAATGGAAATAAATGGCTATTGAAGGAGGTAAGGCATGTTCCAGATCTGAAGAAAAATCTAATTTCAACAGGGCAGTTGGGAGGTGAAGGTTGCGTAACTAATTTCACAGATAAAACGTGGAAGGTCACTAAAGGAGCCCTGATATAGTAAAAGGGGAAAAGGTTGGTACATTGTATTTATGCAATGGTATTTCTAATTCTGTTAATGCTTTAACCTCTACAGGAGAAGATAGGCATTGTGGCATCAAAGGCTTGGGTACATGAGTGAGAATGGGATGCAAATTCTTCACTCAAGAAATTTGTTGCCAGGTTTGAAGCATGTTGATTTAAAATTCTATGAGAATTATGTTTATCGAAAATAGAAGAGAGTTAGATTTCTCAAAGTTGGGAAAGAAACGAAGAGAGAAAAATTAAAGCTTGTGCATACAAATGTATGGGGACCTGCTCATGTATCATCTCTTGGTGGCACTCGCTATTATGTTACTTTTATTGATGATGCAACTAGAAAAACCTAGATTTGTATTCAAAATAAATCTGAGGTATTTGATACTTTCAAGAAATGGAAAGCTTTGGTTGAAAATGAGACGGGAAAAAGGTTGAAGTGTCTCAGATCAGACAATGGAGGTGAATATTGCAGCAAAGAGTTTGATAGGTATTGTTCAGAGAATGGAATTCGCAGAGAGAAGACAGTTCCAAGAACACCACAAGAAAATGGTGTGTCAGGAAGGATGAACATGACAATCATGGAGCGTGCAAGGTGCATGAGATTGCATGCAGGATTTCCTTTACAATTTTGGGCAAATGTTGTAGATATTGTTGTTTATCTAATAAACAAAGGGCCTTCAAGTTCCTTGGATGGTGGTATTCCAGAGGAGGCATGGACAGGTAAAAAGGTAAACTACTCATTTTTAAAAAAAATTGGTTGTGAAGCGTTTTTCCAAATTAATAAAGAAAATTGAACAAAACTTGAGGCAAAATCAAAGAAATGTACTTTTATTGGATATGTTGTTAATGATTTTGGTTATCGCTTTTATGATTATGAAAAACAAAAAATCAATAGGAGCAGAGATGTCATATTCAATGAAAAGGTTTTGTATAAAGATCAATTGCGAGAAAAGAAACAAGAAAAAGAAAATAGAGAATACACAGTGCTTGATGAGATCACAGAAAAAGTGACGGTGCCTGAAAATCATAATGATCAGCAGCCAAAACAACAACCACAACAACAACAAGCACCTCAAACACCTGAAAGTGGTGTTAGAAGATCTACCTGGATAAGTAGACCCCCTGAACGATACTCTCCTTCATTATATTATGTATTGTTGACTGATTCTGGTGAACCAGAATGTTATGAAGAAGAAGTGCAGGTAGAAACCAGGAAGAAGTGGGAGCAAGCCATGAAAGAAGAGATGGACTCCTTAGCACATAACCAGACTTGGGGCTTAGTCAGGTTGGCTGTAGGTAAAACAACATTGCAGAATAAATGGGTTTACAAGTTGAAGGAAGAAGATGGAGGTAGAAAAAGGTATAAAGCTAGACTTGTGGTGAAAGGGTTTGCACAAAAAAAGGGTATAGACTCTGATGAGATATTTTCTCCTGTTGTTAAAATGACTTCAAAAAGAACTATTTTAAGTCTAGTAGCAGCTGAAGATTTTCATCTTGAGCAGTTATATGTAAAGACAGCCTTTTTCCATGGGGATTTGGAGGAAGAGATATATATGCAGCAGCCACAAGGATATGAGGTAAAAGGGAAGAAGAAACTAGTGTGCAAGTTGAAGAAGAGCTTGTATGGCTTAAAACAGGCTCCAAGGCAGTGGTATCTAAAATTTGACAGGTTTATGTCTGAACAAGGTTATACTAGATGTCACTCTGATCATTATGCTTATCTCAAAAGGAAAAATGATGGCAGCTATATTATATTGTTATTGTATGTAGATGACATGCTTGTTGCAGGTTCTAACATGCAGGAAATAAATATGCTCAAAAGAAAATTGGCAAACTCATTTGCAATGAAGGATTTGGGTGCTACAAAACAAATCCTTGGTATGAGAATAACTAGAGACAAGAAGAATCGCAAATTAACATTGTCTCAAAGTGAGTACATAGAAAAGGTGTTGAGAAGGTTTAATATGTAGAATGCAAAACCAGTTACTATACCTTTGGCTAGCCATTTCAAATTAAGTAAGGAGGAGTGTCCCAAGACTCCGGAAGAAATGGATCATATGTCTAAAGTTCCATATGCATCAGCAGTTGGAAGCTTAATGTATGCAATGGTCTGCACAAGGCCTTATATTGCACATGTAGTGGGAGTTGTAAGCAGGTACATGAACAATCCAGGAAAAGAACATTGGATGGCAATGAAGTGGATTCTCAAGTATTTGAGACGTACCACAAATCAAGCATTATGCTTTGGTGGTTCAAACATTGCTCTACAAGGATATGTTGATGCAGATATGGCGGGTGATAGAGATAATAGGAGGAGCACAAAAGGGTATGTGTTTACTGTAGGTGGAATAACTTTCAATTGGGTCTAAAAACTACAAAGTGTTGTTACACTCTCAACAAAGGAAGCAGATTATGTTGCTTGTACAGAGGCTAGTACAGAAATGATTTGGTTACAAAGGTTTCTGGATGAATTGGGTAAGAAGCAGGAGTTGGGCAAGTTATATAGTGACATCCAGAGTGCCATACATCTTGCAAAGAACTTTGCATTTCATTCCAAGACTAAACATATACAGCTCAAGTACCATTTCCTACGATCAACATGGGAAGATGGACAGTTGAAGCTGGAAAAGATACACACTAGCCAGAATCTTGCAGATATGTTAACAAAAGTTGTAACCAGGGAGAAACTGAGAATCTGCTCAGTTTCAATTGGTCTTCAAGTATGATGAAGAAGATGAGAAATAGCCAAGTCCAGAGTGGAGTCATTGTCCAACAAATGAAGCAGTGGTGGAGTTGCTATAATCAGTCTACAAGTGGGAGATTGTTGGGTGTGGAGCCTGATTATCTTCTTTATTCAAAGGTATCGCCGCATTGGACCCTAGTTAGTAATGGGGCGGCAACACCGCCCGTAATACTTGCGCTGCACGAGGGGTCTAGGGGGGGCGGCTGCAACCTTTGGGAGCCCCCCTTGTAAAATGTTATGCTTTCGTAGTCAATGTGGGCCGTTCATTAGGCAGAGATCTGACAGTAGAAGTTATGTTTAATTTAGGGTTTTTTCCCTATAAGGCAACCCCTCGCTATATATGAGGGAATTGTATTGCGTCTATGTAGATCTGTATTCTGAGTGAGGAAGAGAGAGGATATTGAGAGCGAAGAGGGAATTACATCGGATCTATTGTAGGTTGTATCTCTTTAGTTTGCTGGATAATATAAAAGGAAGGACTGGTTGTTTCCCATGGACGTAGCCCAAATTGGGTGAACCACATATATCTGCGTCTCTCTTGTTTTATTCATTTTCTGTGCTTATATTTCTGCAATATTATGTGTTCCATTTCTCTGTAATATATAATTTTATAACTCCTGGAGGGTCTATGGCACCTGAGGGAAGTCAGTAAGATCCGCTATGTCGACTCCATTTCCTTAAGGTAACCTAGGAGGTTGAGACTTATCATAGTAGCCCCTCATCTCATGTTTACCCTGGGTAATCCAGCGAAAGTGGGTAGATATGAGGGGAGGTGTCATTAAAATTTACCAGGAGAAAGAAGCAATCAGTGGAGTAATTTTTATATTCACTCAAGAAGGGGAAAATGGTTAGTCTAAGAGATTTTTTCGATCTAGAACCTGATCTAGAAGACAACCTATCGGTTTGGGGCCTTGAGCTGACTCAATGGAATCTTGACAAGATAAGGCCACCAGCAAGATCCCCAACTGGAAAAATGGGTCTATCAGGGCAGGAGCAGAAAACTGAAGGTGGTTTAGGGTTTCTGGAGGAAGGTAAGATCATTTCTTCCACAATAGCTATTTGGGAATTTGACAAGGGTCATTAAGAAGGACAGACATCACCAGCGAGAACAATGGAACAATCACTAGGGGCAACGATGGATCTTCAAGTAAGACCCATAAACTCTCTGTAAATTCCTAAGATTGTAGAATTTATGGGAGGGCTAGAGGATATTGTGAAGAGTTGTGGACTCTAGGGAATGAGGGGTTAAAAACATTTATGGCCAAGGAATTGTATTCAAAGGAAAAGGATTTGTCTTAGAGAGTAGATAGAACCTGTTGTAGCCTACACTGTCATTTAAATTTTCAATATTATTTAAAATAAAATAAAATAAAATGAAATAGTTTTGAAAATCAAAAGAAAATTTGAAAATTTGAAATATTAGTTGCACTAACGGCGGCATTGAAGGTGTTATGAAAGTGGGCCCGATCCATCTATTAAAGCCCGAGCACGTCCGTGAAGCGCGATCAAAAGGTTGGCAGAGGAGACACGTTAAGTGCTTTGCGGGGGAATAAGGAGCACGGGTTATAATTCATAGCCCAACCCCCGCAGTTGACCCTGATGTCAACACAGCTGATTGAAATCTACGACCCATGATCACTGCGGGGGTTCAACCTTGATCAACCTCCCGTACACTCCCTACCCCCGCAACAGGCCACCCAACATCATTTTGATCCACCTCACCTCTGCCACGCCATTCTCCTCTCCCATTCATTTCCATCCACCGTACCACGTCACCTCATCTGCCACTCCATTAATTAGTTACATTTATTACAAATTTTACCTTCCGTTTGATTATCATATATATAAAAGACAAGCAAAACCTCGTTGTATTAGTCTTTTGTTTTAGTATTAAGCGACCTTGCAGCAAGTTTAGCAAATCTGAGTCAGCAACTGTCCCAACAACTGTCACCAGCAAACTGTCATCTACAGTCACCATGGCCAAACAAGTAAGTACCTCATCAGTTATCCATAACCCATAAATGGAAGTTGAACGAGATATTTCCAATACCCTTTGTACAATTAAACATCATTCACTATATCAAGAGGTCATTCTAAACAATAAGAAGTCTCCTATATTCATGGCAATGGTTAGGTCAGGTGTTCTAGATGCTTTTGTCCCCATAACACATTTATTTCCTGAATTTATTCAATGGCTAGCCTCAGTAATGTACCCCAAGAAATGTTTTGTAATGAATCAGTCACGGGAGAGTGTTTTTCAAGTAACCTCACAGTTAATACACCAAGCTTTAAATTACCCTGTGTCTCGAACTTACACCACGTTTACAGAAGAATCCCTGATTTCTTATTATGATAACATGTCTTCTCAGGAGCTTTCATGTCACCTCTTTCTTGGCCCCTAAATTTGGTCAATTTTCCCTAGATGGTAATCTCTTCTCTTTAGAAATATTTGCAGGTTACATAAGACCTGTGTTGCAAGTAATTGCCAAGATTCTAGGGAAAGACGACCCCAAGCAGGTGGATAAAGTTGTGCTAGGGTTTTTCTCTTTAATGATGAAGCCAAAGACAGTACTAGACATTCCAACATTCTGGGTAGATGTTATCAATACCCAATTTATGACTTTTCCTCTCACTAGCTCTTTCAAATTTCCTTCAGTCATTACTTATTTATTTATGTACCAGAATGCTGAACATTTTTTCTGATTTGGGGCTAAATGTTGTTGATATCAATAAAAAGAAATAGTCAGTGGTATTCTGGACAGACTTGATAAGGGGTGATCCAGGAGATAGTGGTTTATTTGAGTTTACTTCTTTATTCCTTCCAGTGGCTTATAAAATTTTGAATGGAAGCCTACCCCCAACTTTCCTTCCTAAAGCTCAAGAGTGTCTTCAATTAAGTAAGGATGTGAGATGTGGAGATTGGTTCATCTTTGAAGAGCATGCAGAAATTAGGCTTTATGGAGCCTCTGTCAAGCCTTACAGGTTACCCAAATTTGTGCCAATGAGGTTTTTTTCCCTTGAATTTGTTAGGCAAAGCTTAAATGTTGATCAAGTTCATTTTTTTCCTATGAAGAAAGGCTTCTTCTTCAAGTTTCCTAAGGCAGTGCGACCCTTCATTGTAAACACCAGACAGTCTGCCCAGGAGGTTGAAAGATTGTTGAATGACATGTGTCTTTTACAGGGGGTTCAGTTGGCTTATGACCCTCACCAAATTATTTCAAAGAGAAGGCTGGAGAATGGTTATTCATATTTTGTACATGAAAGTATACCTGAAACAGAAAAATTGGCTAATAGAGGTTTGCAAAACACTTAGGGAATAGAGATTGAGACCACTAGCATTACAGAAAAAAGGGTCAAGAGGGTTAGAGAGGAAGTTATAGATCTAGATGAGGAAGAATCTGAAGCAGCAAAAAGGACCAAGCTTCAGGATGCAATGTCTTCAGCACAACCCGGTTTGGTGATTCAATTAGGAGAAACAGAAGGTGCCCCAGCTTCCCCATCTTCTACAGAACCTGTTCATGATCAGGTTCCTTTAATTCAAAGTATGTTTGCTTAAATAGCTGAGAGAAATAAGAATATGAAGTTAAATATGGAGGCTCAAGTTGAGTCTCAGGTAACTCCTGAACAAACCAGATTGCTATCAACCATGGATTTGGAGAAGAGCCTACTCAAAATTGCTTTTTCTCATCCTACGGAAATATCAGTGGGGTCTACTAGCAATTTCAAGACTGTGAATTTAATTGTTGACACTCACAAGCTTCCAATGCTTGACAAGATCAATTTGCATATGAAAATTGGGCAATTGATCATAAATGATCTACATAAGACAAATGCAGTAGCTGTCAAGGCAGAAAAAATGCTAAATAAGGTGATTCAGCTATTAAAGTTGGAGAAAGCCAACTCCAGAGCTTTGAATTCTCAGGTGGATGAGCTAAAGAAGATTATCATCAAAATAAGTGTTAATCCTTATGACCAACCTGTTGTTCAGAAATTATTGAAATCTGCCAAATCAGAGATTGGGGTTTTGAAAAAGAAGTTGAATCTACCTGCAAGTGAGAATCCCATAGTTGCAGGGATAGATGAAGTAGAAAATGAAAAGGAAAAGGTCCTACAGGATGTGTTGCAAAAGACTGAAGAAGTTTCTTTACTTAAAGAATCTTTGGACAAGCTGCAACGATAGGTGGACACTCATGTTTGTACAATAGTAATGCCAGCCAACATAGATGATCCAACAGCACAGGTTTTACAGTTGGAAACAGAGCTTAAAATGGCTTAGCATGATGTAAAGAAAGCCCAAAGAGAACTGGAAACAGCTTGCAAGTTATTGAATTTGAGTGAAGAAGAAGCAAGAAGGGAGAAAGATAATGCAAAGAAGTACAGGGAAGATCTCTTGAGGGCTGAAGATGAAATCAAAAGGCTAAAGGAGAAAATGAAGGGCAATATGTCCTTAATTCAAGCTAGAGAAATCCTGTGGGATGAAGTCATTGAGGTTATCAAGGGCATTTGGGAGTTTCTTGTGATTATATCAGAAGAGAAAACATTAGTTCGGGATATGGAAGAGGTGGTCATAAAAAATAAGCAAAAGGATATATATAGATCAAAGTTTGCAAAGAGGATGATAGATTTCATTAACTCTAAATCTACTGCAGAATTGAAGGAACATGACATGTCAGACAGAACAACATGTGCAAGAGATTTTAACAGAATGATTGTCAGGAACATCTACATGAATACAACTGAGAAGAAGATAAATGAGATGAAGGAAGCAGTTTCAAAGTTTAACATCTTGTGTGATAAAAGGGTTAGGGTTGGACTTCCTTCTTGTTGGGATCTACAAGGAAACTTGCTGCCATGGAAAACATATGAGACTTTGTAGGTTGAGGCAAAAAGAAAAGTTGATAACACTCATGAAAAAACAACAGTATTAAAAGGAGCCACCATTGTGAACTACTTGAACAAAGATTTTAAGCTTTTCTGGATGGTGAAGACTCTATTTACTGACAAGCCTACTTATGGTAGGATCACAACTTGCAGAATAGCACTTGATAAGTTAGAGGAAGCACCAAAGTCAAATGTACCATTATGGAGAAAGTGCAAGGAATGGATGATAGAGCAGACCAAAGATGCAGCAGCAGGACCACATACTCAAGCCACATATTCAAACAACGAGCAAAAATCACCAATCATACTCTAATTTTTGTTACTTCTTGTTATTTTGTTTTCTTGAGAAGAATGAGGTGTCTTTTACCCTCCAATGTAATATTCTGTAATGACTTTTACTTTAGACAGTTAGGAGGTAGTTAAGTATTTTGACAGTTTTGGTAGTTACCAACTGTCCCATGATGTATAAAAAGAGGAAAAATTATAGGAAAAAGGTCTCAATTTTGAAGAACCTGGAGACTATGCTATTGTATTTTTGATAAACTGATGATTAATGAAAGAATCAGGAGTTTTCCACACATTGTTGGGTATGATTTTGTAATTTCTCTGTACTGTGTCATCATGTGCCTTCCTTTCTTTAAGTATGGTAATGAAGCTACGGGTCTTTACTTATGTGAATGAAGTTAAAATTCCTTAAAAGAGCGCTCCTATATTTAAAATTCCTACTACTACATTTCTTCTAAGTTACAGATAATAGTTTATGTGAAAAACAACATATTGTCTCTAACTTCTCAAAGCATTCTTCACTCAGCATTTATATTCAGCATCCTATGGCATTCTGAGACTTTCATATCACCTAAATATTAAGGGTTCAAAGTCATGTCCTTCAGGCCCTTCACATGAGGATACATCATACAAATAAGTGACAACAATAATAATAAAAATTTGTCTTAAGCACAATTTCTACACAGCCAAGAAATTGGTTTCTTAAGGGACAACATTAATTGGTGTCGTTGTCGGGGAAGAAATCAAGAACATTTTTCCGTGGGTTTTCAATATTTTCCTTTCGTTGTTCAGTGAGGAGGAAATATTTGGTTGTATTGAACAGAAAACAATAACTCTGGCTTCAAAGAGGCCTCATACGAGGTCAGATACCTCACAGCAAAAAGTTCAAGCCCTTTCAGACCCTGAGAGACTAGTTTCCAAGAGGGTTGGAAGGCCAAAAATTCCATTTACACCAAGTCCTACATTGTCTGCACCTGGCAGCAGTTCAACACATCTTTCATCCAAACATTCACCTTTTATTGACCAAGAGCTACCTTTTACATCCACTTCATTTCAAGAACCCAACTGTCAAGAACAGTCTCTAGAGTCTGTTTCTTTCCCAATATTCAGAAATATATCTTCTATAGTTGTTCAATCTGAACCTATAACTACATTGCCACCTTTTGATACTCCATTTACTCCTCATATAGGTTCTACCTATTGGTACTCAAGGTTTAGTGAGTTCAGGAGCAAACATGGCAGCACCTGCATTCTTGTTGAATAGGTATGCACCTATTCAGTTGCCATAACATTTGAATCCAATGCCTCAAGAATACTTAAAAATTCTTCCTCGTTTCTCAGGGGAGGATGAACAAAGAACAGAGAATCATATAACATTGTTTTGTAATTTTGCATAAAACCTCAATGTTGAACGCCTGGATGTTTTTAAAAGACTTTTTGTGCAATCCTTGGATGGTGAAGCAAGAAAATGGTTTAAAGGTTTCCTAATAACTCTGTCCCTACATGGGAAGAGATGGAGCGCTAGTTTACCCAGAGATGGGGAGAGAAACGAGACCATGGGTATTCACTTACAGAGTTTAATGCCATTAAAAAGAAATCTGATGAAAGTGTTGTTGAGTTCATCAGAAGGTTCAATAAAATTTACAACAGTCTTCTAGTGGAGATCAAGCCCCCTCCTACTGGTGCAAAAATAACTTTTGCAGGGGCATTTGAATCAGATTTTGGGTTCACATTGAGGGAGAGAAGATCCACAACCCTTGATCAGATCCAAAATGATGCTTTAGAAATAGAAGAAAATATGGTGGCTGCAGGTAAAGCACCAGAGACACAGCCTACCCAAGATAAGGGAAAGGCTAAAGTGGAATCCTCTCAAAATCAAACATTAGAGGATATGAATAATGTGATTAAAAATTTGTCTAGTAAATTGATTAAATTGGAATTGGAGAGTAAGAATTCTCAGAGGCAAGTACAGCAAAACAGAAACTTTAATCCTCAATATAGAAGACAACCTCTGCAAATTTTGCAGAAGGAGATAAAACACCAAGATCGGGTTCAAGCACTACTTTACTTAGAGGCAGATCCTGATGAAGTACCAGAGCCTTCCAAGGATCATGATGATCATATTTCCACATTATATGCAGGAGATGAAGATGAAATAGGTGTTGAGGTAGAAGAATATACTGAAATAGATGCCATTTATGATGAGAGTGAAATTGATGAATCTTGGAAGCAGTTTATTGATTTTATGCAGGCAGAATTACATAAGAAATATGACTTGAGATCAAGAAAAAGATCTAGAATTCAAGAAAATGAAGGTGAGCAGCAAGTTCCAACTCCCTTACAAAAGGTTACTCCAAAAGAACCACAGCCTGCAAAACAATTAAATAAAGGAAAGCAACAGCATAATACAAATAGCAAGACTCAAATACTTCAAGGTGAGCCTTCTCAAGATAAAAGTGATAAAATTCCTTTAGAAAAAATTGTTTCCATTCCACAAGAGATTTCAGTGATGAAGAAAAGTGAAGATGAAAATGAAAGGAATACTAAACAGGTCCATGTATTTAGTCTCACTAAACAGTTAGAAAAAATCAGAATTTAGGTGCCCCTCACACAGTTGGTCAAAACACCAGTTTATCAAAGAGAGATTGCTGAGTTTATCAACCTATCTTAGAATGTGAATATAAATGATACTGTGATTCTGCAAGAAGATAAACCAGTAGTGGTTTTTGGTCCACATGTGGAGGAGGTATATTCTTCAACACCTCCTTTCTACATTTCTTTATTGATTCATGATTTCCTCTTGCATAATTGTATGTTTGATTCAGGAGCTTCACATAACCTTATGCCACTATCAGTAATGAAATAACTGAACCTACAAGTTACTAAACCTTACAGAGACCTTTATTCTTTTGATTCAAATAAAGTCAAGTGTCTCAGGGTCATTAAAGATATGGTGGTGTCATTAGCCCAAATCCCAGCTAGAAGCTTGGTAATGGATGTAGTGGTAGCAGATTTCCCTGCTAGGTTTGGAATGTTGCTATATAGGTCATGGGGGGCTAAATTGGGTGGTGTTTTGAAATTGGATTTTACTTATGCTATCATACCAATTTTTGGTGGAGAAGAAAGAAGGTTGTACAAAGAAACAAGATTTGTTAAAACAATCACAAAGAACAAAGCAAGTGATTCACCTGTATATATCCAAGAAAAAGATGACTTTTCTTGCTTCATGCTACATGACAATGCAAAGTTGGTTGAAGATAACCAAAGGCAGATTACTTCAGCCTATGTAAATACAGAGCTACAAACAGAAGGGGTGTGGAAGTGCTTCTTTGATGGAGCCTATTCTAAAGAAGGAACAGGTGCGGGTTTCCTTTTAATTACACCTGGAGGTAATATGATCCCATTTTCTTTTAAATTGAAGTTCGAAGCAACTAATAATGTGGTAGAATATGAATCCTTGACCATTGCTCTGCAAACAACAAAACAAAGGGGAGTCCAATCAATTTCCATTTTTGGAGATTCAGAACTGATTATAAAGCAAATTAAGAACCATTGTCAAACAAAACACCCTGTTACCGCTTGAAATTTCACCTCAGGCTGAGAAAGGTAAACCTCAAGGCAACATCAAACCACTTAGCCTCGTAGCTAGCCCTACGGCACTGGAGAGGGCTCTCTCCGGTCTATCTCGGTGAAATCTTCAATGGATGAGATGACTAATAGGGTAACACTGATTTTAGGCTAGAAAACTGATCAAAAAGGTTGATTTGGGGTTTTTAGGGTTTTTGGTGGCAAATTGAGGGGATGGCAATTTTGGGTGCGGGGATTGGACACAGTTTCTGCAGGGGGTTCTTTGGAGCGAGGTATGAGACAATATTGATTCCTTTGATTGAGGTGGATGGTCGGGAATGACAGGTGAGGAGCTAAGGAGAGCAAACAATAACTTTGAATTCTCCTTAAATAGTAGAAAACGTTGAAATTAAACAAACTTAAAAGCAGAGCATGACAATCATGAATTCTTACTTTAACACTTCGTTTGCTTAATGTGCAGAAGGAAAAGAAAGGAAATGATTCACATAACACACTTACAGGTACATAGAGAAACACACCATCAATACATGTAACCACAAGAATCCCAAAACTGCAAAACCCTGGTCTTCCTTAGCCAAAAATTGCAGAGATACAGTGAATAATACAATGATAGCTTATCCCTCAAGAGTCCAACCATGAAAATGAGCAAGAAAGTACATAATATAGATCATCTAACCTCTTTCCCTGCCTCCATGGGTCGAGCTCACTATCCTAGGAGCTGTTTCAACCACTTCTAAACTAAGCACTACAAACTAGGCAGTGAAAACAACTTGCCTCTATAAGCTAGGAAACCAATTCATTAATTTAATTTTCACCTTTTTCATTAATGAATCTTCTAGAAGAGGTACATAAGAGTAAAAGTGTCATAAAAGTACATTAATTACATCAAAAAGGATAATAATCCACCCCAAAAAGTCAAACATGGTCAAACTGCGTTTTTCTAAGCTGTACACTGAAATTTGGAGAAGTTTGCCTAATGGGTCACGTGCCTCTGCCTGATGGGTCGCGCGCCTTTGGGACCACATTTGGGGCACTTCCAGGTGGCCAAATTGAGCAAGAGTAGGCTTGTTGGAAATTTCTGTGAGTCTACTTTCCAACCCAACTGGAATTTCTGAATTTGGTGGTCATTTGCCCCTCCAAAATTGCAATCTCCCAAGACTGCTTTTTGTGTCTCAAAAATGTGGCAGAAAGTCATTTTTTGCTCCTTTTTTTACTCTCTGGAGGCCCAAAACTTCATAAAATCTCAATTCCATTGATGAGCATATGTAACTTCTCATGACAAAACTGGAAATGCTGATTTTTTGCAAAATGGAGTTGCCAGGATGAAGGGTCGCGCGGGGGGTGAGACCCGTTAATGGAGAAAACCTGTAATTGCCTGAAAAAACCAAAATTTACCCAAAATGCTCAAAAAAATTTGGGATTTGTGCTGTGGCTAGGCTATTTAGTGTCTTGGTCCTTCAGTGAAGCCTCGGCCAAGATATGGAGGGGATCGGGCCTCTTTCTCCTTTTTTGTGCCTTGGCCAACCGCCTTTGGAACATCTTCATCTTCGCCTTGCACACGTGAATTCTTGCCCAATAATGGTTCTTCATGTTCCTCAGCAATTTCTTCTCTTGGTTGGCCCTAGCCAACAGCCTCTCCAAGTGTGCATTTACCTGGATGAGCATGGACTCTCGCTCAGCGGGCAATAGATCACCGGGTCTTCTCTGGTTCAAATTGCGGTCACTACGAATCCTCCACAACTCATCAAGAGCTTGTTCATCCTCCAACTGTTTGTTGCGCTGCTCCAGGTATGGGATTGTCCATTATGCCCCCTCTAATCTCCTCTGCAAGGCATCATTTTCAGCTCTAAGGTGCTGAATGATCTCCTTTGACTCTCGGCTAGGAGAACTGACATCAAGATCAATAAGCTCTATATCCGGAACACCTGATGGTCCCTCATCAATCTTGGGCCGTTTGCCCCTTCCTGGTACCTGTGATGCTGAAGAAAACGAGGCCCCTTCCACCTGATGTGGAGATAACACTCGCTGAGCCGATGAAGAAGGTGAGACCCCTTCCACATGTTGTGGAGAAAGTACTCGCTGAGCTGCTGCAAATAAGGCCCTCTGGCCTCTCTGATAAGTAACCAACGGTGAGGAGCTGACATGTCTAGTGACGGGGATGTCATGCTGCTGTGATGGTCCTCCCTCCTCGTGAATAACCTCAGGATGTGGCGGTGGTGGTGCTATGAAAAGCTCACGAGAGATGAACTCCTCCCATGAGATGCCCTGCTGAGCCAACTGATGTAATACCACAAGCTGAATCAAACCATAATGGTAAAGGCTCCTATACTGCTGTGCCGGGCTCTTCCTTTGCATCATGGACACCATCCTCTCAATGTTATGATAGAAGAAAACAGGGATGTTCATCGTCCGTACCCGTGTGAAGTGCATCAAGAGGTGAATATCGTATGAATATACCTGTGAAAATCTGCCCTCACAGGTAAAATAGAGCATGATGAGCCTCATCATGGGCGCATACTCACTCCTGAGAAATCTGAAGGGAAACACTCCTATCAAGTGTCTCATGAGTGTTGGTCTAACGAAAGGCTCAAAATGAACACTGTCCAGCACCTTGCGCTTATTCCATACCTCTCCGACATTAGGTATCCCTGTGGCCTGTGAAATCACCTCGGGTGTCAATGTAAAGTCCACCCCGGCAAGGTTGACATGTCGTCCATGCAAGTGTAAAACAAATAGGTGAGCTAACTCTCTGTGGTGCTGAATCCGAGAGATCCTCTCACAAAACTCATAGCAAGACATGTACTGGAAACATGAGACTGCCATAGGACAAGCTTGTAAATCTGTCAAAGAGGTGGGTTCCTCTCGCCTATGATGACCACCCTTTCCACCCTTATGAGGCCTCCTCTGTATCTCAATCTCTGAAGCTGATGCCTGGTCATCACTCTGCTCATAGGTTTCGGTTTCTGACATTGTTTAAGGAGCAGAGTGGCCAAAATGTACTGTTGTTTTTGCCTTGTAAAATGTTGATTTATATGTTGTTTCAAGGTGACAAGGAGCACGAGGGAAATGTTAGGGGAGGGACACTTTTAAAGGGAAAATGGGAATAAATATATAAAACAGGGATTCAAGGGAAAAAACATTGCAAAAATCATTTCATATGCATCATTATATACATTGTTTACATGGGTAATGAGAGGTAGGGTTAGGGCTTAATTTTTCATTTTTTAGGGAAGAGGGGTAGGGTTTGGATTTTTCTTTACAAATAAAAGGGAAATTTATATAGAAAGACAAGGAAAATGACATGGGAAATGGGGAAAATGATTACAAGGGAAATACCTTTCAAACAGCATAAAACCCTAGGCATATTTTACAAATTTAAAATGCAGCAACATGGAGCTTTTCTCTTGCACATGGAGATCCTTTAAAAATGCCATTAAGATTCCCATTGACCATAACAAGCAACCATTCTTAAGTTGGAGAGCCTACCTTAGGAAATTTGGCGATTTATGAGGGTCCTTGGATAAATTTGCAGTCTGTTTGGTAAGCAGGGCGCTGACAGGTCGCGCGCCTCACCCAACGGGTCGCGCCCGTTGAAAAATTACACTGCCGGAACGCGCTTGACGGGTCACGCGCCTCTGACGGGTCGCGCACCTGGTCTGACGGGTCGCGCGCCTGTCCAGCTCTCAAATTCGATCAAACACTCACCCATTCTCTCTTGCAAGTGAGTTAGATGCACAATGAGGGTGAATGGAGGGAGATTGGGTTTTTATAGCTTTGATTTGAAATAATTTCATGCCCAAACCCACTTTCTAATGTTTTTCTTTGACACTTTATAAAATTGACCATTTTGGTTTCCTTTGTCCTGAAATTGACTCATCTAATGCTTTTTCTCGATACTTTTTGCAGGGATATCATCTGAGGGATCTTGGCAAGGGAGCCAGGGTTACATGCTGTCTTTGGAAGTTTTTTGAAATTTCATCACTTTTTACAAAAATTTGAAAAATTACCTTGGGTTTAAAAATAGGTTTTTTAAATCCAAGGTGAAAATTAACTGTACAAGATAGAGATTTTTGAAGAAACACTTTGAAAAACATCCCTCTGGCTTGCTAGGCACCTATTGACCTTAAGAGACATGACCTTGTAAACAAACTTGACCAAAACCCTAGACCTAGGAAATTGACCTCAAGACAAGACAAGACAAGCTTGAAAGTGACTAAGGACTGAAGTGACTTGATCCAGCAATGCCAAGAGGGGGACAAAGACATCAACTCCTCCATCAGGGTTATGGCATGCCTAATGGGATGCAAAAAATTGACACTGATGAGACACCTACTTATGCAAATGCAAAGATCTTTGATCACTGATGGAGGGCGACAAGACCGACTCTAACATTGGCTCCAATGGGGATGGTAGCTCCTTGGAGGTACCAAGAACCTTAGACCTCTGGGAGAGCAGACCAGTGCTTTATCATCATTGGGCAATGGAGTCAATATTTACACATGTGACCCGAAGTTGGACAACTTTATTGATTTTGAAAATTGACTGAAATTTAAATTAACTTTGACACAAACCGACTCACTTTATGCAGAAAAAAGACTGACTAAAACAACTTGAAAAACTCACACCAACTAATCAATAGCTTCAAAAATATAGCCTTCACCGCGGGCCGCAGACTAAAGATGGAAGATCAGTTCACACTTGCTGCAGAATGAAAGTAAAATGGTAATTACAATGAGAGTGATTAGAGCAGAAAATGCACAAGCATGATACCTTTTGAGCAGCCGGCCATTCACCGACCCACCGAGACAATCATCATCGTTCATTTCTTTGAGAAGAAAAGCATTTGGACCACGGTATGCTGCAATTTTGCAGGGACCTTTCCACAAGTTGTCGAATTTCCATGTTTCCCTTTGTCTTCGTTTCGGGCATCCCATCTCAAAACAACATCATCTATCTGAAAATCATCCGGTTTGGCCCTTTTGTCATAGATTTTCTTTATGCGCTCCTGTAACTTAAGGGAATTTTGAAGAACCTCCTCTCGTGTCTGTTGTAAATGAATCATTTGACTAATCCGGCGTTGCATAGGATCCTCCTCGTCACCAGCTTCTTGAAACAACTTTGCTACTGGAACACTAAGTGAAGTAGGAAACACTGCATCTACCCCATAAACCAGTTCAAAGGGTGACATACCAATTGACTTCTTTTGACTTACCCGATCAGCCCATAATGCATTTACTAACTTTTTGTGCCAACTCTTATTTATTTCCAGCAATTTCTTTATGATGTTCACTAGAGATTTGTTCGAAGATTCGGCCAGCCCATTACCTTGCGGATGGTAGGCGGTCGAATGCCCCAAGCTGATGTTATATTTGTAGCAAAAATCAACCATTTTTTTCGACTTAAAGGCTGCTGCATTATCTGTAATCAACTTATGTGGACAGTCGAAACATGACAATATGCTATTCTCAAGAAAAGAAATAATTACCGAGTCGGTGGCATGCCAGGTGGGAATAGCTTCAATCCATTTCGTGAAGTAATCTGTGGCGGTCAAGATCCATCAATGCTACCCGGAAGATGCTGGGTGGATTTCGCCAATAAAATCCAAGCCCCATTGCTGAAATGGTGCGCTGATTTCAATGGGCTTGAGAGGCAACGGCTGTAATTTCTGCTTTCCTTGAAAAATTTGACATTCATGACAACTCTTAACTGCTTTATATACATCAGAAAATAAAGAAGGCCAATAGAAACCAGCTCTCAAGGTCTTATTAGCCGTGGTCTTCCAAAACAAGTGACCCCCACAGTCACCTTTATGAAAATCCTCTACTGATGTCTTAGCTTCATCTTCGACTAAACAATTCAGCAATATGCCACCGGGGTCTTTCCAATAAAGTGCAGATTTAATGATACAAAATTTGGCAGCCTTTAATTTCAATGTTCTAGCATTGTTTCTAGGTATCCCGGGGGGTGAAGACACATTTTGAAGCACATATACTATATCAGCATACCAAGGAGAGGAAACAAAGATATCTGATACCTGTAGAGCTGAATTCTCTTCGTCTTCATCGGATAAGGCAGCAATCAAATTGATGTCAAGGACATGAAGATTTGTTTCAGCCATCAACTTAGCAAGTCCCTGACCTCATATCAAATTGGTAGGCTTAATTTCCACATCATACTCTAATAGTGCAGCAATCCACTTACCCCTTCTTCCTTCCGGTTCGGTTTGTACTAAAACATCCTTAACAGCTGCATTGGGAACATATGCCAAAATATGAGAATTCAGTATGTATACCCGAAAATCTTTCAAATCTTTTATCAGCGCCAATGCTTGCTTCTCAATGATATTATAATTCAGCGCTCCGTCCCTTATGATACAGCTGAAAAAAGCTATGGGCCTCTCGACTCCATCTCTCTTTTACATCAACACGGCTACCAACGTATGCTCAGAAGCAAATGAAAATAAAATAAAATCTTGTGTATAATATGGACTGATCAAAGTTGGGGCTGAAGATAAAATTAACTTTACCAAGTTGAAAGACTTTACCGCCTCTTCGGTCCATTTGAGCTCGTTGTCCTTTTTGAGCATGTTGGTTATCTCTCTAAGATGTTCGGCAAGATTGGGAATAAAGCGACGCATAAAATTCAGTTTGCCATTGAAGGACTGAATATCCTTCTTGCTTCGGGGCTGCTCTAATTGCTGAATTGCTTCCACCCATGCAGGATCGATACGAATGCCATCTTTAGAAATAATATGGCCCAGCAGCTTGCCTTCGCTCATAGCAAAAAGGCTCTTCTTCAGATTCAACGAGATACCATACTTTCTGCACTTTTGAAACACCTTAGTCAAATGAAACAAATGCTCTTCATCAGATTTAGAAAACACGGTTAGATCATCAAGATAAACGACCAAAAAGACATCCTTCTCATTAGCAAAGGCCATGTCCATTGCTCGCTGAAATGTAGCGCCAGCGTTCTTCAATCCAAACGGCATCTTGGCATAATGAAATGTACCCCATGGAGTAGTAAATGTTGTCTTGTCACGGTCATCTTCATGTACCAAAATCTGATTATACCCGGAATAACCATCAAGCAATGACATCCTTTATGCCCCCACTACCCGCTGCAATATATGATCCATTTTGGGCAGCGGATAATTGTCCTTTAATGACACCTTGTTCAGATTTCTGAAGTCTATACACAAGCGAATCTCACCGATCTTCTTTCTCACGGGTACCAAGTTGGAAATCCAATAAGAAAATCGGATTGGCACTATGATTCCAGACTTATATAACCTGTTGACTTCCTTCTCGATCAATGGCAGCAATTTAGGATTAATTCTTCTCAACTTTTGTCGGAAAGGTTTTTGATTTGGCTTTCTGGGAATGGTATGCTGAATGATACTTGTGTCATACGTTTTCAAATCTGAATAATCCCATGCAAAAACATTAGAAAACGAAGACAACAATCTGATATATTCTTTCTTTACCTTGGACGACAATGCTTTCGAGAGCTTCACCATCTTTGGATTTTCGGCTCTCCCGAGATTCACATCTTCGACACCTTCTTCCGTTGGCCTCAAAGTTGGTTTGCGGGCCACATCATCTTGATCGAATAATTCTTCTAAAGGAATTAATCCTTTAGGAATATAATTGTCCTTGAGCTGCAACACATCCATCTGATTTACTCCTTCATCTTCCGTGTCTATTGAGATGTCTTCGAATTTACCCTCAATTTGCAGAAAATCTTTGATTTCTTCGTCATCTTGGAAGACTTGCCAACACCTTTGATTATCTGGAAATGTAGGACGATGCTTTAAATATATCTCAAACTTATTGTTGGAATTCATGGGTATTTTCAGATTACTTGCTGCCTTAGCCAATGCATCCGCAACACCATTTTGAATCCGGGGTACACATGTCAAAGTATGTTCTGAAAACAGTTTTAAGATATCTAGGACAGCATTCCGATATGCTCGCATACGAGGATGTTTGGCCTGAAATTCACCTTTCACTTGCTTTATAACCAACTCGGAGTCGCCATATACTGCTATCTTCTTAGCCTTCAACTTCCGAAGGATTTTCAGACCAGCAATAAGAGCCTCGTATTACGCCTCATTATTTGAACAATCAAATGTCAATTTATATGAACATACCCGTACCTTGCTTGGAACTTGGTTTTGAACTGAAAATGGGCTTCGAATCCACACACCTATACCAGCACCGTCGCTGCCCACCGCACCATCAAAATCCATGGTCCAAAGACCATCCTCATCATCTTCTAAGTGCTGAAAATGTGATGTCGATGCATTCTCTGTTTGCTGCCCATTTATTTCAGCTGTTGGCTTTATGACAGCAGACTTTTCTTCACTTTCCTTTCTCAAAACTTCTCTGAAATTTTCTGAAATGTCTGGTATATCTTCTGCTTGAACTAACTGACTATCTATCTCATTGAAATTATCCGCAAACAAAACAAAAGATTCTAAATCTGTTTGTACATAATTTACAGGATGATTGACGGGCTTTTCCTTACTAGTGATCATGTATTTCATCTTTTGTTCCCGATATAACTTCCTCATCTGACCAAAAACCGGAATTGTAGCATAGGAAAAATCGAGTTGAAGTGTACCTTTGAGCTTGGCTCCCCATGACCTCGAAAGCAACATGCCAAATCGCGGAGGAATATCCGCCACCACCACGTCCATCAAAACATTCTTTGCTAGGATTTGATCTAGACTCACCACCTGGCACCAAGTCCTTGATCAAACCAATACATTTCACCCGGCTGGAATCAAATGAATACAAATCATGATACTTCCTTGTGATGTCAAGTCCCAGCTTCTCCATAATCGCTTTGGGCATCAAATTATGTGAAGCTCCCGAATAAAACATGGCATTGTGTAGCACATACTCATGTAATCGCAAACTGATATAGAACGGAGGAACATCACTCTCAGGAGACTCACCATTTAAAGTGGGCCCAAAGATCAGCTCAGGCTGATCATCTTCTACATTCACTGTGTCTAGCATTGGATCGAAATTCAACAACTTGGAAATTTGGCCTCGGTAAGTGTTGTTCTTCATGATTTCCGTCAAGGGAATAGATACCTTCAACTTTGCAATCTCATCCTCCAAACTGAAAGCTGAAACCTTCTCACCTTCTTTGGCCGGATTATCTCTTTTTTCAACTCTATCTCTTGGTGCATTTGATGGCTGGTCTATTTTGCTTGCTGATAATGATTGGCCTGCTGGAGGATCGCTTATTTCTTTCCCTTTTTTCTGCGGGACAGCAGAACCATTATGTGCCGAAGCTTCTGCTCTCTTCTGGATGGGATTTATGGGAATCACTCAGTTTCTCAATTGCCTTTGTTGACCTTGCTGCGCTGATAAAGCATGCAAATACCCTCTTTGATACTCGTCGGATTCTTCTTGAAGTGCTACATGATTTGACAAAATATAATGCTCATCTTGGGGAATGATGGAGTTACTCACCAACTCTTCCTCTTCTGTAATATAAGTGGGCAGATCATCAGGAGTGAAGAAGTGATTTTCCTCTCCAACATTATCACCTTCATCCTCTAATTCTTGGCTAACAAAATTCTGCTGAAAAGGAGGTTTCATTTGCTGCTGAACTGCTGCCTCTTGTGCCTTTGTTTCACGCTGCTTGATTCTATATTGTTGCTGTTGTGTACCTTGGAAATTAGGATTACGGATCTGCGGTTTCGGCTTGTCAAGATGAACATTTTCAAGTACCCTCTTTATCTGTTCAACATCACGAAGAAGCTCATTTGAGGTGGATGCTTCCTCTTTGATTCTGACTCGCTTTTCGGCCTTCATCCTTGCTCTTTTATCATTCAAATTTGCTTCAACACTAACAACAATTTTCTGCATATCCTCCAAGGTAGGTGGATCTCTGTCTCTCAATGAGTAGGCCATCTCCGGATCAAAGCGGCCCATCCGGGAAATTAAGAAGTGCTGATTTTCTAGATGGCCTCAAATCATCGAGAATAGCATTATAAACTGTATTGAATCTGATTATGTAATCTTGAACAGACTCGCCCGGATTACGCTTGAGGTTGTTGTATTCGGCATTAATCTGAAGCGGATCCTTTCTGATTTCCCATCGATATAAAAACTGATTTTGAAGTGCTTCCAAGGTGGCAATGCTTCTGACTGTCAACCCTCTAAACCACTTTCTAACTTCTCCTCCAAATGTTTGCACGAACAACCGCATGGTAACATCTTCTTCATCTATCTCATATAGATCGAAGAAAGTTGTCATTTTGTCAATATGTTGTTGAGCAGTAATACTTTGTGGAGTGCAATCAAACATGGGGATTTTACTTTGATAATCGGCTGGCATATCATGAAGATTTTGGGGAAGAGAAAGTGGGGCAAACCGGGCAGCCATTGCTTTAGGAGGGGGAGTAGGATGAGTATGAGGAGGAGGGGTTGTAATAGCAGGGGTTATAATAAGAGGAGTTGTAGTTTGTCGAGTTGGGAGAGTTGGAGGGGTAGGAGGAGTAGGAGGGGTATGGGATGTAGAAGGAGAACCGACTGTGGATTCGAGATAGGTGATTATAGGCGAAACTGAAACATAAGGAGGATAAGATTCTTTGTGAGCTGTGATAGTGGATCCAATATGATTAGAGATATTCTCAACAAAATCAGCAAGGGTAGTAGCTTGAATATGCGTCTGGAGATGTCTCAAGATGAAATTTTCGACCAACTTGTTGTGTCTCTCAAATTCAATAGCAGCTGCAAAATCAGGGTCAAGGACTAGAGAATCGAGTGCACTTTCGGACTTAGCTTTAAACAAGGACAGCTCAAAGCTTTCGTCAAAATCAATATCTTCGAGATAATAAAAAATAGTTGGGCATGAATGAGATTTGAAAATGGGTCTAGGATCTGTAGCCAGCTTGTTTTTCTCAAAAACACTAGGAAAGAAAAACCATTCAGCCTGTGAAAACTCTCAACCTATCATCAACGGCTCAGAGTTAACAATTATACTGGGATAAAGTGTCAATGAAGCGCAACGTTCACAAGCTCACGGAGATTGACTGAAGCAGCGTTTATCTACTAACGCTGATGTAAAACAAGAGCGTTTTCGAAGGCTACGTTACGTAACTTCAGGCTCCGTCTAAGACTTATGAAATAACACGTCAATGAGCAAACGATTAATTTGTTCTCCCCAGTATGGTCGCCAATATGTTAGCGCTTGAAATTTCACCTCAGGCTAAGAAAGGTAAACCTCAAGGCAACATCAAACCACTTAGCCTCGTAGCTAGCCCTACGGGGCTGGAGAGGGCTCTCTCCGGTCTATCTCGGTGAAATCTTCAATGGATGAGATGACCAATAGGGTAACACTGATTTTAGGCTAGTAAACTGATCAAAAAGGTTGATGTTATGAAACCAGCTCACAAAAAGATAGAAAAGAGAGATCCACGCCTTAGAATTCAGCCTCTTCGAGGGGGAAACCTCCTTTAAATTACATAAATGAACAATTCTTGGATGATTCAAATAACAAAACCTCCTTTCTATATATAGGAGTCTATGGAGTCACAATATAATCCAGACGACCTAACAATAATAATATAAAGCCACAAAAATAACAATAGAGGGATTCTATGGGCACATTAATAATAATATGGGGGTAATGGGGGTGCAACAATATAAATAAGGGGTATAACTACAATAGTAATGGGGTAATCATTAGTATTATAGGGACCCAACATGCCCCTCTCCTTCAAAAAAGTGTTGTCCTCAACGCTTGAGTAGTTCAGGATACTTATGCATAAAATTCTCATCCTCCCATGTGGAATCTTCAGCGTATAAGTTCTTCCACTTGACAAGGTACTCTGAAATTGTTCGATTTCGTAGCTGTCGAGTTCTTGTTTCTATAACTGCTTCCGGTTCCAATATAATTTTTCCTTCTTCTTCAAGTTCTGGCAATATTGTTTGAACTGGGATCTTGTCGCCTATAACCTTTTTTAAGCATGAAACATGGAAAACTGGGTGCAATCGAGAAGCTGCAGGAAGCTCCAATTTGTATGCCATAGTACCAATCTTTTGCAACACCTTGTACGGACCATAATACTTTGGTGATAATTTATTATCCTTCTTAGCTTGCTTGAGGGACATTTGCTTATATGGTTGTAGCTGTAGGAATACCCAATCACCTACATCAAAACTTCTTTCACTGCGATGTTGATCTGCCTGTTGTTTCATTCTATTCTGTGCCAACACGAGGTTATCCTTTAAGAGTTGGAGGACTTGTTGTTGATGTTCGATGTGATGTTCCACTGCCTGAACCTTAGAATTTTCTCTTAAATATGATGTGATGGATGGTGGTTGATACCCATAAAGTGCCATAAATGGGGTCATTTTTTTTGTTGTATGAAAGGAAGTGTTATACCACCATTCAGCCAGAGGCAACCATTTGACCCATTGTGTCTGTTTATCAGATACAAAGCAACGAAGATATCCTTCCAAACATTTGTTTACTATCTCAGTTTGCCCATCAGATTGAGGATGATAAGATGAGCTATGAGCTAACTGAGTACCAAGACAAGAAAATAATTCTGTCCAAAAATTTCCAGTGAAAATGGGATCTCTGTCACTTACAATAATCTTTGGGTTTCCATGTAGCTTTTGAATTGTTTCCATAAATGCAGTAGAAACTGTACTGGCTTTAAATGGATGTGATAATGCACAAAAGTGTGCATACTTGGTAAGTCTGTCAACTACCACCATGATGACACTCTTTCCCTCAGACTTGGGTAAACCTGTGATAAAATCCATTGAAACCTCCTCCCAACGTTGGCTTGGAATGGATAAAGGTTGTAATAGACCCGGTGTCTTAATTGTTTCAACTTTATTTTGTTGGCAAACCAAACATTCTGCCACAAACTTTTGAATATCTGATTTAAGGCCATCCCAAAAAAATTCCTTCTTAACCCTGTGGTAAGTTTTTAAAAATCCTGAGTGCCCTCCTAAGGGAGAAGTGTGCAATTCCATAAGAATCTTTTGTTTTAGCTGGGAATTCTTACAGAGGTATAAGCGATCTTTGTACCATAACGAATCATTTTTCCAGCTAAATGTATCAGATGTACTGGAATCTTGTTGTAGCTTTCGAATAAGTGCCCACACTTCTTCGTCATTCTTCCATTCCTCCCTTGCTTCATTTATCCAATCTGGTTGGATAATAGAAATAGTGCACAACAATGCTTCCACATCCTCATCCTTTCTTGAGAGTGCATCTGCCACCACATTTTGCTTCCCTTTTTTGTAGATGATTTCAAAGTCATAACCCAACATCTTTGTGACCCACTTTTGTTGCTCTTCAGAGGATAATCTTTGTTCTAAAAAGTATTTAAGGCTATCATGATCTGTTTTTACCTTGAAGTGTCTTCCCATTAGGTAGGGTCGCCATTTCTTAAGTGCATGGAGTATTGCCAACATTTCCTTCTCATAAATAGCTTTGCTTAAAAACTTTCCCTTGATTGGACGACTTTCAAAAGCAATGGGTCTTTCATCTTGCATTAGAACAGCACCAATTCCATTTCCTGAAGCATCACATTCCACAATAAAGGTTTTTGTGAAGTCCGGTGTAGCTAAGACCGGTGCTTGGCACATTGCCTCTTTAAGATGTTCAAAGGCCTTTGTTGCTTCCGGAGTCCATGAAAATGCATCTTTCTTCAATAATGTTGTTAGAGGTGCTGCTATTCTCCCATAATTCTTAACAAACTTGCGATAATACCCTGTCAACCCAAGAAATCCTCGCAAATGCTTTATGGATGTGGGGATTTTCCATTCCTTAATGGCTTTAATTTTGCTAGGGTCTACCTTAACTCCTTCATGAGATACAATATGACCCAAATATTCCACCTCCTGGACTCCAAAGAAACATTTGGATCTTTTTGCATATAATTGTTTCTCCTCCAATAGTTGTAGCACCCTGTCAACATGTTCAACATGATCCTTCCAAGACTTGTTGTAGATTAGTATATCATCAAAAAATACTAACACAAATTTTCTAAGGAATGGTTTGAAAATTGAATTCATCAAACCTTGAAATGTTGAAGGTGCATTGGTAAGGCCAAAAGGCATGACCAAAAATTCATAATGACCCTCATGAGTTCTAAATGCCGTTTTCGGAATGTCTTCAATCTTCATTCTGATTTGATGATATCCTGAACGAAGATCCAACTTGGTGAAGTAAATTGATCCATGCAATTCATCCAGTAATTCATCAATGACAGGAATGGGGAACTTATCTTTAATAGTGAGCTTGTTGAGCTCCCTATAATCCGGACACATGCGCCATGATCCATCCTTCTTGTGCACCAATACTACTGGAGCAGAGAAAGAACTTTGACTCGGTTGAATTATACCAGCCTCTAGCATTTCTGCAACCATACGTTCAATTTCACTTTTTTGGACATAGGGATATCTGTACGGCCTGATGTTTGGAGGAACACTTCCTGGAATCAGATGAATAGCATGATCATGATCACGCATAGGTGGGAGACCTTTGGGAGTCTCAAATACCTTGGAATGATTGTCCAGGACTTTTTGGAGATCTGGAGAAATAGATGATTCCAATGTGGAAACATCTAGCGAACATAATTGTGCAATTACACCCTTTGCTCCTTTTTTAGAAGCTTTGTCATACCATTAGAGCTGATTATCTTTCCTGGTTTCCTTAATTCAACTTCCTTTCCTTCCACAGAAAATTTGATGAAAAGTTTTTGAAAATTAAAAGTTATTGTACCCAAGGATTGTAGCCATTGGACTCCTAGTACAACATCAGCACCTCCCATTGGAATGGAAAGCATTGGGCTAGTCAATACATATTCTCCCATGGATAGCTTGATATTATGGCACTTTCCAGAGAAATTTATTGTTCCTCCATTTGCAATCATCACTTGACACTCTGGTGCTGGATATAGGAAGCAATTCAATTCTTTTGCTACCCTACAATGAATAAAATTGTGGGTGCTTCCTGAATCAATCAACACTATTACCTTTTTCTTCTTGATTTGTCCTTCTATCTTGATGGTTTGAGCCACCAATGCATTACAAGATATGGTTGGATTTATTTGTTCTTCATATAGGCTTTGTTCCTGGAGTATATCTTCTTCTTTTGACCTTTCTTGCTCCTTTTCTTCTTCCTCTTCACAATCTATGTAGAATAATTTCTTCTCAGCACACTTATGACCTTTAGTGTATTTGCTATCACAACTGTAACAAAGCCCTTTTGCTCTTTTTTCTTCCAATTGTTGTGGTGTCAACCTTATAGGTTGTGGAAGACTAGGGGCAACAACACTTCCGTCTTTATAGTTGTGAGTGGTATGCTTCCTGGTTGCCATAATTTTGCTTTCCATTTTTCTTGCTAACCTGAATGCCTTCTCTAATGAATCAGGTTCCCAAAGGCGAACATCATGTTGGATATTATCCTTTAAAGACCCTATGAACACATCAATCCTATGCTCCTCTGGAATATCTTTTACCCTTATGTTCAATTTTTGGAACTCCTCAATGTGCTCCATTATTGAACCCTTTTGTTTGAGACTTATCAATTGGCTAAAAAAAGTGTTGCTTTTTGTATCCTCATAATGTGCTATCAATTCTTCCGTAAAAAATGCCCAAGTGATAAATTGTTTACGAGAGCAAAGCCATTGATACCATACAAACTGATTTGGTTCCAAATATAAAGTTGCCATACGTACCTTTTGTGTGTTTTGCACATTATTGAGATCGAAGAATTGCTCCATCTGTAATATCCATGTGGCGGGATCCTTGCCATCAAACTTCCTCATATCGATTTTTGGAATATGGTGGGTCTTCGATCCAACATTAGAATCTATGGAATCATGATTAACATTACTTTTGTTCACATCATGAGTTTTCTTTACAACCTTTTCACCATTAGTAAGTATCTCTTGTAGAAAATTTGTCAAATCTGTCTTCAAATCTGCCATGTCTGTCTTCAAATCTGTCTTCAAACTTGCCATGTCTTTCTTCAAATATGTCTTCAAATCTATCTTCAAATCATCCATCTTAGCTTCCATGCCCTTTATCTTAGATTCCACGCCATTTATCTTATCATCTATTAGCTTTTGTGAGCGTGACATTTGTTGCACTTGTTCTTGTAATTTTGATATATCATGTAGCATTTCTTCCTCTTCTTCATGAGTCATGCTAGAGCTTTCAGGTTCCTTACTAGGTGTTTGCATTTTCTTTCCTCGGGGCATCAGTTACCGATAATAATGCTTTACTAGGCCCTTTGAATTCCTTCAAACCAAGCTTATGCAAAAATAAAAAATAAAAACTACACACCTTTTTTTACTTTGTAGAAGCCTGATATTGAATCTGATGTATCTCTGTAATTTCGAATCATCTAGTTCTGAAATTGTGACCTGTAGTAGCCTTCTGTGTCCTCTTTCCAATGCCACTAGTCTGAACCAAATTGGATTCTCCAAGAAAGATTTATGCACAATCTCCCGCAGTGACCTGATTATAGACTGGTTCAATAGAGCGAACTTGTATAAAGTGCCACGTCTCACTGTTTCAACCTTTGACTCTGAAATATATATAAAAGAAAACTACAGTCCGTCCTCTTTTTGTACCTTCTTATGAAATTTCAATCCGATGCTCAGAAAGAAAGTTATGACGATTTTCCCCAGGTCACATGTTTTGAGTGTAATTCAGGAGTCTGCAAAAAGACCAACTTCCTGAGATCATATCTCCGAAAATATCATGCGAAAGCTCTGAAATTTGGACCCAAGGTTCAGCGCGATTTCTTCTCAAACGGGTTTTTTTTTTACTTCTAAAACGTCACAGAAAAAAAAGTTATAGCGCAAATGCCACGATGACCTGTTTGGATCAGCGAAACCCTAGAATCCAAAGCTCTGATACCAAATGTTATGAAACCAGCTTACAAAAAGATAGAAAAGAGAGATCCACGCCTTAGAATTCAACCTCTTCGAGGGGGAAACCTCCTTTACATTACATAAATGAACAATTCTTGGATGATTCAAATAAAAAATCCTCCTTTCTATATATAGGAGTCTATGGAGTCACAATATAATCCAGCCGACCTAACAATAATAATATAAAGCCACAAAAATAACAATAGAGGGATTCTATGGGCACATTAATAACAATATGGGGGTAATGGGGGCGCAACAATATAAATAAGGGGTATAACTACAATAGTAATGGGGTAATCACTAGTATTATAGGGACCCAACAGTTGATTTTGGGTTTTTAGGGGTTTTGGTGGCAAATTGAGGGGATGGCAATTTTGGGTGCGGGGATTGGACACAGTTTCTGCAGGGGGTTCTTTGGGGCGAGGTAGGAGACAATATTGATGCCTTTGATTGAGGTGGATGGTCGGGAATGACAGGTGAGGAGCTAAGGAGAGCAAACAATAACTTTGAATTCTCCTTAAACAGTAGAAAACATTGAAATTAAACAAACTTAAAAGTAGAGCATGAAAATCATGAATTCTTACTTTAACACTTCGTTTGCTTAATGTGCAGAAGGAAAAGAAAGGAAATGATTCACATAACACACTTACAGGTGCATAGAGAAACACACCATCAATACATGTAACCACAAGAATCCCAAAAAAGACTGCAAAACCCTGGTCTTCCTTAGCCAAAAATTGCAGAGATACAGTGAATAATAAAATGATAGCTTATCCCTCAAGAGTCCAACCATGAAAATGAGCAAGAAAGCACGTAATATAGATCATCTAACCTCTTTCCCTGCCTCCATGGGTCGAGCTCACTATCCTAGGAGCTGTTTCAACCACTTCTAAACTAAGCACTACAAACTAGGTAGTCAAAACAACTTGCCTCTATAAGCTAGGAAACCAATTCATTCATTTAATTTTCACCTTTTTCATGAATGAATCTTCTAGAAGAGGTACATAAGAGAAAATTGTCATAAAAGTACATTAATTACATCAAAGAGGATAATAATCCACCCCAAAAAAGTCAAACAGGGTCAAACTGCGTTTTTCTGAGTTGTACACTGAAATTTGGAGAAGTTTGCCTGATGGGTCGCGCGCCTCTGCCTGACGGGTTGAGCAGAAGTTTAAACAAAAGAAGCGACACTTTGGATCTGTGAATCCAAAGCAGGGGAAAGGTGCCCCTAAACCACAGAACAAAGGACAAAGCCAAGGCGGGACGGCCCAAGACAACCAGCCGAAGCTGCAAGCAAAGAACAGTGCCGCGAAGCCGAGAAAGGACACTGGAAAATGGTGCGAGTTCCATAAGAGCTCCACTCACAACACAAGTGAGTGTCGGGCCAAGCAGTCACTGGTGGTTGAGCTAAAGGTTTCAGAATCAGATGCATGTTCCGACTCTGAGTCAGAACCCGATAAGGGGTATGAAAAAGGGAAGCAGATCATTGATGCGGATCCCAGTGCCACTGTTGCTACCGCAAAGATCCAGAAAAATGAACCCGAAGATCCAGAGGAGGAGGAGCGTCTCTTCCACTCCCAGATGTGGGTAAAGGGCTCCCCGATACAGTTCATTGTTGATAGCGGGAGTCAAAAGAACCTCATTTCGGCAGAGGTCGTGAAGCGGTTGGGCTTACCGACCACAGCACATCCACAACCATACACCATTGGGTGGCTTCACCAAGGACGAGATCTTCGCGTGAGCCAGCAGTGTCGCCTTACATACAACATCAAGCCCTTCACGGATGAGGTATTGTGTGACATTGCTCCCCTTGAAGTTTGTGATGTATTACTAGGACAACCATACTTGTGGAAGCGACATGTTGTGTATGAATCAAGGCCCCGTGCTGTTATTATTACATTGGGAAATAAGTTTTTCAAGATACCAGAGGTAGCACCACCTGCCGCCATCTCTTTGATTACTGCAAAACAATGCAGTAAGATCATTTCCAAAACCAGGAAATTTGTTTTCCTGATGATACGCCCTCAAGGAAAGAAGAAGACAGTGGCCGCGGCCTCCAAACAGGGTCCCTCTGCACGACAACTACAAATGGACAAGGTTGTGGAGGAGTACGAGGACATCTTCACCTCCCCGGCAGGGGTTCCTCTGCACTGTCAAGTCAAGCACTCCATCGATCTGACCCCAGGTGCGCCGCTACCCAATGGACCAATTTATCGGCGCTCCGTTCTGGAGAACGATGAAATCAAGAGGCAGATTCAGGAGCTCCTGCAGAAAGGTCACATCCGTCCGAGTTCATCGCCCTGTGGGAGCCCGATCGTGTTGGTGCAGAAGAAGGATGGGACGTGGAGACTCTGTATTGACTATCGGGCGCTGAACAAGATCACTGTCTATAATAGGTACCCGATCCCGCGGATTGATGACCTCCTAGACCAACTAAAGGGGGCGAAATATTTCAGCAAGATCGATATGAAGTCAGGATATCACCAGGTACCAATCGAACCCTCCGATGTGTGGAAGACTGCCTTCAAATCCAAGGAGGGCCTCTTCGAATGGTTGGTCATGCCTTTCGGATTGACGAATGCTCCTGCAACCTTTATGAGGCTAATGGATGACATCTTGCGGCCATTCACCAACTCCTTTGTAGTAGTATACTTGGATGACATTCTGATCTTCAGCCAGAGTTGGGAAGAGCACCTCCACCACATCCGACAGGTTCTCCAAACACTGCGGCAACACAAGCTATGTGCCAATTTGGAGAAATGCACTTTTGGCATGACCCAGGTTCAGTATCTGGGATACATCATTGATGAGCATGGGGTGCATGTTGATCCAGCCAAGATCCAAGTCATTCGGGATTGGCCCGCTCCAACCACTCTAACAGAGCTCCGCAGCTTTCTAGGTCTTGCCAACTTCTACCGTAGGTTTGTGTTGGGGTTTTCTCATATTTCTTGGCCCTTGAGTCAAGTCACCAAGGGCGGGGCGAAAGCAAAATTATTTTGGTCTGAATCTCAACAGAAGGCATTCAGGGAGTTGAAGGATTGCCTCTGCACGGCACCAGTGCTCGCGTTACCAGATTTACTACAACCATTTGAGGTCGAGACAGATGCCTCTGACTATGCTATTGGCGCAGTCCTTACTCAACATGGACATCCAGTGGCATATCACAGTGAAACACTTTCAGACACAGTCTGGAAGTACCCCACTTATGATAAAGAGATGTATTCCATTGTACAGGCCTGCCGACAATGGAAGCATTACATTTTGGGGAAGGAAATGGTCATCCACACAGGCCACCGACCTCTGCAGTTCATACAGACCCAAGGGAAATTGCAGAATGATCGCCATCAGAAGTGGTCTACATACCTGCAACAGTTTCACTTGAACATCAAGTATAAAAAGGGCAGCACCAATAATGTTGCAGATTGCCTCTGTCGACCACCGATCATGGCGCTAACCACCGTGCTCAACTCTTGTGGGCACGAGACTTCTGACTGGCCACTTCTCTACAAAATCGACCCAGAATTCGGCCACACATACCAGACACTCTTGGAGGGTCGGCATGTTGCAGATTTTCACCTCCAGGATGCCCTATTATGCCACCTCGGTCACCTTTGTGTTCCTTTAAGCGAGCGTGCCAAGATGATTTGGGAAGCACACTACAGTCGGGCTGCTGGGCATTTCGGGGTTGAGAAAACAGTGGCAGTACTGCAAAATTATTTCTATTGGCCGAATCTTCGACAAGATGTTGGGAAGTACATCCGATCATGTACTGCCTGTGCCATTGCCAAACCGACCATTAAGAAGCACTGCCTCTATACCCCATTGCCTACCCCTAGTCGACCTTGGGAATCCATCTCCATGGATTACATGTCAGGCCTTCCTTCCACTAAGCATGGAAATGACTGTGTTTTTGTGGTCGTCGACAGGTTCTCGAAGATGGCCATTATGATGGCCTGCAAGAAGAATATCACAGCAGAAGCCACTGCTAAACTCTTCTTTGAACGAGTGTGGGTGCACTTTGGGATCCCACAGTCTATCATCTCAGATCAGGAAAGTCGGTTTCCCAGCACATTTTGGTCCAGTCTCTGGTCAATGTTGGACACCAAACTCACGAAGTCCACAGCCTTCCATCCTCAAACTGATGGCCAGACAGAGGTTGTCAACAGGATGATTGTGCACATTCTGCGCATGTATAACTCAAAGCATCCACGCACATGGGACGAGAGCCTCCCCTATGTTCAGCACAGCTACAACTGAGCTCTTCACAGATCCAATGGCCATAGCCCTTTTCAGGTGCGTTTGGGATTCCAGCCACTATGCCCCATTGATGTGGCCATACCACTTGCAGCTACTCACATGAATTCAGCTCATGTCCAGTCCGAAATAGATAAGGCCACCAGCTTCATTGAGCGCATCCAACACATTCGCCAGCAGGTCCATGACATTATTGAGAAATCAAATGCCAAGTACAAGCAGCGACATAATCAACACCGGGTGCCACACAAGTTTCAGGTGGGCGACAAAGTCTGGTTGCATTTGCAAAAGGAACGCCTTACTGGAGCCTATCGGAAATTGAGACCACTTCGATATGGTCCTTACACCATTACTAAGGCGAAGGGAGACAATGCATTTGAGCTCAGCATTCCCCCATTCCTTGGCCTGCACCCATTGTTCAATGTGGACCGCCTTCGGCCATACTTTCCACCATTGCTAGACACATCCGACATTGCAGAACAGTTCAAACCCACAGAATTAAATCCAGATTGCATGGAACAAGCTGCAACTGATCGGATCATGGACACACAGATCAAGAACACTCGCCAATAGAATATCCAACTGTATCGATCTATCAAAGCAGGCCAACTCCTTCAGCAGGGCAAGTGGCTCACCAGGGAACAAGTTCAGCAGAAGTTTCCTCATCTCATGGAGGAGCTCAACGCAATGGGGACCATTGCTTCCTAAGGGGGGAGGAATGATCCAGGTGGATATTGGTGGCCACCTTCCAAGTCCACCTGGACCCCCACCATTGTCTTTCTCAGCATTCTCAGTTTCCTTAATTGTAGCACAACTTACTATTTTTAGCAGTTTTTCGGGTCCTGAACTTCCGGAGCCGTTTTGAGGCCCTAAACAACGTTTTTTTGGGAATCTTGGGCAACATGGGTCCATGGATTGATGCTGCCTCCCAAAGTGGTAGTACTCGGATAGATCTTTCTAACGAGCTATCGTACGCGTCAAACGAAGATTGTATGCCAAAGTTACGACCCCGGGAAATTGATGTACCAATTTACCCAAACCGGGCCCACAATTTGGCGTTTCATCTTCTAGGGTTAGGTTTCGGGATGTAAAGGGTTTTTCATTGTTTCTCAACAATAAATAGGCCTTCGAGCCTCATTGTAACACAGTTTGAAACAGTTCAGAGGCATGTAGCCGACACATCTCTTCTCAGAGATAAGCTACCATCACCCTAGCTGGGTTATTTCTATTTGTAAGCATATTTCAGTATTTTACAGTAACGAAATGAAGTATTATTTCCGCTACATCTCTGTTTTTATGGTTATCGCATCTCTGTATTTATGGTTATCTTTGTAATCTATTGCGTTCCTGTTTAAATCCGGATCAGACAGGGGCGCTTAGAGTGGTGCAAACCCCTGACGTGGGTGACAAATGATTGTTTTATCCTTCAATTGCAAAGGGTTTGCTAGCACCCGCAAGAAGCTAGCTCTAAAAGACCTTTTCAAGGCCACTTGCCTTGATGTCCTTATGCTTCAAAAAACCCTAGGTAATGGATAATTTGTGTCAGCATCTCTCAACAAAATGATGTCAGGTTGGTCTTTTCTGACCTCTGATATGAAGGGAAGATTGGGGGGTTTAGCTTTGGGATTCAAAGACCCTCAGGCTCTTAAACTCTTTGGGTTCAAATCTAGTTTTGGGTGATGAGGTATATTCATCTGAGCTATGCATGGACTTCTACCTCATCAACATTTACAGCCCACGTCATGATAGGGTCACTTTTTGGAATTCCCTTCTCTCTAAATCCTTCATGAATGCTCCTAATGTGGTGGTCGTAGGGGATTTCAATTTCTCTTTGGGCATGTCTGAGCCCTGGGGACCGTAGGCTCAAGCTAATCCTCTAGATGAATTCTTTGTGAACATGATGATGGACAAAAAACTAATATATATTAATGTGATAAAAAGCAGACCAACTTGGAGGAACAGGCCCTCGGGTTCGACTAGGGTGGCAAAGAGGTTGGATCTTTTTCTGATGAAAAAAGACTTAATTAGCATAATCTCCAACATTTTAGGAAATTGGTAGGGATTGGAGGAGAATCATACTATTTCCCTATTATCCTGGAGCTGAAAGGGAATAGTAGGAAGCCTAGAAGCCCTTTTAAATTCCACCCAACTTGGTTCCAAGAGGAAAGATTTAATGAGCTGTTTAAGGCCACCTGGATCCCTCCGTCCATGACCAGGGCCCTTCCATAGCTCATCATTTTATGGAAAATCTCAAAAGAATGAAACATTCTACAATAATCTAGGCAAAAGAAAAAAGGATAAGGGAAGAGGAAAAATTAAAAAACATTGAAGTAGCCCTAGAAAGACTACAAATCATGGAGGGTGATGGATATGAGACAGAAGAAACAAAGGAAAGGATAAAACAACTGGAAAGTATAAAAAGGAAGATCCTAAAAGACAAAGAAGAACAATGGAGACTAAAAAGTAGAGCCATTTGGCTAGCTTCTGGGGACGAAAACTCAAAGTTTTTCCAAAACTATGCAAGAGGCAGAAAGAACATAAATACTATTTGGGAAATGCAAAAATAAGATGGAAGTACAACTAAAACTTTTGATGAGTTAGCATCACTATGGAGAGACCATTTCAAAGCACTCTTTAGAGCCCCAGAACAAGCAACTATAGCAGAAGTAATTCAAGTTGCCCAATTATTTCCTAGATACGCAGAGGAGGAAGAAAATGATCAACTCTTGGCTTCAATCCCAAAAGAAGAAGTAGAAGGAGTCATCAAATCAATGCAGAAAGACAAGAGTTTGGGACTGGATAGTTGGACAGTTGAATTATTCCAACATTTTTTTGAGCTAATAGGGGATGAGCTTACTCAGGTGGTGGAGGATTCCAGGATCAAAGGTCAAATTTATGAGCCCTTCAACTCTACATTCTTGGCTCTAATTCCTAAAAATGATGATCCCAAGACCTTTGAGGAATTTATACCAATTTCTCTTTGCAATTTCCTCTATAAGATAATAGCCAAGATCATAGCCATCCAGCTAAAACCTATTCTATAAAAAAATGTTTCCAAGGAACAATTTCGTTTCTAAGATGGCCTACAAATTCACGAAGTTATAGGTGTTGCTCAGGAATCTATGCAGAGCATAAAAAAGAGCAGAAGAAAAGGAATGATAACAAAAATAGACCTATCAAAGGATTATGACATAATCAGCTGGATCTATTTGCACTTATTGCTCACTCATATGGGCTTTGATATTGTTTTTATCAATTGGGTTATGGGTTGTATCACAAATGTGAGTTTTTCAGTATTAATAAATGTAGAGGCGTCCTCTTTCTTTCATGCCCAAAGAGGTCTCAGGCAGGGGTGCCCTTTGTCACCTCTACTTTTTTTATTGGTTGTTGAAGAGTTGATTCAGTTGATCCTCATAGCAAAACGTAGAGGAGATGTAAAATGGGTTGAGGTAGCCACAATATTTTCGTAACACACCTTTTGTTTATCGACGATATTCTCATTTTCAGTGATGGATCCAAACGGGATCTTCAGTGGTTGAAAGAATCCCTCAGCTTGTTTGTTAAATCTACACGTATGTGTATAAATGAGAAAAAGTCTTCTTTAGTTCTTGAAGGTTTCTCTCTGACAGAAATCAATAGGGCTCATGCATTCCTTCCTTTTGAAGCAAAACCAATGAAGGATAGCCTTAAATACTTGGGATCCCACCTCAAGCTGGATTCCCATAAAAAAATAAGAGTGGAGATGGCTACTGGACAAGATTTAAAAGCACATAAAGTAATGCAGTTATAAATGGCTCTCGATGGCTGGAATGCTGATACTAATAAAATCAGTCCTAATAGCAATACTTGTTTTCTAGATAGCCATCACCTGGATACCCATAGGAATTCTCACCAATATAAGGAGACACTCTATTTGCAAAAAAGGGAAGTACCACTCTTCAAGTTGGTGGTCTAAGTGGCCATGCAAAATCGGAAGCTCACAAATTCTCTTTACAGATTTTGGAGGGATAAAGAAAACAAAGTAATATACCAAACACTAAACATGTTGAACTAATGGTAGACGTTGAGAAGGAGAGAATTATATCAATGATTGAAAAAAAGTATTGTGTTGCCATGCATGATTTATCTTTAGAAATGTATAAGTCAATATGTGACTTGAATAGTTATAAATGCACTCCACACATGCCTCTAACAGATGAATATTTTGTATACACAAATACATCATCAGGAAAAGAGTTTCTTCAAGCTGCTAAAGAGGCATATTGAAACAAACTAAAAGAAGAGATTTTACATAGGCCATTTTACTCAATTTTAGTTGATGAAAACATTAATCGAACTATGGAACACCAAGTGATTGTTTATATTACATACTTGATAAATGGAGGAAGAGGTCAGTGTGTAACAAAGTGTATATGTTTTCTTCAAATAAATCATGTAACAACTCAATGTATGTATGATGCAGTGAGAACATTTTAGCATCAATGGATCTATCTTTGATGAAGTTAGTTAGTTTTGGCTTAGATGGTGTAGCTTCCTTGAGGGGTATTCATGAAGGTTTATCTTCAGCTTCGTCAAGTTGCTCCTAATTTATTAGATATACATTGAATGGCTCATAGGGAAGCATTAGCAACTAATTATGCTTCATTTAATTTTCCAAAGTTGCAATATTTTGAAAATTTTGGAAAGAAACTTTATTCATGGCTTGGGAAATCAACTAAAAGACATGGAGAATTGAAAGAGCTAATGGAATCATTTCAAATCACTTAGTTATAGGTATTAAAAATTCATCAAATATGGTGGCTCTCTAGAGGTAAGGTCATGGAAAGGCTTGTTAAACTCATCCTTGCTTTGTTAAAGGATTGGGAGTTAGGGGAGAAAAAATGAATAAGTACACAAGAATATTTCAAGCGAAATTTTTCATTTATCTACTTGCAGATGTGCTCATTGAATTTCATAAGTTGAATTAAAAGTTCCAAGAGGATCGTGTTAATATTACATCTATTGGCACTACCTTAGATGTTTCTATTAGCATGTTTCACAAATGATTTTGGGAAGAATTTTTTGGGGTAGGTGCAATGCACATGTCCTGTTTTTTAGTTGGAGCACAAGAAGAAACCCTTGAATTTGTAGATAGCACAGGTATGGTACATTTACATCCATTAAGGTTCCAAATTTTTCCAAATATGCAAATATCGGGGATACTAGATGATTCTATTCTTTTGGGAAAATGTTTTGTTGTAAAGGTGATTGAATATTTAGATAGGAGATTCACATATTTACAGGTACTTAATGTTGCTAAGATTTTCAGTCCTCAACATTAATATGAAGAAGTGAATGACAAAGAATCTTAAACAAGAAGATAGTTGAAGTGTTTACGTGAAAAAATTATCATTGGGGAATCACCTATTGTGGATATTGTTAGATGTTTGGGTGAAATGGGTTAATTTATATGCACTATTTCCAAATCATACCCCAAAAAGCATATGTACGGAGAATGGGATCTATGTGGAGATGAACTTGAATATTTTGAAGGCGTTCCATATTTAATGCAATTATGGCAAGATATTCTTATTATCCCAACAGACATAATAGTGTGTGAAAGAGGCTTCTCAAAATTAAATAGGATAAAAAAGTATGATAGATTAAGACATTCAATGGAGGCACTAGAAACATTGATGTTTTCTGTCTCTTATCTCTTAGTGCGCCTCACACTCTAAATGAGGTAGATTGGAATTATATTTATGATGTATGGAAACAAATGAAAACAAGAAAGCCTTTTCCACTGGGAAAATAGATTTATATTTTCAATGATGTAAGTCCAATTACTTTTGAAGATCATCGAATCAATAGAAGAAACATATGTTTACCTTTTATAATGGAATTCGAGAAAAATGTTTACTTATTTACTAAGTTCTATTGAGATTTGTTAATGTTTTAATGTCGCCACTCTTTAAATCTTTAAGATTTTAAATATTTAGAAGGACATTATTTCATTTTGGAATTTGTTATGAAGCGTTTATTTAATACACACTTGTTAATAGAAGTACAATTTTTTTATAACCTTTAACTTTTGAAGGGTTAGATGAATATATGTCCTTTCATATAAAATTAAGACCAAATCTTCAAATTTGAATACTACTAGAAAGCATTGAGATCATGATATGATCCAAAACTGATTTTGGATAGGCTCCTAAGTCTAAGTGTTCCTCACAGAGGAAAAATGAAAGTCCAAGGAAGTTCCTGGAATGAGCCCCATTGTAGAGATCGTCTCATTCTAAATCCACTGCAATTTGAATGGGCAAAAATGGACTAAGGATGTAGAAGTTATCATAAAATGAAGCTGCCCTTTTTCCTTTGGAAAAAGAGGCAAAATCCCCTAAGAATGGGTCGTAAAAAAAAACCCCTCTAAGTCTTCAAAGTCTTCAAAAACAATAAAAAAAAAACTATCGCAAAGGGGAAACCTTTAAAAAAAAAGGTGGATAACACTATCGGGCCTTAAAAACATTGAAAAACAGGCTTATCGGCGGTCAAAGGCACTTTGCAGAGGAACCGTTGGATCTGGCCGATCAATGGTCCAGATCCGATCGGCATATCACAATTGGCGAAGGCAGTCGAAGGATATAGGAGGCAGACGCGCGATAGGACTGGGCTGAGCGATATGCGATTGCGATGTCAAAATATCACGTCGGAACATTGCAAAGGAGAGGGGCCGTTATATATATATATATATATATATATATATAATATATATATATATATATATATATATATATATATATATATATATATATATATATATATATATATATATATATATATATATATATATATATATATATATATATATATATATATATATATATATATATCTGTGTGTGATACGATGGTCGAACCCGACTGGGCTATAGGCGATAGTTGATGTATTTTTAAATCCGCCCAACGACATTTTGCTATGTATTTCACGTATTTCGTTTGATAAATGAAATACGAAGGGAAGCGTCGATGCGATGAAAACTGGACCCGAATGTTTTGCGGTATTTTGCAATGTTTTAATGTATTTCTCTGTGTAAACAGAGAATGGCTATTTCAGGGATTTCAATGGCCCGATGCACTTTTCTGTTGTAGAACAGGTGGCCACCTCCCCTAAAGACGTTATGCAGTGATTGCTAACGCTCAGAAGAGGGATTCGAGCAAACAGAGGTTGGAAGCCAGAGAGCCTGAGAGGGAAAATGAACAGACAACACCAATTGGCTAAAAGCCATAGAATGACAGAAAAAGAAAATAATAACCAGCATTGAGATAGGAGAGCAAACAAAAAAAAGCTAAGCCAAAGCAAGAAGCTAGGGCAATTGAGAGCAGAGAGAGCTCAATTGAGCAGAGGGAACGAAAACAAGCAGCACATAAAGCAAAAGTTGAAGCGCAGAGCAGCCAACGGAGTCACTTGGAGTTCAAGTGAAAAGACAGAGAGTTGTAAATTGTAGAGAGCCAAGAAAGCTAGAGCCGAAGAGCCAGAGCCAAGAGCGAAAGTGAGAGCCGAGAGCCAGAAAGCCGAGAGCTTCAAGAGCCAAGGAGAGATGGTGTTCTGAGCCCATTTTTCCTGTGTAAAACAGTGGAGTTGAGCCAAGAGCTTGTAAAAAGACTTGCCATAATCCCAGAGAGCCTAGTCAAGTTGACTAGAGCTCAAGGAGACGTAGCCCAAGAGTTTTGGGTGAACTCCAAATTAAATTGTTGTCTTATGTGCTTGTTTTACTGCTGCATTATTTACTGTTATATGTATTTATATATCAGTTTCAACACATTAATTTACAGCACCTGAACAGTTTAAGACAAACATAAGCATACACCCATATTTTCAATCACATATTTAATTCCGCACAGGTTAGTCATTAAGACTTGGGGGAATATTTAACGCTTTGTAAGTGGGAGAGGTTCTTGCAAGTTAGACAAGAAGCCTAAGTGCCCCATTTTCAGATTAGGTGGTATCAGAGCTTAAGTTTGGTTAACCGCACCTTTAAGAAGGTTATATCATAATGCTTGATTGACAAAGCAAAGACTGCTTGTCTGAAAGGTGTTTGAACAACAAGAGGCTGATTGTATGTTTGCTTTGAAAACTAACTATTATTTGAGTTTGCAGGGGTGAAGGGCAAGATATTGATAGCTCAGTCCAGGAAGGACAAATAGGAAGAAAGGATGAAGGCATTCTTCTATCCCAAAGGACCTCAAGGCAGTCCTTAAAGCACAAGAGGTTTGTTGCAAAAGGTTGTTGAAATAAGTTCTTTATTAATCTTGTTTGAAGTTCTTTGTTCATTGGCATAATGACAACTTCTACAAGTGTATCCTCGAATTCCTCTTGCATCACAAGACTCTTTTATGAAGACATAAAGCAAGACTTGTTCATTATGATGGGCAAGGTGAGAGAAATGTATGAGGATGGATGGAAGAGCAGCAAGCTTAGAGAGCAGTTCAATTTCGTGGAGGAAGAGAAGCAGTTTCTTTTTGACAAATTGCAGAAAATGGAGAGGCAACTTCATATTGCAAATATGAACCTGAAAAGGATGCATGAGTTGGAGTCACAGTTCTTTGTTGCCCAAGAAGCCTTAGTCAAGTACCAGCTTGAAGAAGAGGTAAGCCATTCCAGTTTTTCTTCAGATTCTTCTAAGAATGCTTGTATTGGTTCTTTTGAAAAACATACTAGAGGCATAGGTTCCAAGCTAATGTCCAAGATGGGCTATGAAGGAAAGGGCTTGGGAAAGCATGCACAGGTTATTTTTGAACCAATAATGGTTGAGGAAAGGCCTAAGTATTTGGGTCTTGTCTATGGACAGTCTTATGGAGAGAGTTGCAAAGCTGCCATGAAGGCCATCAAAACAACTCCAAGAAGGGGTTGCATTGCAGAGTGTGAAGATTGTGGTCAGGAGGAATGTAATAGCTTGAAACATCACTTGTAGGATGCAGGTGTTCAGAAGCACACACTTGAACTAGAGATTTGTGGAAACTCTAACAGCCTTGAAGAGATTGATGGTGTTCCAAAGGGATTCACTTCTTCATTTGCTTCACCTCCTCATGAAGGCAATAAAGGTGAAAGAGGAATGTATAAATCTGGTTCTAAACACATTCCTTTTGATTTTGCAAAGCATGGTAAATTTCCACATAAGCATGGGAAAAGAATTGCATGTTCCTTTTGTGTTTTGGATAACCATCATGTTTCTAGATGTTGGAAGAGAATGGCCACATACAGGAAAATTTTGAAGGAAAAGAAGCAAAGAACCAAAGGTCCATTGGACAAGGCAAATCATGCTGTCAAGAGGATGCACATGGAGTGCACTTACTGTCATAAGCAAGGACATCTTGCTGCAAAATGTTGGACTTTAAATCCAACGACGCTTCCACAAAAGTTGAAGAAAGTGGAAAGAGAAGATGGCGGAAATGGAAATGAAGTTTCCATGGATGATGTGTCTCGAGATGATTCACATGTTGATGCTAATGTGCAGACAAAGGAAAAACCTTTGAACTAGATTGGTAAGAAATGGTTAGAGTTCTTTTCCAATTAGGGATTGCATGTCTATTGATGCATCTATTGGCATTTGTTTGTTGATGAGATGCAAGTTGCAGGTTTCTACCAAGATGGTGAATGGAAAAGATTGAGTGGGAGACTCACTTTATTGATGCAACATTATATTTCATTTCAGCTTCGAAAGTACAGTGTGCTTAAGTGAAAATTGAAGGATGAAATGCACGCATAAGCATGATGTGCATGAACACATGGATGTTGATGTTTTCCTTGTATTTGAACATGTATGCGTAACTAACTTGAAGGGATGATTGCTTTAAACATGCGTGTAATGTTGACTTGAGAAAACTTGACTTGGTCTCCAAGATAGAGATAGTGATGAAATGTTTCATCTTTCGAAAAGAGTCCAAATGGTATTTCTCTACGTGCTTGAATTGAAGGGCCAATTGTTTTAAAGGCATGTTTTGTGGGCTTGTTGTCTAGTCCATCATTTGTATGCAGATGTAAGACATGGAGGTGTTCACAAGATGTGAAATTTGTTTCTTTATTGAAGCAGGAGCTTAGTCCATCCAGTTGTTGTCTGCATACCTGTTGTTGTTAACAGTTATTGTTGACATCTTTTCAAACATGTGCAAATGAAAGTTTTGTGGAGAAAATGTACTTCAGATTTGTTGAGCCACCTTGGATCAATGATTAAGGCAAAGAAGTTCAAACTACCTTCTGTGACCATCTAAGCAAGAGTTCTGTAGAAAGGCAAAAAAGAAGGTAGCTCTTCCTAGGAAGACCAGCCCATCCATAAGGGAAGTGGTCAGAAACTTTGGTTCAGAGGCACTATGCAAGGCAAGTGTAGGGAGGTTGAAAGAAGAGGTTGAGTCACTCTCATTTACTGTTCAGATCAGTATATCAGTCTTTTGGAGACCAAAATTTCTTTTAGTGGGAAGGCGTGATCCAAAACTGATTTTGGATAGGCTCCTAAGTCTAAGTGTTCCTCAAAGAGGAAAAATGAAAGTCCAAGGAAATTCCTGGAATGAGCCCCATTGCAGAGATCGTCTCATTCTGAATCCATCGCAATTTGAATGGGAAAAAATGGACTTAGGATGCAGAAGTTATCATAAAATGAAGCTGCCCTTTTTCCTTTGGAAAAAGAGGCAAAATCCCCTAAGAATGGGTCCTTAAAAAAACCCTCTAAGTCTTCAAAGTCTTCAAAAAAATCCAAAGAAAAACTATTGCAAAGAGGAAACCTTTAAAAAAAGGCGGATAACACTATCGGGCCTTAAAAACATTGGAAAACAGGCTTATCGGCGGTCGAAGGCACTTTGCACAGGAACCGTTGGATCAACGGTCCAGATCCGATCGGCATATCGCAATCAGCGAAGGCAGTCGGAGGATATCAGAGGCAGACGCGCGATAGGACCGGGCCGAGCTATATGTCGATCGAAGATACTGGCGGATCGAAATCGGTGATGCCACGAAGCAAAGGCGGGACCCCGCGACGCGCGATATCGCGATCGCCGATATCGGCGAATCGCAATCGGCCATGCCAAATGGGAACCCCGGGTCCATGCAATACGTGATTGCGATGTCGCAATATCGCATCGGAACATTGAAAATGGGTGGGGCCGTTATGTGTGTGTGTGTGTGTGTGTGTGTGTGTGTGTGTGTGTGTGTGTGTGTGTGTGTGTGTGTGTGTGTGTGTGTGTGTGTGTGTGTGTGTGTGTGTGTGTGTGTGTGTTTGTGTTTGTGTGTGTGTGTGTGTGTGTGTGTGTGTGTGTGTGTGTGTGTGTGTGTGTGTGTGTGTGTGTGTGATGCGATGGCCGGACCCGACGGGGCTATAGGCAATAGTTGATGTATTTTTAAATCCGCCCAACGACATTTTTCTATGTATTTTGCGTATTTCGTTTGATAAATGAAATACGAAGGGAAGCGCTGATGCGATGAAAACCGGACCCGAAAGGGTTTGTGAATGAAATTATATATCGTTTCAAGTCTGATATGGGTCGTTTTGCGGGATTTTGCAATGTTTTAATGCATTTCTCTGTGTAAACAGAGAATGGTTGTTTCAGGGATTTCAAAGGCCCGATGCACTTTTCCATTGTAGAACAGGTGGCCACCTCCCCTAAAGACATTATGCAGTGATTTCTAACGCTCAAAAGAGGGATTCGAGCGGACAAAGGCCGAAAGCTAGAGAGCCCAAGAGGGAAAATGTACAGACAACATTGATTGGCTAAAAGCCACAGAATGACAGAAAAAGAAAATAATAAGCAGTGCTGAGACAGGAGAGCAAAAAAAAAAGCTAAGCCAAAGCAGGAAGCTAGGGCAATTGAGAGCAGAGAGAGCTCAATTGAGCAGAGGGAACGAAAACAAGCAGCGCAGAAAGAAAAAGCTGAAGCACAGAGCAGCCAAGGGAGTCACTTGGAGTTCAAGTGAAAAGCCAGAGAGTTGTAAATTGCAGAGAGCCAAAGAAGCCAGAGCCGAAGAGCCAGAGCCAGAGCTAGAGCCAAGAGCTAGAGCCAAGAGCCAGAGCCAAGAGCCAGAAAGCCGAGAGCTTCAAGAGCCAGGGAGAGATGGTGTTCTGAGCCCATTGTTCCTGTGTAAAACAATGGAGTTGAGCCAAGAGCTTGTAAAAGGACCTGCCATAATCCCAGAGAGCCTAGTCAAGTTGACTAGAGCTCAAGGAGACGTAGCCCAAGAGTTTTGGGTGAACTCCAAATTAAATTGTTGTCTTATGGGCTTGTTTTACTGTGATATGTATTTATATATCAGTTTCAGCACATTAATTTACAGCACCTGAACAGTTTAAGACAAACATAAGCATACACCCATATTTTCAAGCACATATTTAATTCCGCACAGGTTAATCATTAAGACTTGGGAATATTTAAAGCTTTGGAAGTGGGAGAGGTTCTTGTAAGTTAGACAAGAAGCCTAAGTGCCCCATTTTCAGATCAGGTGGTATCAAAGCCTAAGTTTGGTTAACCACACCTTTAAGAAGGTTATATCACAATGTTTGATTGACAAAGCAAAGACTGCTTGTCTAAAAGGTGTTTGAACAACAAGAGGCTGATTGTATGCTTGCTTTGTAGACTGACTATTGTTTGAGTTTCCAAGGGTGAAGGGAAATCTATTTATAGCTCAGTCTAGGAAGGACAAATAGGAATAATGGCTGAAGAAATTCTTCTATCCCAAATGACCTCAAGGCAGTCCTTAAAGCACAAGAGGTTTGTTGCAAAAGGTTGTTGAAATAAGCTCTTTATTAATCTTGTTTGAAGTTCTTTGTTCATTGGCATAATGACAACTTCTACAAGTGTATCCTTGAATTCCTCTTGCATCAAAAGACTCTTTTATGAAGACATAAAGCAAGACTTGTTCATTATGATGGGCAAGGTGAGAGAAATGTATGAGGATGGATGGAAGAACAACATGCTTAGATAGCAGTTGAATTCTGTGGAGGAAGAGAAGCAGTTGCTTTCTGACAAATTGCAGAAAATGGAGAGGCAACTTCATATTGCAAATATGAACCTGAAAAGGATGCATGAGTTGGAGTCACAACTCTTTGTTGCCCAAGAAGCCTTAGTCAAGTACCAGCTTGAAGAATAGGTAATCCATTCCAGTTTGTCTTCAGATTCTTCTAAGAATGCTTGTATTGGTTCTTTTGAAAAACATACTAGAGGCATAGGTTCCAAGCTAATGTCCAAGATGGAATACGAAGGAAAGGGCTTGGGAAAGCATGCACAAGGTATTGTTGAACCAATAATGGTTGAGGAAAGGCCTAAGTATTTGGGTCTTGGCTATGGACAGTCTTATGGAGAGAGTTGCAAAGCTACTATGAAGGCCATCAAAACAGCTCCAAGAAGGGGTTCCATTGCAGAGTGTGAAGATTGTGTTCAGGAGGAATGTAATAGCTTGAAACATCACTTGCAGGATGTAGGTGTTCAGAAGCACACACTTGAACCAGAGAGTTGTGGAAACTCTAACAACCTTGAAGAGATTGATGGTGTTCCAAAGGGAGTCACTTCTTCATTTGCTTCACCTCCTCATGAAGGCAATAAAGGTGAAAGAGGAAGTTTTAAATCTAGTTCTAAACACGTTCCTTTTGATTTTGCAAAGCATGGTAAATTTCCACACAAGCATGGGAAAAGAATTGCATGTTCTTTTTGTGGTTTGGATAACCATCATGTTTCTATATGTTGGAAGAGAATGACCACATACAGGAAAATTTTGAAGGAAAAGAAACAAAGAGCCAAAGGTCCATTGGACAAGGAAAATCATGTTGTCAAGAGGATGCACATGCAGTGCACTTACTGCCATAAGCAAGGACATCTTGCTACAAAATGTTGGACTTTGAATCAACTGATTCTTCCATCAAAGTTGAAGAAAGTGGAAAGAGAAGATGGCAGAAACGGAAATGAAGTTTCCATGGATGATGTGTCTCAAGATGATTCACATGTTGATGTTGATGTGCAGACACAGGAAAAACCTTTGAACTGGATTGGTAAGAAATGGTTAGAGTTCTTTTCCAATTAAGGATTGCATGTCTATTAATGCATCTATTGGCATTTCTTTGTTGATGAGATGCAAGTTGTAGGTTTCTACCAAGATGGTGAATGGAAAAGATTGAGTGGAAGACTCACTTTATTGTTGCAACTTTATATTTCATTTCAGCTTCGAAAGTACAGTGTGCTTAAGTGAAAGTTGGAGGATGAAATGCATGCATAAGCATGATGTGCATGAACACAGGGATGTTGATGTTTTCCTTGTATTTGAACATGTATGTGTAATTAACTTGAAGGGTTGATTGCTTTAAACATGCGTGTAATGTTGACTTGAGAAAATTTGACTTGGTCTCCAAGATGGAGATAGTGATGAAATGTTTCATCTTTTGAAAACAGTCATAATGGTCTTTTTCTACATGCTTGAATTGAAGGGTCATTGTTTTAAAGCCATGTTTTGTGGGCTTGTTGTCTAATCCATCATTTGTATGCAGATGTAAGACATGGAGGTGTTAACAAGATGTGAAATCTGTTTCTTTGTTGAAGCAGGAGCTTAGTCCATCTAGTTGTTGTCTGTATACCTGTTGTTGTTAACAATTGTTGTTGACAGCTATTCAAACAGGTACAAATGAAAGTTTTGTGGAGCATATGTACTTCACATTTGTTGAGCCACCTGGATCAATGATCAAGGCAGAGAAGTTCAAACTACCTTCTGTGACCATCTCAGCAAGAGTTGTTGGGTATACGACCAAAGTCCCACATTGACTAGAAGTGGGAAGGATCATGGGTATATAAGGATGGACAAATATCTCCATTTGTATGAGGATTTTTGGGGGTAATTCCAAAAGAAAATCCAAGAGGGCTTAGGCCCAAAGTGGACAATATCATACCATTGTGGATATATGTGGTGTGCATAGTCCTTACAAGTGGTATCGTAGCCATGCTCCAGAGTTAGCCAAGTGGATGAATCCTCAGAATGTCGAACAAAGGTGGTGGGCCTCGGTAATATCACGATGGGATCCGTGGATGAGCTCAGTTAGATAGGCGGTGTGCTCCGGATTCTTCATGGACGTGCCCTGGTCCCAACACGGCGAAGACGAGTTGACCTGGGATAGAGCAAACTCTCGAGGTAGGTGGTGCTTCCATGTAAGGTGTGTGCTCCCAATGCATTGGAGCAGAGAATCCTAGTTGGTAGAGAGTAGACGGATGGATAATCGTTTGCGGGGAGGCTCGATGGTCCTTTGTTTGAGGGGAGGATTTTTGGGTATACGACCAAAGTCCCACATTGACTAGAAGTGGGAAGGATCATGGGTATATAAGGATGGACAAATATCTCCATTGGTATGAGGCCTTTTGGGGGTAAGTCCAAAAGCAAATCCATGAGGGCTTAGGCCCAAAGTGGACAATATCATACCATTGTGGAGATATGTGGTGTCCAAAGTCCTTACAAGAGTTCTACAGAAAGGCAAAGAATATGGCAGCTCTTCCCAGGAAGACCAACCCATCCAGAAGGGAAGTGGTAAGAAACTTTGGTTCAGAGGCACTATGCAAGGCAAGTGTAGGGAGGCTGAAAGAAGAGGGTGAGTCACTCTCATTTACTGTTCAGATCAGTATATCAGTCTTTTGGAGACCAAAATTTCTTTTAGTGGGAAGGTGTGATCCAAAATTGATTTTGGATAGGCTCCTAAGTCTAAGTGTTACTCACAGAGGAAAAGTGAGAGTCCAAGGAAGTTCCTGGAATGAGCCCCATTGCAGAGATCGTCTCATTTTGAATCCACTGCAATTTGAATGGGCAAAAATGGACTTAGGATGCAGAAGTTATCATCAAATGAAGATGTCCTTTTTCCTTTGGAAAAAGAGGCAAAATCCCCTAAGAATGGGTCCTAAAAAAAAACCCTCTAAGTCTTCAAAAAAAAATCCAAAAAAAAAATATCGCAAAGGGGAAACCTTTAAAAAAAAAGGCGAATAACACTATTGGGCCTTAACAACATTGGAAAACAGGCTTACCGGCGGTCAAAGGCACTTTGCATAGGAACCGTCGGATCTGGCCGATCAATGGTCCAGATCCGATCGACATATCGCAATCGACGAAGGCAGTCGGAGGATATCAGAGGCAGATGTGCGATAGGACTGGGCCGAGCGATATGCCGATCACCGATATCGGCGGATTGCAATCGGCGATGCCATGAAGCAAAGGCGGCACCCCACAACGCGCGATATTGCGATCGCCGACATCGGCCATGCCAAATGGGAACCCTAGGCCTATGCGATACGCGATTGCGATGTCGCAACATCATGTCATTATATATATGTGTGTGTGTGTGTGTGTGATGCAATGGCTGGACCTGACGAGGCTATAGGCGATAGTTGATGTATTTTTAAATCCGCCCAACGGCATTTTTCTATGTATTTCGCGTATTTCGTTTGATAAATGAAATACGAAGGGAAGCACCGATGCGATGAAAACCAGACCCAAAAGGGTTTGTGAATGAAATTATATATCGTTTCAAGTCCGATATGGGCCGTTTTGCAGGATTTTGCAATGTTTTAATGCATTTCTCTGTGTAAATAGAGAATGGCTTTTTCAGGGATTTCAAAGGCCCGGTGCACTTTTCTGTTGTAGAACAGGTGGCCACCTCCCCTAAAGACGTTATGCAGTGATTTCTAACACTTAGAAGAGGGATTTGAGTGGACAAAGGTCGAAAGCCAGAGAGCCCGAGAGGGAAAATGAATAGACAACGCTGATTGGCTAAAAGCCATAGAATGACAGAAAAATAAAATAATAAGCAGCGCTGAGACAGGAGAGAAAAAAAAAAAAAGCTAAGCCAAAGCAGGAAGCTAGGGAAATTGAGAGCAGAGAGAGCTCAATTGAGCAGAGGGAACGAAAACAAGCAGTGCAGAAAGCAAAAGCTGAAGCACAGAGCAGCCAAGGGAGTCACTTGGAGTTCAAGTGAAAAGCCAGAGAGTTGTAAATTGCCGAGAGCTGTAAATTGCAGAGAGCCAAAAAATCCAAAGCCGAAGAGCCAGAGCTAGATCCAGAGCCAAGAGCCATAACCAAGAACTAGATCCAAGAGCCGGAGCGAGAGCCGAGAGCCAGAAAGCCGAGAGCTTCAAGAGCCAGGGAGAGATGGTGTTCTGAGCCCATTTTTCCTGTGTAAAATAGTGGAGTTGAGCAAAGAGCTTGTAAAAGGACCTGCCATAATCTAAGAGAGCTTAGTCAAGCTGACTAGAGCTCAAGGAGACATAGCCCAAGAGTTTTGGGTGAAATCCAAATTAAATTGTTGCCTTATGGGCTTGTTTTACTGTTGCATTATTTACTGTTATATGTATTTATATATCAGTTTCAGCACATTAATTTACAGCGCCTGAACAGTTTAAGACAAACATAAGCATACACCCATATTTTCAATCACATATTTAATTCCGCACATGTTAATCATTAAGACTTGGGAATATTTAACGCTTTGGAAGTGGGAGAGGTTCTTGTAAGTTAGACAAGAAGCCTAAGTGCCCCATTTTTAGATCATGATATGTGCCAACTATTACAAAATTCAAAGGCTATGTGTCCTTCATTGCCCATTAAGGTTTCTCTAGCATAAGGACAATGGTATTGAAGACTGAGGACAATATACTATGCATGTGGCTATGGTTTCAAGGAATTGCTTGGTTCAATCCTTTTAATGGCATTTTGGAAAATTACAATGCCATAACTTATCATAAATTGATAGTTAGTGTCTCCTTGATTCATTTTAATCAATAAGTATTTCCCATGTGTTAGAGTCAGTATTTGCATACTATGATCAGTGATCAAAACTCCTCTTTTCATATCATATTAAGGTCCCATTCTGAAATTTTTGTCGTTCCACCTAGGTCCTCATTCAAAAATTTACTCACTAATGGTAGCCCTAGTAAAAAAAACCTCACTCTCCCTCAAAAACCAATACTTGTTGGCCCACCTTCATGTCTTACTGAGCATACATTAAATCATAAAGGCTCATTTCATCATGTCTTTATGTCAGTCAAGTCACCATGAAGTCTGCTCACTCAAGGTTTTCATTAGGTCTCTAGGTTTCATTTTCCAAGGTCCAATAAAACACCATTTCATTGCATAAGGCCAGCAAAAGTATGAGAGTGAACAAAATAATATCCCTGTTTCATTTAAAGAGGATTTGCAAACATGTTACCATGGTTTCCAAAGTTCTAATTTTGATTTCAAGTAAGAGTTTCATTCCAGATTGTAATTTTATTCCAGAAACAGAGATGTAATTTTATTTTATTTTTATATTTATGTAATTTTATGTCATTATATGTCATTATATGTAATAAGTAACTTTTCTCAAAGCTGCCAACTCAGTTCCACATGCCAACTAGACAATAAATGTCGAAACAGAAAGTGTCTACTCTAGCAATTGATCAATCTGCAATGAAAAAGAACAAGGTAAAAGGGTATGAGTGCAATATTTCAAAGGCCATTTCAAACATTAGCAAAAGGGTTTTAAAATCAACAAAATCAAATTTAATCAGGTATTTAAAACCCTCAAGACATTCACTTACTCCTAATTTTCTCTTATCATGGTCGACGAACCTAAACCAAAGAGAAATTTTCAAGGTTGACAGGCGAAATTAGAAAAACGGAGACAGGCGTTGCGCATGCATCAAAGGCATTGCACATAGAGCAGACAGGCACTGCGCATGCATCAAAGGTGCTACGCACCTGTCAAACTTCATCTGTAAGCTCTCAAATTTCATGCAAGTGCTCCAAACCTTCAGCACATGGTTTCTTAACCTCCTATGTTATGAAACCAGCTCACAAAAAGATAAAAAAAGAGAGATAAACGCCTTAGAATTCAGCCTCTTCGAGGGGGCAACCTCCTTTACATTACACGAATGAAAAATTATTGGATGATACAAATGACAAGACCTCCTTTCTGTATATAGGAGTCTAAGGGGTCATAATATAATCAGAGCCGACATAACAATAATAACAATAGTGGGCTTCTATGAGGCACAATAGTAACAATATGGGGACTACATGGGTACATCAATATAATAAGGGGGTTGTACTAATAACAATAAGGGGTTACACTAGTAGTATAGGGGCCTAACATGCCCCTCTCCTTCAAAAAGTGTTGTCCTCAACACTTGAGTAGTTCTTGATGCTTCTATATAAAATTCTTGTCGTCCCATGTGGAATCTTCAGAGGGTAAGTTCTTCCACTTGACGAGATACTCTGAAATTGATCAATTTCGTAGTTGTCGGGTTCTTGTTTCTGTGACTGCTCCAGGTTCCAATGTGATTTTTCCTTCCTCTTCAAGTTCTGGAAATATTGTTTGAATTTGGATCTTCTGCAACTTTTGAATGAGTGGCCACACTTCTTCATCCTTCTTCCATTCATCCCTTGCTTCTTTTATGCAATTTGGTTGGATAATAGAAATAGCACAAAACAATGCTTCCACATCTTCATCCTTTCTTGAGAGTGCATCTGCAACAAAATTTTGCTTCCCTTTTCTATAGATGATGTCAAAGTCATAACCCAACATATTTGTGACCCATTTTTTCTGTTCTTCTAAAGATAATATTTTTTCTAAAAAGTATTTAAAACTATCATAATCCATTTTTATCTTGAAGTGTCTTCCCATTGGGTAAGGTCGCCATTTCTTAAGTGCATGTAGTATTTCCAACATTTCCTTCTCATAAATAGCTTGCTTGAGATGTAGCCGTAAAAATACCCAATCACCTACATCAAAACATTTTTCACTGCGATGTTGATCTACCTGTTGTTTCATTCGATTCTGCACCAAAGTGGCATTATCCTTTGAAAGTTGGAGAACTTGTTATTGATGCTCGATGTGATCTTTGACTGCTTGAACCTTTTTCTTCTTGATATGTCCTTCTATCTTTAGAGTTTGAGGAGTGGTAATTTCTTCCAATGCTTTACAAGATATGGTCAGATTCATTTCTTGATGCTCATTGTGATCTTTCACTTCTTGAACATTTTTCTTCTTGATATGTCCTTCTATCTTAATAGTTTGAGGAGTGGTAATTCCGGTAAATGCATTACAAGATATGGTTGGATTCATTTCTTCTTTCTTGATGTGATCTTTCACTTCTTGAACCTTTTTCTTCTTGATATGTCCTTCTATCTTGAGAGTTTAAGGAGTGGTAATTCTTGCCAATGCTTTACAATATATGGTCAGATTCATTTCTTCTTTCTTTGGGGTTAGTTCCTGGTGTATATCCTCTTCTTTTGATGTTTCTTGAACCTTTTCTTCCTCCTCTTCATAATCTATGTAAAATAATTTCTTCTCAGCACACTTATGACCTTTAGTGCATTTGCTATCACAATTGTAACAAAGCCCTTTTTCTCTTTTTTCTTCCAATTGTTGTGGTGTCACCCTTGTAGGTTGTGGAAGGCTAGAAGAAACAATAATTCCATGTTTATAGTTGTGAGGGGTAGAATTCCTTGTTTCCATAATTTTTCTTTCCACTTTTCTTGCCAACCTAAATACCTTATCCAATGAATCAGGTTCCTAAAGACGAACCTCATGTTGAATGTTATCCTTTAAAGTCCCTATGGAGACATCAATCCTCTGCTTCTCTGGAATATAATTTTCCTTTATATTCAATTTTTGAAAGTCCTCAATGTGCTCTGCCATTGAACGATTTTGTTTGAGATTTATCAATTGGCTAAAGAAGGTGTTTCTCTTTGTATCCTCATAATGTGCTATCATTTCCTCCGTGAAAATTGACCACGTGACAAGTGCTTTATGAGAACAAAGCCCTTTATACCATAAAAATTGATTCGGTTCTAAATAATTAGATGCAATACATACCTTTTGTAACAGTGGTACACCATGTAGATCAAAATATTGCTCCATCTGTAGTATCCAATTTACCAAATCCTTGCCATCAAACTTCCTCATATTGCCTTTTCTTGATTTTAGGAGCTCGATCTTGAAACAACTGTAACTCTGTAATTTCAAATCTTCCAATTCTAAAATTTCAGCCTGGATTAGCCCTCTAAGTCCTCTTTCTAACTCCGCAAGTCTGATTGCAATTGGATTCCCGAAGAAAGATTTATTCCCAATCTCCTGTGATGACCTAATCATAGACTAGTTCAGTAGAGTGAACTTGTACGATGTGCCACATGTCACTGTTTCAACCTTAGGTTCGGAAAATTATACTCAAACAAAACACAGTCCATCTTCTTTCTGTAACTTCTTACGAAATTGCAATCTGATGCTCAGAGAGAATGTTATGATGATTTTCTGAAGGTCACATGTTTAAGATCTAATTCGAGAGTCTGCAAAAACCCTAACTTCCTCAGATCATATATCCAAAAATATAGCGATCCAAGATCTGAAATTCGGACTTGAGGTTCAGACTGATTTCTTCTCAAATGGGTTTTTTTTCTTAGCTTCTGAAACTTTGTAGCGAAAACATTATATCGAAAATTCCACGATGACCTGTTTTAGAAGAAATTCTAGAGCTTGCAAAAACCCTAACTTCCTTAGATCATATCTCCGAAAATATAGCGAGACAAGATCTGAAATTCGGACACGAGGTTCAGCAAGATTTCTTCTCAAATATGTTTTTGTTTTAGCTTCTGCAACATCGAAGAAAAAAAAAATTATAGTGAAAATACCACGATGACCTGTTTGGAGTAGCGACACCCTAGAATCCAAAGCTCTGATACCAAATGTTATGAAACCAGCTCACAAAAATATAAAAAAGAGAGATAAATGCCTTAGAATTCAGCCTCTTCGAGGGGGAAACCTCCTTTACATTACACAAATAAAAAAAATTTGGATGATACAAATGACAAGACCTCCTTTCTGTATATAGGAGTCTGAGGGGTCATAATATAATCAGAGCCGACATAACAATAATAATGTAAGGGCACAATAATAACAATAGTGGGCTTCTATGGGGCACAATAGTAACAATATGGGGACTACATGGGTATAGCAATATAATAAGGGGGTTGTACTAATAACAATAAGGGGTTACACTAGTAGTATAGGGGCCTAACATCCTAGCAAGTAAATAAGCCTTACTATACCCTCCTTACATTTCACAAGTCATCAATTCATGGTTTTAAGTTTCTTGTGTGAAACTTGGAGTTCTCAAAACTTGCAAACCCTAGTTTCATTCCAATACCTCCAAAATTGTTCCTAAGACCCTACTATCCTTCCCACATTACAGTAAACCTTATCCCTACCCCTGTATTTCTAAATCCATATCCCAAATTTATTCTCCCTTAAACCCTAAGTCCTAGGCAGCCATACTTCCATACATGTAATAAAATACCAATTCCAAAATCCCTTAAATATTTCAATCTCCTATCACCTCCCTAAGTTCCCTAATCCCTTCCCTCATTCCCTAAATTTTTCCTACCCCATTCCCACTCCCATTTCCTAATCCCTAGGGTTTCAAGACAAAAAGAACAAAAACACATCATGGAGGAGGAAGATATAGAAGAAAGAAGTCCACACAAAGGAGGAAGAATATTGAGGTTTGAGCCTACCAACACTAGAGAACTAATGGCCTCACCCATGACAGTCACTTGTTTCAAGCATACGGGATGCTTTGATTTTTGTGAAATGATACAAAGAGTTCAAAGCCACCCTGTTTTTTACTAGAGTTTTCATTTCAAATCTTAAGGAAAATCAAGTGACCCCTGCTGGTGTAACCTTCACAATATCCTCAGCCATCATTGATGATGCTACTGGAATACCTAATATGGGTGAAAAGGGGTTTAAATCTCAAAACCTAGATGATCAGTGTTATCAGCCATACTTTAAGCCTTGGTACAGAAATGAGAGAAATAAATTCTTCCCTTTCACTCACCTTCTTGATAATTATGCTCCCATGATGAAAATCATCATGAAGTACTTCACTTGTGAAGGCAGATTTTCCAGACTCTACACATACCATATCATATTGCTCATGCACTTCACAAGAGTCAAAATGCTCAATATTCCTTATTATTTGTTCAGGAGCATTGAAAAATGGCATACACAGTTCAGGGAAAAAAGTATGATCTACAAATGAACAGCCTCTTTCATCACTCTCTGATCAAGATCATTGTCCTCCATCACCTTAATCAGCTGAACATCTCATGGGACACTTTCATTGCCAATGATATTTTCACTGCTCCACAAGCTCCACATGTTGAAGATATGCCTTCTTCATCTCATCCCATTGATCATCATGCTAAAGACATACCCCCTCCATCTCATCCCACTACATTTATCCCTCCATCATCTCAACCTATTTCACCATTGTATGATCATACAGGGTCACCTAGAAGAGATGAGGTCATCAAGCCTAAGAGGGAATATTTGGGCACATTGGCATATACTTATCAGAGAGGTCATAGGCAGGTGTTTTCCCCATAGATTGTGGGAGGGGCCCTGCCTTCTTCATCAGAAAAACAGGTACACAAAGGGAAAGAAAAGATGACAGAAGCAGAGGTTCAGGCAGAGATCAAACATGAGGAGGAGGACCTCCATGAGACAGAGCAGTATTTTGACCTTGTTGACCTAGATGAGCATGATGACAATGAAGATATTAGCATAGTCATCAAATAAAAATATGCACTCATCAGGGAGCTCCATACCAACTTAGAGAGGTCTAAATATATTAGTTCATATTATGAGCAAGAAAACCAGCGGCTTCAAGCCAAACATGATGTCATAGAGATTCAACTCAGTAAGGAAAAAAGAGAAGAAATGAGAGCTAAGGAATCGCTTGATGAAGCCTATGATAAGTATGGTGAACCTGAACAAAAATCAAAAAGCATACCTAGGACTAGAGGGCTGAAAAGAGCTCTAGAACTAGAAAGACAAAAGGAGTTTGAGCTTGCAAATCAACTCACATGGTATGAACAATTTTCCATCATGATTAATGAGAACCGAGAGCATTGGATTGACAAGGTAAACCAGAATTTATAGAAGCTCCTAGCCAAGGCAAAAGGAGACAATGACATACAAAGAAGGATGGCAAAGTATTATTGTCGAAGAAGCCAAATGGCAAGGTCAAAACTCAAGAAAGTGAAGTTAAAGCTTGAAACCCTAAATATGCAAGAGGAGAAGAGAAAACTTAATATCCTTGTTTAGGCCTCTTTCCATGCTTGACATACATCATCAGTAGCTCATGTATCAATTTTGACAAGTTTCTGGGCATTTTTTGGCACAGTTGGACTGTCTTATGCGCAACATCCTAGGCGTTGTGCACATTCTAGAAGCCTCCAAATGAAAACCCAAGACCACCATTGGATTTATAAGGCAGTAAACATGCAATTTTGACTATTGGCACATCAAAATTGGGCAATCTGACAGGGAGAAATGGCCAAAAACACCTCAAAAATCACATCTTTGCCCTCTTTTTCAGCTAGGCGCCGCACACAAGAGTAGTCTTGCGAGATTGACTTTTTGGAGGGTTAAATATTATCATTTTTTGGGACCAATTAAATTTCTAGAAACTAGACAGGACAGGCTTTCCAATGAGCTATCCTGAGCTACATTTGGACATTGGGAACCTCTTCAAAACTCAGCTGGAAGTTGGCATTGTGCATAAACCAAAGGCATTAAGGACCAGTTCCCTGATTTTTCATTGTTTTCCTCTAGATTTGATTTTCATCCTTGGAAATCAATTTTTTTCTAATGTAATTGATGTTTTAAATGTAATTATGGTCTTTTTACTATTACCTAGGGTAAATACACTCCATCAGGTGTAATGAATCATTTTCATTGTAATTAGGGATGAGTCATTTTGACCACCCTACACTCTAAATATCAGTTTAGATTTTAGTGGCACTGCTCCTCCTCTCATGGATTTGACCCCTGAGGCTGGGAGGAGTTTGTTTTTAGGCCTATATCTTGTATTTTTCAATCTTTTCAAAGGTTGGACTTAGTTGGATGTTGTAGTATTGATCAGAGATATTATTGTATCATAATTTGGCCAGTTTCATAGACAAGCTGCATCTATTTCTTTGGGATACATGTGGTATGGATGTTTAGCATTGTTTCTCCTTTTTTATCATTTGTATGGATGTTTTTTAAGATCATAAACCATTTCATGTCTGTTATATGGTAATTTTCAAGTTGATAGGCAGAATACGTGTTTTCTCATGCTATGTTTTGGGAAAGTTATCATAATTTGTCCATTTTTCTTCAGTTTAGGAAGAATACATCTCCTATGTTTTTCCTAACTCCTCATCAGTCTTAAACCATCTCACCAAATCACATTTTAAGTGATAATCCTCCTTCCTACCTTGCCCCTTTGAATGTCTGCAATCATATCTAATTTTCCCTGACTTATCATTTTTTACCTAATACCCTCATCCAGCAATAACCCCACCAAATCTGAACAATAATGATGATATAGAAGGCGACCTCTTCGCTGCTACTGCGCGCACCCTGCGTCTAGGTTTCCAGCCGCGTGAGCTCCTTGGCCTTCGGCCTTCCGCCATGGCCCCTCCGGACTTCTCACCGGAGGGGGCCGATCCTCAGCAAGCATTCTCTGATCTAGTTAAGTCTCTGCCTCCGCAGCGCCCTCGACCAACAGTATCTAAGTTCGTAAAAAAGCTGGATGTATTACAAGAAGTGAACTTACCTCTAGCCCTTCCTCACATGGCTGCCCTTTCACTTGCAGAAAAAGGTCTCATCGGACAATTCACGGGCCTCTGGCCATCTCCAAAAACTGTGCAATGATGGGTTGAAAGGAACTGGTCCGACAAAATTCAAGGTAAAATCTCCATTAGATTTTGTGGGAAGGGGTACTTCACCTTCCATTTTGAATCTAAAGAAGATAAGGACTTAATCTTCAGGAACGGGCCCTATTTCATGGATTCCAGAGGCCTGTACCTCAATAAATGGACCCCAGATTTTGATCCTGAACTGGATGTTCCCAGCATTGTCCCGGTTTGGGTTAGGCTCCCTCACCTCCCTCTTCACTGCTGGGGAGATGAACCAGTTCGCGCAATCAAGAATGTTGTCGACAAATACATTGATCGCAGCGAACCAAAAGATAATATGCAAGCCTGTGCATGAATCTGTGTGGAAGTGGACCTTGGCAAAGGCCTCCCTGAAGCCATCAAGCTCAAAGTGGATGATTGGAGCCATATTCAGCAGCTGGACTACGAGCAAATTCCATTCAAATGTAAGGTATGTCATGAATACGGCCATTTCACCAATCGTTGTCCTAAACTTGTTGATGTTGAGAATGGCCCACAAGAAGAACAGTGGGAAACAGTTAAAAAAAAAGAAGTCGGCTCCCTCGTCCAAAACCCCTCTTGAAGTTGACCCTCCTGCCTCTAATGTTGACCACCCCTCTTCTTCCTCCCCTCCTTTATCCTCCCTTCCCTCCCTCTCCCCACCTCTGCCCCCTTCTACCTCCAATCCTTTCTCGGTTTTATCCCCCCTGAATTCCTTCCCAGGATCCCTCCCTCCCTCCCTTGATTCTCTCAGCTGCCTCTAATCCCTCTCCTCCTCTGGTTATCTCCTCTCAGACTTCCCTTGAACCTCCCCTTTCCAGGATTACCAGGAGCTCCTCCAAAGATCATGGAGCCTCCAGTGACTCTCTTAAGAAACCTGGACCGGGTAGGAAATCTGCAAAGCAGCATAGAGATGAGAATGCCCAGAAAGATATAGCAATGGGTATACAAAATCCAATAGAATCTTACATCCTAGGACAGCATGAAAAAGAGATAGCACACAAGGACCAAGGGGGGCGAGCACCTCTCCGCATCCCACATACCCAATGATGAAAATCCTATCTTGGAATAGTAGGGGTATAGGGCACCCCTCCAAAGTAACAGCCCTGAGAGATCTTATTCATTGTGAAAAACCAAGAATTTTTTTGTTACAGGAAACAAAGCAAGGCCAGCAGGAAATGATTAGAATCATTGAACAGAACAGGCAGTACAAAGGCAACATCAGTGAATCCAGAGGAGCCTCCGGAGGAATCACTACACTCTGGAATCATAGCATATGGAATTACAGATCGGAAACTGTTAACCAGCACTGGATCAAAACAGTTTTAGAAAACAAAGAAGATAAACAAATTATAGTCATCTACAACATTTACACTCCTAATCATTACAGAGATAAGGAACGTTGTTGGGAGGATCTTAAAGCCAGCATAGATGCAGAAGAAAATTCTAATATCATATTCGGGGGAGACTTCAATCTTATTCTTCATGCTAATGAGAAACGAGGAGGTAGTTTCTCCCCTGATCCCTTCAGAATTCACTTGGAAAACATTATGCATGACCATGACCTCATCGATGTTGTTCCAAAAAACAGGAGGTATACTTGGAGCAACCGCAGGTTGGGCACAGGCAACATTATGGAAAGACTGGATAGAATTTTAATCAACGTCACGCTCCTTTCCTCCTTCTCTATTGGGTATGCCAACATCCTCCCTTGCTCTGCTTCTGACCATTACCCAATATCTCTCACTGTGGAAACGCACTGCTCTCTCGGACCCATTCCTTTTAAGTACAGCTCCCTCTGGAACTGTATTCCAGCAGTCAAAGATATTGTGCAAAAAACTTGGAATCAGCATGTAGAAGGATCTCCTGGGTTCATTTGGGAAACCAAGTTAAGAAACATCAAAAGGAGATCAAGACCACTCTAAACTGCATCCAAAGGACAATAGAAGAGCACGACCTCTCTCAGGAGAATAAAGAGCAAGAAAGCGACCTTTATTTACAGCTCTGCCATGTAAACAGAGAAGAGGAATCAAAATGGAGGATAAAGTCGAGGCAACTTTGGTTGCAAGGGGGGGATAAGAATACAACATTTTTTCACAAGCAGACTACAGTTCGAAAAATAAGAAACACTGTAAGCTCCATTTTGGACGCTGATGGCAACCTTCAAAATACCCAAGATGCCATCCGACAGGCTGCCATAGACCATTACCGAGATCTTCTAACTGAAACAACAGAAGAAGAGGACTATACAGATCTGCTTCAATATCTTCCTAACGGGATCAGCAAGGAAATGAATGACAGTTTGAACAAGGAAATTGATGAGGAGGAGATAAGAAGAACAATTTGGACACTCCAGCCGGATAAAGCTCCGGGGCCTGATGGCTTCCCCATATGTTTTTATCGAGCCTTCTGGGGAATTATCAAAAAATATTTGATCAAAATGCTCAAATGGGTCCAGCGAAAAGGAAAAATCGGTGGTTACACCAATGCCACTCATTTACCCTCATTCCCAAAGAAAATCGACCCTCTTCCTTTGCTCGATTTCGGCCCATTTCCCTCTGCAACTCATCTTACAAGATTTTGACCAAAATCCTTGCTACTCGCCTTAAATCCTTTCTCCCTTCTCTCATCTCTGAAAACCAAGGGGGGTTCTTGGCTAATAGACAAATTACTGATTCTATCCTCCTCGTCCAAGAAGTTGTTCATTCGAGCCAATCTAGAAATGAGAAAGGATTTATCCTTAAACTTGACTTGGCCAATGCCTTTGACAGAGTAAGGCACTCCTTCCTCCTGGTTGTTCTAAAAAAGATGGGATTTGATGCGGTCTTTCTAAATCTCATCAAAGCTTGCATCTCTGGGCCCTGGATCTCCCCTCTTGTTAATGGCAGACCTGGAAATGCTTTTCAATCTTCCCGAGGCCTTAGACAAGGTTGCCCTCTTTCACCATACCTCTTTATTCTGATGGCCGAATCCTTTAGCAAAGCGCTGGACTTCAATCGGAGAGTTGGCCTCATCACAGGAATTAAATTTGGGAACGGAGTAAAGAACATTAACCACTCACAATTTGTTGATGACACCTTGTTAATTGGAGGAGCTTCCACTATAATAGCCTGGCGCTTTAAGTTTCTTTTAGATAAATATATGAGATACTCTGGTGGATTGGTCAATCAGCGGAAAAGTTGCATTTATGGATGGAATACCACAGCACAGGTTCTTCACAACATTTCCAATATCTTTGGAGTCCCTTGCAACTATGATTGGACTCACTTCACTTATCTGGGCATGCCAGTGAGTGTAGGTCCTTTGAAGGCAGAAGTTTGGGACACTGTTATTGACAAGATGAAGAGAAAGGTGCAGCAATGGGGCTCCATTTGGCTCAACCCAGCTGGCCGCCTCATCCTCCTCAAATCAGGTATCTCCTCCTTGCCTCTATATCAATTCTCTCTCCTTCAAGCTCTGGCCTCTTTTCATTATAAAATGGAAGTCATCCTCCGCCAATTCCTTTGGCAAGGAGGGAAAAATGACAAAAGGAAATTCAATCTAGTTAATTGGAAATAGGTCATCCAATCCCAAGACCGAGGAGGTCTTGGAATTAGATCTCCCAAATTTCTTAATCTTGCTTTCGGAGGTAAGATTGTCTGGAGACTTATCACTGGCCTTTCTGCCTGGTGGAAACGGGTGTTGGAAGTTAAATATTTAAACTTCCCAAGGCAGCAACTTCTAGATCAAGATATTCCAATCAGAGACTCTTCAAAAATTTGGCGTTTATGCAAAAGAGCAATTCCTTTCATGATTCAGAACACCTCTAAAGTCCCCAAGGGAGGTGTTGATATTAATATTGGATCAGATAAAATAATGGGCAGGCAACCAATAAACAGTCAAGATGGAGTCATTCCCATTCTCACCTTTTTTAATAGCATAGGCATCCATCACCTGGATCAGATCTCCCTGTGGGATCCCCAATCCCACTTATGGTTAGGGTGGACCTTCCCAGCCATTCCCAACGACCTCATGGCAAGTCTTCATGCTCTACAATCCCATCTTCATAGTATAGCTCCAATAAAAAAGAATGACTTAGATGGATTCCGCTGGGATCCATCTGGCTCTAATTATACTGTCCAAGTTGCCCATCAGTACATCTGCAACAGCAATCACCCCACGTCCATTTGGAATCACTGGAAAATGGTCTGGAAATATGAAGCCCTTCCCAAAATTAAATTCTTCCTTTGGACTCTTCTTAAGGGGAAAATCCTTACTGCAGAAAACTTACAAAAGCGAGGCATCAATGGCCCTTCACGCTGCCCTAATTGTCAAGCTGCCGAAGAATCTATACAACATCTCTTCATTGCCTATCCTTTTGCTATCACCTGCTGGAGAAATTTATCCTATACCAATCATACTCCTTGGAATGAACAGGACTCCATAGGAGAAGCTCTTCATCAATGGAAAAAAAATTACCCATGGCAGCAAAGGAAGAACAACATTGTAAAAAGGGTCTGGGATACCCTTCCTTACACTATGTTGTGGTCCATTTGGCTGGCTAAAAATCGTAAAGTGTTTAAGGACAAGGATTCGACCACGAGAAATCTCTGCAACAAAGCAAGGAGCCTTGCTCTAGAAACCATATCTGTAAAAAACCAAAGAAACATAGACATCACTGAACTCAGTGTTGAAGAGCGGAATTTCATTGGTTATATCCTGGATAAAAACAACAGTAATCAAAATGGCATCACCATTAGCAACAGGCATAGCAGAGTATACCATAAATGGAAAATCAGATTAAAGGAGGAAGAGTTTGCAATATGGCTTAAAAATTGCAACACCTATTATCTCTTTTTTTATGGCGCTTCAAAATCGAATCCCGGAATTGCTGGAGCAGGAGGAGTTATTTTCAATGCCAATGGGGATCGTATAGTCTCGTATGAATGGGGGCTTGGGCACATATCCAACAATAGGGCAGAGGCTTTGGCCCTATATCAAGGACTCACCCAGCTCAGTAAACTTGGTATAGATACTGCTTTGATTTTTGGAGACTCAGTAGTAGTCATCAGCCTAATGGCCCAGAATAGGGAATCTCCCAATGTTCTCCTACAACAGTCCATTAGAAGATGTCAATTTTTGAGCCAGTCTTTCACTGAACTGAGTTTCCTCCACATCCTACGCACCCTCAACAAGGATGCTGATTTTCACGCCAATAGGGCATGTAACAGACCAATGGGTAGCCTTCTTTGCAATGAAGAGGAAACACATCACTATTTACCATGACAATGAATCACTTCTGTCTTATCCAGATTTACAAATCAGAGAATCCTGACACAAGGAATTGGTCCAAGATTCATCAGATTTGTTCCAAAGGCAAAATCTGCATTGAGATCTGTCTTATCTTAGAAAATCCCATTTTCATCCTTGTAATCATGCGCTCTGTCGATTTGTTTCTTATCAATCTCCCCGTACTGAATCCATTGTCTCCCTCCCGTGATTTCCCTCGCCCTCCTGCTCTCCTCTTCTCTCCCCTGTCGAGTCCCCTGTGCCTCCTTTCCTTCTTATATGCCCTCCTCTCCCCTCTCTCGCATTCTGTTTCCTCCCCTTTTCCTGTGGATTTGAGCCCTCGTCTTTTCCTTCCCTCTCTGTCGCCTGCGTTTCCCTTCTGCGCCTTTTCTCTTCAGCTGACCCCTGTGCCTCTGGCCTCTCTTCTTTTAGTTTTTGCTCTTATTTTCTCAGCTCGACCCCTTGTTCCGCTCTTCTGGTCCGGTCCTTGGGCTTTTCAGCAACCTCAGCATCATTTCTTTCTGCCTCAACGGCGAGGAGCGAGGATTGCCTTCATTGCGCTGATCTCCAGGCCGAGCTGGAGCAAGTCCGAGCCCATCAGAAGGTCTTGGACGCCAAGATTGACAATCAAAATCGTATTATCAATGAGAAATATGCAGCTGACATTAACTTGCTTTATCATAGAATTTCTTCGTTGCACGAACAGTTCAATCAGCTTTCCAATAGGTGCAGTCATGCTAAAGAATCCATTGAAATTTTGAAATACATGATGGAAAAGAGAAATGTAGTTCCCACAAGTTCATCAAGCATCAAGCAAGCCGGTGTCGATGACAAGCCTGAAGAGTCCACTGCTCGACACATCAGCCACATCAATATAGATTGATTATGCTTTGTAAATGCTGCTATCTGTTGCTCCAGTTTGTTAGGATTTATCTCTGGTCTTTGTTTTTCAAAAGCCCAAAAGGCAGGATCAAGGAGGAATTTTGTCTAACTTGTAACTCCTTCTTACCTTTCTCTTCATGGCATTTCAGCATGTATTTCAGGAGCTCAGCCTCCCTTCTTCTTTCAGAAATATAATACAGCAACCGACTTTGTTAAAAAAAAATAAAAAAAAAATAACCCCACCAAATCAAATCAAACAACCTCTGCACTTTATAACTAGCCTAAAACCCTAATCCAACCAGCCCTCTAGGTTGTGATTCTTTGGAGAGAGCCCTCTCAAGCTTGGTAGGGCTACATACCAAGTCAAAAGGTTGGTTTGTGGTTATCTCAGCTGGACTCTTCCTTAGCCTTGGAGATCCGGAGGAGTGATAACACTATGTAATAAGTAAGCCATTATCTTTAATAGAAATGCCACCTCAACATCATTTATTAATATTTGTTAATTTAGAACACTGTGTTGCCCCATGGTCGTGTTACGTTTATATTTGTATCCTACATCCATGGTCTTCTGCCTCTTATTGTAAACTATGAAATCCTTTGCTGAAATCTTTATCACTAAAGGGGAAATGGTTTCCCTAGGTATTTTTTCAACCTTTTCCTGTGGTACTGGTGTCTATAAAGTTGACAACACCTGTCGTTCAGCCTCCTGTAATGTATTCTCCTGCCATTCTTTTTGGTTCATGAATTTCTCTATCTCTTGTCTAGAAGTATGGGCATAAGGAGCATACCTTTGTTCTACCCTCAACTTAGAAATTATACCAAAAGGGTCATAGGATCATGTAAAACTATGCTTGAAGTTTATTTGTTTCAAAATGGCATATGCTTCTTGTCCTGTTGATCTTGCATTGCATGTGAAGGGACCAATTTGGAGTTTTATTTTGAATTGGGTTTTCTTCTTGCATGCTAGAAAGTGTAGTTGGTCCATGTTGATCATTTTCTTGGTAAATTCTAAGGCAAAAATGTGAATTCGCACAAACTTAGGGAGTTTATAAGGGGGGAATTCACACCCATATATCATGATCTCTGTATAACTCTGGTATAAATACCAGACTCCTTTCTTAGTCTGGTCACTTAGGTGCAAAATTCTGTTGATCTCTGGATGTATTCTTGGTTCTGCATCACTGTTTAACAAAATAGCTGCCATATGCAAAAATTGATCCACAAAGTCACTGAATATGAATTCAATGTTGTTCTTGCTGACCAGGGAGGTCCAGTGAATGACTAATTCGGGGTTCCCTTGAATGTCTAACTTGTGTAGGTGAAAAGAAAACTTGTCTGATTGACAATAAAGAAACAAATACACCAGACAGATGCATACTTGAAGACTCCCTCAATTGAAAATTTCATGAATTGTTCATGAATGCTCTGGAATAAAAACTCACTATAACAGAAAAAGGAAGGAGGATTCTCACCTTTGGAAAACACAGAAAGAAAGGCTAGGATGATTTCATTGACCAATTGGTTAGAATGGTATCCTAATAGGCACGAAACTATTGAAATTATTTGTTTAGTCATCTCAGGGAACATAAAAGTAGGATAAGGAGGGTTTGTTTTGGGAAATTGGGCATTTTCTGCTAGGAAAGTCTCAAATATCTTGGCTCCGGGGGAAAATCTAGCTTATTGTACATTTCCATGAGGAAAGCTAGTTGAAAAGGCTGCATATGATTAGGATTTTGAATTTTGAGCATCTCTGAGATTGAATGACCATTAATGGCAAAAAGGATCTCACCATTTTGGGCAACTACGATTCTTTGACTGGGAATGTATCAAAATTGACACCAAGTTCCAAATTCTGGGAAATAATAAGTCTGGGGAAAAATAAATTGGGGTAAGAGGGACTCCCACAATCCCAAATCATCGCTGAGGTCAAGGTAATTCTATTTGAGCCAACTGTGAAGTTCGTAAATATAGAACTCACAATTGGTCTCTGCAACTTGGTATAAATGGTCGACTAAGGGTTGATGGTCCAAATCAACAGGTGCACGTAACATTGGGTTTTCATTGGATGTTTTAGATTTTCCCTTAGGTATCATACTGAAACAGAAAAAATGAGACAAAAGAGATAATGGTTACCTGGGAAAAGCAAATTGGTCACTATGTATTTTGTTGAGTGATAGGTACTTAACCGAAGGAATGCTATATCGATTCTGCAGCAACTGACTGGATAGCTAGGTATAAGGAGGTGACAGTCGAGTCACATAGAGATCTTTATCATGAACAAGAAAATAAAGGGGGCCACCTGAGCGAATTTCTTGTTTTTATAGAGCTACTATATTTTTCCATTTTATTCAAGCCATTATGGAGTGGGTTCGTTGGATATAGAAACGTTCCGATTAGGAACAGTTGGATTCAACGGACAGGAGCGAGGAGGATAGATGGCAAAATGGGAGTGGTTCGTGGCGAGTAAGGATGATGGGATAGGATTAGACGGGAGGTGATTAGGCAGCGGGGTATGGTGGAGCGGCGGGAAACGATCGTGTGGGCAGTCAACGGTAGCAGAAGGCGGATTAGGAGGGAGCCCGAAGGGGGGTAGTAGCAGTAAGTAGTTTTTGAAGGGGGGGGGGGGGTCACCACGTAGAAAAAGTGGGTTTAGAGGAGACCTCCTACCCGGACCCCCCCCCCCCCCCCCCTATTAGATAACCTTCGGAAGCGCTGCAGGGGTGGAAACAATCCCCCGTCGTTGATCTGGGAGGGGTAGATTGTGGGCATTGAAAAATGTGCCCGACTTATTACAAACGACAAAATGGTCGCATCTAATCCATAACTTTATTAAATTTATAATAATCACAATTAACATAACCCGCTTAATTAAACTAACTGTGATTTATTACTTTTAAGGGTGCATTTTGACTTGCAAGCCCTTTTTCCAATTTTTCTAAGGTTTTTTAATCATTTTTCCTCATTTGTTTATCAACTAACCAAGATTAAACAATTCGGTCAATCCATTTATTCTACCTAATCAAATTCAACCACGATTAGACTATGTGGTTGATTTATTTACTATTTCAAATTAATTTGTTGATTAATTCAGTTTGATCATGTTTAAACAATATGATAAAACTTAGTAATCTACTTCTAACTTTCAGGTGGCATTTAAACAAGTTGCATTTTTTTTATTTTGCTTGGAGCGACATTTAGACTTGCTCACTTTCATACCTATTTTTTGTGGGTTTTTTTTTTCATTGAAAATCTCTAAAGTATTATTCATGCATTTTTTTTTTATTTTTCTTGGAGCGACATTTAGACTTGCTCACTTTCATACCTATTTTTTGTGGGTTTTTTTTTTTCATTGAAAATCTCTAAAGTATTATTGATGCATTTCTTTTATTTTACTTGGAGTGACATTTAGACTTGCTCACTTTCATACCTATTTTTTGTGGGGTTCTTCTTTGCGACATTTAGACTTGCTCACTTTCATAACTATTTTTTGTGGGTTTTTTTTTTCATTGAAAATCTCTAAAGTATTATTGATGCGCTTTTTTTATTTTTATTTTGCTTGGAGCGACATTTAGACTTGCTCACTTTCATACCTATTTTTTGTGGGCTTTTTTTTCATATATCTAACTATATATATATATATATATATATATATATATATATATATATATATACCGTCTTTTGTTTTTTCTATTTTTTTCTTTGGAAATAAATTTACAGGATGGAAGATTATTTACAATCATCTAATATACAAAATTACAACTGCAATCAAGTCATCCTATGAAATATAGGACCCTAACAGTGGCTCCAATGGGGCTGGCCTTGATCTGTTGGGGCTGTTGTCTTTATTCTGCAACTGAATCTGATCCATATGATGTTATTTACCAATATGGGCAACAAATCACCAGAAGCTTAGGGCCTTCTCTCCGGGCTTCAACTTCTAATGTGAGCCACCCTCACTCTTGCAATAGAATAGTAAAATGACATATATACAATGTCTCTAAAATGAAACTGATTTAACTTTGAAGAAAATAGTGTTTAAGAAGTTTGCCATTGACAGGTCCACTAGGCAGTGCTTCTTCATTCAAGTCCTTCAAGAAAAATGCATTATTGCCTCTGAAAACTTCAGTTTTGTATGGCCCTTTCCACAAGCTGTCAAACTTACCATGTTTTCCCATGTATTCATTCCTTGAATCCCACTTTAACACCAGGTCACCTAACTGGAAGTCATCTTCTTTTGTTCTTCTATCATAGATCTTTTTGATGTTGTCTTGAATAAGTTGAGTTTTGTTATAAACTTCTTCCCTGGACTGCTGCAATTGTATAGTCTGGTTGATTCTTCTTTGTAGATCATTAGTTTCCACTTGTGACTCATGTAACAATTTCAACACATTTACTCCTAGAGAAATAGGAAAAACAACATCAACTCCATATACTATTTGGAATGGAGACATTCCAATAGACCTTTTAGTGCTCATTCGATCAACCCACAGAGCATTGATCAACTTTTTATGGCAAGATTTTTTTATACTCCAGCAGAAGCATTTTAATGATATTGGCCAAACTTTTGTTGGAGGACTCAGCTAACCCATTTCCTTGTGGGTAATAGGCAGTTGAGTGACCTAATTTGATATGGTATTTATTACAAAAGTCAACCATTTTCTTGGACTTAAAGGCAGCAGCATTGTCAGTGATAATTTTATGGGGACATCCAAACCTAGACAAAATGTGGTTTTCTAAAAATTGGATAATGACAGTGTTTGTGGCTTGCCTAGTTGGGATAGCTTCAATCCACTTGGTAAAATAATCAGTGGTTGTTAATATCCATCTATGTTGGCCTAAGGAGCTGGGATGAATTTCACCAATGAAATCCAAACCCCACTTTTTAAAAGGAGTTTCGACTGAGATGGGTTTTAAGGTTGGCTAATAAAAACCAGCCCTTAAGATTTTTTTGGTAGTAGTTTTCCAATACAAATGGCCTCCACAATCTCCTTGATGAAATTCTTCCATAACACTGTCAACTTCATCTTGCAATAAACAGTTTAGTAAAAGACCTCCAGAATCTTTCCAATATAAATTATGATCTAAAATACAAAATTTCATAGATTTCAGTTTAGGAAACCTAACTTTTTTGTTAAACCAGGAGGATCTTGTAAGTTTTGCAGTAAAAAGATAATGTCTACATACCATGGTGAAGTAGCAAAGGCTTCTGATACCTGTGGAGTCGCTAGCTCTTCCTGTTCATCCAATGCAGTAATATAATTGATATTTGAAAGTTGGATTCAACCATTAGTTTTGCTAGCCCCTGACCTTTGATGAGCTTAGTTGGTTTGATTTCAATGTCATACTCTAGGATCACAACAATCCATTTCCCTCTTCTGCCATCTGGGTCAGTCTGTGTTAGAATATCTTTTACCACAACACTTGGGACAAATGCAATGATATGTGAATGTAGGATGTATACTCTAAAATCTTTTAATTCCTTCACCAAAGAAAAGGCCTATTTATCCATGATGTTGTACTTCAAAGATGCATCCCTCAAAGCTCTACTGAAAAAAGATATGGGTTGTTCATGGCCTTCACTGTTTTTCTGCAATAAAACAGTTGCAATAGTATGCTTATATGAAAAAGAAAAAATCATAAAATCCTTAGTAAAGATGGGGCTTATCAAAACAGGAGTAGTAGTTAAAGCTAACTTTACATCACTAAAGGATTTCTTGGCTTCAGTATTCCATTTTATTTCCATGTATTTCTTTAACATATTTGTAATTGATCTTAAAATTTCAGCCAAGTTAGGAATAAATCTCCTGAGGAAATTTATTCTCCCAATGAAGGATTGAACTTCTTTCTTATTTCTAGGTGGGTCAATTTTTAGAATAGCTTCGACTTTGCTAGGATATATTCTAATACCTTCTTTAGAAATTATATGACCTAGAAGTTTTCCCTCCTCTAAACCAAACAATGTTTTCTTAGGGTTCAGAGAGATGCCATATTTCCTGCATTTTTGAAAGACTCTCCTTAAATGCAGCAAGTGTTCTTCATCTGTCTTTGAAAACACAATTATATCGTCTAGGTAAATCACAATAAATCAATCAATTTCACCATCAAAGGCTATGTCCATTGCTCTTTGAAAGGTGGCCCTAGTATTCATAAGGACAAAAGGAATTTTTACATACATAAAAGTGCCCCACGGTGTAGTGAATGTTGTTTTGTGTTGGTCATAAGGAAGAATCAGTGTTGGCATTATGACACAGGTTTAATACTATGGCTCAGGTGTTGTCCTTGATGGAAACTCACTTTGATGACAGATCTTGTTCAAGCTCTCAGAATAGAGGAAAAATATATATACGCAGTTTCACCGTGACGAAAACGCGTATACACGCCGGTTAGTCATTCAGAAGTTGCGTATGCATATACACGCACTTTCATGCAGGGAAAAGCGCGTACATGTGGGGACATGTGGGAGATATTATTTTTTGTTCGTGGTATTTTTTCCTTGGTATTTGAACCTATGGTTTTGGACCTTGGTATCTTGTCTAATGTGTTGATCCCAAGTATTGGGTCCTTGGTATTGATTTGTTATGGTTTTCGGTCGTGGTATTGTGAAAGGCAAGACTATAAAAGAGGAAGAAGATCATTAGGCAAAGGATCATCTGAATAATTGAATATCTGATAAAGTGCTAGATCTGGAATACTGGTGATTGGGTTATGGTGCAGATATGGATCTGAATGAAGGAGGAACCTGAGCACAAGGAGAAGGATAAGTTCTATTAATGGGTCAAAATCTTAAGGCTTGAATTCTAGTATCTTTGTATGATTTTGATCTGTTATATGTGGCGCACGCTTGATCTATAAATATGATAATCTGGGTTAACTGATGTCTGAATGTTTGAAAGAGTGAATTATCCTTTATAGATCTATACGCGGGTTCAGTGAAGTGAAGGCGCGTATACACGTTGTTTCTGTGAGAAAAAGAAGCGTATACGCAGGTTCATCTTGACACAGAAGTGTATGCACGTAGGTTTATGGTTATTGAAGTAGCGTACGTCTCTTGATTTATGCTCTAGCTGCTTCTGTTTATTGCTGCAGTGTTCTGGGTTCAGAATTGGTGTACAGTTACTGTTACTGTGTTCTGGGTACAGATGTCAGAGAAGTGTTTATTTGGTTCAGTTTTGATTGGTGAAAAGGAGATTGATTGATGCAGAAATACTTGATGTTTGATTGATGTTATTCATGGATACAGTCTGAAAATTAATGAAACATGGTCCCTCGAAGAAACAGAAGGTTGTAACCTTATGTAGGTCAGCACCTATGTACTAGCACCTGAACCAGTACAAGAGCTAAGGGGGTGGTAGCTCCCTTCCAGGAGAAGCTGGAGAACGAGAGAAGGTTGTAGCCTTCTGCAGGTAGAAGCCTGCGTACTGGTATAAGTCTGCACCAGTACAAAAACATTGTAAACAGAAGTTTCTAATTAAAAGAAGATAGAGACGAATTACAGCAGGTGGTTTTCACCCACATTGGGTTTCCACCTTATATCTTGTGTTCTTGTGTGTGGTTGTCTTCTTATTTGTTTTACTGTTACTGGTTATTGTTTTTTTGCTGCTAATACACAAATTAATGTTAAACATCTATAGAACAAATTAAATTATAAGTCTGCATGGTATACGCTGGTTTCCTTGTCTGCAGTTGCGTATATACGCAGTTTTCTCTAACTGAAGTGGCGTATATGATCTGGGTGTGAAAAGGAAAATAATTGACTTGATAATACTGATTCACCCCCCCTCTCAGTATTATTTCCAACAATCAGAACTTGATTGTATCCTGAGAAGCCATCTAGCAATGAGATTCTCCTAGATCCAACTACCCTTTGTAGGATATGGTACATTTTAGGAAGGGGATAGTTATCTTTCAGAGAAAACTTGTTAAGATTTCTAAAATCTACACAAAGCCTAATTTCACCTGTTTTCTTCCTAGTAGGTACAAGATTTGAGACCCATTTTGAAAATCTAAGAGGTACCATGATCTTTGCATCGAAAAGTTTCTTGACTTCCTTTTCTATCAAAGGCAATAAAACTAGGTTTATTCTTCTCAATTTCTATTTAAAAGGCTTTTGATCTTCCCTGATGGGAATGGTGTGTTGAATGATACTTGTATCATAAGATTTTAAGTCTTCATAGCTCCAAGCAAACACATCAGTGAATTCTTTAAAAATCTCAATGTATTTTTGTTTTTCTTTAGGAGGTAGGGACTTGGACAGTTTGACAATTTTGGGGTCCTCTGCAGTTCCTATGTTACAGTCCTCTACATCATCTCCTACAGGTTCTATTTTCAGCTTTTTGGCTACATCATTAAAGTAAAAAATCTCTTCCAATGGTACCAATCCTCTTGGTAACACATTGTCCTTTAATTGCATAACCTCAAGTTCTTCTTGATTATCATCAATTTCATTAACCACTATTTCTTTTTCATTTTCATTTTCATCTATATCATTTTCTATATCAATATTTACAGACTCAAATTCATCTTTCATTTGTAAAAAGTTTTCTATTTGTTTATCATTACCGAAAACCTGCCAATATCTTACATTATCAGGAACAATTGGCCTGTGTTTCACTTCCACCACATATTTCCTATTGGAATGAAAAGGAATTTTGCAAGTGCTGGCTGAAACAGCCAAGGCATCAACTAAAATATTTTGGCCTCTAGGAATGACAGACAAATCATATTCAGAAAAGCATTGCAAAAAATCCAAAATTGCATTTCTATAGGCTCTCAATCTAGGGTGTTTAGCAGCATATTCACCCTTAATTTGATTGATTATTAGCTCAGAATCCCCATGCACAAAAATTCGTTTTTCCCCTAATCTCTTTAAAATTTTCAACCCTAGGATCAGTGCTTCATATTTAATTATGTTATTAGTGCACTGAAAATTTACTCTGTAACCATGGCCCTTAGCCATATTTGTGGATGAGTTTACAATAGAAACACCTGCTTCTACTCCATCCTTACTTACAGTGTTAAAATAGCAACAAGAAATGATAAAAATAGAATCCAGAATACTCCAATTTTAATTTGTCCTTGAATTAAAATTGAGAATTAAAATTAGAATTTAGTCTCACCAGCTGCTTGACAAATAATTAATTAATTCATCTTGGATTAACTAGTTGGAGAAATTCAAGCTAGAAGTCTTTGTGAAGTCATGCAATAGTTATCCCTTAAATTAAGGAGATTATCCCTTAATTAAGGAGATAAGGTTGAGTTGTAATTGAGTTGTAATTAGTTAGCTCAGTTAACTAAGTTATGTCCAGTTAAATTAGTTCCAAACAGTTTGAGGAACTAATTATGAGTTCAGTCAGTTAATGCATGCATGCATCAAACTAGTGTACTCCAGATAACTGAAGGTTATCTCATAAATAACTCATGCATGTCTATTCTGAGAAAGACCCAGTTGAGATTAAAGACGGGGAAATTGTACTATCAGTTGCATGAGTTTTCCTATAAAGAAAACTCATCCATGCAGAAGGAAAAGGTTCCTTGAGGATTGTGCAGTTCTGATAGTGTGTTAGAGCAGTGTGTGAGAGCAGCGTTCCACTGGGTGAAGGAGAATCATCCCAGAGGAACTATGCAAGGAAATAGGAGGCTTAGAGGGCAGAGGAGAAGGTTTGTGAGAATCCTTGTTTGCCTGTGAGAATCCAAGAGGATTGTATTGAGAACTGGCTAGCTGTGAGAGCTAAAGCTTTGTGTAATTATGATGTATTTCCACCTTGTATGATAATACAGATAGTGGGGTTTTTAGCTGAGGATTTCCCCTAAGTATTCTTCTGTGTTTCGTGTGCATTGATTCTTCTTCTGGTTATATGTGTTCAACTTGATCTTTCTCAAATCTATTAATCTTCCGCAAGTTTGATTGTAGAAGTAGATTAAAGTATTTTTCTTTAGTTATATTGCATTATCAGGTTAATCTACAGTGAGATTTTCTACATAGATCTCAGAGGTAGATTTGTAGAGAATTTGCAGAATTTCTACATGGTATCAGAGCTAGCTGATCTATAGAGAAATTTCTACATATAGCCCCATCAAAACTCATATTCCAGAGAGCCTCTCCCTCTATGTCTTTTTCCTCAAAATCCAATTTCATTTCCTCTATATCATTGTTTTCGGCTTGTAAGGGTGAAACTTTATTTTCTATACATTCATTATTGTACAAAATAAACGAATCCATGTTTGATTGTACTAAATACAGGGGGTAATTGTTGGGTTTGTCTTGACTACTAACCATGTACTTCGTTAGGGTTTCCCTGTATAATCTCCAAACACTGGAATTGTAGCATAAGTCATATCCATTTGTAAAGTGCCTTGTAATTTTGATCCCCGTGTTCTAGAGAGAAACATTCCATACTTAAGAGGTATGCTAGTTACCAAAATACCCATTACCAAGATCTTTGTTGGTATTTGGACTAGAGTAACACATAGATCTTTAATTAATCCTAAGCATCTGACTTTAATTGAATCAAATGAATATAAGTCTTTGCAAGGCCTAGTTATGTCTAAGCCTAGTTTCTCCATAATAGCTCTAGGCATTAGATTATGTGAGGCTCCAAAATCAAGCATAGCATTGTGTAGAATTTTATCATGAATGTTTAAGCTAATGTAGAAATGGGGTACACTGCCATCCTAAGATTTTCTCTCGACCTCAGGCCCAAACAATAACTCAGGTCGGTCATCATCCAAATTGACTGTGTCAGTACCTTCCCCTATCTTCAAGGCTTTTATAACTTGTGATCTGTATGCATTTTTACTGATTAATTCAGTGAGAGGAGTGGAAATTTTTACTTTAGCTTCAATGCTAAAAGATGTAGGAGGTTTTTCTATTTCTTTAGTGGTTGCATCTGGTTTCCTAGAAGTTTCCTTATGAGAATCATCTTTAGGCTTACTAGTAGAAGGGGTATCATTTTGGGTCCTTTTGGGAGGAGTTTCAAGAGTCTTCCTAGGAGGAGTTTCAACAGTATTTTTGGGAGTATTTTCAACAGTCTTTTTACTCCTCAAGTTATATTTTCTGTGTACTTCCATAATTGTGTTCTAATATCTTGGTTTGTAGTCTTTAGAGTCTAATGGAATGGTTTCTGGTTATGAGAGTAGGAAAATGTCTTGCTCTTCCTTAGTCAGGAAAATGTGGTCAACTTCGACTTCCTCAAACAAATTTATTTGATTTTCCTCAAGATCTTCAAGTATGTTAGCTTCCTCATCTGCATAGTTTTCATGAAATGGAGGTCTAATCTGTTGCTGATCATTTTGGCCTCTTTGCTTTCTTTGTTTAATCTAAGGCTAGTTTTTCCTAAAATTTGGATTTCTAATTTGGGAACCACCTTGATTTTCCCTTGGAGGGGTCCTATCAGCTATAGAAATTATCTCCATCATTTTCTCCATTGTTCTTACTAAAGTGTCCAACTTAACATCAAAGGAAGAAGAAACTTGTTCCTCTTTTATAGTAACTCTCCTTTCAACTTTCATTCTAGCTCTCTTTGCTAATAGATTGGCTTCAACACCAAAGTTTCAAGGTAATACATATCAAGGTCAAAACCATTTGGGAATTTAATTAGGGCTAGCCCCAGAGGAGGTTGTATTGCTGTAGGGATAGAGTTATAGATATTGTTAAATCTAGTACAATGGTCTTGGACTGACTCACCTGGGGCTCTTTTGATACTTTCTTATTCTACCAAAATTTGTAGAGGTTTTTTTTTCACTTCTCATCTTCTTAGTAAAGTGTCATGAAATTGAGTAAGGTTTGGGATAGATTTAGTTGGTAACCCTTTAAACTATTTTTTAACCTCACCAATGAGACTTTGAGAAAACAGTCTCATTTTTACATCGACGTCATCTATCTCTTGGAGGTATAAGTAGTCATTCATTTTATCAATATGTTGTTGAGCAGTTATGGGCCCATTGCTATCAAATTGAGGGATCCTACTCTGGTAATCTTGAGGCATTGCATTGAGTTGTGGAGGAAGGACCAAGGGGGCATATCGACCTGCCATGATCGGTGTTTGAGATGCAAATGGGATTACAATAGATGTTTGATATGTAGATGGGATTGCAACAGGTGTTTGAGATGAATATGGGATTACAATAGGTGTGGGTATAGAAGGTATGAAAGGAGGTGTAATTACACTTTGTTGCGTTGATGTAGAAGTAGTAGTGGTTGAAGATAAAATGTATGTAGTGAAAATGGGGGTGGTTATTAAAGGGACAGTAGAAATAGAATGAATATGTACAGGAATAGAAACAACATGAAATTATAAAAGGAATTAAATAGTAGGAATGAAAGGAATTGTATGAACAACTGGTGTTTCCAATGGAACAAAAAAACTAGGTGGAATTAGTGGAGGAGATGGGGATAAAGCGGTGGAAGAAGAATGTGAGGATTTAGGTGATTCAAGAGATTTTTTTATAGCTTGATCTAGTTCAGATACCAACACTTCAAGTTTGTTAAATTGTTTAATGACATCGTCTTTAGAGTCTGATTTCAGAGTCCTATGTTTTGAAGTGTAAGGTTTTAAAATGTTTTCGTCAAAAAATTGTTTCAGCTACAAAACTGTCAGATTTGGTTCAAAAGAGACTATGTTCAAATGGTAAATCAAATTTTATGTCTTATATTGTTTCAAAAGCTTCAGATGGACAATTAACCCTAGGGAGAGGATTATTACTTGCATGACTCTCAGTTAAACCTTTCTCTCTAAGGATTTTTTTTTTTGGATTATCTACAATTTTCGGTGGATTTGGATCTGGATTAGCTATAGTATAACTTCGTTTAGGAGCCAGATCTACTATTAATTATTCACAGATAAGATATATACAGATTGTGAAGTGGAACACAACCTTAAATCGAAATCAATTTCTAAGCCACAAAACCTAGAAATAGCTTTAAGTACTTAAACAAAAAATTACCAGGGAAATACAAATCAGATTTGTTCGTCCCCAATATGGTCGCCAGGATGTTAGCACTCTGTAATTTCTTAAGGCTATGAAATAAATTACAAAGGTAACCACATAACCACTTCGGAAGTTGGGATCTAGCCCTTCTAGCTTCAGAGAGGGATCTCTCTTTCAGATTTAGCTTTGTTGATTTTCGAATTTTAGGCTAGATGTGAAGTTCAGAGTTTGATTTTTGAATTGGTTTGCTTGGAACAACAAAGGAAGGCCATTGGGCAATGGAGTCATAAGGATTTAAAATGATCACCTACAAAAATAATCAAGCTTCAGTGAAACAAGGCAAGGTAGGCATACTATTGGATATTTGTAGTTTATGAAATGGAGAAGGAGCAATAGATTATTGTTACCTGAATTCTATATTTAAACTTCAGTGGAAAACATTGATATTGTTTTAAGCCATGATAGAGTGTTATGAAACAAATTCTAAACTTAATTTTCTTTAAAACAATAGAGGAAAGAAACACATATGAAAATAAAGAAGCAACAAAATGACAGTAAGAAGCACTTCACCAATAGATATGACACATGAATCCTGGAACAACTTGTGTGTATTACTGCAAATGGTCACTTAATATCAGTGATTAACTTTACAGTTAAATGGTAGTCCTTCTCAGAGCAAATCCCAACAACAAAACTTCGAAATATGAAGTATTTATAAAAATTATTAAAAAATATCTTCCTTGGAAAATATCTAGAATTGCTTGCAAAAATATCTCAGACTTATTACAAAAATAGAACTTAAATCTAGGAAATTTGAAACTGCTAGAGTTGTTGGCACTATTTTCTGGGCTGCTGGTGATGACTGGATCTGAAAAATAGAGGCTTTGTTGTTGATTTCCTTCTAGAGGCTCGATGACTGTTTACTCTAGTAACCCACGACATTTTTTCCATTTCTCCTCATCTAGAAGTTTAAACTTAATTAACTTTCAATAAGTCTCATCTACCTCTGTGTATTTTTCGAAGGTAGGCTTGCCAAGGAACAAATGACTAATTTCAAGTTTAATTAGCAAGTCATAACTGAGGCCTTCCATGAATGCTTTTCCCGTAATTATACCCTTAGCCATAGCAACTATTGACTTGTCTCTAACAATGGAGCATAGTTTCTGCTGATAATCTTCAAGCTTGACGAATGTATCTCCCATCCCTTCTAGGCAAGGGAGACCTTTCTGATGCAATATATTAAATTTCTTATGAAACCTTTGTATAATAGTCTCCACATCGTTACATCTGTTCTCTAATTTCAACATCAAGTTTCTAATAGTGAGAACCTTTCTCACTTCCATGATTGTTTCTATTTTGTCTTGTATATCTAGCTCTTCCAATTCTTCTCTGGATTTTGAATTTAAAAACCTTATCAGAGCAGTGGCATCACTGGGTCAAATTCCAAGGTCCCTTTTCACATATGTTAAGAGTCTCTTTGATTTTTGCACCAATTCATTTTGTTCAAAGATGATCTCAATGGATGGCCATATCTTTGTGACGGCCTCATTTATCTCCAACCATATGTTCTCTTTAGCTTGTGCCATGGTGTCAGCCATAATGGATTGGTTTTCTAGATACTCTATCCTTTGTGTGAGCTTGTGTGTTTTATGTAACTATCCAAGATATAAAATATCCACTTTGATTTTTTGTTGTTGCAAATTCTTCAGTTTTACAGTCAACTTCTCAATCCATTGGTCTTTAATGGACATTTTTTCCATTGCTTTGACTAAGTCTCATGGTGTGTTGTTGAACTGTCCTTCTGTTGTTGTAATTGTTGTACCTGATGTTGACGCCTATGTTGTTGATGTACCTGTCACTAGAATCATAGCCAAAGGAATGACCTGCACTCAAATTGTTTGTTGTTCTTTTTCTTTTAGGAGTATTTCCATTTATTTCTCCATCTTAGCAATTTGATTGTTTTGTTCAATAATAATTTTGAATATATTCTCTTTTTTCTTTTCCTGTTCTCCATACTCCTTAGTCTGTGGATCTTCAGTGGAGGGGAGCTTTAGCTGTTTCTTCAATGCTGCTATGTCTGCATTTTTATTCTTTATAATCTCCTCAGTTGTTGTTATATTGTTGGGATCATATCCCAATTTAATAATAAGATCTTCCAAAGACTTTATCTTTGTATCTTTGGCGAGAGAAGAAATTCTTTCTAGTTTTGACTGGGCTTGAATGTTGTTTACAGAGACTTGGAGCTTAGTTGCAGCCATAGCTAAATTAGTGATAGTGTTGTAAAGAATCTCACCAAACTATTTATGGAAGTCCATTTGGTCTATAGGATGGATCATATATGTATCAAAAGAAAAAATGGATTGCTTATAGTCATCTGTTGAATGAGGCTGAGCAACTTTGGGCTCCAAGAAAGCAACTTGCATTTTTCTCTTCTCAGTATCAAAGGTCGAAAGAAGCCTATGTTGGGTGGTGATTATTTGCTTCCAAAACTGTGAAATGTAGTAGCCTTGAGTGCTTTATTTTTTGCTTTGATTTCTTTGTAGATGGAAAAAATATTCTGATCTTTCTTGCTATGTTCCATCTCTCTTGTTGGTGATGAAACATGTGTATCTATTGTTAAAGAGGTCATCGGAGATATAAGAATGATCTCCTCTCTATCTGACACTGAAGGTATACCTAAGCCTGTTAAGATAATAGGTTGTCCTTGTTCTACACTCTATTGTTGTGTCTCTCCTACATCCATGGTCTTCTGCCTCGTATTGTACACTATGAAATCTCTGTCACTTAAGGGGAAATGGTTTCCCTAGTCCTTTTTTCAACCTTTTCCTATGGTACTGGTGTCTATGAAGTTGACAACACCTGTTCTTTGGCCTCCTGTAATGTATTCTCCTACCATTCTTCTTGGTTCACGAATTTCTCTATCTCTCGTCTGGAAGTATAGCAAACCTGTGTTCAACACTTAACTTATAAATTATACTAAAAGGGTCATAGGACCATGTAAAACTATTCTTGAAGTTCATTTGTTTCAAAATGGCATTTGCTTCTTGTCCTGTTGATCTTGCATTGCATATGAAGGGACTAATTTGTGTTTTTATTCTGAATTATGCTTTCTTCTTGGCTACTAGAAAGTGTATCTGGTCCATGTTGATCATTTTCATGATAAATTCTAAGGCAAAAATGTGAATTCGCACAAACTTAGGGAGTTTATAAGGGGGCAATTCACACCCATATATCGCGATCTCTGTATAACTTTGGTATAAATACCAGTCTCCTTTCTTTGTCTGGTCACTTAGGTGCAATTGTTGATCTCTGGATGTATTCTTGATTTTGCAGCACTGTTTAACAAACTAGCTTCCATATGCAAAAATTGATCCACAAAATCACTGAATGTGAAGTCTGTGTTGTTCTTTCTGACTCGGGAGGTCTAGTGAATGACTGATTGGGGGTTCCCTTGACTGTCTAGCTTCTGTAGATGAAAATAAAACCTATTTGATTGATAATAAAGAAACAAATAAACCAAGACAGATGCATACTTGAAGACTCCCTCAGTTGAAAATTTCAAGAATTGTTCATGAATGCTCTCGACTAAAAACTCACTATAACAAAAAATGGAAGGAGGCTTCTCGCCTTTGGAAAACACATAAATAAAGGCTAGGATGATTTCATCAACCCATTGGTTAGAATGGTATCCAAATAGGCATGAAATTATTTAAATTATTTGTTCGGTCATCTCAGGGAACATAGAAGCACGATAAGGCGGGTTTGTTTTGGGCAATTGGGCATTTTCTGGTAGGAAAGACTCAAATATATCGGCTTTCGGGGGGAAATCTAGCTTATTGTACATTTCCATGAGGAAATCTGGGTGAAAATGCTGCATATGATTAGGATTTTGGATTTGGATCATCTTTGAGATTGAATGACCATTAATGGCAAAAAGGATTTCACCATTCTGGGCCACTACGATTCTCTGACTGGGAATGTATCGAAATTGACACCAGGTTAAATTTTTTGGGAAATAATACGTCTAGGGAAAAATAAATTGGGGTAGGAGAGAGTCCCACAATCCCAAATCATCGTTGAGGTAAAGGTAATTCTGTTTAAGCCAACTGTGAAGTTTGTAAAGATCGAACTCACAATTGGTCTTTGCAACTTGGTATAAATGGTCGACTAAGGGTTGATGGTCCAAATCAATAGGTGGAGGTAACATTGGGTTTTCATTGGATGCTTTGGATTTTCCCTTAGGTGCCATACTGAAACAGAAAAATGAGACAAAAGAGATAATGGTTACCTGGGAAAAACAAACTGGTCACTGTGTATTTTGCTGTCGTGACAGGTACTTGACCGGAGGAGTGTTGTATGGATTTTGCAGCAACTGACTGGATAGCTAGGTAGAAGGAGGTGGCAGTCGAGTCACGAAATAGTCTTTATCGTGAACAGGAAAAGAAAGGGGGTCACCTAAGTGAATTTTTGGTTTTTATAGAGCTACTATATTTTTATGTTGCATTTGGGCCATTATGGAGCGGGTCTGTTGGATATAGGAACGTTCAGATTAGGAATGGTTCGATTCAACAGAAAGAAGCAACGGACGGAGTGGAGAGGACAGATGGAAAAATGGGAGTGGTTTGTGGCGAGATACAATGATGGGAGGTGATGATATTGCAGGATAGGATTAGACAGGAGTTGATTAGGCGACGAGGTATGGTGGAGCAGCGGGAAACAGTGGTGTGGCCGGTCAACGGTAGTTGAAGGTGGATTAGGAGGGAGCCTGGAGGGGGGTAGTGGCGGTAAGTAGTTTTTGGAGGGGGGGGGGGGTTTGGCGAAGTGGATGAGGGGTCGCCAAGTAGAAAAAGTGGGTTTAGCGGAGACCGCCTACATGGACCCCCTCGTTGGATAACCTTAGGAAGCGTCGGGGGGTGTGGAAACAATCCCCCGCCGTTGGTATGGGCGGGGTAGATCGTAGCCATTGAAAAATGTGTCCAACTTATTACAAATGAAAAAATGGTTGCATCCTAACTTTATTACAATATATAATAATTGCGATTAACATAATATGATTAATGAAACTAACCGTGATTTATTACTTTTAAGGGCGCATTTGTGAATTGCAAGCCCTTTTTCCATTTTTTCTAAGGTTTTTTAATCCTTTTTCCTCATTTGTTTATCAACTAACCAAGCTTCAACATTTTGGTTAATCCATTTATTCTACCTAATCAAATTGAACCACAATTAGACTGGGTGGTTGATTTGTTTACTATTTTAAACTAATGTTTTATTTGATTCATTTTGACCATGTTTAAACAATATGATCAAACTTATTAATCTACTTCTAACTTTGATGTGGCATTTAAACAAGCTGCACACTTCATAAAAAATCTCTAAAGTATTATTGATGCATTTTTTATTTTGCTTGGAGTGGCATTTAGACTTACTCACTTTCAGATATATTTTTGTGGGGTTTCTCCATTTCTTATTTTTTATTTTTTTAATTCTTTTCACATACATACATACATATATATATACCCTCTTTTTCTTTTTCTATTTTTTTTTCTTTGGAAATAATTTTAATATACAAAATTACAGTTGCAATCAAGTCATCCTATGAAATACAGGACCCTAACAGGACTACCACGTTCCACCCGACCATAGATTGGCTAAGCCAAATCTCTCTCTCTTCAGCCAATCACCCCCGTTCCATATTCCAAGCATGAATATGGGACTTATAACCAAAATCAACTAGGGATTCCTGAGGCTACACCACCTCACCCTCAACAATAGAACCAAGCTTTACCGCAATCCCCACCAGATCACTAGGCCATAAAAAATAAACATACATTACCAAGCTTTATCACAATCCTCACCGGATCACTAGGCCAAAAACAAGCATGGATGCCACCATATCTCTCCACCTACACCGTGAGTAATTTCTCCATCCTAACCTCTAAGCTTTACCGTGTATCTCGTCATTACCAGTTAGGGGATTCCTAGGACTATGAGGTCTCCACCCTCTGAGCTTTACCGTGTATCCCATCACGGGAATCCTAGGCCCAATCAAGGGTACTCACCACTGAGCTTTAACGTGTATCCCACCATTCACCGGTCAAGGGATTCCTAGGCTCAATCTAGGTGTTCACATTCAGGGTTTACTGTGTATCCCATCTCGGGATTCCTAGGCCTTGTGAATAATCCTGGCACCACCCCACTTGGCTTCGAGTCCATCCGGAAATCCAGCTCAATCACATACAAAAAAACCCACCACACCATGGCTATCCATAAATGGAAAGGCTAGGCTGAAAAAGACTATCACACCTGGCAAAATACATGACCATGACAACAAGAGAAACAAGAACACACATGCAACACCATGCATGCCAAATCTAGCAAGGAAATCACACAAGAAAATCAATACCTACAAATAATCCCGCTATAGTTGGTAGTTCTTGCACTTCCTTACTTGATCTTTACTTTCTCTTCCCTTCTTTGCTTTTCTTAATCCAATCCTGAAGTGCTCCAATAAAACTATAACTATCCAAGAGTGTGTGAGAGGGAGAGAGAGATAATAGAGAGAGACCTCCAAAACTGAACTGAGAAAAGGTACCAATTGATCCTCATAAGCCTTTTTAATAATGAGGCCTCTATTTTCTTCATTTTCCATTATTTTCCTTCATTTTCCTCATCACATGCAACATGTGACCTTTCACCTTCCTTGTCTCCTAATTTTCTTTATTTTCATAAATAAAATGCCAATTAATGCCATTTTTCCTTTATGAAGCCTTTTCCATTGCCTTTTCCAATTTCCTTAGCCATAATAAGCCAAATGAACACCCACACTAGGATGTCTTGCCCAACATTCAACTTTGAATAAGTGTCCCATAACCGTCATTATTATTTTTACTTTATTAATTTTTATAACATGGATTTTCACCAAGGTTGTTGCAGAACCCTCCACCTTGGGGGAACAACGTCATCGGTGTTCAATGACACCTACAACCAACAAGGATAATGAAAGCAAAACATACTGCCTATGGAGCTTTATAACTTAGTTCGATGCAGTATTTACAATGATCAACCTGTTGAAAAGAAAACCAACATCACAACCATAATGACATGACACCCATACTGCTTATTTGAGCTTTATAACACATCTCATGGTGATATTTACATCCATATACATATGTACATATACCAAAACATCATACCAAAACATATAACAAAACATATATCAAGGACATTCACTCAACCAATGAATAGAGAAGGATACATATCCTGCATCTGATCCGCCATCTCCCATGTAGCTTCAACAGGCCCAAAGTGCTTATACTGCACTTTAAACTACTTGATTGCTCAGTTTGAGAGCATGAGTGTCTTTTTCTTCAATATACATTGTGGTTCTAACTAGAATTCTCCTACTGGATCCACCTGCAATACAGAACAGTGAATCACATGATCAACATCTTTAACATACTTCTTAAGCATTGACACATGGAAAACATCATGGAATTTCACTGTCAAGGGCAGTGCAAGTCAATAGGCTATTGGTTAGATACTTTCAAGAATCTTGAAATATCCACAATATCGAGGTGCCATCTTGGCACACGATCCAATCTGCAAGGAACTCTTCTTAGGCTTGATGCGCAAGTACACATGTTCCCCAACCGGAAACTCCTCAAACATCATGTTCTGATCTACATAAATTTTATGTATGTTCTGTGTTGTCTTCAGATTCTTCTTGATTACATGTGTTTCCTATTCCATCTCTGCCAACATATTCGGTCCAATCAACACCCTCTTAACTGGATCACTCCAACTGATGGGAGTATTGCAACTCCGCCCATAGAGTGTTTCAAACGAACTCATCCTCAAAGACTCTTGGTAACCAATATTATAAGCGAACTCGACGAACTGAAGATATTCCTCCCATATCCTCTATCGGTGCATCACATACATCCTCAACATGTCCTCCAATATCTAGTTGACTCTCTCTATCTGTCCATCTTTCTGCTGATAATAAGTTGTGTTGAAGGCCAACTTTGTACCCAAACCTGCAAACAAATCCTTCCAAAACATGGAAGTGAACTTAGCATACCTCTCTGACACAATATTCTTCGGAACACCATGCAATCTTACCACATCTCTAATGAAGGCTTGTGCTACATCATTCGCTGAATAAGTGGAATTCACTGGAATGAAGTGCTGCTACCTTTGCCAACCTCTCCACCATAACCATCATGGAATCATGTTGTTTAGATGTCCTTGGCAAACATGTAATGAAATCCATGGAATCGGCTGCAGTAGTCGACCTGGATCCATACACTTTGTCTTTGTCTTCTGACACTCCAAAGATCTAGCCACAAACTCTACCACGTCCTTCTTCAGATTCAACCAATGATGAAATTGGTTCACTGCTGTCAATGTCTTCTGGTATCCTGGGTGACCTGAATATGGTTTTGCATGAAACTATCACAAGATAGCCTTCTTGAGCTCACTGTCATTCGGCACATATATCTTGTCCCTAAATCTGACCAAACCATCTATGGTAAGACGATAGTCCACATCCTGACCACCAATACCCTATTGCAACCTGTGCATAAGCTCCATGTACCTACCATCCTACTGTCCTGCCTACAAGATTCTATCCTATAAGTTTATCCCATAAGAACTCATAGTTGCTATGTGATTCACCTGTACTTTCATGCTAAAAGTGATTGCAACCATGTTCTCCTTACCCTTGATGTACCTGATCTCAAATTCGATCTCACTGATCATGGCCAACCATCTAGCTTTCCTGGCATTTAGATTTGATTGGTCAAATAAGTACCTCAACCCACTATGATCACTCATTAATACAAACCTCCTGCCAAGAAGATAGTGCCTCCAGATCTTCAATGCATGAATGATCGTTGCTAACTCAAGATCATGAGTCTGATAGTTCTACTCGTGCTCATTCAATTTTCGTGACTCATAGCACACTACCTATCCCTCCTGCATAAGGAATCCACCAAGCCCTCTTGATCTGAAATGATCATACATTAAACTAAAGTAGAATTGATTAATGCAAGCAGTGAACTGAATGTTAACTTAATGTGCTTTAACAATGAGAACTGGTTGAAAAGGAATTACTTTACGACATAATTGAAACATAAGAAACATGTAAACAGAATTAATAAGTAGCAAAAACACAGCGATACCAGACAACAATATTGATTACGAAGTTCATCCCTGATGGACTACGTCTCTGTGTCCACTTTCAAGATGGGCGTCTGCTTTATTAGGATTGAATCCAAGGAGATCGATTACACATAAAATTAACCAGACTGATTGTGCATGCAAGCACTTCTGGTCACTATCACAAGAAAACTCTCTAAATTAGCTTTCCAACTCCTATCAGGGTTCCCAATTATGACTCACGATGCTCCTGTTACATTGAAAACAAAACTTCCTATATCCTCTAGAATTTGCATATAAACTCTAAAACAACCTTGATCTCTTCTTCATGACCAAAAAGGTGAATTTATAATTCCTTTGTGTTCATTTGAACTCCCTGATGCTAAGTTTAGGAATGAACCATCACATGGTCTCGGTCTAACCACTAGGGGACACCTTAGTGCTTAGTCACATGGTGTTTGAATTAAAAATAGTCATAAACTCAACAAAAAACCCAAATTTGACTTTGGATAAGCGTTATTCGCCAGCGGTCAGGTAACGGTGCGGAATAGGTGACAAATACCATGTGAACAACCGTGGTCTAACCGCAGGCTGCCACCCGGCGGCTGATCCCTGACGGTTCTAATTGCGGTTGGCGTGTTCACATGCGTTGTCGCAGTTGCAGTTCTCATCCACCCGGTTAGTGCCGTAACCTCCACTTGACTGCTATTCCAACTGTCACGGTTAGTCTGACTGTGTAGTGAATCTTTGTTCACATGTCATACCTCCGCTCGACGATTACCATTGTGGTCTGAACTCTGCCTGACAGTTAACTGTAATAATTTTTTCCGCTCACATGTGCTCGTGCCCGCTGCGGTCTTCTCCCCGCGCAGTTAGAGCCCTGTGGGTTTTTTTATAAGGTTTTTACATTGTTTATTAAATGAAACACCATGACTGAAGGTTTGTAGTGTTAGGGTTTAGGTTCTAGGTGTATTATTTGTCCACCATAGGTTTGTAGTGCTAGGTTTTAGGCTTAGGTTTTTAGAACAATGTCTTAGGTTTTAGTCCTTAAGACTTTACATCACTTTGTTCTTAAAAAAACCCTTTTACAATGAATTGTCACAATGTGACATCAAACCCATATGATGATAACCATGGACCACATTTGACAACCAAACCCCGGCGGAATTAACGACAACCACATGTCGACAACGAGGTACCAAACACCATATCCGTCGAACACCATGAAAACCATATCAACCATTGACAACACCGGCGAAATTGAACCATAAACATCACTGTCGAAGTTGAAGATACCAGACACTAAATGCTGACGACGAATAGTGGCGAAGTTGATAAAGCTCAAGACCTCATCGACCATGTTCATTTGAAGACCACTTCGACTTTGAACTACTGAAGACTCTGCTCATGCTGGACTGACAAGATCCTCCTAGATCACCTCTATTGCAAGCATCTGTACATATCGAAAATTCTATTTCCGGGTCTACAATCTTTAACACTAGAGCATTTGTCAATAATTGTTTTAACTGCTCAAAACTTGCTGCACATTCTTCTATCCATTCAAATTTCTTGTATTGCCTTTGCATTGATGTAATAGGATATGAAATCCAGGAGAATTTCCTGATGAAGCTCCTATAATAACCTACTAACCCCATAAACGATCTTACCTCTTCCACATTTCTAGGAGTTTCCCACTCCATGATATCCCTTATCTTCTCTAGATCCATTGTTATGCCTTACTTGGAAGCAACATGTCCCAAGTAATGCACCTCTATCTGAAAGAAACTACATTTACTGAGCTTAACATACAACTGATGCTCTCTCAACAATCTCAATACTGCTGCTAAATGCTCAACATGCTCTTCCTCATTCTTAGAATATATCAAGGCGTCATCAATGAATACAATAACAAAATTGTCCATATAAGGACGCAACACACTATTCATCAGGCACATAAAGGTAGTTGGAGCATTATTCAAACCAAATGGAACTACAACAAACTCATAATGCCCATACCTGGTCCGTAAAGTTGTCTTGTAAAGTCATATTCTTTAATGTGTACCTTATGATATCTGGATCTCTGTTGGGTCCCTATAATACTAATGATTACCCCATTACTATTGTAGTTATACCCCTTATTTATATTTTTGTGCCCCTATTACCCACATATTGTTATTTCTGTGCCCCATAGAATCCCTCTATTATTATTTTTGTGGCTTTATATTATTATTGTTAGGTCGGCTGGATTATATTATGACTCCTTAGACTCCTATATATAGAAAGGAGGTTTTTTTCATTTGTATCATCCAAGAATTGTTCATTTATGTAATGTAAAGGAGGTTGCCCCCTCGAAGAGGCTGAATTCTAAGGTGTTGATCTTTCTTTTCTATCTTTTCTTGAGCTGGTTTCATAACATTTGGTATCAGAGCTTTGGATTCTAAGGTTTCGTTGCTCTAAACAAGTCATAGTGGCATTTTCGCTATAACTTTTTTTCTGTAATGTTTCAGAAGTCGCAAAAAAAACCCATTTGAGAAGAAATCACGCTGAACCTCGGGTCCGAATTTCAGAGTTTTTCGCGCGATATTTTCGGAGATATGATCTGAGGAAGTTGGTCTTTTTGCAGACTCCTGAATTACACTCAAAACAGGTGACCTGGGGAAAATCGTCATAACTTTCTTTCTGAGCATCGGGTTGAAATTTAGTAAGAAGTTACAGAAAGAGGACGGACTGTAGTTTTTTTTTATATTTTTTTCCGAGTCAAAGGTTGAAACAGTGACATGTGGCACGTCGTACAAGTTCGCTCTACTGAACTAGTTATAATCAAGTCACTGTGGGAGATTTCGCATAACGCTTCCTTGGAGAATCCAATTTGGGTCAGACTTGTGGCATTGGAAAGAGGACACAGAGGGCTACTATAGGTCACAAATTCAAAACTAGATAATTAGAAAGTACAGAGATACATCGGAGGCAATATCGAGCTCCTACAAAGTGAAAAAAGGTGTGTAGATTTTCTTTAATTTTTGCTTAAGCTTGGTTTGAAAATTTATTTTGAAGGAATTCAAAGGGCATATTAGAGAATTATTATCGGTAACTGATGCCCCGAGGAAATAAAATGCAAACACCTAGTAAGGATTTTGAAAGCTCTAGCATGACTCATGAAGAAGAAGAAGAAATGCTATATGATATATCAAAATTACAAGAACAAGTACAACGAGTGTCACTTGCACAAAAAGCAACAGAATCTAAAATGGATGTTTTAAGGAAAGATGTAGAAGCTAAGATGGATGGTTTAAAGAAAGGTGTAGAAGCTAAGATGGATGGCATGGAAGCTAAGGTGAATGGCATGGACTCTAAAATTGATGGCATGGATGATAAGATGGATAAGTTGCTACAAGAAATGGTCACTAAGGGTGAAAGAATACTAAAGGAAACTCATGATGAGAACAAAAGAAATGTTAATCATGATTCCATAGACTCAAATGTTGGATTGAAGACTCACCATGTTCCAAAAATCGATATGAGGAAGTTTGATGGCAAGGATCCCGCCACATGGATATTACAGATGGAGCAATTCTTCGATCTCAATAATGTGCAAAACACACAAAAGGTACGTATGGAAACTTTATATTTGGAACCAAATCAGTTTGTATGGTATCAATGGCTTTGTTCTCGTAAACAGTTTATCACTTGGGCAATTTTTACGGAAGAATTGATAGCACATTATGAGGATACAAAAAGCAACACTTTTTTTAGCCAATTGATAAGTCTCAAACAAAAGGGTTCAATAATGGAGCACATTGAGGAGTTCCAAAAATTGAACATAAGGGTAAAAGATATTCCAGAGGAGCATAGGATTGATGTGTTCATAGGGTCTTTAAAGGATAATATCCAACATGATGTGCGCCTTTGGGAACCTGATTCATTAGGGAAGGCATTCAGGTTAGCAAGAAAAATGGAAAGCAAAATTATGGCAACTAGGAAGCATACCATTCACAACTATAAAGACGGAAGTGTTGTTGCCCATAGTCTTCCACAACCTACAAGGTTGACACCACAAAAATTGAAAGAAAAAAGAGCAAAAGGGCTTTGTTACAATTGTGATAGCAAATACACAAAAGGTCATAAGTGTGCTGAGAAGAAATTATTCTACATAGATTGTGAAGAGGAAGAAGAAAAGGAGCAAGAAAGGTCAAAAGAAGAGGATATATTCCAGGAACAAAGCCTAGATGAAGAACAAATAAATCCGACCATATCTTGTAATGCATTGGCGGGAATTACCACTCCTCAAACCATCAAGATAGAAGGACAAATCAAGAAGAAAAAGGTAATAGTGTTGATTGATTCAGGAAGCACCCACAATTTTATTCATTGTAGGGTAGCAAAAGAATTGAATTGCTTCCTATATCCAGCACCAGAGTGTCAAGTGATGATTGCAAATGGAGGAACAATAAATTGTTCTGGAAAGTGCCATAATATCAAGCTATCCATGGGAGAATATGTATTGACTAGCCCAATGCTTTCCATTCCAATGGGAGGTGTTGATGTTGTACTAGGAGTCCAATGGCTATAATCCTTGGGTACAATAGCTTTTAATTTTCAAGAACTTTTCATGAAATTTTCTGTGGAAGGAAAGGAAGTTGAATTAAGGGGTATTGCAGGGAAACCAGGAAACATAATCAGCTCTAATGGCATGACAAAGCTTCTAAAAAAGGAGCAAAGAGGTGTAATTGCACAATTATGTTCGCTAGATGTTTCCACATTGGAATCATCTATTTCTCCAGATCTCCAAAAAGTCCTGGACAATCATTCCAAGGTATTTGAGACTCCCAAAGGTCTCCCACCTATGCGTGATCATGATCATGCTATTCATCTGATTCCAGGAAGTGTTCCTCCAAACATCAGGCCGTACAGATATCCATATGTCCAAAAAAGTGAAATTGAACGTATGGTTGCAAAAATGCTAGAGGCTGGTATAATTCAACCTGTTAGTGTCAGTCTTTCCAGCCTTCCTACAGTGATCAAATGTGCTCTTACAAAGTGATTTTGAAGTGTCAAGGTCAAATTTTGTCATTTCAGTGAGTCTTCAAGCAAAATTTGGTCACTAGGCATTAGGTCTAGGGTTTGCCCAAATGTCAGTCCATGTCACCATTCAGCTGAGTTTATCATCATTTGTAGGGTTGTCATTATCATGTAAGTGTCTAATGAGTCATTTCACACCCTGTCCATGCTTCAGTTGCCACCCAGGCAAGGTCATTTCCCTCTCCTAGGGTTTTGAAGGCAATTTCTCTTAGATGGTCAAATCACCGGCAAAACTTGTTTCCTGATGTTCATACACCTTCCCCTATCCTTAAAGTGCCTTATCAAACGCTTCCCATCCCTTAGATCCGCCAATATCCTCATTTTTGGACAAACCCTAGTTTCTAGCTACAACCTGGCAATTTTCTAGGTTTGACCTGTGTTTTGCCCTTTTCGACCCCTTCCCCTCACTCAATCTCTGAGATTCCAATTTCCCCTGCTTCCTAACATCCCTCCCCACTCCCGTCCGTACAAGGTGTTGGAAAAGATTGGTACTATGGCATACAAATTGGAGCTTCCTGCAGCTTCTCGATTGCACCCAGTTTTCCATGTTTCATGTTTAAATAAGGTTATAGGCGACAAGCTCCCAGTTCAAACAATATTTCCAGAACTTGACGAGGAAGGAAAAATTATATTGGAACCGGAAGCAGTCACAGAAACAAGAACTCGGCAGCTACGAAATCGATCAATTTCAGAGTATCTTATCAAGTGGAAGAACTTATCCGCTGAAGATTCCACATGGGAGGATGATAATTTATGCAGAAGTATCCAGAACTGCTCAAGCGGTTAGGACAACACTTTTTTTGAAGGAGAGGGGCATGTTGGGTCCTTATAATACTAGTGATTACCCCATTACTATTGTAGTTATACCCCTTATTTATATTGTTGTGCCCCTATTACCCACATATTGTTATTTCTGTGCCCCACAGAATCCCTCTATTATTATTTTTGTGGCTTTATATTATTATTGTTAGGTCGGCTGGATTATATTGTGACTCCTTAGACTCCTATATATCGAAAGGAGGTTCTTTTCATTTGTATCATCCAAGAATTGTTCATTTATGTAATGTAAAGGAGGTTGCCCCCTCGAAGAGGCTGAATTCTAAGGCGTTGATCTTTCTTTTCTATCTTTTCTTGAGCTGGTTTCATAACAATCTCATATCAATCTTTGAGAATATTGTTGCTCCCTTCAATTGATCGAACAATTCATCAATCCTCAACAACATATACCTGTTTTTTATGGTCACCTTATTCAACTACCTGTAATCAATGCATACCCTAAGAGTACTATCCTTCTTCTTCATAAACAATACCGGTGCACCCCAAGGTGATACACTTGGCCTAATGTATCCTTCAACTGCAACTGCAGCTCTACCAACTTTGGAGTGCTCATCATGTATGGTGCTTTTGATGTTGGTGTTTCCCCTACAACCAATTCAATACAAAAGTCCACTTCTCTGTGAGGTGGAAACTTTGAAATATCTGCTAGAAACACATCCTGAAACTGCTGTAAAATTGGGTACCTACTCAATAACTCTGCATCATCATCCTCCTTACCTTTGTCACTATAGATGTGTATTGCAAATAATACACACCCTTTTGTGGGACTGTGCTTTGCATGCATAGTTGTCACCATCCTAACTGATGTTGCCTTCTTCTTGTTGGAAATACTGAGGGGGGGGGGGGTGTGAATCAATATTTCTTTCAATTAGTATTGTTATTAATCTTTCGGAGCATTAGGTAATCTTCAATTATTATCAGTGTTTGTACAATGATAGAAGTAAACAAAAGGAACACAAATGCACACAGTTTTTAAGGTGGAAACCCCCTCCAGGACAAAAACCACCTGAACACTTTTCTAATAATTCTTTAATCTTAACCTCCAATTGAAAAGAAAGCTCCAACTTCCTAGAATCTAGAAAATCATTCTTCTCCATATCCCATTGGATGGACGCTCCAACGCTTGAGATCCTTCGGTAGTCAATTGAACGGATGCCCCAACACCAATGAGCTACAACTCACCCTAGCACCACCCTACCACCCTGAAGTTTTCATAGGCTTTAACCTATTGGTGACTTCATGCACCAACCTAGCACCAGCTTAGCACCCTATAGAAGAATAAAAGAAGAATGGACTCCCGTACCAGAAAAAATGGTCCACTCTACAATGATATAGAATGATGTAGAAGAAGAAGACACGCTAGACCATAACCCCAACTATGACACAACCACCTAATGATGATCCTAGACCTCCTGACACTGCCTCTTCAACTCTTGGCAGATAAACACTTGTACAAATTTTACAATGATGCTTTTACAATGACTGTATGTAGTGCTACCCATTTGAAGACTTCATGTGGTGAACTTCTTGCTGCTGTTTTGCACCTTGATTGTTGCTCTTGTCATGCTACCCTTTCTCACTCTTCGGAACATTAGATTATGCATTGAGTTTTCTCTTGATGAATATATAATACCTGCAAAAAGTCTTCAAGGAAATACCCATGACATGATAATAGCAAAACTTACCTCATCCTGCGGAGCATATGTCAGTGCTAAACAAAAGCAACAAATTAGAATAAAAAGAACCTAATGCAATTAAGAGATGAACATGCATATATAGAAGATACTTACCTGGATCTTACCTCTACTGCATCATTTTGCTGCACCTGCTCTTTGCTACCCTAGAAAGTCTGGTCCTTTACACCCCTTGACAACACTTGATCTAGTTTTTTCTTACCTTCTAGGAGCATGATATTGCATCTGATGTATCTCTGTGATTTCAGATCCCCAATATGTGATCTTCAGTCTTGTATTATACCTCTGAGTCTTCTTTCCAATGCCACAGGTCTAACCCAATTTGGATTCTTCAAGTCAAAGTTATGCCCAATCTCTCACAATGACCTAATTACGGACTAGTTCAGTAGAACGAACTTGTACGGCGTGCCAAGTGTCATTGTTTCCTCCTTCGGCTCTGAAATTGATACACATAAAACTACATTCTGTGCACTATCCACTAATTTTTACATAATTACAATCCGCTTCTTAGAGAGAGAGTTATGACAATTTTCCCCATGTCACCTCTTTGAGATGAAATTCGGGAGCCTGCAAAAACCCTAACTTCCACAGATCATATCTCTGAAAATATAGCGAACCTAGATCTGAAATTCGGTCACGACATTCATCAGGATTTCGGCTAAAATGTGTTTTAATTTCGGCATCTAATACTTCGCAGTAATAAAGTTATAGCAAAAATTCCACGATCACTGCTTTTGGAGGATATATGAGATTTCTTTTTATAGAGTTGAGAGGGGCTTCTATAGAGAATGTTAGAGGAATTTTAGGAGCTTAAAAAATTATTAATTATTGACTATTAAATGACCAAATAAAAGATAACATCCATGCCACAACCCCATGGGGTTTTAGCCCACTAATCGGGGTTACTAACTTCAATCTTGAATAACTTACAAACCGTGAGGAATTACAAGGAGAGCTATATACAGATAGAAATATATTTTTGAGTAGAGTATTCCTATAATGGTTATGAGACGAGAAATCATGAATAATGATGCCCAATGTGCCATGGAAATTCAGGGTCATCCTTGGTGCTGCTTGGGTTGACATCAATGACAACCTCAAATCATTTTTAGATCAACAATCTCCCCCTTTGGCATTGATGGCAACACAAGTACTCCCCCTGCGATTAAGGCACCTCTTCGTACTGCCTTCTCTCCCTCTTTGACATCAATGGCAAAGGGCAACTCCCCCTGACACACAACCATCCTGCGGACTTGTACACACTTCCACTCCCCCTTTATTTTCTGAATAAGGAAAATCTAATGAGAACTTGGGAGAATCCCAAGCTTCTGGCAAAGATATTCAAATGCTTCACGAGCTAAAGGTTTAGTGAAGATATCAACGATTTGTTCTTTTTGTACCAACATATTCAAGTTTGATATTCTTTTTAACGACTTTTTCTCTAACAAAAAGATATTTGATTGGAATGTGTTTTGTTTTTTAATGCATGACAAGATTCTTGGAGATGTTGATGGCACTAGTGTTATCACAAAAGATGGGAATAGGCTCACTGAATTGTACTTGAAGATCTTCCAAAGTTTGTTTCATCCAAAGGACTTGAGTACAATAAGTTGTCATTGCAATGTATTCTGCTTCCGTTGTGGATAACGAGATTAAGGTTTGCTTTTTGCTCAACCATCATATGAGACAACCACCTAGATAGAATGTTGGTCCACTAATACTCTTACTATCATCAACGCTTCCTACCCAATCTGCATCTGTAAAGGCTTGAATAATGAGATTGTTTCCCTTGGGATACCACAAGCCATATTCTGTTGTGCACTTTAGATATCGAAGAATTCTTTTGACGACAATAATATGTAATTCTTTTGGTGCTGCTTGGAATCTTGCTACTTGTCCAATTGCTTGCATAACATCTGGTCAGGAGGTTGTTACATATAGAAGACTACCAATCATAGATCTGTACAACCTATGATCCACATCCTTAGATGAGTCATCTATGCTCAATTTGCAACCTGTTACAATCGGAGCAAGGACGGGTTTGCAATCTTCCATTTTGAATTTCTTGAGCATTTCCTTGATGTACTTGGCTTGACATATAAGTATTCCTTTCTCTTGCTCAGATATTTGAAGCCCTAAGAAGTATGTCAACTCACCAAGTAAATACATCTCGAACTCACTTTGCATCTTTGTAGCAAAGTTCTTACTTAGTCAATATCATTTCTACCAAAGATTATATCATCCACATATACCTCAACGATTGTTAAATTATCTTTATCTATTTGTACGTAAAGATTGTTATCAACAGTACCTTTCTTGAACCCTTGTTGACATAGATATCCATCAAGATGAGCATACCATGCTCTAGGAGCCTGCTTGAGTCCATACAGAGCCTTCTTTAACCTGCAAACATAGTCTTCTTTTTCTGATAGTAGAAAACCTTCAGGTTGTTCGATGTAAACTTCTTCTTCTAATTCGCCATTCATAAATGCTCACTTAACATCCATTTGGTAGACTTATTTTTCGTGAACATGCATAGGCGAGAAACATCTTGATAGCTTCCATTCTGGAAACTGGAGAAAATGTTTCTTCAAAATTGATTCCTTCAACCTGTGCATATCCTTTGCAGACTAATCTTGCCTTGTTCCTGGTAACCTGTAATCCTTCAACTGTTTTTCTCCCCTTGAACCTTTAATGAAACTACCATCTTGTTCAAACTACCTTCCCGTCAATCATAGACTTGTGCCATATATTGCTGCATAGATTCCTTCTGTACAAACATTAAGGAGTCAACAAGCTAGATTGTTCAAAATAGTGAGTCACCTAACGAGCCATCTTGACTTGAGTCATTATCTGAAGCAACTGCTAATTCCTCGTGACCTTTTGCTTTTACAAATCCTGAAAGCATAACTACTGAAACCTTGTTATCTGTTTTGTCTTCCTTTACCTATTTCCTTTTCCAGACCTTCTTATTCTTGCAATCTCGAGCCATGTGCCCATAGTTATGGCACTTGAAGCATTCAATGTTTTCCATAGGTGATTCCATCTGATATCTGCAACCGCGAGCGTTATGGCCATAGTTATGGCATTTGAAACATTCAATATTATTTCTTAAATGTTCAAATCTATTGATGTTTCGTTGAGCACTGGGAGGTTCATATTTGACAGATCTCCTGGAATTGTATTGGTTCTGGGGGTACGTGCGATATTCTACAACTTTATGACCAAATTTTCCACATAAATAACAATAGCCATGAAAAATATGTTGGTACCTAGACGGAAATCTTCGTTGGGGAATTGTCTTCCAAGGTTGTTCTTGCGAATCTTGTCTGATGAAGTCTACATGCTTGTTAGATCTCATAAGTTCTTTGTATTTTGTTGTAGAAGGTCCTGCTTCTTCTTCTTTGTAACCAAGGCTAGTTCTTTCATTGTAAGATCGTTGATTTTTTATGAGTTCTTCCAACGCCCTTGAGTTGTTGGCATAGTTTTGGACAGTGTTTCCCTTCTTCACTTCCTTACGCAGTGAGACTACTTCGGCTTCTAATGCTTCCCTTTCTCGGTTGCTTTCTTCCAACTTCTTTTGAAGTGAGTCTTCAATATATTCATGTTCTTCAACTTCAATTTTGAGACCATGAACTTGTTCTTCAAGAGTATTGGAACAAGGCTTCTCAGCCTTGAGCTCTTTTATAAGCTTGATTGCCTCCTTAGAAAATTCTTCTATGGTCAACCCTTCTTCTTCATTGTTTGATACCTCTTGTTTATTGTGCTTGGCCATAAACAATACTCTCTCATTGGCTTCTTCTTCACTGTCACTGTCTTCATCGGATGATGAGCTATCTTCTTTAGAGAGAAAGTTCCTTTTGAATCCTTTCTTCTTGCCAATTTTTAGTTTTCTCGTAAAGTAAGCATATTCTCCATCTGAAAAACCTTCTTCATCATCTTCCTTTTCTTCACACTTGCAGGTGCAGGTCTTTGCCTTTGAAGGTTGTTTGTCCTTATTGGTTTTCTTAGATGCAGTGAACGCAATTTCTAGATGCGAAGTACCCTCTTCTTCATCAAGTCTCATTTCATATGCTATGAGAACTCCATGTAATTCCTCTTTGCTGAGTTTGGCCATATTTGCACTGTATTCTAAGACTGATACCTTTGGGTTGAATCTTCTTGGTAACGTTCTAAGAATCTTTCGTATAATAGTCTTCTCGTCAACAGGCTCTCCCAATCCTTCCAGAGTGTTGGTTATTTCATCAACGTGTTGGAAGTATGCAACAATGTTGTCATCTTCTTTCTTTCCGAGTTGCTCAAATTTTGCTCTGTAGAATTGAAGCTTTGCTTCTTTGACATTTGAGTCACCTACAGATATATTCTCAAGCTTGTCCCATACATTTTTGGTAGTTTTACAATCCAACACCTTCTCATAAGCATATTCAACAAGTCCACCGATAATAATATTCTTTGCTTTTGCATCATTTACCAAATTCTTCTTATCTTGTGCATTCGCGGTTGGTGTAAATCCATTTTGAACAGTGTCCCATACTTTGTAACCTTGCACCAAGAGATAGACCTCCATTCTTCCTTTCCAGAGTGCATAAAATTTTTCATTGAATAGAGGAACACCATTCTTGGTATGCTCCATGATCCCCTTCCAGTTGTTAAACTGTTATTGAAGGAACCAAGCTCTGATACCAATTGTTGGAAATACTCTGGGGGGGTGAATCAATATTCCTTTCAATTAGTATTATTATTAATCTTTCAAAGCATTAGGTAATCTTCAATTATTATCAATGTTTGTACAATGATAGCAGTAAAGAAAAGGAAAACAAATGCACACAATTTTTAAGGTGGAAACCCCCTTCGGGACAAAAACCACCTGAACACTTTTCTAATAATTATTTAATATTAAACTCCAATTGAAAAGAAATCTCCAACCTCCTAGAATCTAGAAAAGCATTCTTCTCCAGCTCTCATTGGATGGACGCTCCAACACCAGAGATTCTTCAGTAGTCAACTGAACGGATGCCCCAACACCCAATGAGCTACAACTCACCCTAGCACCACCCTACCACCCTAGAGTTTTCACAGGCTTGAACCTATTGGTGACTTCATGCACCAGCCTAGCACCACCCTACCACCCAATAGAAGAATAAAAGAAGAATGGACTCCCATACCAAGGAAAATTGTCCACTTTACAATCATATAAAATGATGTAGAAGAAGAAGACACACTAGATCACAACCCCAACTATGACACAACCACCTAATGATGGTCCTAGACCTCCCGAAGCTGCCTCTTCAACTCTTGTCAGATGGACACTTGTACAACTTTTACAATGACTCTGTACAATGATACTTTACAATGGCTGTATGCAGTGTTGCCCACTTGAAAACTTCATGCGGTGAACTTCTTGTTGTTGTTCTGCACCTTGATTACTACTCTTGTCATGCTACCTTTCTCACTCTTCAGAACACTAGATTATGCATTGAGTCTTCTCTTGATGAATATATAACCAACAAAAAGTCTTCAAGGAAATACCCATGACATGATAATAGCAAAACTTGCCTCATCTTATAGAGCATATGTCATTGCTAAACAAAAGAAAAAAAATAGAATACAAAGAACCTAATGCAATTAAGAGATGAACATGCATATACAGAAGATACTTACCTGGAGCTTACCTCTGCTGCATCATTTTTCTGCACATGCTCTTTCCTGCCCTAGAAAGTTTGGTCCTTTGCACCCCTTGACAACACTTGATCTAGTTTTTTCTTGTATTCTCAGAGCATGATATTGCATCTGACGTATCTTTGTGATTTTAGATCCCCAATATGTGATCTTAAATCTTGTAGTAGCCCTCTGAGTCTTCTTTCCAATGCCACAGGTCTGACCCAATTTGGATTCTTCAAGGCAAAGTTATGCCTAATCTCTTACAATGACCTAATTATGGACTAGTTCAGTAGAGCGAACTTGTGCGGCGTGTCATGTGTCACTGTTTCCTCCCTCGGATCTGAAATTGATACAAAGAAAACTACAGTCTGTGCACTATCCACCACTTTTTATAGAATTCCAATCCTCTTCTCAGAGAAAGAGTTATGAATATTTTTCCCAAGGTCACCTCTTTGAGATGAAATTCGGGAGCCTGCAAAAACCCTAACTTCCACAGATCATATCTTTGAAGATATAGCGAACCTATATCTGAAAGTCGGTCATGACGTTCATCAGGATTTCGGTTCAAATGGGTTTTAATTTTGGCATCTAAAACTTTGCAGAAATAAATTTATAGCGAAAATTTCACAATCACCGTTTTTGGAGGATATATGAGATTTCTTTTTATAGAGTTGAGAGGGGCATTTATAGAGAAAGTTGGAGGGATTTTAGGAGCTTTAAAAATTATTAATTATTGACTATTAAATGACCAAAACCAATGATAAATTCCATGCCACAACCCCATGGTGTTTTAGCCCACTAATTGGGGTTACCAACTTCAATCTTTAATAACTTACAAACCGTGAGGAATTATGAGGAGAACTATATATCGATAGAAATATATTTTTGAGTAGAGTATTCCTATAATGGTTATGAGACGAGAAACCATGAATTATGATGTCCAATGTTCCATGGAAGTTCAGGCTCATCCTTGGTGCTACTTGGGTTGACATTAATGACAACCTCGGATCATCTTTAGATCAACACTTCTTACCTTGCAAGATTCTTTGCTCCCTATTGTCATCCAAGCACTCAATGGATTTGTCATAACAGTCCACTTTGGTCCTATGGAGATACAACTAATCCATACCCAAAATCATATTATATGACCCCAATGGTATTACATTCAAAGGTGCTGAAATAGGCATACCATTCAACTCAAATTCACAAGCTCTTACTGAATGATGAACTCTCTTCTTGATACCTATAGCTAGCTACACTAATCAAGATTCTACATGCAGTTCTTTATTCAAACCACACTTATCCACCAAGTTAGGACTAATATAACTATAATTAGATTTAGGGTCAATCAAAATATAAACAACTTGATCACAAAGCTTATCGTCCATCTCAATTATAGATGCCTGGTGATATGCCTGCCTATTACCCAGCACTGCATAGATACGAGGAATTCTCTGCTCGACATCCACAACATTATGCGCCTCCTGTGCACTGTAAATATGAGGCCTACCTCCCTGATAGTGCCGACAATCTCTCTTGAGATGCTCTTTACCACATATCTAACACTCCAACCATCTGATACCATCACCTTTATTATGTTGTTGTGACCCATGTCCCTTTCTAGCTACATTGAACTTCTTGTATGGTGCAACATTCTCTTTCTCTTCTGCATTCTGAAGCCTTTTTCTTTTCGGCTGCCATTTACCTTTAGCTTTTTAGTTTCCCTTTCCAACCTTGCTGAGATTCTATCTTATTCTTTGACTATTCATAACATTGCTTCAATTTCCCAATAACTTCCTCCAATGATTGAGGCTCATCATACTCAATCTGATCTCTAAATACTAATGAAAATCCACTGACAAATCTCTGAACTTTAGCCTTTTCATCTTTAAGATATGGTACATACCTCAATAGCTCCAAGAACTTGGTCGTATACTCCTCATTTGTCACCAATCCCTTTTTTAGCGCGTAGAATTCCTTGGATTTGTTGTCGTAGTACCTCTCTAACAAGTGCTTCTTCCTTAAAAATCTCTTGAATTCACGCCAAGTCAACTCCTTTGTCCTGATGTCTTTGACCCGCTTCACATCTTCCCACCAAATGTTTGCTTTACCTTTCAGGCTTAAGATAGCTACTATGGCCTTCATATTATCTGTGTAATTATGCAACTCGAAGAACTTCTTCATCCCAAGTAACCAAGCCTCTGCATCCTCCGACTTCTTCAAATCTCCATCAAAGTTAGGTGGCTTAGCTTTATTAAACTCATACGAAAAATATCCCTTCTCACTCCTCTTGTAAGGATGATAAGGATTCGAAGTATCCAAGAATTTGTGTCCATCACCTCTCCGATTCGGAGTATCCAAGAACCTGCCATCTCTAACCGTGTCATCCATATCTGACATGTGCCCATCATGAGATCTACTGCCATATGTCCCATTAGTCCTATTCTCTTGTCCATGGCTAATCCAAAGTGGTCCTTGTCTCTGCAAGTCTGAGAAACTCTAAAGGATTACCACACTGACTTCTGCTTGTTTCTCTTGTGCCTGCATGATTATGTCGTTATCTATCTTACAACTCCTTAATTCTTCCTTCAATCTTTTCAATGTGTCTACTAAGTCAGATGAATGCCCAACACCACACTTCTCATCTGATCCATAAGGAGAGTCTCGGGAACTATAGTCTACCATCTTGCTAGTAATTTTTTTTTTCTTCCTGCAAAGAAAACCATGTCAGCTAAACCAAAATATAAACATAATCAACATACCTTTGTATAGTTCGGGGAGGATATCTCATCTGCAAGATCAACCAGATTAGCACAATACATGTATAAACATAATCATAACAGAATATAAATATCATCCTAACCATAGTCCAGTCATCAATGCATGACCATATCAACCACACATCATGACCTCATGCATGACAACTACACCCATATCAATGTATGCATAATCAACATATGGACGACATGCATGCATACACGATACATACAAACACTAACATGCATAACCAGTGCATAACTGAACTATACTCATGATAAACACATCCAACAACACACCATCCACTTTCACATGGCGACATCACTACAACCATGACCAACACCATGCATATGAAACAAGCACATAGACAACAAGTATAAGTAACACAAATGAAACCGACATGAATGCACGACCAACGCACACGCCCATCCAGTCCAAGGGGTGAACCATGTTCAGATACCACTATGGAACACCCTCCTCCCACATTTAACCAAGTTAACCAGTCTGTTGGGGTAAACATTTGACAAGAGGATACTACCATCTAATTCAACCTCCTCGGTCACTTTAAGAAAGTGGAACTGACACAACACAACCAATCTGAGCTACTACACATAGCATAAAATCTACAAGAGCCAACCAACCCTTCCAGGTGATCAACCTCTGCAACAACTTGATACTTCACTACCCTAGATCCTCAGTTGCTCCCATGACATGGGCATGCATGTGAATGGGGCCCTCCAGTCACTCTCACAACATGGGCATGCAAGTGACTGGGGTTTTTTTCATCTAGTTTTGAGCCGTGGCCTCAGATTTTGTGCCACTTTTTTAGGGCCAGGACTCATTCCATTGCCCAGAACTCCATGAAACTTTTAGGAATGAAAAGTAACATCGAAACAATGATACAAATGAAAATACTTGAACAAAGACTTGATTGGACCCCTACTAGCCATGACATACATTTTGTCAAACATGTCACAAATATGCATTCTATAGGTCATAACAACATATATGAGCATAGGGGTCTCATACTTATTTGAGAATCGCTAAGAAGCATTAATGCCTTATCACATTAGCTACATTATCATCTATTAGGTCATATATTCATTATACATTCATTTACATATCAAAACATGATGAGAGCCATACATCATCACTGTCATAAAACATGCTCATAACTAACATATAACCAACATAAATAACAAGGATACATCAACCATAAATGCCTCATATGAACCAGTACATTTGCTCATAAAATACCAAGGAGAAATAATTCTTATTAATGAATGCAAAAGGCAACCCGGTATGCGACTACCACGTTCCACCTGACCATAGATTGCTTGAGCCAAATCTCTCTTCAGCCAATCACCCCCATGCCATATTCTAAGCATGAATGTGGGACTTATAACCAAAATCAACTAGGGATTCCTGAGGCTACACCACCTCACCCTCAACAATAGAATCAGGCTTTACCGCAATCCCCACTAGATCACTAGTCCATAAACAATAAACATACAACACCAGGCTTACCGTGATCCTCACCGGATCAATAGGCCAAAAGCAAGCATGGATGCCACCAAATCTCTCCATCTACATCGTGAGGAATTTGTCTGTCCCAACCTCTCGACTTTACCGTGTATCCCATCATTACCAGTTAAGGGATTCCTAAGCCTATGAGGTCTCCACCCTCTGGGTTTTACCGTGTATCCCATCCTGGGATTCCTAGGCCCAATCAAGGGTACTCACCACTGAGATTTATCGTGTACCCCACCCTTCATCGGTCAATGGATTCCTAGGCTTAATTGCGGTGTTCACATTCAAGCTTTACCATGTATCCCATCCCAGGATTCCTAGGCCTTGTGAATAATCTTGGGACCACCCCACTCAGCTTTGAGTCCATCTGACAATCCATCTCAACCACATACAAAAGAACCCACCACACCATGGCTATTATGAAACGGTAAGGGTAGGCTGAAAAAAAATGTCACACTTGACAAAACCCATGCCCATGACAACAAGAGAACCAAGAACACACATGTGACACCATGCATGCCAAATCTAGCAAGGAAATCACACATGCAAATCGATACCTTCAAATAATCCCGATGTAGCTGCTAGACCCTGCTCTTCCTTGCTTGATCTTTGCTTCCTCTTGCCTTCTTTGCTTTTCTTAATCCAATGCTAAAGTGCTTCAAGGAAACTCTAAGTATCTGAGAATGTGAGCAAGAGAGTTCCAAAACTGAACTGACAAAAGGTACCAATTGATCCTCAAAAAGCCTTTTTATTAATGAGGCCTTTATTTTCTTCATTTTCCATTGTTTTCTTTTATTTTCCTCCTCATATACAACCTGTGACCTTTCACCTTCCTTTTTTCTTAATTTCCATAAATAAAATGCCAATTAATATCATTTTGCCTTTCCAAAGCCTTTGCCATTGTGTTTGCTAATTTCCTTAGCCATAATAAACCAAGTGAACACCCACACTAGGATGTCTTGCCCAATATTCAACTTGGAATAAGTGTCCCATAACCGTGGTTATTATTTTGCCTTTATTAACTTTTATTACATGGAATTTTCACTAGAGTTGTTACACAAACAAGACCCATAAAACATGACATCAATATCTTGATAATACATATTATCACGATGAGGTGAAGTTTTGTGGTGAATTAATTTTGGTCCACGGTGAAGTTTTGTGGTGAATTATTATTGGTCCTGAGATTTAATTTTCGGTATTGTGGTAAATTATTTTAGGTCCCGCGGTAAATTCTGTATCTTGAGTGAATTTGGACCAGCGGTGTACAATTTTTAATTTTGGGACTTGTGATGAATTTATAATTTCCGAACATGCTAGGAGTTTTAATATTTTGGACTTGCGTCATAGTTTTTATGGTGAATTATTTTTAGTCTTGACGTGAAGTTTTGTGGTGATTTCTTTTTTGGTTTTTGAGATTTCGTGAATTACTTTTGGTCGTGTGGTAAATTCTCGATCTTGAGTGAATTTATAATTCTTGAATCTGTGGTGAATATTTTTAATTTTGGGACATGCGCTGAAATGCAGTGAATTTTTTTATTTTTGGACCTGTGGTGAATTTTTCTTGAGAATCAGATTTATAGTGAAATTGTTTTGGGAGAATCGGACCTGCCGACTTTTATGGGACATGAAGTGAATGTTGAATACATTTAAACTACAACGACGGTAAAACAATTCACTTGAACCTAGGTGCATAAGTTTTTTATTTTTTCTTTCTACTTTATATTTTTATTTTATTTGTTAAAAACCTTGGTCAATTTTTGTTTTTTGTTTTTTTTTTTAACTTTCATTTTTTATTGGTTTAAATTATGAGCACTTCATCACACATGTCAAAATTTCCATTTAACAAAGAGAGGCCAAGCAAAGTCAACCTAGAAAGTCTTTATGATCACATTGATTCATTAGAGAAAAAAGAGAAGAAACATAAATGGAACATAAAAAATAATTAGCTACAATGCTTGATAACAAATTTAGATTGTTAGAAAATAAAGTTTTAGGGAACAATAAATGAAAGATAGGTTACAAGAAATTGAAAACCAAAAACAAATAACAATCGAAAAAAATTGCACCTTGAGAGATGAAATTAAAGAGTTAAAAGAAAAACTAAATAACAAGTTGACTATAAGTAGCGCAAAGAATAAATTAGACATCAAACCCATCAAAGAGGAAATAAGCAAACTAATTGAGCTAGATCAAGAGTGCAATAAAAGAGCCTTGAATCTTAAAATTGTTGGTACAAAAGAGTGAAAATATGAAGACACATTAGAAATAGTAAAAGAAGAACAAAAAAAATAAGTCACGAATTGAAACATCTTATCTCACAAAAGCAAGAATGTTGGGCAAAGATACTTGAGCATAAAGAAAGATTGATTTGTGTAAGGATAAATTGTAGGGACCATATATTTGGCATGCTTAGTAAATCTCCTAGCGTAAAAGGGACATGCATTTTTATGAACGAGGATATCATTCCAATAAACCAAGTTGAATTAAGGAAAGAGGTTCAAAAGGTAAATGAAACCAAAAAAGAAGGAAAATGGACAATGATTAGAAATAGGAAAGTTACTATTAGGGATAGAGACCAAAATGAGAGTGATAAATAGGAATTTAGAACACTCTGGATCCTCTTTTAAAATTGTTGTGGGTTTACATAACATAAAGTTCCTATCTTAAGCTTGATCATGAGTGAAATTGATATTGTTTTCTTAGTCGAAACATGGGAACATGCAAAGTCTAAGGTCCCCCACATAGATGGATTCATTCTATGGTCGGCATGGAACAAAAAATCCTCTTGCAAAGGTAATGGAGGTATAACTTGTTATATAAAAAACAATGTTCCCCTCACGCTTGGCTTCATAAGATAGATTCCCTCAATAAATACATTTGGATCAAAATATTTGACACTAACACTAAGAGGATTTATATTACACTTTGTTATTTTTCCCTTATTAACTCTACCTTCTATAAGAAAAACAATCCAGATAAGAATTGCCCCTATAATACCCTAGAACAAGATGTTCATAATCTAAGGAATGAAAATAATATCCTCTTGTTAGGAGACTTCAATGCTAGAATTGCAACAAACCGATCTATTCTTCTAAGTAGTGACTCCAACCCTAATCCTCTTTGGCTAGATGAGGACCTTGATTTATATAGTTGATTCAAAAGAAACTCCGAAGGCTAGACTGAGGATTTATTTGGTATTGAATTAATCAAGCATTGTAGTTTGTAAGACCTTATAATTTGTAATGGCAAAACCAAGTGGCCAAAGTCCAACTAGATGACTTGTATTCATGGGCTTGGTAGTAGTGGCGTGGATTATGTGATATCTGATATCCTTATCCCCAACCAAATTGTAAATTTTGACGTCTTAAATGACCATGAGCTTGATTTCGATCATAGAATTTTATCCTTAACTCTAAACTTTGATGCACACTAGCCACATGCAAGAGAATTATGATAGCCAAAGGCACCTACTCTTTGGCAATAGTAAAATGGACCTCTTCTTAAAGGATTTAAAAAGGGATTTACAATTTTAACTTATGAAGATAACATTGAGCACCTCTATCATAATTTTATCACATCGAGAAGTTCTCTACTGAGGTGACATATAAAAGGAATAATAGAACTATCAATACTTGGCATGATAATGATTGTACAATTGTTAGAAAGATGATTGACGATGCTCCTAGTGAAAACTTGAAACTTGATAAGATAAATTTGTACTAAACTCTTATTAAAAGAAGAAATGATGCTATATAAATAAGAAGCAAGAGCAACTACTTCACCTTTCTAAAGTTGATCCGAAAAAGTTTTGGAGGAAAATTATAATTCGTAAATCTAAAGAAAATAATGTGATTCCCTTAAAGAATTGGAATATCTACCTCAAAAACCTTTATGAGTTCCCTAATTTGAGGGCACCTATTTCAATGCTCCTATAGAGGATGCTATCTTTTCTCTGGAAGACATTGAATTTGGGGTTAAGCACCTCGCTAATGGGAAAGGTAAGGATATTGAAAGCTACCAAGTTGAAATTTTTAAAATGGGATGGCCTATCCTCATCCTTCACATTCACAAGATCTTCAATTTGGCAGTGAAGCAAGGGTTTCCTACGCCTTGGACGTGGAGCCTTATTGTGCCTATCTTTAAAAGTAGGGATCAAAGAATTTCCTCTAATAACAAAAGTATTATGATTAGTGATATTTTAGCCAAGTTGTACATACCTATTTTGGAAAAAAAGATTAGCCCATGGCTTGAAAGCCATGGTAAAAGAGCTAAAGACAAAGATGAATTTAGGAGACGTAATTCAATTGTTGACCATCTCATTACTCTTAGGATCATTACAGAGGAATGATGGAATAATAAGACTAACCTCGTTTTTTGTTTTGTGGACTTAAAGAATTTGGCATCGTTCCTGGGACGGAACTATGGAAGAGGCTAGAGGAGCTAACAATTCCTCTCTAGTTAAGGGTTGTTGTGACAAGGTTGTACAATAATGTTATTTCCAAGATTATTAGGGGTTGGTAAGATGAAATTAATTGCAATATTGAAGTCAACCAAGGGTGTCCTTATCCCTTACCCTTTTTGGCATCTACATTGATAAGCTTGAAGAGTTTTTAGAAGATGCAGGATGTGTTCACCCCACGCTCATCGGTATCACCATAACTCTTCTCCTTTATGCTGTTGATATTGTTCTTTTAGCAAGGAGCCATGATGATCTCGACAATCAACATAGAATCCTCCAAGATTTTTGCTCTGAGATGGGTATGATCGTTAACATAATAATATTGAAGTCATGATAATTAAATCCAAAAAGATTACCTACAACAATTTCATTTATGATAGTATCTACTTGGAGGAAGTTCCTTCATACAAATATTTGGGAATTGACATTAGTCATAAGCTCAATTGGAATTATAAAATCGAGAAAATGATAAGTGGAGGATGGAAAGCTTAATATGGGCTTGAAAATAATTGCAAGTTAGCAGACCTTTTAATTTGAGATAAAAAAAGTTCCTTTTCGAGACTCTAGTCATCACTTTTATTTTTATATGGTTGTGAGGTTTGGGGTTGTAGTATATCCAAAGAATCACATAGGAAGAATTTGTAGATCCAAAAGCATCTTATAACTTACAACCTCAAGATTAAAGGATGTACTCCCTATGCTATCCTCCCGATTGAAGCTATCCATTCACCTATTAAAAGCATGACTATGATCAGGTATACCATGTATAAGAAGAAGTTATACAACATGGGAGCCAAGAGGTTTCCTAAAATTGCTTCTAACTCTATGCAAACCTCCAAGCTTCGGCTCATGTGAGGATGACATTAGGATGCCAAAAATTGGCTACACTATTGTGGGACAAAGGAGGAGATAATCTTGTAGAATGAGGATTATGTATATGCATATGTACATGTATATATTTGTTTCTAAAGGAATCGACAATTGGGTTGGTCTCGTACTCATGTGACATAGGGTTGATTCTAACTGTTACCACTATAACCTCTAGGGCCTACGTATGCTCCTTCCGCAAACATAGGTGAATTAGGGGGATTTGAACCTCCAACCTACTCACATACAACACTTCATTTTCACGACCATTTCCAATCAAGCTCCCCCAGGGGATTTAGAAAAAGGATAATTAAAAATATTATTACTTCCAAATTTAAGGAGAAGTTATGGAGCGACAAAGAGTTAGAGGGAAAAAAGGAAACTAATATATTATAAGTAGGTGATCAACCCCAATCTTGGAAACCCAAATTATTTGTCTTTCTTGACTAGTGTTAAGAAGAAAATGAACATTGCTAAGATACACACTAATTCTCATGAGCTTCATAGTGAAACTCGACATCGGTTTACTCCCAAAACATCACGGGAAGAAAGATTCTGTCACTTCTGCAACACTAAGAGGGTTGAACATGAAAATAAATTTCTCTTAAATTGCCCAACTTATAGTCAATTTTGTTCTAATTTTCAAAATATTTGTCGCACTACCAACCTTCTTAACCTATTGAGAACGCTTCTCTCACTTCTCTTAAGTATACAAACAATATGTAATTAAATTTGATTAATTTATTACTTTCTTAATGTCTAATACACCATATTAATCTTAATAGACGTTAATCATCAATATACACAATAATTAGAAACTACAAAACACCCATAAACTATATCACTTGCCTTCAATATATAAAATTATCTAATCTTATATCAATCTAAAATTCCTATAATACAAAATATTAAATTTTCATCTTATAAAAAATATAGCAAATTTTTAACAGTACAACAAAATTGAGTAAAATGCAATGAGATTGTATACAAATACCTTAGGATTGATTTCAACAACAAACTTAATTGGGAGGACTGCAGAAAGAAGAGAATTTTAGGAGGGTGGAAAGCATTATATGCTCTTCAAAACGTATGTAGAGAGACAAAGTTATGGGATTGGAAAATGATTAAAATGCTTTTTGGACTCTTAGTTTGTTTAGTGATGCTATATGGGTGTGAATTGTGGGCTAGTAGCACCCCCATCTCAAAATGGAAACAAACTGAGAAAATCAAAAAACGCCTGATCATGAGAAATTTCAAAATAAAAAGTTCGATACCTTATGAGATAATGTTGAGTGAAACAAGAACAATTCCCATCGAAGCAATTGCAATTGCTATGGTGCGAATCATAAGATATCTAAAAATAATTAAGCAAATGAGAGTAGATATATGGCTTAATGTTATCTTCAATGAAAGCATGAGTGAAAGAAAAAAAAAACATGGACGAGACAAACTACATATGAATGAAAAATGGATTATTTACCTCAATCCTTGTCCCACAAATAGCAAGGAGCTAAAGAATTTTGTTATGAAGATGGTATCAGGAAAAGAGTTGGGTAGAAAGAAAAAGTACTACATTGAGGATTCAACCCTACCTTGTGATCTCCAACAAAAAGAGTACATTGGAGTTAACATTCCGTGGAGGGCAAATGTTCTTATTATTCAATTAAGAACCAACTCGCATCAACTTTGGTGTGAAATAGGATGGTGGAAAAGGTCTAAAGAAGCTTGGGAAGAACGTGTGTGTACATTTCATTTTTGGGCAATGGAATCGGAAAAACATTTCATTTTAAAATGTGATGCGTTCAAAGATATCAAAGAAAGTTATGAGAATATGATATCAAAGAAAGTTATGAGAATATGTTAGCATCGATTTCTTTGCATTGTCTTTTCAGCCAGGGGATTGTTGAAAGGTTGGGCCAACTCATCATTAATTTGAATAAGAAAAAGATTGAATTGCAAAAGGCGAAAAACAGAGAACTGATGGTCTCATAGAATATTTTTAGTCTCGTGGACGTTAAAATATGGAGTTGTATTTAGTGCAACTTTTTGTACTTTCCGATGCCAATCTGGTGGAAAAATTTGAAGTAAAATCTTGATTTGTATTATTTAAACTGGTTTTTAACTATATATATAGATTCAACACCCTAAAATATCATTTCATTTGATTTAAAACACAATTTTGGATAAACAACTTAATAACACACTCTGAAAGTAAATAATGATAATAAAATAAATTAATAACTATTTCACCTTCCGGTGGGATTGACTCCATTTTAAAATAGCATCCGCCAAGTAACTTAGTGGGACCACGCTCTAAAAGTTAAATATGATAATAAAAGAACAAAATATTACTCATTATCATTGGACACGCTTCAAAATGTCTCGTTTTCCCGCTTAAAACCTCAGAAAGCACTCACAGACCATATAAACCTCGCTTCGCGCTTCCCATTAAGACCTGTGCCAAGAGATCGATGCGCCAATTTTGAAGATCTTCGATGGAATCGCTTTGCGAACATCCAAACTCCGACCGAATCTTTTGAAGGGCCGACGTTGGTCCGAATCTGAGAAGCTTTCATTAACCTTTAACCAAACAGACCAGGAGAATGGGACGCTCGCAGGATACACCTGACAATTCGAGTGCCATGGACTGTAACGGAAACAACGGCAATAGCAGGTCCAGCCAGCCGAGACTCTTCATCAGAGAAATGGTTATGGAGAATTTCAAGTCCTATGCTGGAGAACAAAGGGTTGGCCCCTTCCACAAGGTGCAAAACGATCCACTTCTTGCTCCTTTGGAAAAAAAATTACATAATTTTATTCCTCTCGTCTAGGTTCATGCCTATGGGCGGTAATTCCAAGTTGATTGCTCATAGCTTGATCCTTTTCATTGCTAGTCTCTTGCTTAAATTCATCTAAGCGTATGAGAATAACATGCGATTATTTTTACAGTTTGTTGTTGTTTTTCAATTCAGTGAAAATACTTTGTGAAATTTCAGCGTTGCATTGTGTCAGATCTTTGAAAGCAAGAAAACTCTCTTATATTGCACCATTTTTTAGGTCCATTGATAAATAATCTGTCATTGGTGAATTTTCTTCAACAATTATCCATTTACTCTCAATTAAGGGCCATATGATGGAGCATTTGATAATTCATGAACAACATTGTTCTCAAAATCCACAGGAGATTCTCTATTGTTTCTTTTATTTATTCCTTTCTTTTTCCAGGGAAATAATTCTCAATTTCATTCATCAAGGTTGAAGATTGAATGAAGCTTGCACTCTATAGATGCATTTAATCATTTATAATATCTCAAGATATATAGTCGAAAAAGACAAGAATAGTCTCCAGGCATAAGCCTGCAGACAGTCTAGAAATATTACATTATTTAGCATCCGCCGAATGGACCTGGTTGGTCTTTTAAACATCAGTCATGATTATATTAACTATAACTCGAGAGAGAATGTCAAAGTAGTTATCTTCCAGCACCATTTATAAAATAGAAAAAAACCGTTATAAAGCCAGAAATCTCAAGCAAGCGTGTATGAAAATACTCATAGGACTGGTCCTCCTTGACTCCTTATACATGCCATTAACTTGGAGCCAACCGCAAACATGCCTTCGAGAGGGAACTTCTCTGTTCCATTCTCTGTAAATACGATGAAAAGAGACAATGTTAAAAGCAGACTTAAAAAGAAGTTACTCAAAAATGGACCTCAACACATAATTATCCCAATTACTAACACCTCACATCCAATTGGTTACCACCAATGAGATTCGAAAGATTTGTATTTTAGCGACAAACTTTTTAGTTAATAGAACAAGAAGTAATTACAGGGCGGACAATTTTGCAAAATTGTTCGTACGATTGTTGAGGCTAGCCTTGAACATTATAACATGAGAATCATTCAAATGAATGGCAGCACCCAGCCCTACAAGAAATGGATTCTGTTTATAGGCTCCATCAAAGTCTGCTTGGGCACCACTTTTATCAATTTGCCCAATAGACACCTGTTTAATAGACTTTTTCTTTAGATATTTGTTTGAATTTATCCAAGATTGACTTGCTTTAAACAACACATTGTATCGGTAGAATATGTCCGTCAACAAAAATACTTACATTGTGAGGATATTGCCAAGGCAACAATCAAAGAAAGAGCTTTGATACATTTTAAAGCGGGATTAAAGATCATCCTCTTAATCTTTCCTCAAGAGTACCTTCGACCTAGACATTTGCTAAATTAGTTAATTCTCCTAACTCTTTCTGTATCTGAATAGTATAGGCACAAGATATAAGAATATGACTAATGTTTTCCTCTTGTTTCTTACAAAGAGAACATTTGCTGTGGCCATTATTGTGACGCCTTTTGCAAGACATCTCAATTAACTGCTTTATTTTTAAGTGGAAACCACATAAACATGTGAGAACTTATAAATCTCCAAATACCTTCGCCAAGGTAGACACCAAATCAGTGTATGAGATCCCCTTGTTTGTGGGACAAAGGATTTGCCTCTGTGCAACAATTTGAATGCTAAAGTCTATGGAGGTGTACATACTCTACCTCCTCTAGTTTTGAACCTATGATCTCTTAGGAGGAAACACATGCTCTTAACCGTTAGGTCCACTCAAGTTGTACTTTTGGGTAAGCTATTTCTAGAAGTCAACCTCGAGAGACATTCGGTAGTTAATGCTTTGTCAAATGGATTTATATCTTTTTATGCTCTATCCATCCAGGTCTTTTAGAAATGTTACATCCTTCCACTTGAGTAGGGGTGTTCCTTTGTTTCCTTTCTTCCCAAACAAAAAAATCTAAAGCTAGTTCCTCTAATGTTAAAATTGGCAACTAGGGCCAAACTCCATGCGGGTCTTCTTATTTATGGCAACTGATATTTTTCTTGGATTCCTCTCGTCGAGAGGTGTAGGATTGATCTAAAAATCATCCGATTCTGACATGTGTTCATGGAGATACGAATTTATTTGTGTTATGTGACAATTTGTCAACGTCTGCCAGCAACCAAATTACCTCCACTTGTCCTCCACGTTTTATTATAAATAGAAGTGGCCTTCAAAGTCATTTAGACACACTCACACTCTTGTGATCTCTCTCTTCATTCTGTTTTGGGTTTTGATGAAGGAGAGACCTAGAGGGAGTGCCCTAGGCTCTACGTTGACCTAATGAAGAAGCCTTAATGCAGTCATGGAGGAGTCTTACAAGCAGCCATGAAAGAGTCTAATACATTGGCCTAATGATGCCCTAATCCGCAATAAAGGGAAGTCTAATGCAGTCATGAAGGAGAGATCTTAACACTGCCAAGGAGAGATCCTAATGCTGCCAAGGAGAGATCCTAACGCTGCCATAAAGAGCCCTAAATTACAGTCAATGAAGCCAGCCCTATAGACGCAGTCATGGAGGATGAAAGAGAGGCACCTATGTTGTCCTAAAGGAGGCTCCTACGCAGTCCTAGGAGAGGCTTTATCGTAGGTAAGGAGATGCCCTAGGTGCAGTTCAGTTGGTGCCCTATCCGCTGTCATAATGTGCCCTAGCCGCAGGCTTATGAAGAATCCTATACGCTACATAAAGAAGGTCTAAACGTTGGCAAGGGAGACCTAATCTATACGCTGCTAAAGTATACTTATCCGCAATCCTGTAGGAGACTAGATCACAGTCATGGAGGACGAAGAAGCTCCTCCTTAATGTTGTCATGTCACAGTAAAGAATAAGGCCTAGCCACTGTTAGTGCAACCCTCATTCCGCAGCAAAGAAACCCTATACACAGCAAAGGAAAAGACTCCTTATCCACAACAAAAGATGGCACTTATTCACAGTATTAGGAGGCCTGAAAGGACAACGTGAAATTGGTGGCAGCGTGGTAAAAGAAGTATGATGACAACATTGTGTTAGAAGGCTGTTCCTAGGACTGTTTACATGGTTGATAAATCACAGTGCTGACAGCAAAGTCAAGCCCTTGTAAATATATTGATTGTTGCTTAACTTGTTGCTGGGCTAGGCCGTAGGCCATAGCCAGCAGCTAAGGCTGTTGCATCAGTCTTGACAGCATGGCAGAGGTGGTGTCTCACCTTGATTCATTGTAGTCTTAGAAAGGCCTACATGGTTGTCTGAGTAAAAGATGAGTTGATGAAACAGTGACTGCTAGTACTGCAGAAGGAGGACAACATTCTGGAAGATGTTGCATGGTTGGATGCAGCATGATGGTTGGATGCAGCATGGTTGGATGCAGCATGATGATTGTATGTAGCATGGTGATGGAATCACCTTGGAGAATCAGTTGAAGAAGTATGCCTTCACTTGAGTTCAGAACTGCAGTCCAAGTCATCAGATCTGCAACCTCATTATGTCATCTTCATGGTGAAGATCTCTGATGTATTTTCACAAGTCAAAGTGTTGTCTTCTGATGTATATGTACTATCTCTCTCTCTTTGCTGAACTATTGAAGAATATAAGAAGAATTGATCAAGGGTTTCCCCACATTGGGGTTTGTCCCTGGTTGGCGCCACATCTTGTGTCCTCTTGTCTTTTGTGATTTATGTTAATGTTCTATCTGCATTTTACTATCATGCTAAATGTGATTGCTAATCTAGAATTGATATCGAGCTAATATGGAAAATTGAAGTAAATTTGCTCTAAGCATAGAACATGCCAAAATTTAACATGGTATTAGAGCTGAGGTGAAGGCAAAGCCTAAGCAAGAGAGAGAGAAATCACTGAAGACAGTTGGACAAGGTCAAAAGGCTCAATGGGTTCCTCATCCCACTTCAAATTCACCAAGGGTGAAGTCGAAACAAAGAAGATTACCAGAGTGGCGCAGTGGAAGCATCTGGTGGCCTACCTAAAGGTCACTTCAATGGGAAGTACGAAACCAAGGATGGAAGGAAAGGTAGATGCCTTGCTTGCAATAAGTTTGTTCATTATGCAAGGGAATGTCCGAATAGAAGGGACAGATCACTTGATGATGATAACAATCATTCCAGGGGCATCTTCAATGATCGAAGGAATGATAGGTACAATGGCAAAAGAAAAAGGAATGCAGGTCATCAAGGAAATGGTCGACTCTTCAAGAAATCAAGGAACTCCAGGTATGAAGAATGAAATGTTAATTCTGATAAGTAAAAGGAGCATTAACTTACATTGTCCCTCTCCACTACTTCTCCTCCGGACTCTTTGGGAATTTGGCTTCGTAGTGCTTCAAGGCACTTCATCAGATACAAGGAAGCTCTCTCTAATTTGATAGAGAAGGAAACAATCGTGGAGATTATTCTTGGAGACGATGCCACCCTTCAATTGAATGAGGGTAGCATGATTCGTTTACAAGATTTTCTTTATGTACCTGATCTCAAGAAGAACTTGGTGTCCATTTCAGCAATGGAAGTCAAAGATATCAAGGTGGCATTCATTGATGGAAAGTTACGTGTTTGAAAAAGGATTTTTCAAGATGCTTTTACTCATGGGTTCAGGGTTGGCAATTTGTATCAAGTTGCAGGAAGTCCAATGGAGACCATGTCGTGTGTCACATCTCTTCTATGGCATCAGAGGTCTACCCATCTTCATTGTGGGGACCTACCTGATGTGAGACAGATGGTGACAGGGATGCGTGAGTTCAAGAAGAGCATGAAGGTACATGTTCGAGATGTACCGAAGGAAATCTTATAAGGGGACCATTCCCTGATGTAATAGCAAGACCATAAATGTGGATCAACTCGAGGGGTTTGAGAATCATGATCATGAATCTCATGTATGCAGGTTGAAGAAAGCTCTCTATAGTTTGAAGCAAGCACCCCGGCTTGGTATGAGAGGATTGATAGCTATCTGATGAAGTTGTGATTCACTAGGAGTGAGGCCGATCCAAACCATTGCTTTAAGGTTGTGGATGATAGACCTCTCATACTGGTACCTTATGAGGACAACCTCTTTCTGACAGGTGCAGACCCTCTCATTTGCAAAAGTAAGAGGGAGTTGGATTCCGGATTTGGAATGGTGAACTGCAAGCCTGTGACTACCTCAATGAAGCCTAACTTTAAGAAGTTATGCAGTAGTGATGCCGAACCTGATTTGGGAAATGCCTCTGAGTTTCATAAACTCATACTAGCATTGATGTTCTTGGTGAACTCCCGTCTGGATATATGTTTTGCAGTTAGCATGTTGAGCTCATATATGGTTGAGCCTCACTGGATTGGTGCCAAGAATCATTTGAGATATCTTCGGGGCACAATTTCTCATGGATTGAGATACACTGCCGGAAATGTGAAGCTGCATGATTATTTTGATGTTGTTTGGGCAGGCAGTGTGGAGGATTGCAAGGGCACTTATGGGTGCTGGTTCTCTTTGGGTTCTACTTCGATATCCTGGATGAGCAGGAAGCAGAATCGGTTGCTTTGAGCACTGATGAGGTTGGATACATAACAATGAGTATGGCCTCCTGTGAAGCTGTCTGGTTATGGAAGCTTTTCTGTGAGCTGTTTGGACACGTGCTTGATACCATCGTGATCTTCTGTAACAACCAGAGGGGGATTCGACTGTGGAGGAATCCTGTGTTCTATGATCGTTCCAAGCATATAGACATCAGGTACCACTTTATCTGGGATATGGTACAATGGGGAGCAAGAAGGCTCTATCACTCTGGGACTGATGTGCAGGTTGTCGACATGCAGATGAAGCCCTTAGAAAGGTCAAATTCTTGACTTTACGAGGACAATTAGGAGTTGTGGAGAGACTCTCTCCTAAAGGTCCTTTATGATATGGACATTGAGCTCTGGGAGCTCCAGGAGGGGGCTTGGGGGTACTTCTTGGAGCGATGAGCAACCATAGGGTGAGTGGTTCAGCCTTCCCCTAGTGGTCTGTTATGTAGGCAAGATGAGTGGTTCATCCTTCTCTTGCTGAGACATAATCATAGGGTGAGTGGTTCAACTCTTCCCCTAGTGATTTGTTGTGTATAGGGTGG